>OU342630.1:32477543-33718359 GCA_910589415.1 Malachius bipustulatus
TTGTAATTTGTCCTAATACTGCTACCTCCATAGATTCATTAGGTACCGAATTTTCACGCTGCCACTCAGAACCTGATTCGCGAAATTTTGCCACCAATTCGACAATTTTCCCAGAGGATTCTCTGTTAGGATGCCGTCAACCCACAAGTTAAAAGACTGAAGGCGACATTCCACCAGGTACCTCGCTGCATGACGGACCCGCCGTAGCAGCTGGATGCGTCTCGCCGAAATTTTGTTTACCATTGCGCCTAATGGGAGTCCATCATTTTGCTGCACCGGACTCTGTGGAAGCATCCATCTATATAGGTGTTATCTAGCAGCTATCTACAAACAACCGCACCTATCTCAATCTTTTGAAAGGATAAGTTTTTACTCGCTGAAACGAGCCGAGATAATCTGCAACGACAGAAAAGGAACTGTTAATAAGGAACATTTAATTTTTGCATTTTTCAAAAAAACATATTGGTATGTACATATTGGTATCTTCTAAATGAATGGACCGATTTTCAAAAACGAGCAGCAGGTAGAATCGAAAGTGTAGAGAATCGTGTGTAGAGAATTGAAAACCCTTTTGAGGAAAAAAAAAAGCATAATTGAGATATCACTTGACCATATCTCCAATTGAAAAAAATAGGGGATGCCATCCCCGCTTAGGGGTTTGAAGGTATTGCAATGGTTTTTGTATTAAAAGTTGTCTCCATTGTAAAAAAATTATGCATTGAAGTAGGTTTTCGATGGCCCACCTGTAGGTATGTTATTTGATTACCTTAGGTATAATCTGCAGTTTTATACTTATAGTCGAGTATAATAATTAGGTATATTGTAGTTAAATTTCTCATGCATTTTCCATAACTATACCTTTCTACATACAGGGAACTGTAACTTAGGATTTATATTACCATAAAGAAAAATTAGCATAAAGTGAGGAGAGATCTGTTCTGGAGGCCAGAAAATATTTCTACTGGAGACCATAAATAAAAGTTACAATAATTGGGTTAATAAAAATCGTCAGTCAATAATTTCCATTACAATGCGATTGGCTATGTTAAGGAGTGATACCAATTGGACTTTAACTATTTTTCCCATAAAACTGACAATATTGGTTTCCCTATACAGGCTGTCTCTAAAAGGTCTTTACACGTTCTACCACGTGTTCCTCGGATGAAAGTAAGTCGATTTAAGACAACTTATCTTTGTGCAAAGTTGCCTGGTTTAGCCACTACAAGATGTCAATTTAAAAATCGTTATTTGATTTTAAAAACTTAACCGCACGAGCGATTTTGATAAAATTCGGTTATGATGTCATGGTTTCATGGGACAAAAATTTGAATTCTAAAATTACCCAGGACGTTGATTCATTGGCGTAGATCATGAGTTTTTTAGGTTTCACACACTTTGAACTTCTACGCCAATGGAATTAATTTTTTTTTTTAAATCGAGTCAATTAATCAACTCATTTTCTAGAAAAATGGTACTCTTGATAAAAGTCGCCAAACCTTATCGTTTAGAAGAAAATCGCATTTGAATGTTGATTTTTATAGGAAATTTCGTATTTTTTCTCATGTGATTTTCTTGATTTAGGTAAAACAATAAAATTAATTTACATTTCAGCATCTGAACATTCAAAATTGCATGTGAATATTTCATTCGTCATGGGTAATTTTAGTATTCCAATTTTTGTCCCATGAAACCATGACATCATATCGAATTTTATCAAAATCGCTCGTGCGATTAAGTTGTTAAAATCAAATAACGATTCTTAAATTGACACTTTGACATCTCGTAGTGGCTAAACCAGGCAACTTTGCACAAAGATAAGTTGGCTTAAATCGACTTACTTTCATCCGAGCAACACGTGGTAGAACGTTGTAAAGACCTTTTAGAGACACCCTGTATAAAAAAAATGTTTGTAACAGAAACATAATTGAGGAGGAAAAAAAATGTTGTGGAAAACATATTCTGAATGATGTGGAAGAATATGTTTTCCACAACATTTTTTTCCTCACAACGAGGATTAGATGGCTTAGGAATGATTGAAGGAATTATTTAAAATCAGAAGGTAGGTTCTGTTGTAAACGTCGCTACTATCGATTACCTTCGACGGCTTGCTGGAACCATAAAAATTATGTATTTGTGGGAAAATATTTCCTACAAACATGTCTTCATAAATTTCGGTTTAGAATACGATTGGATAAGCTCCTGGGTAAATTATTTGCCGTTCGACTTAACTGCTCCTTCCATAAAAACCGGGACTATCGATTTATCTAAAATTAAATAAAACGCCTTTAAGAAAAATTCTGCGATATGTTATAAAGGAGGACCTTCTCGTTACAAGACTTCAAAATAATGAATTTTGAATATGACTTACCCAATATGCTTTACAATTAGATTAAAAATTCTTCAAGACATTTTTATTTGAAAGTAGAGATAGCTCAGTTTGTAAAAACCGTTGTTGTATTTTAATAACAGTACCTATTATTTAATTAAAATTGTATATTTTGTTAGATCGCATCACATGCAGGGTCTCGAAATGGCGGACACGGTATACAGGGTGTTGTAGAGGATGATAAGAAGGACAATAAACTGAAAACAAAAATTGTTTCCTCAGCTTTATTCCCGAGATATAGGGTGTATGTTCTCTAAAATTTAAATCAAACTGGCAGTCAAATTTAAACAACCTTCACTGGTAAAGCATATAATTTGACATAACTATTACAATTGCGTTTTTTTATCATTGGTGACGGGATTACAGGCATTCAAATCTACATATTCCCTAAGTTCAATAAAAATGTTCAATGTGGCATCACTATTTGAATTCGAGCTCAACAATGCAACTAAAAGATATTTTGAATAATATCAACGGATATGTATCCCCGCAACTATAATTATTGTTTAAAACTTTGTTGGACTTGCCATTTCATATATTTCCATGGTGACATCTTACCTGGGTATTCTAGACCTACACAGAATTTCGAGCAGAATTTTTTCCACAACAGTGGTCATATCTTCTTAAGGGAGCTGTGCTGGAGAAAACAGGAAATGAGCTTCGAATCCTTTATACACAATGGATGCTGTGGTGCTGTCCGCCATTTCGGAATCACCCTGTGTAAAGTTAGCATTTTGATTGCCATTTTAGTTTCGAAATGACATTCTTTTAAATACAAGTGCCTTAAAATATGTTCTTTTACGCACTTGTGCTTGAATGTTGACATAAATGACATTCAAAAGCAAGTTTTCATGAAGCCTGTCACTTTGACAATACAGGATGTCCAGTTTAGGTCGCAGTACCTACATGGGGATCTTGGCAACGGTTACAGAATGTGATCAGTTAATTTAGAGATAGGTTGCACAATTATATACTTACTTAATAGGAATATGAAAAAAAAAATAGGACTTTTTCAATCGTTGCTGACATAATATACTGAATAAACTGAAAAATCAAGATTTCTGTTGATCGAGCAATAATTAGTGGGGAAGCTATGAAATTTTTTTCATCACTAATCTATTTTTTTTATATAATATCTAATATATTTTTTCCTCACTAATTATTATTGTTCGATAGGTATTATATTATTACTGGTTGATGATTAAAAGATAACTAGTTTTCTTATTTTAGCCATATCTTTTCTATTGCTAGAAATTTTCAAATTTATTTTTGTCGATTTACATAAGTCATCCAACTAGATATTGATGTTTTCACTGTCAACTTTTGTTTTTTTTTGTGCCATATTTTTTTATGTCGTTCGGTATAAAAAAAAATTAATAACATTAAAAAAATCAAACATTTTGTTTTTTTGTGGTGTTAAATAATAATTTTTTCACCGAACTACGTCAAAATGAAGTTATATTACTTGCTTTATGGTTTTTTAAGTGTTCTATGATATTCGGTAGAAAAATTTGTATTATTTTTTCGAAAAAATAAAAATAATATTTTTTTATGTTATTAGGTTTTGATTCCATTATTTTTTTTTTATACCGTACGACATAAAAAAATAATATGGTGGCCATAATAAAACAAAAATTGACTTCGAAAACTCTAGGATCTAGTCGGCTTTGAAAATTTTTGAAACGAATAGCTATAACTTAAAAATTAATGACAGTCTTCAATAATACACGTGACAAAGTGTTTCTGTTTCGACGGTAATCTTTCATCCAAAATCTTATTATTTTATTTTTAGACATTTTTACTGATAAAACTAAAATTACAACTGCACAAGCTTTCTGCTGATACCACATTTTTGAACCTTGACCTACAACCTACAACTGAGGAGTTAGGCGAGTCGGGATATAGTAATTTTAGTGATTCTGAGGCAATTCTGGTTTGACAGTATTTATTGACTATATTGACAATATTTCATTGATAATATTCATTGATCGTCCGAAGGCCGTTTAACATTCAACAGGCATAAGAAGAAACAATAATTGATACCGTTTTAGTGTTTTGCCGCTAAAGGTTCATCTTTGATCGAAAGCTCACCTTCCGAGGAAAACCGTTGACGGGTTTCGATTTAATCGATTTCTTAATAATTATAACCTTGCAAAAATTTGTTCTAATCCCTTGAGTATAATTTTGAAGAAATATGCGTTTGAAAACATTTAAGTTCATCTCATGTTTTTTCTTTTTTTTTTTTTAAATCGAGCCTATTTTTCGACCCAGGTTTTATGTTGGAGTCTCATTTTGCATTGATCATCAAAATCGTTACATATGTTTTTGGGAAAAAGTATGATAATTTATCTAAGGTGCTGCTTCTTATGGCCCCGACATAGCTAGATATACAGATTCTTTCCAAACTTAAATGAAGTCGGTATTAGATACTGTTTGGAGGTCCGCTCGCAGACAGACCGACATGTAATAAACAAATAGTACCTATATTGCTTATAAGTAAAACTCTTTTAATTTTTAAAAGTAAACTTTCTCTCGAAATAAAACACTCAATTTTGATACAAATCTCTACTTGAATTACACTACATTAATACTTTAATTACTTAATACAATCTCAAACATGATTTCATAATAATAATAAAATTATTATACTATAACAGGTGTAGGTCAATGTCAATGTATGTATTGTATTCAACTATCGAAAACTCAAATTAGAATTTTGAACGATTGCAGTACTTGTTCAATATACAAAGTGGTCAAGTAAAAATCTGAAGAATACCTTGCCCCTTGCCGGAACTATGATTTATGTGTATGTACAAGTTGTTTAACTATTATTATAGGTAGGTAACATAGGTATATACTCAATTAGAACAGAATTGGCCTGCCTGGGAGTAGATGAGATATTCTGTTATCATAACTATTATCTCTTATCACATGTATATTTGGATTAAATAATGTGTAATAACTTTTTTCTTGTTTTGTAGGTACTTATATTATGTTCTAAAGTTAATTGGAGTATAGAAATCAAATTTTCATCTTATAATTATTGTGATGATAAGATATTTTGATGAGAAATTTTGCAGACCTTGATTAGCTGTATTTTCCTTTTCATATAGTTTTAAAACAGCTTGTGCATGAACTTTGTAAATTAAATATTGATAATATAAAAATAAATATATTTTGTATTTTTAAAATTTCTCTGATTTTTGCTCCGAGCCATGTTTTAGTTTTAGAGAACCTATTTATTTCCTTCTCGGACAATCCCAATAATGACCACAGACCACTGCTTGGGAAAACCAACCGATCACTGAGCTTAAGATAGGATACAATAGATAGGAAAAGGTATGAGCGACATCATGTGTCATAATACACGAGTATTTGTTTAATACGATTTAAACAATAAAATTATTGATGATGAATATTGAAAAAATGTAAGTGTGCCTAGAATATTTGTAACAGATGGAACCAATCTGGAATTCCCTTTCATATAAATCGGTAACAATTTCAGGAATCTAAAAAAAAAAAAAAAATCTCGTTCATCAATCGCAAAATGAGTCTATTTTTTATAAGTTGATGCAACTATGAATATTTTCGCCATTTTAAAAAAGTTTACTAAAATTTTACTGGCTTATTTATTCATGTTGTATCTCAATAATCCCCTCAACAATCATTAATCCGTTATGACAAATCAATACAACCGTGAGAGCTACGAAATCTAAATTCCCACGGACTTACCGACGTAATTTTTGTAATTATCTTGTAATTTTACAAAAAAAAAAAAAAAAAATAAAAAACACATTGCAGGTATTAAAATGCTTTACAAATTTGATAACAGACATTTTTTCGATATCACCCTCGGCAAAGTATATTTTCGGGCTTCAAAGAAAGGTTCTTCGCGAGATGACTGGTTGCGGATATAGGGAGGAAATGTTTAAAGCCACAGTTAAAACTTATTTACTGCATACACCACTCTCTACGATGCAGGTAACTTTGACGAATCTTGCATAAAACTGCGATAGATTTATTGTTGTTGTATTTGAGTTTTTTTTTTGTGTACTCGTATAAGTACCCACATCAAAATCTAGCTTTGAACTGTGAAATTTTGCTCATGTATTTGTATTTTATATTTTGTGGTTGTACGTACTTGCTATATTTTAAGTTATGCTACGTTTTATATAATGTATGTGTGTTGTATTTTACTATTATGTATTTTATCGGTCACAATAGCCAAGCTGCTAGAGTTTCGGTCAAACGATCTCTAAAGTGCAGCATGACTTTTCTTGGTCAGTACTTGGATGGGTGACCAATTATAGTGGTAAATAAAAAAGTTCCGTGACCGATCGTGCTCCGGGAGGTACGTTAAAAAGGGGGTCCCGGCTGCTTCACAGCAGTCGTTAAGTTACGTCAGAGGCCCTTGAGGCTACTTGAAAACTTCTGACACTTGGGCTTTACCACAGCCATAACATATTTATTTATTTTTTATTTATTATGTATTTTCATGTATACCTTTGTCATATTATCGTTTTGTATTGTCCATGCCACAACACTTTTTTAGTTCATTACTTCACAGCATTAAGTTCAAATTTCAAGATATAAAATGTTATAATTTCCCAACAAGTTAAGAAACTCCAAAAAGACTTGTGGATGGACTTCACTGTGAACCGAGTGAAGTATGTTTGGTATGATTAAAAAATAAAAAGATACCGGGAGCTTGTTTTTAATAAATGTAAAAAATACTTACAATCGAGATGGCACCGCTTGGCCAGCTTCGAGCATGTCTGTCATATATGAAGTGCACATTTTGTTGAAGGTGCAAATTCAGATCATACCCAACCCAACTATTTGTTCAAATACATAGTTAAATAAATAGTAAAATACAACTACATATTTTTCCTCGTTTCACAGAAGCGAAAAGAAATTTGACTTAGCTTTGAAAAATACAATAGGTAGAAAAATGTTTAAAATTGAATAATTAGGTATTTAAAAAAGTATTAAAAAATTAAATTTACAACCCGTGTTGGGGGAATAGTACTGCATACAGAAACAACATTAGCTCTTTAAATTGTTGAATTAGAAATAATTTTAATATTTCGATGTAATTATACATCGTTGAATTTATCCCAAATTGATACCTATATAAGTTAGATAGGTACCTAAGATAGGCATGCAAAACTTATTAACCATAGTACTTAATTATCTCACGATACTTTTCGTTTAGGTACCGTTTGTTTTTATATGTATTCTAAAAAATTAGGGGCCCAATCGATCAAAGATTTTATCCCAACCTCTGAAAAAAGACACCTGAAAACATCAATACATCATGACAAAAGAGTCCGTTATATACAAGGAAGTAGTGACTTAAATACCTTGAAAGAAACCTACTACATACTTAGTGAAAAGACACAAAACAAACACTCAAGCTATTTTTAGATATCTTTGGATAAATGCCAGAAAAATAATACACAGAATCAAAACCGGGGCTTTGGGGATCTCAAAAATTGACAATTAGGTCAATTAGTAAGCGATATTTGGAGCCGTTCCCGATGTACTGCTTTTAAAATGAAAAATTGCGATTATGGGGTGCCTTGAAAAAAAACTAAATATGACTGTTAACCCAAAATTGTATGTGTTAAGAGAAGAAACATAGTTTTTTTCACACCTCAAAATAGAGAGATCAAGTTAGGTGCCAAATTTCTACGGCAACGTGACACTCTCTCCCCACTTCAATAGAAAAGGAAAGTGATGAGATGCCAGTTGTCTTATTTTTTAATTTTGAAAAAAAAAATCTCGACGATGTTTACTAAAATAATAACCTAAACAATAAAAAAGCAAGGGACAAGCAATACACTCAATCAAGGTTGTCGAACCTTCACCATAGAATAAGAAAATACCAGAATACAACACTTAGGTCCGGTTGCACGAAAGTAATTAAAAATATTTCAGATAATTAGCGATTTTAAATTTCAAATTTTGGAAATATGGTGGATATTTTCAAGGATATTTCAATTTTTGTTGGTAATTAACTCTTCTACAAGGGAGTAGAGTTTATTTCCAGCACTATCAGACCAATATTTTGATAATACAGGGCGTTTTAAAATCGATGATTATCTCACAGATTTTTAATTACGTTCGTGCAACCGGGCATTAAAATATTGGAATGATACGTAGACATAAAAATGTATATTTCATTGCTAAATATTTTAATGAACTTCAGCTAAGTCGACTAAACCTTGGCTTTCCAGAACTTAATTAAAAATAATCAAACAATTTATTTACGAAATATAAGTTATGAAAAATACTCTTCACTTGCATTTATTTTCCTCGGTTTCTGATAGTTCGAAACTTGCAAATAGAAAACTGGAGGTGGATACTAATTTACTCGAACTGTCTCATTAGATATTAACTTCACACTTCACCCCTTTTATTGGAAGGGTTCTTTTGAACGTATAAATGTAGCTCTACTTATAATTATTATGTCTCTCAAAAGTCAAAGTTCAGCTATCTGCTGAACATCAGCTTTCGATGTTGTATTTAATCGCAGCCGGGAAAATAAATTTAATTGAAAATGATTAATTTACCGAGAACATTTTTGTTTTTTGCTTTACTGATTCAGTATTAAGAAAATTTTGTTACTGCGTTTCAAATATAAGCGTTTCAAATATAACAATATGGCAGCCAGTATGGTAAATATTTTGCTAGAAACGCAAATTGTTGAAACGGAGATGGGTACTCGTTGGCCCGTCGGTCTCGGACTCGAATGTGGTTAAAATAATTATGTTGAAGCGGTTTAACCTCTAATTATAAAGATAATAGGCAAGATAAAGGTAATATATAAAAATTCAGATAATGTACAGGTGGGATTGCCTCCGTCCACGCGCCCTCTCTTATTCACAGCTCAGGCTCGTCTCCTTCAACGTAACCCTTCCTGTTCTTTCCAGTTGCGCGTCCTAGGTTATGTCATTTTAGCCCAATCAGATCGCAACCTTATGTCATTTCTGGCCTATGATATCCGTAAATCTAGTGCGCCTTTTCTTCTTTTACTTACAAATTATCGCTTTTGATGTATGCGATGCACCCATCTGTTGATATCATAATCGCAAAATCGCAACTGACCTAGAGTCCGTGAATTTGAACTCGATGCCTTTTTAGAAAAGGTTGTTAGGATTTTTTTCTCGAGAAACAATTCTATTTTCGATGTAAGGTACTCATAAATAAACGTTAACGCCAGAAATGCTTTACAAAATTTTCACTTGTTTATAACTCATAACCTGCTTATTTTAAACTGCAGCTGTAAATACCTTTCTTACTGGATTTCCTCCGGAAGTATGAAAATACAATACAGGGGTGTCTTTTTTTTTTTAAATAGACAATGTCGTCATTACTGAGCCTAAGGAACACCCGGTGTGAAAGTTTTTTAATTAATGGAAGAGATAAATAAAATTATGAAATTGACGTGTTTTTTCATTTTTTTCGAAACTCAAAATTTAAGGATTTATTGGAGGGTACCGGAACTTTTTCAACACATCTAATAATAATTATGGACCAACCGGGGGATTGGAATATCCACAGGTTTGAGGGGGTCTGGGGGTACTCCCCCAGGAAATGTTTAGTACGATTAGCCAAAAAAGTCATGAAATGATCACAAAATCGACAAAACAGTTTTATAGATAGGTATGTGCTGTTGGACCCCTGGGGTCCACTCCCAAAGGCACTCGTAGACCACTGGTGGAGTGTCTGTTTAGAGTGTAAAGAAATGATGAGATGGGAATACTCTGCTTGACCATACAAAAACAGCATAATAAACATATAATAAAAACACGGTTAAGAAATAGCGAAAAGGGAAAAGGGATGTGGTGGCCTAATCTCGTAGAGTTGTAGTAGGAACATTTCACCAGTACGTTTCATTATTATTAAGTACGCATTAACAAAAGAAATGCAATTCTAGTTCAGCAGTCATCTTGAATAGCTGGCGAGCTGGCGTGTATGTTAAAAATGCGTTTAGTTGGTGGACTTCTGCCGCAGAAAGGCAACGTTCAATGCTAAGAAACTTCCGTTCGTGCTTGGTACAGACGCTCAAACAACTGTACCTTCTTAAGATATGCCGCGCCCATATGTTACTCTTCATAAGAATGAATTTCCTCCCAGAAATCGAATTGGGGACATGCCTTTTGATTTTCATGTAATAGGTCGGTGGTATCCCGAAACATGAATTAGTTTCGGGGTAAGGTTGGAATAATGACTTTACTGTCACTTGCTAATAGAGGATGCGCAAGTATGATATTGGTATAGTTGTTGAATTTTTTTGTTTCCTGTAAATGGGGCAGCTTTTGTCAAATTATTAGCCATAGAACCAACCTAAAAAAATATATAATTGAAAAACACAATAATGCTACATTTTGAATAAATTTTGGTACTCACATCTTCTGAATACCAAAATAGAATTTTTTAGAAACCTGAAGGTTTCTACTCAGTTTTTCGTAATAGGGATATAGGTAGAAGCTCCCACGGAAGAGAGGACGATTTGTTCTAACTCATATCATGATCGATTAAAAATATTGTTGAATTGATTGACACTACTCGTAATTTCGCAGACGTGCAAAAGTTTGAAGGAGTTAACCAGAAATTTGGTGTACCTGATTTCAAGACTAACAAAGCCTAACAGTTTTCCCTTATTGCTTTAACAAAATAATTCTTGGCTTTAATGTTAAAAGTAAATCTTAATTTATAAACATTTATGTCGTTAAAAACGCCAAATCTTCTAAATAATAAAATTTTATTTGTATTGGTATTATAATAATTCAAATTACGTAATATACCTATCTGAAGCTTGGTCTATTTCCAAATCAACATTCAAACCATAATATAGATATAGTACATTACTTTTAGAAATGTTACTTTTATCGCCAGATGAAGAAAATAACAAAATATTTGCACGTTTGAATGTCAGGGTTTTTATTTGCAGAGAAACAGGGTCACTGTATCAAAGTTTAAATGATACGATACCTCATGATATTTTAACTTCAATGTCGAGTGATCTTGCAATTTAGTATTACAAATCAGATGAGGCGATTTATAAGTGAAATAGTTTAAAATAATATCTAACAGGAAGCATTTCAGCAGTGTTGGCTGACTAAAGAATTCCGCGAGCAAAAATAAGTCATGTCTGGCTTTAACACTTCTTGTAAAATTAAAATAGTACCTTCCTTACGCTTGACAGCGCGTCCACAACGTGCTTGGGTTTCCACGTGGATTTGGATACCTGGCCTAACTTGACCTGGACTTACAATTTTGTTTACTACTAAATAATTCACATAACAAGATTCATTAAATAATTATTAATATAAAACAGCAACGTATGGATAATCTGTATTTAAATAATTCTTTATATCTCATCTTTAGATAATAATTATTAATTTTGTATAAAATGTCTTTATTAAAGTGTTTAAGACAAGAATGAAAGCTCTCGTGTTTGCTTTTCATGTATTGCTTTTATGTAAGTATGTGAGAAACACGAATCGAATACAAAATACAGGGTGTACCAGCTCGATTTAGACAACGGTAAGAACCGTGTAGGTCAGGTCAAGACGAAACGTTTTTTTATTTGAAGTTTTTGGATTTGGACCTCCGTTGCGGAAATATGGCCGAC
This sequence comes from Malachius bipustulatus, assembly GCA_910589415.1. Lineage (NCBI taxonomy): Eukaryota > Metazoa > Arthropoda > Insecta > Coleoptera > Melyridae > Malachius > Malachius bipustulatus. The sequence goes on from OU342630.1 coordinate 32,489,573, forward strand.
TTCCGGTTTTTAGTTTTTTGGCTCCAGTTTCGGCATTTTTAGGTTCTCGCCCAAACTGAAACTAGTTTTGGAAACTCCTTAGCTTCAGTTACAACTTTCATATTGAAGTCAAGGTTCTATCTCTGTTGGATTCAAAATGGCGACATGCCCAAGACTTGAAATTTTAAGTCTTTGAATCAATTCAAATTGAATCAAATTGAAAAATTAAGATTTTGAATCCAACAGAGATAGAACCTTAACTTCAATATGAAAGTTGTAACTGAAGCTAAGGAGTTTCCAAAACTAGTTTCAGTTTGGGCCAGAACCTAAAAATGCCGAAACTGGAGCCAAAAAACTAAAAACCGGAAGTTGGCCATATTTCCGCAACGGAGGTCCAAATCCAAAAACTTCAAATAAAAAAAACGTTTCGTCTTGACGAGACCTACACGGCCCTTACCGTTGTCTAAATCGAGTTGGTACACCCTGTATAATATCTACAAATCACGCTAAAAAGACATTGTCTTTTTGAAAAAAGTTTCGGTGGAAGTTTCTGTGCAAGTATGGATAATGGAAAATTAAGTTGAAAATTCCAGTTACCTATTATATTCCTTAGAAGGTAATCTCGCTTCTACAATACCAGAAAAATGATAATAGTAATTTTTGGGTGGTAAACAATGCAATAAATTTGAAAACAATATTATTTCTGTATACCATCAGGTGTTTCGGGAGGAAATGGCGATATTTTAAGAAAATGCCGAGGAAGTCAAAATAAGCAAAATAAGCTCATGTTCAAGTCCAATTTTCATTTCTTTCGAATATACAGGGTCTTTCATTATTTATTAAATAAGTAAACGGCGACATCTTGGGAACTATTCGTCCTAGAACCTCAAAAACAAATTTTTCGGATATTTGAGCCGTTATTATAGTACACTGCTTTCAGACTCGAAAATTGCGATTTTCACTTGTTTATTACTCATAAATCACTGATATCGAGTTTTTCAATTGGCGGTAACCACTGAAACCTGTAGTAAACTTCCAGTAAGTTTTACTGCCAGTTATTCCATGAGTAAACTGCAGATAACCCGAAATTGAAGGCTAGAAACGTTTTACGCTTGGAATTATTGTCTTGGCATTTGCATATTATAAGTTGTGGACCGTAAAGAATTGAACATAACGTATATTTCTATGATATTAATAGCTTCAGAGTGAGAAGGAAGTAGGTATGTAAACCAAAAACTACCGAATCACATAGTAAATGGGATGAAAATGATTTTATGGGAAGATTTCATTTATCGAAAAGAATAGTGGAACTACCCTTCGTTATTAAAATAACGAAGCAGATGTCAACTTCCGGTATTTAGTCGCCTTAATCAGAAAAACCCGTAAGTCACAAAATGAAAATTATTCAAGAGGCCCAAAAAAGAGTTTATAAAATAAAACGAGAAATTCCCGTATCTCCTTAGCATCATGATGTCTGAGCAAATTTAGTATTTTAGAAAAACCCGTAAGTCCAAGACAAAATGCAAAATGTAAATTGAGGGTGTAAAACCATTAATTTCTAGTAAATAATTGTGTTAAACATGTTTGCATGTACTTACGGTCCATATTTATACACTTTCATCAAATCTAACTCGCAAAATCGCACAGTATCGGGAGGTAAACACAGAGCAAGTCACCACACGTCTCTATTGTTTACATTCAAATGGCGGTTTTATTGTGGACATACGGGCTTTACGTTTATATTTGACACCAGTGAGGACTTATGGGAAATTCTTTTCTAGGAATAATAAATTACAGAAAAATCTTGGAGATACGATATTTTCTTCAACTGTAGGTTTATTTATTATTTCATAGATGGCGTAAAAAGGTCGATTTTGATAAAATGTGGACTTACGGGTTTTTCTGATTAAGGCGACGATTTGCGGAAGTGCGACTATCTTGAATGTCACAAGTTCCTACTATTCGTTTAAAAATTAATTTAGGTAAAAGTTTAAGGATCGCAACTGTTACTCGAAAGGGTGAAAGGGTCACTTTAAGGATGAAATTTGAACGGCGCAGGATATCATTTTTTAATCTAAGATCGACATGTTTCGGGATTTTTTTAAGTATGCACAATAATAATTATTGAAATAATGAATTTATTCCATCACGCTGTTCTTCACTGTATAGCCAGCGTATTTGCTTGGGACCAATGCTCTAAGTTCTTCCACAGGTCTTTTTGCGATAAGGAGAGCTTTGCTCTGTGTAAGATCTCTTTCAGATGAGTATCCACAGTAGAATTCTATCAAGGGTAGATTTAGAGATTTAGATTCTTCGTGAGTCATTGTGAATCATTTGTTCATTGTGACAGCTTCACTGCGATCAAAGGTCTATTGTAACTTACATCTAGTCGTGCTACATTAACCCCATCAGGTCAGTCTCTTGGAGGAAGCTGACCATCTTGACTATTGGTAATGTATCCATCTCCCCCGGTGTGAAAAAGTCTCTCCCGAAGTTTTGTAGTCTGGTTCTTCCCAAAGCGGGACACTCGCATAGGATGTGTTTTGCTGTTTCGACATCCTCCGAGCACAAGAGATATCCAGCGTTGATCCCTAAACCCATCTTGTGAAGATGATGATTCACCTTGCAGTGACCAGTATTATATAGGCTTATGAGGCTTTCAGTTCTCTCCAGTTAAGCTCCAATAATTCATTTGGTGGATTCTATCCAGTTTAATTTTAACTCCGACTAGTGTTAATTTAGAGTAAATTTAGAGTACATTTTTCTTACTGTGTAGTTGTTTGGTAATTTTATTCAACGTTTCCTGTACAAACCCCTTCGAATGGTCCAATATTGGTAAGTTTAGCCATTGCTGCAGGATCAACCCACTTGCGTATTGTTGCTTTGGCAATATTCGGTGAGATGCCAAATGCTGGTTCTGGTCCGATAAATTCATATTCGCCCCTTTCTCGCCAGAGAGTCGGCAAATTCGTTCTCTCCATATTGAGCATGGTCCGGAGGGCATTCAGAGTTAATTATCAATTCAAGGCCAACTTGAGCTGGCAGTGGCTGGAGCTAAGGGCTTTTAGAGCCACTTGGCTGTCTAAAATTTCTTTATGGATCTGCGTGCATCTTTTCCTCCGCCTGCGCACAGAGTTCTATGGCATAGATTTCGGCCTGGAAAGTTGTTGCGTGAAGATCCAGGCTCGAGACGACTCTCTTCTTCGAGCCAGCGCTACACACCCTAGCTCCAGTTACTACCTTAGATCCATCGGTGAACCGTCGGAAGTTTGCATCTTACAAGTCTGGTCAACATTTTGGTTGTCCTCCCACACGTCTCTTTCCGACAGAAGCACAGAAGCTTTTATAAGCAGAGCGGTTCATGATGGTCTTAGACATTATGTTATCTGGGTAACACCCAGATATTTAGCTTCCTTCGCAAATGGTATAATTTCTCCTAGAAGAGTGGGTAGTGATTAGCCTTCCAACCTTCTCCTGGTAAAGGGTACTATAAAAGTTTTGAGTGGATTAACAGACATCTGTGTCCTCTCGGTAATTGGTAACTGATAGGTAATTTGTGAAACTTTATTAGATAAAGTCGCTTCAGAGTTTTCTTTAATAAGAATGACAGGTGAATTGTCAGCAGGTCTTCAAAAATGAGTGTCCATTATAAGGGGTAGAATACTTCTCCGTGCGCCGGGCACCCCCTCGCCGGTCTGAAACTGACGTCCCCCCCCCCCCCCCCCCTCCTATCAAAACTGTAGCGTCTTGTTCTATAGCATATTACCGTTTATTACCGGATCTATTCTCTTGAAACTGCTGCTTCATACAGTGAGTCTGGTAATGCATTGTTGAATTCTCCTGCTATGTCGAGGAGATCATGGTGAGATGATATCCTTGTCATCAAGTGATTTGGCGATCTTCCCCATGAGGTTATTAAGTGCCAAATTACTTGATTTGTCAGCTTGATAAGCATACTGATGCAACACTTACGACCGGCTGCACAAACGTACCTAATTAAAAATATTTCAGACAAAATTACTGATTTTAAGTTGCAAATTTTGTGAATATTTTCAAAGATCTTTTATTTTTTATCGAATTTTTTTTATCGTATTTAATTATACAGACTATCTACATCTGCATAATTTTATTAGACAGGGCTTTAGTAACTTTATGCCCCTTTGCAAGAGGGCAGGAAAGATCAGTCCTCTCCAGGTTTCTTGAAAAGCTAAAAAGTGTTACATCGCCTTCTTTTCACTTGTAAGTGACGCAGGTTGTAAAGAGTATACAAGTTGCTACAAGTAAGCAGATATATCTACCCGTATTGGAACTGTTATTAGGTGGATGTTAAATGGCTGATATTAAAAAGCTGATAGGTATCCTGGACACGTGAATAATTTTTTTTTTTTGATTAGTTCGTTTAAGTATTAAATCGTTGTGGATATTTTTTGTATTTCTATTATAATATTATTAAAATATCGTCTATTATAATTACTGTGTAAGTACACCGTGATTATAATAGAGGAACCAAATAGTGCTGTTCCAGAAAACTTTAAAAATACTTTGGTTTTTCTTAAAATAACTAGTTTTTTGGAAGACATGTCCAATTGGAGTAATCTTTGAAATTGCACACCACAATATGAGCGGCATATGGTGCAGACACCTGACCTAAACCGATTTCCTGTTGGTATTTCTGTACTGATAGAACCTTGAGATGTCAACAACGGATGAAAACTCTGCATGAATCGATTTTTGGATGGAACACAATATTTCCTCCTAGTCAATAATTTACGACGTGGGAGAGATCTGGAAATGATTTCTTTACGACTGAGGGATTAATTATAACCTGAAAAATATTGAGATTGTAGGTATACTTGTACCGATTTCTTATTTCATTCTAAAACATGATGAATTTTGTTAACAAATAAAACTAAAATACAGGGTGTTTCGTATAACTTGTCTCTCTAACTTCTTAAATTATTTGTTAGGTGGTACTAAAGTAATTTTTGGAATAAATGTTGCTTCTGATAATAAGATCATTTTATGCTAATAATTTCAAAATTGCTGACCATTTAAATACGCTAAAGGGTTATGACGCTAATTTACTTATTTTAAATATTTTTGAGTTTTCTACCGAGAAAGACATATGTACTTATATATTAATGTACGAGCCTCCGATCTCATGTTTCGAATTTATTGGGCTTGTTCAGCAAAAATAGCTCAACTTTGAAGCACCATGTAAGTATAGGCTGCTGTTTGATACTTTGAAATGTCGTTTTTGGCAAAAAGATTCAAATAAGTCTTCTTCAATTTTTTGAGACCAGTTGCCACGTTTCCAAAGTGCTAATATTCTTCATTTTCTCGAATGTCAGATCCCAAGTTACTTCGGTTCACTCGAAAGTTATTTAAAAGACAAATTCAATTACCTGTCACAACACAGTATTCAATTAATTTTCATTCAATATTTTTTGTTTCATCATTTACAGTACTTTCGGGTGAACTGATGTTAATATAAAACTTGCCATGCCACTTGAAAAAAATGAATAAAATCAGCACTTTTCAAAACGTGGCAACACTGCTTTGTGATTAAACGTTTAACATTTTTAGTTAAAAAAAATTAAAAAAAGACTAATTTGAAAATATTTTGGTGAAAATAGCTTAAAAAAAAATCAAATAGCAGTGTCTACATGGAGCTTCAAATTTGAGCACCAATATTAAAAAATTTATATTAAAGAAAATAACTTTGCGTCATAATCCTTTAAGGGCCGGTTGTTCGTACGTCAGTTAAAAATTTTGAGATAACTACTGATTTTAAATTGCAAATTTTGAAAATACGGCGAATATAATGAATGATTTTGTATTTTTAATCAGTAATTAACTCTTCTTAAAGCGAGCAGAATTCATTTTCAGAAATATCAGACCAATGGTTTGATAATACAGGGCATTTTAAAATCAGTAGTTATCTCAAAATTTTTAACTGACGTACGAACAACCGGCCCTACATGTATAAAAAGTTGGAAATTTTGGAATTAGTGTACAATAAACATCTCCTTATCCGATACAAAATTTATTCGAATTTTTTATACCACGTTCAGGTTCCTTATAAGTACATACCTAAGTGGGATAACTTACAGGAGAAACCCTGTACTTAATTTACCTGGTAGGTAATAGTTATTTTGTCATCTAAGAAAATGGTTAGAATTGTCACACGCATATCATAATAATGATTATTAATAAACACGTAACCAAGTCGCCTTAGTGTTCCATGGCATTAGCAATAATTAAAAATAATTTACAATAATTGATTGTTGTCATCCTATTCAACAGAACTGATCAATCAATATGAGGCTTAAGTGTTAGTTTGAAACACCAGAACATGAGCTTGATCGTATAATGCAATTCTACAAGAAATTACAGCACCATCAAGAAATAATCAAAAGTTTTTTTTTTGTTTTTGTCAAAACTGCTTGTCCGATTTGGATGATTTTTTTTTAATAACAAGGTGTCTCTTTCAAAAAGTTAGAAAGTTAATGTATGTGTTTTCGTATGGAAAACTATTTTTTTTATAAAAACAAGGTGAAGAAATAGTTGATGTGATTTTTTTCTAAAATTTGAAACACTCTAGAGAGTTCATAGTAACAATAATAACTTAAAATTAAAACTAAACTCCAGCCCTATCTTTTTGTAACATTTTGTTTTTGAACTTATTCTATTATATCTTCGTTACTGCAAGAGAAGCATAGTTTTATAGCATAACACGTTTTTATTAATTTTAATTAAGCACTAAAGTAAGTAGCAGTCATGAAAAAATAGAAAGTGGCAGTAAATTTTCTTCAACCAAATACAGTTGTCAGAAAGCATTTGATAGAAGTGTATTTCTATTATTATAGTTCTTACGGTTTAATTTTTGCAGTCTTTTATTTTCATTAATTTGCAATTAAATTAAATCTAGAAAAGTCGAGATATAGTGTAAAAAACTGATACGGTCCTGAAAAAGGGCTTTAAAAGTTTCGGATCCGGTCCATTTTCAAAAGGTAGTATTTGGGGATGCTAAGCCAGAGTATTTCCAGGACTATTCGCGGAGAATCCCGAAATTCAAACTTTTCTTGGTAATGGATCATGTTATGCTGTAAATTTGTGTTTCTCTTGTAGTAGCGAAGATAATAGAGTAAATCAAAATGTTATAAGAAGATAGGACTAGAGTTTAATTTCGATTTTAAGTTAATATTGTTACGGTTGAGCTCTACAGGGTGTTTAAAATTTTAGAAGAAAAAAAACCAATGCTATACATTGTATTTATAAAAATTTGTTTCCTTGCGAAAACATTAATGCACTTACTTTCTGAAAGAGACAACCTTTCATAAAAAAAAATTCATCCAAATCGAACAAATAGTTTTGACAAAAACTAAAAAAAAACTTTTGATTATAATTTGGTGGTGCGTTAATTTCATGTCTCGCTCTATTTTTGAATAAAGATATTCTATACTATATCCGTAATATCTATAAATGGTAACTAGAGTGATATAAAAGTACGTATCTGCTCCCGACGCAAAGCTAGAAAACTAATCTAGTATAATATACCTATGACAAAGCATGTTAAGACGAAACCAAACCAATCTGATCATCTCAAAACTATTAACAAAAAGTTGCTAGATTTCCTCGTGCTAGGTTGTGTCAAAACTTTCCGTTCATTGGTCTACCTTTTCTGGTCTTTTAGTCTAAGATTTTTTACCGGAAGGTCTCTCACATGGTGTTGTCCCAGGACTGTTTGTGAGTAGGTACCGAGCACTCAAATATTACCTAAGAAACTATCACTTCTTCAAACTTGATTGAAACTCCTGCGTGATTGTAGATTATGCATCAAGGGCCAAGTTTTTATGATTTCTCTGTTTCCTTCAGTCCCTCCCAGGAATAAGTAGAATTAAAAACCACTGCGTCGATGGCTTTCATTTGACATTCAGATGACTCGACCACGCTATCATCGGCGAGGGCGAGTATCATACTTAAGGGAAGGGAATTTTTTATAATGGAACCTCATCCACGTGCCAGGCGATTTACTGATGCTACCACGAAACTCGTCATTGAAATTAGTCGTTAAGTCAATCGCAAATCAGTACTTACCTTCCCTCTGAGGTCTTCAAGGTGGTCCATATAGGCCATCGGTATTTAAATGACATTACGATAAACCGTTAGAGATTAAGATCAACCGTTAAAGGTTGACAATTCAAAACAAAGCAAGTCATAATGCCCGACAGCAGAAATAGGCATATATATATACGCAGTTTTCTGAATTTGAAAAGTTTAGGCTAGGTACCTTCAGGATCGACGATTATCTCGGGAGGTAATTTGTGGCACTTTCTGTCCTGTTTCTGAACTCGTCTTAGGAAATACTTGCCAAGATTGTATGGAATTTACCATGCCACCAAAAGATTGAAAAGTACCTACATATTTCTTTTTTGAAAGCTTATCCTCAAATGAAAACTACACTTCTCTAATAGTTACGGAAATTGTGACAAAAATGCCTTGTATCTCCCAAATGGAAGAAAAGCAGGTTTTTATATGATTCTAGTCCCCTTCTCAAAATCCGTCTCGTCAAGTAAGGGTATAGCGCGTTGCGATGCGCGGCTACGGCCTTTTGCCCAGATATACCCCAGCGATTTCAAAAAGTATCTACAATATGGAGGAAAATTACTAGGGGGCATCTGGGCAATTCCTCCAATTGAGAGAAAAACATTTTCTTCCAATTTGCACCTTGCGTTAACGTCCAGGACCCGGTGAGTCATTAATATGGTCACCGGGAATATCTCAGAAACTAAGCGTCGTACATCCTCAGGCAAAAAAAAATTTCTACGGAAAGTGACTCTAAAAATCCGATGGAAAATGATTTTGAGCTTCTAAAATGACCGCTAGGGGACGTAAGAGCCACGACAAAATAAAAAATTTGAATTTTCTCATTATTTTTCAAAATTAGGTCATATTCAAAATATCATATGGGTGTAATGATTAAATAGCTTAATTTTCTTATCTTGCAGTTTTTTTAATAGCTACATAAATAAAGTGGTGGGGGAACGTCAAAACTTTGTTTATTCAAATGTCGATTAATACGGTTGAAATTTTTTTTTTTAAACGCTAGAGGGCGTTATCTGACGTATAAAGAATTATCGCGATTCTTCTAAGAAAAAATGAATGGAATGGTATATTTAATTTTATATACTGAAAGAAAAAATTAAATTCTTAAGGTGTCACTAAAAACTGAAGCCGATTTTTCATCACCCTGTATACATATTCACTTCATGCCCTTAAGACGTTTGGCTTGATCCTACCAAGAACAAGACCTGGCAGAAATACACGTGGAGCCGCAGACGCTCATCCGTATCAGGTTCAGCTCGTTACACCCCGTACCACCATATTTCAGACTTCTTTCATGTATAGAACCGCATCAATTGGAATAGCATTCCAAAGGGCGTGTTTCCCGAAGTATACAACTTTCCTGCAGTGCATGGGCATTTTCAATAAAAAAAATAATTTTTGAAATCGCTCGGGTAAATCTGGGCAAAAGGCCGTAGCCGCGCTAAACGCTAAACCCCCTACTTGACAAGACGGATTTTGAGAAGGGGATTCGAACTATAAAAAAACCTGCTTTTCATCCTTTTGAGAGATACAGGGCAGCATTTTTGACAGCATCTCCCTAACTATAATATCGCTGAATATTGTCAAGCAGTAGACTGGTTCACGATTTATTTTTGCTGATTTTGTGACTATACATCGGTACGGAAATTGTGTACAGTAACTGACATTTCCAAAAAAGTAATTTCAGAGAAGCGGCAAGCAGAAACTTTCGTTGCGAGAAAAATTTTCCGCTTGCCGCTTCTCCGAAATTGCTTTTTTAGTACTGTCAGTTACTATACACAATTTATACATACTAATGTATTATAGTACTCAGTCTTAATATACCTTCGGTCGCAGTGGAGGTGTCACATTAGCCCACTCACGATAAATGTTGGAATATGACAAAGGTCCATAGAACAACAAAGAACGATGATTTCAGAAAAAAATTTCACGAAGGGGTAGTATTAACAATTGAAAAAACTATTGAAAAAGCATTTGGAACTTGATGAAGAAAACGTTTAAATATTTGAATATTCAGTACTGTTTAAAACTTGGGATAATTATCAACATTATAATAACAATAACAGTAATAATTATTAATTCGCGAGACTGTGTGTGTTGTATGTTGTAACTGTCATTAGAGATCTCTATGTATTTATCTAATAACCTTGATCGCAACAGATGAGGATATCATCGACAAAATTTTTATCATTCACAAAATAACAAAATGGGTTTACTTGCAATACACAAATAAAACTCGTCATGTAACGTATTAGTGACTATTAGCAACTATGCAAAACAAATTAGAAATTTAAATAAGATGCTTGGTTTTACTTTACTAGAACAAGAAAACGTAGAATAAGTGAAAACGCTACAATGGAAGATTTTCTTTAGTACAGTAACCTCAGTAAACTGGTAATTTTGAATTAATTTTTTCCTGGTACTTTATGTAAATTAGTTGAAACATTGCACACTAGGGACTGTAAAATATCATTTATAACAAACAATAATTAAAATTTTTGAGCTTCCAAGCTATTTTTTCAAACGTCTCGAAAATATAGAGGTCTCTCTCAAAGTTTAATTCGTATTTATCATCAAAATGTAGAACTATCTCAGACTGTTTGAAAAAAAAACCTTCAAATATTCTCTCAAAAACTTCAAAATAGAAAATATAGTCCAATAAAGTCTAAAAAGTCATACGTATCGATTAAGAATACACATCCTTTTGATAGTTCGATTTATTTTGTTTCATATACGTGGTTTTTATAGTAACCGTCCAGTTTGTCTAAACACTCCATCCCGCATAAATAAGTATACGTCAACATTGGTTTTGAATGAGAATTAATTGCACAACATAGAGGATAGAATGTCATTACGTGAATAAATTTTATGTAGTTGTCAGTGGCTCTCAAACTGACGTAAGCGGTTCAATTTATTGTTTGAATGATTTCTTCAATAATTTACGCTCCATTACAACTTGACAATTAACTGTTTGACATTTTCTGGTGAAATTAAAACTATTAATTCGGACGGTTAGTATGACGTCACATCTGACTTTTTAAAGTTAATCCTACTATAGTTTAGCTAAGTGTTGAACAAAAGAAAAAGGCATAAGTAAATTGAAGAAATGATTATTTTAAGATATGTTTATAAAAAAAACATTTGCATGATCAGACTAATATGTATCACAAATCAAGAACTCAAGGTGAGTATGGTATCTGAGAATAAAAATCGTAAATTTAAATATTGCATCGGAACAACTTAATGAAGGCAAGAGAAAGGTCTTGTTTTTTTTACAAAGTTTTTTTCTAACAGTTGTTAATTACTCTCATATCTACAAGATGAAGAAAGTAGCGGGGAAAATGCCTATACATATACAAAATATTTGGGTGTTTTAATTCAATCGGTACTCAATATGCTTAAAACATTGGCTTCTTTTGATAAACTCATCTCTTTAAACACAGTATAAGGTTCAGTTCAGCTTCACAACACAAGATAGGTGGGCAGTGGTAACGCAGCCCATTCAAAACTAACCGAGGGATACCGTTTTCCTTGTTGCAAAAAGGTGGACCCATGAGACACATCGGGAACACATCGGAGACAGTCAATCTTCGGGAGACGTGCATGACTTAGCATCCAGATTCCAAAGGGGAAAATCAAAGATGTCAGCGAAGACCCCAACAGGGGTTGTGGATGACAAAACTTCTCAGAAATGGAAATCTCTCTGGGATGTAGAAAATATATCCGGAAAAGTGTCTTTTTATATTTTTCACGTCGAAAGGACAAAGACTTTTGACATAAAATAATTATGATGATTGATGATCACTCCAAAATTTACATCACATCGACAAGGTATCAGTACAGGTCAAGTTAGATATCGATATAAATCTTCCGGCAGTCTTGACACTTTGAAGATAATTTCAAGAACTATTAAGGTAGTCCCGAAAACTTGAACAATAAAAAAAATGGAATTAGGACTTCTCAATAATCTTATGGAAAGTGGCTGCGCGTATCCAATGATTCACTTGAATTCACATCATCAGATCTACTGCACTGGCAATAAATTTCGACCAATCATGTCATGTGACTGGAAAATATAAACTTATATTTAGTACCTAAGACTCTCAACTTAAGTTATTTTGAAGTTAGAACGCTACCAAATAACCTATAATATCGATAATATTACAGATTTGGAAGAAGTTGTTTTATGTTTCCTTCATTCAAAAAGCTGTTAATAAATTTCGTTGACGAGAGATGGCGCTAGCAGCAGTGTGTTAAAGATATATTATTATGGAAAACTTAACGTTTACCGTTACAACGCTAATGCTTTTATTGCAATAAGTAATACCTACATAGTTACAATAATTATTATCCTCATGAAAAGCAATACTTGATAAATAATGTGACCACTACAGACTGCTCCTCTGGAAGTTCAAAACTCCCTGGCTGAAATATTTAATTGCATTTGAAAATATTTTTGGTGTTTCTCATATTAAAAATTATGGAGCGATTTTCTTTTATAATAATTATTATTATTGCATTGTTCTGATTGTTTACTTTGAACGTATAACATAAAAAATTTTCAACTGCGTCAAATTCCAGGATCTAGCCAATTAATTTCTATATTACTTGAAAAACCTTTCTTGAAACCATGCAATCAATGAGTTTATTAACAATGCTACACCACATATTGTCCAAGTTCATATTATGTTCATTATTCCGGGTGATAAAAAGTCGGCTATCATCATATTGTAACATTTACAATTCTTCATAACAGTTTGACCTTCATACTGAAAAAAGTATTGTTCAATCAGCCGGAAAACCTCACCAAAGAGTGGGATGTCTAATGAAAATACCAGTGTAAATTTGATTTGTTATCTGCTAAATTTCTTAATTCTAACATTCCCCATTTATTTTTATATTATAAGTGATTTTTTTAATCATTTTGGGTATACAGGGTGCACCATGTGTCCTTCTCTATATTGCTATCTATTAACGCTAACAGATACAGGGTCGGTTAAACAAGTCCAAAAAAGCGCAATTTTGTGGCCATCTCGAATCAGTCAAGCCATACAAAATATCTGTGACCGTCCCTGAAATATCCTAAAAAGACTGAAAAATCGAGATTTCTTATTTTTGCCATATCTTTTTTATTATTGGAGATTAATAAATAATTTTTTGTGGGCTTACATAAGTCGGCAAGAGCTACCCATCTGACATTTCAAAAATTTTCAAAGCCGACTAGATCCCAGAATTTTTATAGTCAACTTTCGTTTTTCTTATGGCCCCCATATTGTTTTTTTATGTTGTTCGGTATAAAAAAAAAAACAAAAAATTGTTAAACTTCAAAAAATAAATTAAACAATTTTTTATTCTTCTTTTTTCTTTACAAAAAAGACAACTTTTAAGACCGAATTTCATAGATGAATTAAAAATCATAAGGCAAACACTATTTTGGCTTATTTTACAAATGTTGACGTTTTTCGACGATTTTTTTTTAGTTTTTCTTTGAAAAAAGAAGAATAAAAATTAAAAATTTTTTTTTTTGAAATTTATTAAAATTTTTGGTTTCCATTATTTTTTTTATATCGAACGACAGAAAAAAATAATATGGCGGCCATAAGAAAAACGAAAGTTGACTGGGAAAACTCTTGAATCTAGTAGGCCTTGAAAATTTTTGAAATGTCAGATGGATAGCTCTTAACGGCTTATGTAAGCCTACGAAAAATTATTTATTAATTTCCAATAATAAAAAGATATGAAGAAAATAAAAAATCTCGATTTTTCAGGTTTTTTCAGGATATTTCAGGAACGGTCACAGATATCTCGCATGTTTTGACGTATTCGAGATGGCCACAAAATAGCGCAACTTTTCTCTAATTTAACCGACCCTGTATCTCTTAGCGTTCAGGAGATAGCAATATAGAGAAGGATACATGGTGCACCCTGTATATGATGACTGCAAGTAATGAATGAACTATAAAATTTTGTTAAAAAACGATTTTTTTGTGTGAGTGATTTTGTGGAATATTTCAAATAAAACGAGCCACTGGTCATAGCTTATCGAAAGTGAACGGACTTTGTATACAAAATATATTATTGTTTATCGAATAATATTGAATATAAATACGTGCCTTCCTATTTATCTATTTTTCTTTTATTTAACAATTTTATTTAATTTTCTTTAAGCTAAATTTCTAAACACAACTATAAAGCATTATTAATCACTTATTCCTTAGTTTACGGTTTACTTGATATTACTTCTGTTATCTAACCCATGTAAGACGCATAAAGATTTAATACTTCTAATTAGAGAGGCTTGAATCCAAATTTCCGTTTTCTCTCTCGAATCAACTTACGTCACACTTAATTTTTCCCGAACAGAAAATTAGGACATTTTCAGTAACGGAATTAAAGCTTGAATTAGTCATTCGCATAAATGCCTTTTACTGTCCACAAAAATGATAAATAATTGGACTGACAATGATTCGACACACATCCGCAGATTTTATCACTCCAGTTTAAACAACTCCTTGATAAATACAAAGAATACACATTTATTTACACCGACACATCCAAAACAAATAGTGGGGTAGGAAGTGCCTTCACCACAGAAAATTAAACCCAGCGCTTCCATCTACTTGATGTCACCAGCACTCACACTGGAGAGCTAAATGCCCACCTAAATCACTAACAATAAAATATTCAAAAGTTAATTTCGCCATGTGCACAGACTCACTGAGCTCAATACAAGTTTGCAAAGTAATGTACCCCCCTCATCCACTGGTACAATATTCATTTATACCATCTCATGTTGGAATTAGTGGAAATGAACCAGCAGACAAAGAAGCCAAAACAGAAGCTAACAAAATCTATAACTGTTTCGTTGAAACAAAAATCATAGCCTCGGACCCAAGAAACCATCTCGCGCAACCTATCACAAAACCACAGCAAAACTCTGGGAAAACAATGGGATTCCATTGTTTTCCATTGTAAGGATTCCATTGTAAGGAGTCCAAACTACACGAAATTACCACAACGCCGCAGCGCCCTCTCCCAGACTCCCCTGAACGAAGATCTCAAGTTATCATATCAAGACATATAAGATACACTAGACTCGCCCACTCCTACCTCAGCCAAGGAACACCCACCCGCCTGTAATGAATTCAATGTAAGAATAACCCAGACAATTTAAAGAAGATAGATAATATAAAATCTCTCCTGGGCCACTCAAAGAACATCATAGTGAATTTTTTAAAAGTTAACAAACTAGTCATTCTAATTTAATAATTAATTTAACGTTCAATATTTGCCAATGTATCATATTGTAATATTTATTCTGTAACCCCAAAACTATAATTTATCGCTAATCACCTAAATGGTCGAAGCGGTCTCTCCTATAATAAAAAAATAATAATTCGAAAATTTTGTTTATTATACAGGGTGTCCAGGTATGAGTATGAGTCCATACCTGGACACCTTGTATTTTTAAATAATTATTTCATTAATGTTCTGATAGTATGTAGGTATAAACTGATAGTTTATCTTCAGTGGATAATGCAGATTACCTTCTATCAACTATCTCTTATTTATTTGGTACATTTTGAGGCTCCTTCATGCAACCATGAAATTTTCCTGCCTATATTGAGCCCTTGTTTCCCTCAAATTTTGCCTTGCAAACTTATTTGGGGTTTCGTCAATTTATTCTAAGAAATAATTTACATTTTCAGAGATGTATGAACTATGATTTTCGATGGTAATTATTTAATGTTTTATATTTAATTACATGTAATAAAGTTAATATTTGGGTTTCTTTGGGGTTGATTGGGAAGCTTTTTTGCATTCGCCATTTGCTCCATTATTGTAGGTCAGGCAATATTATATTTCCGTTTAGGGTCTCTTGACAAAATGGAACTCTATAAGTTCTTCATGTCCGTCCGTTCATCCATGCATAGAAGGGATGAATGAAAACTTAATCGTGGATGTATCATTCGGCAGGTCAACAAAAATGCAATAAAAGTATTCAAGTGTTTCCCTCTCTTATTGCACAATGTGATTAAAGCAGTCCTCAAACAGCAAACTTTGGTTCAACAAAAGATGCAAGGAAGCTTTCGCCTCCAAACAACTGGCTTTTCGCCAATGGCGAGAGAGCCCCCACGGCATAAATCACCACAATTTCATCCTTGCTCGAAACAGATGCAAAGAAATAATAGATCAAACCAAGGAAACTCACAACCAAAGAATTAGGAACAAACTTCTCTCCTGCCCTAACGGTTCGAAATCTTTTTGGTCTGTAACTAAGGCAGTCAGCCAGAACTTCACCAGATCCACGATTCCATCACTTACACGGATAGACGGGACTATCGCATCTACGACACTGAGAAGAGGCGAACTTGTTGACAGGAGTGTTTTCTTCATACTCTTCCGTCGACTTTCAGGGAAGAACTCCACCAATGATCCCTTCCGTGGAACCCAAATTGTCAGACATTGTTTTCCGACAGCGTGTCATAAAGCGCATTATGTTATCCTTAGACCCAAACAAAGCTTCTGGGCCTGATGACGTACCTTTTATCGTACTTATAAAGTGCGCCACTGATCTGTTTTCTGTCGACTTTTTAATCTGTCATAGAAAAAGGCAACCTATTCCCAAGAAAGGGAAAAAGACTATACCAAATAACTATCGACCAATGGCTCTGCTTTCAGTAATATCCAAGATTATGGAGAAAGCTATTAACCAACATCTTTTAAAGTACTAGGAAGGAGCTAATATAATCAGCGACCGCCAATACGGATTCCGCAAACAGAGGTCAACTGGTGACCTGCTCACCTACGTCACCGAGCTGTGGAACGGCGCAATCGAGCACTATGGGGATTTTCAAGAGATTGCGCTTGATATGTCTAGAAATTGGATCGTGTCTGGCATGATAGACTATTAGCAAAACTGCCGGCTTATGGCATGCCCGAGAAATTTTGCTTGTGGCTTGCGTGTTATCTCGGAGGTCGCTCATTACAGGTGGCAGTCGACGGAGTTCTTTCTGAGACCTTTTCGATCAATGCGTGTGTGCATCAGGGATCCATTTTGTCTCCGACTCTCTTTCTAATATTTATCAACGACTTACTTGAAACAACAAAAAATCCAATATAAGTTTTTCCGATGACAGTACACTCATATCTTCTTATACCTTAGATGCGCGAACATCTGCCATCGACGCACAGACTCGCAGGGAGCAAGAAGTTGCCATACTTAATAATCACATACAAATACAAGACATTCTATCTTGGGGCGATAGAAACCAAGTTCAATTTAATGCTGGAAAAATCCAAGCAGTCTTCTTCTTCACTAAGGCCAACGTTTTGGAGCCAGATATGGTGATGGCGGGACACTCCCTTACTATCCATCGTCATCTCTTCGTGTACTTGGAGTGAGTCTCGGAGCGAACATGTCTTGGCATGTTGCAGGTCTGGCGAAGAGTGTTTCTCTAAAACTTGGAACACTCTTCCGCATGAAAAAAATTTATACACCACAACAGCTTCTCTTCTTATACAAGGCTCAAATCCGACCATCCTTGGAGTACTGCTCACATGTTTGGAGCTCAGCTCCTAAACATACGCTGAGATTACTCGCTCTATCCAGAAAAGAGCCATCCACTTGATTGGGGACCCAGATTTTACAAACAATTTAGACACTCTCGAACATCGAAGAAGAGTAGTTTACCTTAGTCTGTTTTACAGATATTTGTATGGAAAGTGTTCAAAAGAAGTGGCCGGCTTGATCCCACCTCATCCGTACCAGGTTCAGCTCGTTACACCTCGTACCACCCTATTTCAGACTTCTTTTACGTATAGAACCGCATCACTTTGGAATAGCATTCCAAAGGGCGTGTTTCTCGAAGTATACAACCTACAGCGATTCAAGGCCAACGTAAATCGACATCTCCGCTCATGCACCGCTCCCAGAGCGTCATAGGAATTTCCCTGAAGTACATGGGCATTTTCAATAAAAAAAATGAAAAAACAAGATATGTTTTATCTTTTTTAAACTTTTGAATACCATGGGAAAATACTTCTTTCTAATAGTTAGTACATGCTACAGAACCCTAAGTTGATGCGTGTACGATACGACACGCATTTGGCATTTTTTTTTTTTAGTTTCAAATTCACATTGGCACTACTCTGCATTGAGATCTTTGAGATTTATTTATCGAAACTGTCACAATTTTAAAGATGTAAAGGCTTTAAAGGTGCTGTATTATGAACGTGTAAGATCCAAACTGGAACACGGCTCTCTGGTATGGAGTCCAACATACAATAATAATCAGATCAATCAAATTGAAAGAGTTCAACGTAAATTTTTGAAATTGATGTGTTTTTTGACTGAGAGTTGATAGCCGGTACAGGGCTTCGAGCTCGAGCATCGAGAAATTCTCCTGGAGAAATTAGACGTGATCAGCTTGAAATCTCGGAGAGAGGTACTGGCTGCAAAATTCTTGTACAAAATGTTACATAACAACATCGATTATCCTTATTTGCTATCGAATCCTTATTGTGACACAGCTAAGACGGAGTTACTTCTTAAGTGTCCGATATACTTCATATTATGCTCTATAATTAATTAAATTTCCCATTAATGTGATATCAATGCTGATAATAGAAAACGATTATTTTTAACGTTATCCTAGGTAACTGATTGGCCGCTCATAACTTCTGAATATATGTTTTACTACAGTTTTTAAGGATCATTGCATTGTGGTGTGTGGCAGTATTGAATGGTGTATCTATTATTATAGCATTTCCCATGTAATTGGAACCTAAGTCAGTTTTGCAGTGCAAGTTTCTCGGGAAGCAGAATTTTTTATAAAGAATGACTTTTCTTCGGAAAATGAATAAGTATTAGGAAAGTTTTTCCTTTTCATATCCCCACCCGTGGACGCACGGTATGTCAAGTTGTTAATGTAGGTATACCTAGATCGATAAAGTGTCACCTCATTTGAAGTTTTGTTCGACAATTTTCTTCAATTTAAATAAAAATGATATGCAACTTTTGCAAAATATCCAAAGCGGAATTATTCGTTATATTTTGGGTTGCAGTAGATACACCCTACGGAAATGTTGGCGATTCTCGAATCTACCGCGGACCACAGTAGGTATATGTTTAAAATTATATGAAAAAAATATATGCTTTCAACCCTTACTTTGTAGAATCTCTGCATACTGATGGATGATAAATAATAATTAATCATTCCAATCATCCATTAAAATTATATCAAAATTGTCAGTGACATTCATAGTTCTTCAACTATATAGAAACTAAAGTTATTTTCATATACCTAATTATAAAGATATGAGATCAAATGAAAACGTTCAAGAATTGGTATGTTATCAAGCGTTTTATTTCAGTTATTTCAGCATATATCAGCAAAGACTCAAGTCTGATCTGACGTTACCAAAATTTTATTTTCGATTCTTAATGAGTATAAAGTTGTGCGCAATTTTTTGTAATTTAACCGAGGCTGTATCTATTACTGTTGCCGATGTCCCCGTAGTGAGCTACCAAATAGTTATCACCTATGACCCTGTATAGGTATGAAAAATATAAAACAAAGTCCGATTTAGCTGGTAGGTTATACATATGTTATTTATGTATTGTGAAAAAGATAACATGTAGGTGCTATTATTAAAAATTCAAAACGACTTCTGTTTTGAAAGACAGCATAAGTTAACATAGGGTATTTTAAAGTATAATGATGGCTCCTATGATTTTTAAATTACAAAATTTTAAACCTTGAAAATGTTCTTCTGCAGAACCAATATTTTGGACTTGTCTGGTTTTGTGGGTGGTTTTATATGAATGAACAATAAGGGGGAAAACATCTAGTTGGTTGAAAATTTTCTTGTAATCAAGTTAATTATTGGAAATTTTTCCAATCCCATGTGCACTTATCGAAGATTCCACTACAGTTGTAGGTATGAAAATTCAAATCTGTTAATTCAAATTTCCCTTTCTACTCGAACTCAGTAATGCCCCGGGCAATAATACAGGCGCTATATTCGTATATCCGTACGGACTCTACAATCTTAGAAAAGGTAGAAAAGGTAGAAAGCTTCCATTTATTTACGGTCATCGTTTGATTTGTTTTATAAACCTACCGAATACTGTTTTAGTTAGAAGGATTCTTCTAATTGTTTTCAGGGAAGTGGTAGGTATACCGGATAGCTGCTGCTGTCTTATTTTGTAGTGACATTTAAATCTGCTCAGAGTACATCATCTCAAAGTATATTATATTTTTAAGAGAACATGATCTTGTATCGGATATCATAGTTGGGATGAAACTCTGTTCTGGTCAGATGACAGAAGATAAGCAATGTCTGGCATGGTCAAACTACCATAGAGGAATGACAGACGACGCTGTATTATCTAAAAAATAAGACATACTTTTTCTCAAAAAAATAAAACATAAAAAATATAGTTTGGTATGGACATAGTCGTGTTCGGTGAAAGTTAACTCGATACGCACGTACCTACCACAACATTCTAGAAGCCGACACAAAAGTTAATTTATGTTACTAAACAGGAAAGTTTTCAGGGTAATAAAAGTTGACTTAGGTATATAAATTTGAAAAACACTTCTTGGTATTATCGAAAATGTCATATCAAGTTCGCTAAGTATCTTGAGCTTCAACTATTCAAGTTCCAATAGGCAGGTATTGATTCTTTCTCTGTACCAGAAATCGGTACGATAGAGATGAATAAGCCAATTATTATTTATTACCAAGGCATAATCGACAAAGGTTAACATCGACGCAAGCGAAAGAGTTTCCACTTTCTAGTGAGAGCGGGAATCACAAGTCACATGTTGAGGAGCGTGGCCGGATCACGTGGGACGTCGGCGTCGCCGAGAATACACATCAACACATCGGCTTCGGTTCCGTCTCCGATCCGTGACTATGGCAACACTAAGGCAAGGATTCCACTGATTCCATTGTGTTCACTCGACGCTCGGTGACATTAAACGCGACTATAAATACCTAGAAAGCCGCCGCTGGTGGAAGTGGTAGAACATTTCCTTGATAAATTTTGGAGGGAGGTGACGCGGTGACGGAGTTACTAGAGAACACAGAAGCATAAAATGTGGAATTATTTGCAGACTCTAGCCTAGCGAGAGATGATTGATAATTAAATGCAATTGACAGATCTCATACTCGGGTTTTTAATCATAAATTATATACAGGATATCGTGTGAATGAATAAGGAGCAATGGTGAAACTGAACTTAGATGAATGAAATAATTTGAAAGCTAATAATTACCTAATGCATAAAACAAAATTTTTGCGTTGATGTTTATTTCTGAACAAGTCGGAAAAACAAAATTATTCATTCATGTGCGTCGTACCTATGAAGAAATCAACACGACTCAGGTCTGAAAACCTTGCAAGTCACAGACCAGCTGAAGAAACCCCACTTCGACCTATTTAAATGTTGCGAAGATATACCCCCGGTCACATACCCCCAGAAAGTATGTGTCATAGAACATGTTCTATCTCAGTTACTGCGCTGCCTTCTTTAGTGCAAAGTTTGTAAGAGGAACTCATGGGAAGTAGCACCAATGAGTCTGACTGGTGCAAGGTTCAAGGAATGTACATCTTCAGCATGTATTTCTCCTCGGCTCAAATTTATTTTGAAGCTTCTGTTGGCTGATCATTTTTACTCACTGTTGATGAGGGCATGTTAAGAATGTCTTCATTTAATGTGCTATATATATCATGTTATATTACGGATTTACAGAAGAATTGAAGGATTTCGAAATAAACACTTTTTATGACTCTGGGTGTTGAACTAATTCCCTGCACATTATAGGTATAGAAGCAATAAGTATTTATCAGCCATCTTTCTTCACAAGATTAAGGCGTTAATCGCATTCATACATCGAGGACGTTTTTATTTACTGCCTTTGCACAATCCATACTAATTTGAGATAATTAAGTTGTTATGTAATTTGATGCGCTGACATTTTTCAGAAAAAAAGTTGTACATAAACGTATAGATATAACTGGTTTTTCCTATTACGTACGTCAAGTTACTAATAAATCGCTTAACGTAAAGCGGTTCTGCCGGTATGATGTTCTTTTTTATGAAGTTTTACCCTTTGCAAGGCAAATAGGGCACCTATACCTTAATATAAGCTGTAGAAGCACTGTAGAATGTCTAGGGCCTAAGGCTATATGATTTCATTTTTCGTCGTTCAGTAGGGCGTTTAGAATAGGACAGTATAATTCTGCCCCACCTCTTAAGGTGCCCACAGACTAGCACACAAGTGCGTCATGCATGTTTGCCATACATGTGCATCGTCCATGTACGATGAGCGTTTCTCAGCCACAGATCTACACACTAGCTTGTCACGCAAGCAGTATCGAAGTACGCGATGAACAGTGAGGAAGAATATATTTTACTGGCAGCGGCGTACGCTGTTCTAGTTGATATTGATTGATATTGATATTGAGGGTGTCAGATGCGCTGCGACCTATTACAGATCTATTGTGCCCCCTCTTCTCTGCTTCTTTGGAGTATATTCCCTTCATTGAAGCAGCCTCTCCAACTCCGCTTCCCTTAGGAATTTCAGGATTTGAAGGGGATCAAGGCCGGGCAAAGCCCCCCCGTTGAGCTGGTGTTGGCCCAGAACATCGTTTCTTTCACGTTCTAGTGCTTCGCAGTTCATCAATAGGTGACGAGAAGTCTCGTTTTCTTCTCTGCAGAGTCTGCAAACGCCATCTTTTTCTATACCAAGTTTCCTCAGGTGTTCATTGAGCTTGCAATGACCTGTTAGGAATCCTGTTAGCATTCTGAGACTTCCTTTGTTGAGGGTCAGGAGTTTCCTTGACCTTTCTCGGTTAAAGTTCCCGAGGAGCTCCTTGGATTGTCTCAATCCTGAGAGGTTATTCCAATGGATTTCTCTCAGTTTTTCTTCTTCCTTCCGTAGTTCTGCCTTGAAGAACGTGTCTTCAAGGCTACAGAATGGTTCTGGTCCTATAAAGGGTGTCGATGCTCCTTTTCTTGCCAATGAGTGGGCACGTTCGTTTCCCTCAATCCCAGTGTGTCCTGGTATCCATTTGAGGTGAATTTTGTTCTCTCTGCCTAGTTTATTGAGTTTTTGTAGGCAGTTCCATGCCATTTTTGAGCTGATGATAGGGGAGCTCAGCGTCTTTATGGCTGCTTTTGACTGTCTGTCAATATTGCTATTTCCCTATTTTTATAGTTTCTGTCGAGGTTTATTTGGGCGCATACTTCTATTGCGTACAGTTCCGCTTGAAGTATGCTTGGGGATGTTCCCATCCCTGTTCTAGTTAAAAAGAAAAGAAATAAATTAAGTCAAAAGCCGAAAATTCGAATAAAATGGGTCAAAGATTGGCTTTTAAAACGCTCACAATATACGCATATCAATCTTCTAGAAGAACTACGATTGGAACCAGACGATTGGCGAAATTACCTGAGGATGGATGAAGATAGTTACGTAACGCTATTAACGTTAGTGTCTCCAATAATAGAAAAACAGAACACAATTTTGTATCTTGTATCGATTTTTGTAATCACTACTTTTTGTTTTACATAGACAAGGGTAACTTTTGTAAATCTCAATAAACTCTGTCAAAAAGGTTTTCGACATGTTTCTTATAAACGCAGACATTGTCCGGCAGGCGAAAACAAACTAAATAGTAATAATGTTATGAATTTAATAACAGTTATCTAAAAATATTAAATTAATTTATCTAAATTTATTTTTTGGCAATCAACAACTTAACAATTAATTCTTTTCTATGTACAATAAAATTTGTTCTGCCTACTACATTTTGTTTCTTAAACATTAATAATAGCTCTAACAAATAATAATTCCAAAAAATTACGAGACACTGATACTAAAAATGTGTGCAAATGAAGAGTGAACACGGCCACACACCGACAATCTGTATGCAGGTTCATGCTTGCACGTGCATGAATTCCGGCCAAACCAGAAAACTTGTATGACATACATGTTTGAGGGTTTTTGCCCACACACTGGCAAACATGAATGCGCAAGCGTTTACGACAAACATGTAGGACACACATGTATGCTAGTCTGTGGGCACCTTTAAATTCTGACACGAATGAGAGAACTTTGGTATGAAAAGTAAATTAAATACAGGGTGTCCGGTAAGTACCTCCTAATCTCTCGGGAGCATACAGGGGAGGTCAAAATAAACCTAGTCTGTCATAAAAAAAAACATTCCTAAAGTGTCCCTAAACGGAGATACAGAGCCCCAAAATGGTACCCTAAGATTTACTTTTTTGGCTCTAACTTTTGAAACGACCTGTATAATTTGATGAAATTTTAATTTTTTATAGAGGCCATGAAGACTCATTAAGCCATATCAGAGTGGATGTTTGACGTCCTAAAGGAAGTCAGGAACGGACTTACCACCACACTCATTGTGTCAAAGTTTTGACAGGTGTCATTTTACAGAGCTGAAAACTTATTTTTTAAATACGCTGGTCATTCATCTTCACAAAAGGTACCCTTAATTTATTTCGACAAAACTAGCGGTTCTCAAGATAAATCGACTTTTATGCGAATTATGATCAAGTTCCGTCAATAGCAATCCATAATGTAGGTAGGTTTATCAACAAGAACCTGATTTTTACCTGTTTGTGTTTAGCATTAATAACTTTTGAGTGTTTCGCATACCTAAAAACCGATTTATCTCGAAAACCGTCAGTTTTACCGAAATAAATTAAGAGCACCTTTTTTAAAGATGAAGTATCAGACTATTCAAAGAATAGTTTGCAGCTCTGTAAAGTGACACCTGTCAAAATTTTGACTCAACGAGTATGATGGTAAGTCCGTTCCTGACTTCCCTGACGACGTCAAACATTGACTTTAATATGGCCCGATGGCCCTCGTGGCCTCTATAAAGTGTTTAAATTCCATCCAATTATACAGGTCGGTTAAAAAGTTAGAGCCAAAAAAGTAAATTGCGGGGCACCCTTTTAGGGCTCCATATCTCCGTTTGGGGACACTTTAGGAATTTTTTTTTATGACAGACTAGGTTTTTTTTGACCTCCCCTGTATGCTCCCGAGAGATTAGGAGGTACTTACCGGACACCCTGTATAATACATTTTATTACTATTTGATATTAAATTGATCTGTCAAACATCAAAAACAACGTCAACTTAATTTTTATTATACTTTTTTTTTAGAAAACTTAAAACAAATTTTTTAACAGAAATTTTGAAAACCACAAGGCAAGTAATACTTTAAATTGACGTAATCCGGTGAACAAATGTTTGTTTTTTTTCGAATAAAAAAGAATAGAATTAACGTTTTTTTCCAAAGTGGAAAAGTTTTTGGTTTTCATGATTTTATTTTATACCGAACGACATAAAAATATTATGAAGTCCATAAGAAAAACAGTTGACTATGATAACTTTGGGATCCAGTCGGCTTGGAAAAATTTTGAAATGTCAGATGGATAGCTTTTGACGACTTATGTAAAGTCTACAAAAATTATTTATTGATTTCCAGATAAAATAAAAAAGATATACCTAAGTACTTATGATCACAATAAAAAAAATCTCGATTTTTCAGTTTTTTCCAGGATATTTCAGGAACGGTAACATATCTCTTGTATGTCTTGACGGGTTCGAGATGGTCACAAAATAGGGAACCTTTTCTCTAATTTAAGTGACTGTATCTTCTAGCATTTACGGGATACGCATAGGAAGTTCTGAAAAAGGGGACATTCTGTATAAGTAGCTAGAAGAAACAACAAACTAGAAATCAAAAGTACTTCAAGGTAATCTCCTCTCCAATTTAGTGTCGGTACTAGCTTTATCTCTCCAATAGTTTTTCTCCGTCTAACTGTTCTCTATTTACTTTTTAGATGATATTCTCGAAAACTTTACTATCGCCTACCATTCTTATTTATCAATCTTGGTCATTAAGGCAATCAAAGGCGTTAATTCCCCCGGAAAGCGTGCATATGCAATCTGCTGTAATAACAAAAATATAATGCCGGCAAGAAAATGCCTAAGTAATTTTCCCCTCAAAACCAGTTTCAAAAAGAAATAAAAATTTTAATCATTTTCTACACAATTCTCTGCTTTTATTGTTTTGCCTGAGTCAATTCTCATCCCTGATATTTTTATCTGAAGTTTTATCTTCAATATAGGCCCAAAAAATCAGCGGCGAGGAAAAAAGTTGACACCTCAAGAGCAAACTGTTGTTTTTTTGAGATCACGCTGTAAATATAGGTGTTGAATCGAAAATTTAAAAACTGTCTCGAGGTGAAGCAAGTTTTAAATTTTCTTATCAAAATTTACAGGAAAAAGTTGTTTCGAAAACAAGGATCACTTCATAGAGAAAATGTGTTAATGAAAAATTGTTTGTAATTTTTTGATATAATAAAGGAGAAAAAAGGGACGCGACACTTTAATTTTTGGGTACCTACTTAGTTTATTTAACCAGCTTTATGATGAATGCCTCTAATGATAAACCATTTTCTTCGGAGCTAACGATTAGTGACACATCATTTGTCTTTTACAGACAAATTATTTTTAGAGACTTGTATTTTTAATTTTTCTTAACTCTGATCAAGTAGTGACAGAAGCTACTAGTAGCTCCTACTTTTATCAGCTCCTACTTGTAACCGGGGATTGGTTGATATTTAAAGCATAAAAAACTTGAAAATTAAACCTCAAATTATTAAATACCTTTTTTTTTCGTTTATTGCCGTTGCTTTTAATATAATAATAAATTATTGAAAACGTGGCATCCTTTAAAAGTGAACAATGATGTACTTGAGAAAACGTTACTTTTGTGGCAGATTAAAAAATTTCTGAACCTTGACAAGTCAGGAAATTTTAATTTATTACCTTTCCTCTACATCACATGGATTATTATATTTGTTCACGTTCCGTATCCTGTACATACACATAAAAATGAAAACCTATTTTTAGCAAACGATTTGAAATAGAATGGACGAAGATGAAAATAGAAAGCAAAGCTGAAAATCTCTATTCGCAGATTCTAAAAATAAAACAGTGTACTTTTCTCAATCAGTTGGAAGTTATTTGTCATTAGAACACCTTATAATTAGGCAACCTAGTACAATTTATTAAAAAGTAGATAAAAAACGGGGTTAGGCATAATGTACTGTTCGTTTCGTTGCTACCTAGGAAATAAGAAAATAAGTTTCTATAAAGTACGTATACAAAACAAATGCCCGGACGCGGACGGTAATTCCAGCTTGTGTTAAGAAATTGTACGCAAGGAAATTGGCACCATGTTCTAAGCAAAATGTTAACACAAATAATCATAATTTATTTATTTATTTATTTTTAAATATTTTTAGCCAGGGTAGCAGTCAGGTAAAAAGGAACGTCAAAATACAGCTATATAGAAATGTAAAAATACAAATTAATCTCAATGAAAAAGAAAAATAAGAAAGTTCCGGTTACCAAAAATTTCGTACTATTAAGTCACAGAATAAAATGCACGAAGATTCATTGACACACTTCTTATATGCAGTACGCACAACCTTTCAGTTCGTGAAGCACTCACCCAAAAACAAAAACTTGTAGCCCTATAACTCGCTCGATAATATGGTTACTAAAAAACTATTACAATGATTACAA
Organism: Malachius bipustulatus; assembly: GCA_910589415.1. Classification (NCBI taxonomy): domain Eukaryota; kingdom Metazoa; phylum Arthropoda; class Insecta; order Coleoptera; family Melyridae; genus Malachius; species Malachius bipustulatus. Next base: position 32,517,304 of record OU342630.1, read on the forward strand.
TGATTTTCAAATGGCAGGTAAGTGCAAGAGTATCCGCAACACCCTTAATGTGACTATTTCATGTCAATAGTGCTACCTGTTGTAGAAGTCCAGAACTTTACTGTTTCCTTGCATTTGAGTCGTATGTAATCCGAACATTGACAGCCTGCAGCCGCAATATCACCAAATGAGAAGTAAAATCTTTATATAGTAGGAATAACTTTAAAAAGTCAGATGTGACGTCACACTAACCGTCCGAATTAATATTTTTAATTTCACCAGAAAATGTCAAACAGTTAAATGTCAAGTTGTGAACGAGCGTAAATTATTGAAGGAATAATTCAAACAATGAATTGATTCGCTTACGTCAGTTTGAGAGCCACTGACAACTACAGAAAATTTATTCACGTAATGACATTCTATCCTCTGTGTTGTGCATTTAATTCTCATTCAAAACCAATGTTGACGTATACTTATTTATGCGGGATGGAGTGTTTAGACGAACTGGACGGTTACTATAAAAACCACGTATATGAAACAAAATAAATCGAACTATCAAAAGGATGTGTATTCTTAATCGATACGTATGACTTTTTAGACTTTATTGGACTATATCAGGTTTTCATAATGTATTAAGAGCAAACAAATTAGTAATCATCCAATCTCCATGCAGAATGCGAATTCTATATCTTTTTAGATAAGCCGAGTCGCTCGGACTTACCACAACACCACAATAAACCACATTAACAGATAATTATAAAGCAAGTTTATGCAGCTTAATCCCAACACATTAAGCAACAACCTACACTATCATAAAAATATGATTTCATAACAATATCATAGACCAGGCAATTTTTTATTATGATCCAATTTGTCGAATGATCTGGATAAAAAAGACCCATTTTTCTCGAGACTAACAACATATAGACTGGTAAAATGGGTTCTCCCGAAAAATGCATATGGCGGTCCATTTAGGTGTTTTACCATACATGGCTTTAGACCATGCGAGGACTCGGAACAGCGATGTTTGAAATATCAAAGGCCCGTGGTGGGGTTTGGAGTATTACATGAACATCTAGCAACAAATTCGAAAAAATGTGGTTTCAATGCTCCCAACAATAGGTAAAGGTTGCTTTTTAGATCATCGCTGGATATTTAAGCAAGGAGACGTTTTGGTTTGAAACTTCTTGTATCACAGAAGAACTTCAAGTTCGAGTTATTGCTCCTCGAACTACCCTTAGCTTACAACAACGATTTGAGAGATTGCTGATGAGATAGGAACATAAACGCATCTGCCAGGAAATCCCGAATCAGACAACCGTTTAACGTGGTCAAGAATAAGAGCCTTCACAAGAATATATGCAACTAATCTGAGATAAGTGTAGGAAGATTAGCAATAGCAAACAGAAGCATGTCAAGTAAAGTGCTGAAAACTAAGTGATAATAAATTATAATAGTACCTACTGTCCGGTAGAGGAGATCGAACAGTTACATTTGTGTACAACTTTGAACTCATTATTCCTATGCCATTCATCAAATTTTAATGAAAATTTGGTAAGTTATTTTACTCTTAAAGGCTCCAGAATTAGGTAGTACAACAAAAAAAAAAGTAAATTTACAGGGTGATCCGTGATGAGTAATGTGACATGGTTAAAAATACTAAGTAGAGGACATCAAGTCTAATCTAAATCTGTGACAAGAAATATTTCTCATCACAGTTACCCAAGACGAAACTGTTTTCTATGTTCGGGTTTAAAAATGGATACGTTCACCTGATGTCAATTGTTGACTTGTTGTTCAGGTAGCGCGCTTGCGTCCACACATACCGCTCACCATTTACTGTTGCTAAACTGTTGAGTATTTCTGAGAGCGTAAATATTTCCCGCTCAGCACACAACGTATGTTGCAGGCATGCGCAAAGTGTTGCGAATCGTCACTTTCGAACACGGACCATCATAATTATGTAAAAGCTGGAAGTAAGAATGCACCTGATACGATTAGCGACGAAGAAATTATAATAATCTTATGTCTATGAACTTTAATACGTATCCAGTGTATTTTTGTGATTCAATTATTGTTAACGACGACGTAAAAACCTGTCGAAGGGCTAAATTAATGCGGCTCGAAGCCAAGATGGTAACGACGAAGCGCCACGTGATGACAAGGATCAAACTTTAGGGGGGGGACGAAGGACCAGGCTAATTGCCAATGATTGACAGGAACACAAACTTTATCAATTAATAGTTATCAGATTACTCACCTTGTACTTGTGTCTTGTCCGACGAGAAGGGGCACTTGTTTTAATTGCGAGATGTTAGTTAGTTAGTTAGTTTAGTTATATAATGAGTGGGTCGATTAGTGACATCTCCACTGCGACCAAGCGGTCTATTGTGGCTCACACCTAAGTACTTTACATCCACTCTAGCAGGCCACTGCTTTTTGAAAAGCTAATGACCTTAGATGGTGTGAATGTATCCAGGTGTCTTGGAGAGAGGATGCGAGATGTTAACTATTATTACTGTTTCACTGTACTTCACTATGTAGGTACGATTGTTCCACTATTTATTATACCGCTTCTTTTCGATTAAAAGAACTAGGTATCACCAGCATCAACGAATCTGGCACGAACGGCACTCTTGGTCGAGCTCTGCTCTGTCTCGATGTTGAAACTCGACTCTTGTACGGTCTCTCCGGTCAGGTGTCCTTTTCCTTCTTCCCGATGTGTAAAAGGATGGGAAGGGGTAGGAAACGGTCATGTCTTCGAGGATACGAATCAAATTATTTCACAAGGGCGAAACAATTATTTTGTAAATTATTTTATAATGAATAATAATACAGAAAGATTATGCCACCGCGGAGCGAACCATCTGTAGATCATCTCATCTTCAATTATGTCTTCCAAAATTAGAATATATTATAATAATACGACAACTGTCTGTCACATGTCGCTTCACCACAACAATGCGTTCACTATTGCCAACGTGTTGCAACAACTATAACACTCAACCGTTTTGCGCTTTTATTCAACAGCAACAACAGTTGACGCCGGGAGAATGTACCCAATGTTAAAAGAAGGTATCTTTGTAAAGATTTGATAAAATTCAACAAAATTTTTCAGTACTACTGAGGCTCTTCTGCCGACTCAGCGTATCGCCAGAATGAAAATCCTGAACGGTTCTTAAAAATAAATTGTATTTTTTAACAGAAAATATAGTTTTTCGTACGTCTTTCCGTTACATCGGATTTGAAAATTACAGGAAAAATACTGTAAAATGGGCTTCTTACATTGAACGGGGCACTTCGACCAGTTTCCTAATTAATGCCCCTTAAAATAAAAAACTCAAAAGGAAGGTGAAATTTTGAATAACATAAAAAAAGTGGTAAAAAAATGCTACCCGCCATCATTCTATCCATTTCGTACATCGCCGCCTTAAACTCCATTCTTTACGAATCTCCTGCTCATCAATCCGGATAGCCTCAGGTAGCTGCCAGTACCCTCTCTCCTCCTATCTCTTAACTCGCGTCTAGTGATAACTTATTCAGTGATGACTTCAAATGCGCCCCCCAACTTCTCGGGAATAGCGTGGCGGGGCTCCATTTTGTTGATAGTAAACACCTCTGCGATTCATATTTTGAACCGCTAAAGGAAATTGAGATAGATTGCTCTTGTCACTCCCATCGAAAAAGTATGGTTGTATCAATGTGTCATCTACTACCTCACACCAAACTGTCAACGAAAACTTATCTTGCGAGTGCTTCTGAACAAAGGCATCCCCATTGTGCTTCAAATTTGTAACGCCACCTCAGGTGAAACTCCTGCAGAAGGTTGGACGTCTGCAGGCTCGTGCCGCTGAACTTTTGGCAGATTATTTTTCAGTGCCGCACTTTTGGAATATTGGAATGTTGTCACGAATGTTCAATTTTTCATCTATCACCTGCTCACGCAGGTGTTCGTCTTTCTTAAAATCTTCTTAGATATTTTTCAAGAGACTGTGCTAGTTCCTAGAGTTTCAATTATAACAATAAAATTCGCAATAGGATTTTTTTCAACATATAATTTTGAATGCATTTTGGTGAACAATAGAAAAAATAGTGTGGACAAATTGCAAAATGCAGTACGGGTTCTTGCTTTGATCTGTGAAAATGTAATTTTCTGTCACAAAATTGCAAAAACTGCTACTGCTCGGGACTTTCAATCTGGGCGATATGCCATTTTGAAGAGCCTCAATACAGGAATGTTTCTACTAAATATTTTTGTTCTTTTACTAATATTTTATCAACTAATTTTATATTGAAAAAACGATCTGACATGGATAACTTTCTTCATTATGAGGTATGATTTTCAGATTAGCATTAGAACTTTTTATAACACGCTTTTAAGGGGGAAAGACTGGACAAAATATCAGGTGTGAAGGCCGCTGACTGCCTTCATGACTAATGATTTAACCAGAAGAATATTACCAGAAGCTTAAACCCTAACTTCAAGTTGAACTGAATCTATGATCAAGAAAAATATTTGAGGTTAATGAAACAACGAATAAGGATCAATTATTAAAACTATATAATAAAATAAATTTACCATCAAAGGGAATAAAATACAACCTGTAACATACCTTTGATGAAGACCGGTGTTGCTTGTAAGTAAGTTAGAGTAGGTATGTAAAAAAAAAGTAAAATATAACGGGGGTCCTGATTCATGGATTCGAATTGTCGTTACTGGTTAAGTTTTACAGTTCTACCTAATTGACGGACAGAAAGTAACACATGCCCATAAAAATACAAAATTCTAGAAAATCAATGTGACCAATAATAATTACCAGTTATAATTTTCATTAGCTTCGCAAATTCACTTTCTCCCAATTGACCCGTTGACACCCTGTAAGTCAATTCTCAACCGGCGGCGGCGATCGTCAGACTGAGGCACGTTGCAGTATACGTGAACGTCACACGTGCGAACCGAAGCCACCCTCGATTTGCTGCCCCCTTGAATCGCGGCTCCAAGCTAGGTCTCCTATTGCCAGTATTTACTGTCGTGTCTATCTGATCGGGTGTGACGTAGTGAACAAGTTTTATCATAAGCATTGTGATTAAAAATCAGATTACATTAGCCCCTAGAATATCTACCTTGACCATGGATGTGCTCTTGATTTTTTGGAGTTTTTTGAATTTTTTTTATTATGTGTCATTAGCGAGGGTCTCGCAATGGGACGTGATGCTGATCATTTTGATGATGGATGTGCGGTTATTAATGGACCCTTATGGAACCTGGCCCCCCTGGTCAAATTTGTTCTAATTTTGGGGATTGATAGTGTTCTATGAGTAGATCAGCAGCCTCCATGAGCATAAGCCCAGAAAAACGGAAGATGAGTTTTTCTCTCATGACAATCTGTTGCATTCAGGCATACATTTTTAAATATTGACCCATGTAAATGGGTCTTTGGGTCTTATCTTGAGAGCGAAATGTTATACATACAGTGTGTCTACGTAAGTTGGATACGTCCATATGGAGTCATATGGAAAAAAATTTTATTATCCATTTTAGGGAAAAAAGTTATTCCCCTTTAAAAGTTATTCCTCATAAAAAGTTTTGCTCCCTCATAAAAAGTTTAGCTTGGTCTAAAACTTAAAATGAAATAGTCTAATTTCAAATTTTTGCAGTCGTATGAGGGTTTGCCCAAAAACATGATTCTTGCCAAAGAGTAAAGTAGGTACCTACCTGTATTTTTGACAATATCAAAAATTGTTCTTTTTTATGTAACAAGTTTTTTTCCTAAAATAAAAAAAAAAGTTTTCCATATGACTCCAACTTACACACTGTATGTATTATTTGTTAAATTTGAAAAGCTTCTTCTGTGGCTATAGTTACATTTATATGCCCGTATTCACAAACGATAATTTCCAAAATAATTACGTAATTATTTAAATGAGTGAGATGGGGATATGCAGTTTTTTTTGCAATAGAATGAGATGGGGATAATTGATTACGTAATTATTTACGAAATTATCGTTTGTGAATACGGGCATTAGTCTGTTAAAACCTCGGCTAAAACATTTTCGAGAAAATCGTGAAAAAGTTTTCAATTTGTAATGTCATTTTGGTAAAAGCCATCATGACTTTCACCACAAAATATTCGTCAATATGTCAGATTGTTAGTCAGATATTTTTGACGTTTTCATTAGTTAAAATTTTTTATTGTTAAAGTCAATGCAATTATGAAAACAATGACCAATTTTCTCGAAAATGGTTTAATGGACTAAAAATATAACTACAGCAACAGAAGAAGCTTTCCAGTCTTAACAAATCATTAATTTACCAAATCTCTTAAAAACAAATTGCAACAAATTTGACCAGGAGCCAATTTACATAAGGATTCTCTGAGGTCCTTTACTATTTGAAAAAAAAGTTGTTATAGAAGATCTTTTTGATCTGTAAGTTATTTCTTGTCGCGAGTCGAGGGGTAAACCGCTGACAAAAATTTGTACACCCGAATTCCTTTTAGGAGAAAATTCTCGAAGATTATCTCGGATTTGTAAAATTTCGTAAAATATTGCCTTAATTTCTTCCAGATTACCTCGAATTTCCTCCAGATCACTCGGATTTCCCCCAGATTTCCTCAATTTACTCAAGATTACCTCGATTTTTTTTGTAGTTTTTGGGTTATAAACAAGTGAAAATAACAATTTTCGAAGTTCAAGTACAACGAAAACGGCTCAATATAGCGAAAAACGGCTTACATAGTCCTATTTTAAATTTTTATGTAGGTACTGTCTTATGATGTAAATGAAATGTTTTTTTTAGAAAAAAATTTAATGGTCATAAAAAATATTAAAAAAAAAAACAGATTTATTAGCGCATTGCTAAATAAAAAAAAACCAAAGATACTGCAAATGTTTCTGTACCATGGAATAAAACATAAAAATTTGAAAATGTAAGCCGTTTTCCTCCATCTTGAGCCGTTTTCGTTTTGTACTTCGTTATGCCGAACAGAAAGAAACAATTTGTATGTTTGTATAATAATCATTTGTTTATTGAGATTCGCAAGGTAATTGCTTTTTCAGTGAACTGTCAGAGATGGTAGTGAAAAAATTGCAGATTTCCCTGAGCGAATCTCTGATGACATATTGAAAGTTGGATACTTTTCAGTCGTCAGATGGCATTTGCCTTGCAAGTGACTATGTTTCCGACAAATCATATGCTTAAATGCGTTGATTTTCTTTCTCATCGGCACACTCCTCTGGTGATGGTGATATGTCAGACTGATGAGATGGAAATAACCATTGAAACATCGATGTCTCTGTCTTCACCATACCAATAGGGTAAATGTGTCGTTCAATAAACGTTATATACAAGTTTACCGATCTTGCCCCCCTTTACTACCTCTGGCAATATCTAACTACCTACTAATTTTTTTTTTACACTAACAGAAAGTTTGGAAAATCTTCTTGTCATGCTGTTAATTTACTTTTATGACTTTATCACATTCAGAATTGATAGTACGTATATGTTTCGGTGATTTACTTCGACGATTATTTGTCCCACAACATAAAAATGGCGTATTTCGCTTATGCGCCTAGATCGCACTAAGTGAGATTACGTCGATATTACCTCGAGATTATCTCGTGATTTCCTTAGGATTACATACCTCCAGATTTCTCAGATTATCTGCAAACTTTTTGAGAAATACCTCTGGACTGCTAAGATTTCTTCAGATTTTCTCAGATTACCTCCAAACATGAATTCCTCAGCGGTTTACCCATGCATCGTCGCGAGTGTTTTATCTTAATTTTTGTCGTTGAATGTACGGGTGGATTTCGTAAACTAAAAAGAGCATCATACTACGACAACCTGTTGCCAGACCCTACTATATGAAATTTTGATGATGAGCATAATGTAGAAGTCTTCAGATAAGAGTATCAAGTGGTTCATAAATATCACTAGAGTTAGTCGTCAAATAATACATGTCGACTCGAAAGGGCCGTACAAGTCTAGTATAGCTAAATTTCTAAATTTATAATTCTGAATTATACAGTGACGTATCCAGGTTAAATATATGAGGATCTTGCAATGTATTAGGAATACAGAGTCTGGAATACAAGGAATCTGAAAAAATTAAGACATAATAATATTATCTTAAAATAAATTAATTACTGTTTTGTATTATTCTGTTTTACGATATTTTGTGCCATTTTGAATGTACACTACTTACTTTGAAAATGTAAAATTGCGATTTTCATTTCTCCACACTTACCTCATAAACAAACTACTCAATATAAACTCCAACTAGGACAACTTCTGCAGTTCATTTTCTGAGGAAATTTAAAAATATAATATACAGGATATCGCTGTTTTTTTATTTTTGAGGCACTAGCACCAATAGTTCCTGAGATTATGGCAAATGGCCATCCTAAATGACTCACCTTGTACAAGACGATCAAACTCGTTAGTGGGAATCATACACCCTTCCGGATTCTAATATATTTTTTGGTGGCATGGCGAGTCTTAAGAGGACGAAATATGCTGCTTGCCAATGGAGCTATTTTAAATGAGCTTACCACCCAGGTGTTCTTCCTACCTTAAGAAATCTCTATTTTTCAGTTTATTCAAATTGAAGAAATCCTAATTTTTGTTGCAGATTCCTAATAAGTATAAAATTGGGCACATTTTTTGTAGTTTTATTGACTCTGTATCTCTCATAGTTTCCAAGATCCCCATTTAATGCACTTTATATCATGAGGGAGTCCAATATGTCCTATTGCATGGTACGATATTTCAAAGTTTATTTTATGGGGAAAATAAATACTTGAACATTCTGAGTAGATTTCCAAATAATTTCCCATAAATCAGATGGATTTGTGAGTTACAACAAGTGAAAATAGCAATTTCTGAAGTTTAAGTAGGCCGAAGAGAAAAACGGCCTACATGTAAAAAGTGTCGAATGGGAAGAAATGATTCTTCAAATGTTAAAGCGGCCTAGCACAGGCAACTAAACATGATAGATGCCGAGGGATGACAATAATACGTCATATTATGGATTCGTGTCCAATTTTCAGACATCGATGATCATTCTACGAGAAGTTTTTGAATTCCTCTTTGATTGTACGAGTAAGGCGATAAGTGCAGTCCACTTGCGAAAAATTTCAAGTTCTTCTGCCGATTAATCACTGGGGAGATTTTATGGAGGGTTGAATACTTTTTCCACTACTCACTTGGTCTAGGCCGTCAATTTTTTTTATTATAGAAGAAAGCTCTATTCATCTTCAATAGTAGGAACTGTGAGATTTAGAAGCAGGGTGTCAATCCGTACATTTTATACGATATAGATTTTTTTGTCGACTGAACATCATTTGATTCCCACTCTACCAGTACCTAGTCCCTTAATCCAGGGATCAATATTATTACCTATACTTTTGTTTATTTTCTCCATGACTTCCTTGCATTGTTAAGATGATAAATCTGACCAAAATAAACCGTAAATAGATAACTTAATTCTAGACTCGAGGATTTGGTTTCCAACAAATTCTTTCAGTTTATTTCTTTTTGACATTTCAATTTGGGACTTTCAGATTGTAACTAAGCTCACAAGTTCCAAAATTGTTAAAAAACTCATCACACCCAAAAAAATTCTTTTAGCCCTTTGGTCCACTTTGTTGTGTCAATCTCTCTTCAATGTCCCCTGTTTTTAGTAAAATATCAATGTGATCATTCTCAGTGTTCACTTATGGGCCATTCTTCTGTTTGATTTCTCTCATTCTTCGATCGTAAAGTCAATGTTATTGTGTGGGACAATGTCTAATAATAATGATCCTTGGATAAAATAGGTGAAGTCTTTTCTAAGTCTGAGACAAATAAACTTTTAAATGAACAACCAAGATCATCTTCCTTCACTTTCTAAGCCATCTCTGCTTATTTCTCTCCAATGTGCTGATAAAAAATAACCAAGAACCTGTAGTTGAGGATGGTGCTGCTGATTCTGTCAGTAATAAGCTGGAATGATGCTATGATGCCTCTCTTATTGTTTTATCCTAGACGTTCACAATCCAAGCTGCGCATTATTCCAAGTTTATTAATACGAAATGTTCTATGTTTCTTTTGGTAAGTATTTATTCGTTATTTAAAATTTATCCTCATCAGGTTGATCTTTTTTTTTTGTCTTCATATTTTGTATTTTGTTATGTTTTGAATTTAAAGTTGTTTTTTCGAACCACCGTGTTTCACTTAATCCTAAGATGTTGACTTTTATCTGCACATTTTCCTGGTTCCCTTCCTTCTAACATTTCTTCTTCGTGAGGATTAATAGCACCACTTGATCACTTATAGTTGTCAGGAACTGGGAGTTTGTTTCATTTGCATTCTTGAGAAAACCATATATGCACCTCTAATAGAAAAGACTAACGTTTTCAGCCTTAATTTTGCAGAATTATTCTTTGATGACCGTTAATGCACTTTTTTCCGTTTTCTGCATCTTTATGCATTTATTTGATTGGGTAGTAAAATCGACAGAGGTCATCAATTATTAAAAGTTGTCATTTGGATTAGCATCTGTAATGATTGTGTCATCATCTTTTTCACCCTTAATAAGAGTCTAACTAAAAATGTTCCTATATATATTTTTGTTGTAAATGGAACTCTCAGGATGCTCTGATATTTTGTCCCAGTCCAATAACACTTCATGCTTTAAATACTCGTAATAATTCTAGATTACTGTGTTAACGGAAGTTAAAGAAGATGCAAAAATGTAATAATTAATTGGCGAGTTCACGCTTTAAAACATACAACTAAAACATCAGTGGTATTAGTATAAATTGAGATACAAGCCAATTTTAAAGACTTCCATCCAAAGTAGATCGGTGTAGGAGCTTACCCCTTGGTGAAGAGCCATAGCGGGCCCACCTTGGCCTCGGGATAGTTATGGATACATTTCGATGAGCGTGCACCACGATAATGTCGATTGGCAAAGAAGAAACGCCGGGGGACGACCTGAGCCGCATCCCTACGGGAGTTGGCCCCATGAGAAGCAGTGGCCATCTTATTACTCCAGTCCTGCAATCGGAACACACTTTCAACATGTGCGGTTCTATGCTCCAGGTATGAATGTTACAGTTGTAAGGATTTGTTAAATTATAAGGATGTGGATATGATTTACATTATATGTCGTATTTTAAAATTTAGTTAATTAATTATTATGGGGATAGCTTGCTTATAAAAATCCTTGATGCATAACTCGGAAAGAATCGCCGTTGTTCTTCATGCAAATATTATAGGTAAGCTATTTGAAAATTACAGTCTCACCAAGTGATGCGGTGGGCTAAAGTAAGAGCTGGTAGCGATGGCCATTCTATCGGTTACTAGTTCCATAGTTTGGATACCTCTCATTGTGACAGCTCCTAACATTGTTAGCGTAATGAAGTGGGGCTCCATCTTGCTGGACCAATAACCCATTTACATTTATCATTGGGTTTCAAATTTTATTCCGCTATAATTTTTTTTTACTGTCTATTGCATCTACAAATCCCTGTAACAATACTGTACAATACTGTACAGGTTCAATTATTATTGAGAGGATCCCCATTTCTACAGTAGCTCGTCGTATTTTTTATTCAAGATAGATTAAACATAATTATGAAAGAATTGCGTTTGTCACTGAACGATTACTGAGGATCTTTGTTCACGTTACTAGTAAATAATAATCCTCACTAAACGCCTGCAGAATTTTTGTTTTAAAGGGATGGAATTTTTGAATTATTGTACTTTACCTGTGTACATATATGACATTGCTGATACGTCAAGGATAGTTTATAGCAGTATATGGGGACTGCGAGGGCTTGTTATGTTCCATACATTGTTTATTCATTGTTATCAAATAAAGATGTTGGCATCAATAAAAATTGACATCAATATTCAAATAATATTGATTATAAGAATAGAATACTTCAACTCTTTTAAGTTTAATAGTGGCAAAGGAAGGGGGGTAAATAGAAAGAGTCCTCTTCAGGTATAACTTTATTGATTGGCTACAACTACAAGTGCCTTACCGGTTTTGGTCACTGACCATCATCAGGGGGTATAAGGACGGCTTGGAGTTAAGCGATCTAGATCGTCCAGATGAGTTTCAGATTAATCAAACTCATAGTAATCCACTCAAACTAGGTTTGTTCTCATTCAAAAATATAAAACTTTATGTCATTTCGATTTTTTAAATTAGGTATTACACTACTATAGACTATTATTTGATAAGTTGTCTGAAAAATGTCTGAATTATTTCCTTTCAATTCCACTAGTTGAGAGAGAGTGAAAAATCTGAATATCAAGTTTGTGAAAACAGCTCTAAACCAAAAAAACGATGGCCAATTTTAGTTTTCACCATTGACGTTTTCTAAAAAAAAATAAAAAGAAATTGAGGATGCGCGGTTCATTTTTCTGTATCTCTTATAGTTATGGAAATTCCCTATTGAAACATGTAAATTTAGCCAACTGTAAAGAATGCTTATAGCAAAGGGAAGGGACTTTTGTACTGATCGTGTTCGTTGACATGAAACTTTTGGATCATAAGATATTAAAAATATGTGTAACAAATCTTAATTTTTTCTTACACTCTTAGATTTATCGTGAGTGGGCCATTGTGACACCTCCACTGCGACCGAAGGTCTATTGTGGCTTCCTTACACTCTTAAACACAATAATTGTTAATCTGAGCGTTGTGCTCACGATTACTATATTCTCTATTAGTTTTGTAATAGTTGTTTTTTGTCTTTTTTGTCTTTTCGCGGGATATAAAACACGGAGTCCCGCGTAGGTCTATTATTGGTATCTTTTTTATTGTATACATAGGTCTTTCAATTGTCAAATTTTTGCTATAGTGCAAAATTTCATCAGAAGTTGATGATGCCTACTTTTACCTGTAGTTTAATTCTTGTCACTTTTGTTGATTCTCACTTTAATTCGCACTGATTCAGCTTGATATGTTGAAATTAATGGTATCACCTTTTATAGTGTCTTGAGCGAGTGTTATGACTTCGCTATTACCTAGTTGACACCCTTCGTACATTCTGTCACATATACACTCACTTCTTTCTTATACCCACCTTTTCGTTGCACGAAGTCCCTTAATTAAGGATTATTTGGCCGCATGTAGATGTGTTACTTCCTGGTCTTGAACAAAAGTCCTCAGATTAATGGTATGTTCTCCTTTGAAAGCCTAATGCTCTGTTAAATTTTCACGTTCTGTGCCCTAACAGTTGTTGAATGTCTCTATTCGTTTGTTGCTATAAAATATATGTTTACACCTATTATGTATGATGGTGGGGTGAAATTACTTGATCTTCCCATCAATTCTCTCTTCAAAACTAAAAAAAAATAGGAGAGAAACTAAAACATTGTTAATGTTTTATTGACACGTGCGAAGGGCAACATTGAGCAGCATTGCTAAGAAGGGAAAGGGCTTCTGTTTTGACCATGTTGCCAAATTTCACTACACAAACAATATTTTTGTTTTAATTAAGAGTACTTATCGTACTAATTTCACCACGTAATAAGCGACAAACATTCGTTGTTTGCTAACTGAACCACTTAATAGCGCCAATAATAACGAAGTTAACAATGGTGAACAGAAAAAGAAGAAAATAGCAGATTTTTGATCACCCTATACAGGGTGTCCGTTTTTCGAGCTTAAGCATGGGGATCTCGGTTATCTTAAGAGATACGAAGTCGGTCAAATTGGGGCAAAGTTGCGTATGCGTATTTTTATTCCCAGTAATAATAATCTGAAAAAAATTCAGGATATTTTCAGTCGTTGCTGAAATATCCTGGAAAAACTGAAAAATCTATTTTTCTTATTTTTGCCATATCTTTCTTATTTTTGAAAATTAATAAATAATTTTTTGTAGGCTTACGTAAGCCGCTAAGAGCTATCCATCTGACCTTTCAAAAATTTTCAAAGCCGACTTAGATCCAAGAGTTTTCACAGTCAACTTTCGTTTTTCTTATGGCCACCATATTGTTTTTTATGTTGTTGGGTATAAAAAAATCATAAAAACTAAAAATTGTTAAACTTCAAAAAATAAATTTAAATTTTTTTTATTCTTCTTTTTTCTTTACAAAAAAGACAACCTTTTAGACCGAATTTCATAAATGAATTAAAAAACCATAAGACAAGCACTATTTCGGCGTATTTTATAAATGTTGACGTTTTTCGACGTTTTTTTTTTGGTTTTTCTTTGAAAAAAGAAGAATAAAAATAATTTTTTTTTAAGTTTTTTAAATTTTGGTTTCCATTTTTTTTTCACATCGAACGACATAAAAAAAAACAATATGGCGGCCATAAGAAAAACGAAAGTTGACTGTGAAAACTCTTGGTTCTAGTCGACCTTGAAAATTTTGGTAATGACAGATGGGTAGCTCTTGCCGACTTATGTACCTAAGCCTACAAAAAATTATTTATTAATCTCCAATAACAAAAAGATATGATGAAAATAAGAAATCTCGATTTTTCAGTTTTTTCAGGATATTTCAGCAACGACTGAAAATATCCTCAATTTTTTTTTCAGATTATTACTCGGCATAAAAATACGCAACTTTGCCCCAATTTAACCGACCTCGTATCTCTACTGATAAGCGAGATCTCCATGCTTAAGCTCTAAAAACGGACAGCCTGTACATATTCACTTCACGCCCATGGAGACTTTTGTTCGCCATAAACATATTTGAATTTTAGCAATTTTAACCGAGGGATGATTTCCATTTGATCCACGTGAGGCTCCAATTCATAAATGAAAATTCATAAAATCAACTTTGCTGGCATATTATTATTCACATCAGTATAGTAGGGAGAAAATTATCCAGCTGCGGCCATCAATGACACTTTAGGAATTTAATTTGTGGCTGGCTAAATGACCTCGATCTCGAAGCAAAAATTACCATAGTCATAGTGAAGCGACTATGTCTTACCAACACAGTTAAGACCGATAATCCCCCTTAAAAAAAAGAATGGTAACAGAAGGAAAAATTAGTAAATTCCAATGAAGGAGGAAAACTCTTTGTAACGAGACTAATCTTATTAAATTCCGTCTAGGTTAACCGTAATAATCGACATTTGAATAAACAAAGTTTTGACGTTTCCCCACCACTTTATTTATGGAGTTATTATAAAAACGGCAAGATGAAAAACTTTAACAGCGGATATTATAAAGGCTCATTAAGTTAACTGTCAGATTTCTGTGGCCATTTCTGGAAAAGGTATCGAGTCTAACTGTAAATTTTTTACATTTATCTATTCTTGACATGAGTGATTATAGAAATGTTAATAAAAGTCATTTGACGTCGATATAAGCTTCAAAAACGAGCACATAAATCTGCCCGTTAGCCTAATAAGCCTTTATAATACTGGCTGTTAGTTATTTAAGCATTATACTCATGATATTTTGAATATACTCTAATTTTGAAAAAAAAAGAAAAAATTCCAATTTTTTTTTATTTGTTAATGGCTATTAATGGCTAAAGGGTGTTTTAGAAGCTCAAAACTATTTTACAACGATTTATAAAAAAAAATAAAAAATTGCCTGAGCCTATACGACGCTTTAGTTTCTTACATATTCCCGGTGACCATTCTTAATTACCCGATACAACGAAAACGGCCCAAGAAAGATGAAAAAGGCTTACGTGTCCCTATTTTATCTTTTCATGTACTACCCTATGATGCAGATGAAATCTTTATACAGCGTGATAAAAAATCTGAAAAAATCTAAGATCACGCCTCGCTAAGTTAAAAAAAAACATAGACAGTATAAAAAATGGTTCTGTACCATAGGATAGTATGTACTTTACTTTACATACTTTTAAATGGACGAATTCCTGTTGACTTAAGAGTCTTGGAGTCATTGATTAATTTTCAATTATTTATGAAAAATAGATATGCGATCGCAAAGTAGGTAGGTAGGTACGTAACAAAATTATGTATTCTTGGAAATAATGTTCTTAATTTATTAGTCAATTATTTTGAGTAAGTATGACTTATTTGAAGTTTTTTCGTGTCTCTCAATTTTATTGATATTTCATTATTACCTTGAAAGTCCATTAAAAGTAATGAAAAAATCACTTATGAATCAGGACATTTTAGAACATGCAAAACTAGATTGCCCTATTCCATTATCTATTCTCTCCTGTGGGATGTAAACATACTTTGCGTTGTGAATAATGCCACAAAAAATGTAATACTATAAGTGCTTTCCGTGAAGACAAAAATATCGAGCCCCCATAAACCGTTTAAAGGGCCCAAGGGACACCTCTTGGTTTACCCATGATATGCCTATCATCGTGATTAATCCTCTTTTATAAATGTAATAATCCTCGTATACTTAGAGTAGAGAAGTATTCGCGATTATATTATCATACGATAGAATTTCATATTTCTGTTTGTATTTCTGAATTATTTATTATACAGCAAGGTTTGCTGTTGTTGATAGTCTGCTTCAATAACTTACGTTTGTTATCAATCTGTTCGCTTCCCACAAAAAATAGGTTGGTCTTTTAGGCATTTTTCATCTGTTTTTCAAGCAAGGCCTTCTAAATCTAACAAACCATGCATCTCCTTCCGAGATTATTTTAAAAGAAGTCTTATTATTTGAAGTTCTAAATTGACCCATACTATGGAAGAAAAAACTAATTAAGTATATTTCAAGTGTATTTTCTTTTGAAATACCCGAGTAGAGCATACCTAAACCAAAGGTAAAGTGAAAATATACTAATTAGTAGGTACCCACATATTATGTTGGTATGTTTAAGGAGTAAAAGATATACCACAGACCTGTAGTGTCTCATTTGTGAAATCTCCACTCCACCAATTTAAGAAAACATTGAATATAGAAAGGAAATTTTTTAAATTAAGTCCGTTTATTTTTTTTAATTCTTCTAATGTTTGACTTACCTCCAATAATCAATTTTGTAGGGATGCACGGTAGATAGGGGTCCAACTTCTGTACCCCCCATTTTACGCCGCACTTGATAAATTTTGGTTTTGACATATTGTTTAAAAAATCGACATTTCTGGTACAAAAAGGTTTATTATGTAAACTGTCAACAGTTTTTGAAATATGTGCAATTAAATAAAGGAAAGTTTAGTAATATTTCATTCAAATTATTGGCTGGCAAAACCATTTCGTGGAAGGTCTCCAAAAGTTGAGCACATTTAGTTAGGAAACGTGGCCATGTTTTTCGTGGTCGGAGGATCTGGGGAAGAAGAAGACCGAGAAGAAGACCTACGTAAAATCTGTAATATTTTCCAAAAGTTGGAAAACATTGACGAAAGATCTATACCTTTTTGTCACTCTCGAATATCATAATTAGGTCCGCATATCTTAAATACTATTGAGAACTTACATAACACATTTTATGCACTTTTTGTACCTGGATGTCTAGATTTTGAAAAAGTATGTCAAAACCCAAATTCTTCCTAGAGGATACACTAGTTGACGTAAAAATTTGAGGTTATACACAAGTTGGAGACCTATCTACCGTACGTCAGTGTTCAAGTTACACACTTGATAAGGTTATTGCTATAAATTATTGCTGAGATAGATATTAACCTAATTAAAAAAAAAACGAAAAAAAAATCACAAAAAAAATAAAACCCTTTAGGACAAATTTTTTTATTTATTAACATTTAATTAACACTCTGCAACTTCGTTGCTACTCAATTTATTAGAGAATTTGTTCAATTAGACTATTTGTACTAAAAATAGGTCAATATTACACCGTCAATGTTTGTTCCCTTTATGTTAAGACAGCCTGTATAAACGACATATTGAAAAAACGAAAAACGAAAAAAAAATAAGATCGAAGATCGAAGCTTTTCAACGACTGTTGTCAGCAAAATTTAATTCTCTTTTAATTATGTTGTTTTTAGGTAGAGAACCAATCATACATCAAAACGATCTGGGTATTGTTGACGCAATCAAAGTTAACAGTGACATGTATAGGTAAATATACCTACTAATAAAAACTAAAATTTACGATGCTCAAACAACAATAAGTATTTGGGGGCTGAAAATGTCGGTTTCTGTCGCGTTCACCAGAACGGCCAATTGGCATTACATAATAGATAGTTATTTCTTTCGGATGTTTTAAATTCTATGGGATAATCAGAATATAATATACTTTTTTTTGGGAAGTCTCTATCACCATTGGGATCTTGAGAGCTATCAGAGATACAGGATTGGTTTAATTAGAGAAAAGTTTACCAATTTTATTTTTATTAAGAATCTAAAACAAGATTCAGGTTCAGTCGTTGCTGAAATATCCAGAAAAAAAATGGAAAAATAGAGGTTTCATGTTTAGCCATCTGTTTACCCTTTATTTCTATCTTATTGGTAAAATATATTAATTAATCGTTGTAGGCAAGTCGTTGGATTGGGCTTTCATGTCATTTGGTATAAAAAGTGAAGGAAATCAAAACTTGACAATATTTAAAACACATTTTCAAAATTTTTCTTCTTTTTAAAAAAATAAGTTTTCTCACCGAATGTCATAAAAACATTAAAAAAACGATAAGGCAATCAATTCATATTGACCTAATTCGGTGATTTTGTTTCGAAAAAAGGGAGAACAATATCTATGGAAATTTTTAATTGTATTGATTTTTGGTTTCCTTGATTTTTTTCGTAACTCTAGAATCAAGTCGGCTTTGAATTTTTTTTTAATATTCGGTGCATAGCTCTTGACGCTCCTTATCACTTACTGTTAGTGAACATATTATACGTCCTCTTCAGCCCTGGATTCTAGTTAATTGTTTTATAGAAAAAAAATAAGCAAAAAATATTTGGTAGGGTGATTGAATAATTATTAGAGAAAATTAAGGAGACCACATTAAATAAGAATTGAAGCTACTGTTGCCTAGTTATTTGAAGTGACTTCCTATAATAGACTCCATAAGTGCGGATTTCGAAAAACGTGGTATAAACTCCTAAATACACACTTTAGGTACATGCTATGAATAATAGAAATTACTATTCTACTTAATCCATCATTTCTCTGTACCTATGTCCAATTTCTTCTAATCCACTAGCAACTGATGTCAGGCGGGTAGGTAGGTAGGTAGGTAGGTAGGTAGGTAGGTAGGTAGGTAGGTAGGTAGGTAGGTAGGTAGGTAGGTAGGTAGGTAGGTAGGTAGGTAGGTGGGTAAGGTCTCTACCTACCAGACAGACGTAGGTGGGTAGGTCTGGCTGGTAGGTAGGGACCCTACCCACCTACCCTGCGGCGAGGACCGATAGAATAACCCAGACGACCGTGGACAAATGTAATGAACACGCCTACCTATACCCAAATACCCACCTGCCTACTATCTCCTTGGATCGATCGAACCCTACCCACCTACCCACCTACCCACCGCTCTGTTCCTACCCACCCAGCTGACGACAGGGGAAGGTGGGTAGGTGGATAGGTGGGCATGAACAATTAAAGGGGGGCAACTGTCAGGCCCACCTACCCAACTACCCTATCCACCTATCCACCTACCTACCTAAGGTAGGTTTATACTTTTCGGGGGCCAACAAAAGTTGACACAAGGCATTGTTGACCGATACTTACGTTTCTCCGGTTAAGTTTGATGTCGCCCATGGTAACTTAAGTTCGCGCGTGTTTGAAAGTTGAATTACACGCTGAGACGTTTTTTAACTAAGCATTATAATGTTACCAATAATAAAAAATCCTATTCTTTAGAGATGGCGCTTATGATAGCTGGGAATTTCCTGTGTCCTCGTAAATGTCATCTTAGTGCATTTTGATGTAATTATTGGTTTTAAGTGCTCCAGAAGTAAGACCTCTACACTGAAACATTTTTGGCAATTTAATATTCTATCAATATAATGATTATGGTTAACATTTTTAAGCATTTAATTGTCTAATTGTTTGACATCTTCGACGACGTGATTTCTCATCTATTTTCCATCAACCTTTTGGAGTTTATTTTATGATATAAGTGTGAAAAGTGTAAAAGTGAAAATTTTAAAGTTTGAAAAATAAGGGACAACAAGTTTTTTTTCGGAAAAGTCGTGTAGTTCAAAAGACGATTTGGCTACCTTTGAAATACAATAACGTTTTCTGAACGACACATTTGCCCTAATGGTATGGTGAAGACAAAAAAAAAAAAACTTGAAAACTCAAATTAACAAGTAGTCTGGACGTTTTGTTTTTGCCATATGATGGACTATGGAGAAAACCAGAATGCAAAGTTTTCAGTGGATCAACCTGTATACGCAACCAGTATTAGATTTCATCAACGTAAAAAATTATTAATTAAAAAAAACGGCTTTGATGGAAGTTGACTTGGTTTTTTCCCTGACGCTAATCCATATTTAGACCATGCTAGACCTAATTAATGCTAAGCCAGAAGTATAGAATCATTATCATCCTTCATTAAAATCTGCGCAATGAACAGTCCATTATTTTTTTATTTTAAACACATGTTCATTGAATTAACTACATGTGATCGAGTATTATATATATGTGCTTTGTCATATTTTTACAAATCATCCAGGGGAATTAGCATTGATTTTAAACAGGGCTAAACTAAACGGAAAAAATACAAGGTGCTAGAACTGAAAAATAATAAGTACCTATATCTTCAGATTTTAAAAACTGGACATATTTTCAAAGAATAGGTATATTTTATGTCATTTTGTTTCAATTAATAGGACCCAATTTTGAAATCATAACGGTTTTTTTATTATTTCTCTATTTAACCATAGTGTATTATTTGAAGGCAATTTCTTCGAAAAAGAAATGCAGATAAATTTTCATTCCAGAGTTAAGATGACTTCACAAGCCTTCATAGCTCAAACAGAAGGATCATTATAGAATCGAATTAAAAGCTCTGTTGATTTTTAGTGAAATATTTTTCGCAGCATATAGACCTTTCTTCGCTACTGTCGGGTATTACATTCGAATAATAATAATATTAATTTAATTAATATAATAATATAATATAATAAATGATATAATCTTAATTATTAAATAAAAGTGTAAAAACAGTGTAAAGTACAGTTCATGAGTAAGGGCAAATGGTGTTCACGCACGGACAGCATACAAACACTCACACAAGATATGATACAAAACATGACACAAGACCAGACCTATAAATACCTTGGATTCTTATAGAAAGCTACACTATAGAACACAAGAAAATTGAACAAGATGTTACAACAGAATTCCACAGAAGAGTATCCCAGATAACCAACAGCTAACTCAACTCAAGGAACCTAACAAAGGCCATGAACACCTTCGCAATCCCTGAACTTATCTATTCTTTCAGCATCATTAACTGGTCCAATACGGAACTGGACGATCTAAACCGGATAATAAGAACAACCCTCACAAAAAACCACAAACACCACCCAAAATCGTGCACACAAAGAATCAATATACCTAGAACTGAGGGAGGGCGGGGCTTTACGGATACTGTGCAAATACACAGATCACAAATAATATAATATAATATTCAAACATTTTTCCACCAAAAACAAACTTCACTACATCAAGCAATATGTGCAGCAGACACTAACTGTACCCCGCTCAATCTATCAGAGCAAAAAACAACTAGGCACAGATAGACAAGTATCACTTGTTCAACAGTGGTCAACAAAAGAACTACATGAAAGATACTACAAACAAGTAAATCAGCCACACATAGATAAACAACTCACATATTCCTGGCTGAAATATGGAACGCTACACCCGGAAACAGAGGGATATACCCTAGCCATTCAAGGCCATTAAGAGTATTAACGCCCTAAACTAGAGAAAATTTATAATCAAAGACCCGGCAATAAAATCAGATGTATGCAGAAAGTGTCACATACACAATGAAACAATACAGCACAGTGTAGCAGGATGTCCAATCTTGGGAGGCACACTACAGGGTGTCCGTTTTTCGAGCTTAAGCATGGGGATCTCGGTTATCTTAAGAGATACGAAGTCGGTCAAATTGGGGCAAAGTTGCGTATTTTTGTGCCGAGTAATAATCTGAAAAACAATTCAGGATATTTTCAGTCGTTGCTGAAATATCTTGGAAAAACTGAAAAATCGAGATTTCTTATTTTCATCATATCTTTTTTGTTATTGGAGATTAATAAATAATTTTTTGTAGGCTAACATAAGTCGGCAAGAGCTACCCATCTGTCATTACAAACATTTTCAAGGCTGACTAGATCCGAGAGTTTTCACAGTCACCTTTCGTTTTTCTTATGGCCGCCATATAGGATTTTCATGCCATTCTGTATTAAAAAAATTAAGGACTGTATTAAAAAAATTAAGGAAACCAAAAATAAATCATTCAAAAAAAATTTCTTAAAATTTTTTTTCTTATTAAAAAAAGAGAAAATTTTATCACCGAACGACGTCGGGCGACGTCGCAATATGACGTGACATTGCTTGACTTATATGGTTATTTATGATGACATTCGGTTGAAAAAAGGTTATCTACCTATTTTTTTCGAAAAAAGAAAAATAAAATTTTGAAAATTTTCTTTGAATGTGATAGATTTTTGGTTTCCTTAATTTTTTTAATACAGAACGACATGAAAATTCAATATGGCGGCCATTAGAAAAACGAAAGTTGACTGTGAAAACTCTTGGATCTAGACGGCTTTGAATATTTTTGAAACGTCAGATGGATAGCTCTTAGCAGCTTACGTAAGCCTACAAAAAATTATTTATTAATTTTCAAAAATAAGAAAGATATGGCAAAAATAAGAAAATTAGATTTTTCAGTTTTTCCAGGATATTTCAGCAACGACTAAAAATATTCTGAATTTTTTTTCATTATTACTTGGCATAAAAATACGCAACTTTGCCCCAATTTGACCGACTACGTATCTCTTAAGATAACCGAAATCCCCATGCTTAAGCTCGAAAAACGGGCACCCTGAGAGTATACACATGATGCTGCAGCAAAAATCATTCATAGAGAACCATCAAGCTAGGACTAACCCAAATAGAACTCCCACCACACTACAAATACACACCAACAACCATATTGGAAAATAGTACACACAAACTATTTGGACAGACAAAACAGTCAAATACAACAAACCAGATATCACACTCACAGACAAAGCAAATAAAATAACCTACCTAATTGAAATATCTATACCTGTGGAGACAAAAATGTTGTAGAAAATTACACAGAAAAAAATGGAAAAATACCAACTTCTATCCACTGAAATAAAAACGATATGGGAGCAAAACAACATGACAACTGTCCCGTTTATAATCTCCTACATGGGAATCACTCATTATGCTTTCCTCCGCAACCTAATTCAACTAAACCTATACCGATACATCCACACACATATGCAGAAGGCAGTCATACTTAAGACGTGCAATATAGCTAGAATCTTTCCCAACCAAAACCTTGTCAATAGTTGAAACACGGTTTCTTCACTTGACTTAGTCTTTCTAGAAACCCTAACCCAGAAACTAGCTGAGAGTAACAATAACGGATAAATAATAATAGTATTAATAATAATAAACTTTATTTTCCTTATTATGGCAATCATCGGGTTTGTATGTAAATCGTTTTAATGAAGTTGAGATCTGTTTGTAGTCTCAGGACTCCAATGGAGATTTCACTGTGATAGTGTAGATATAGCTCTGTGATTAAAAAACGATACCAAAAGTTAGTAGAATCTTCATTGGGATCGGGAATGTGGATGGGTTCGTCAACGAGTTTGATGAGATCACAACTGATGGCTGAAGACAGATTTCTTTGTTATTAATATTTGAGTGTGCAACCGTTTGATTTTAGGGACTTTGAAATCGCGCCCTTAAGGTGGAATTTTTGGCAATAGAGTAATTTCCATAAAGAAAAAATGGGTTCCAAGTGATGACTTCGAAGTTACGTGTATACAATAAATGGGAAGTAAAAGTCATATCCTAGATAGAGATAAATAATCTAAAAAAATAATGTATACAATGGCCATGTTTAAATCTGGAGTTGTTGCCATTCTCGCATTAAAGTGCCATTCCCCCCTCCCATTCAAATCTCCAGGCGAGGATTTTACACTTTCATGCGAGAAAAGTATTTATGTTTATTCAGGATATGACTTTTACTGCCGATTTATTGTATACACTGAAGTCATCTGACACAAAACTCGGAACCCATTTTTTTCTTTACGGATATTACCCTAGTGCCAAAAATTCCACCTTAAAGGCGATTACCAATTCCCGAAAATCAACCGATTGCAACACTCAAATATTAATAACAAAGAAATATGTGTTTAGCTATCAATTGTGATCTGATCAAACTCGTTGACGAACCGATCCCTATTCCCGATTCCAATGAAGAGTCTACTAACCTTTGGTATCATTTTTTAATCACAGAGCTATCTACACTATCACAGTAAAATCTCCATTCGGTTCCTCAGACTACAAACAGATCTCAACTTCATTACGACGATTTACATACACACCCGATGATTGCCATAATAAGAAAAAAAAATTTCCCTAAAAAGACTCCCTGTAGCTTAGCATGGTTGTTTGTGCTCGTCAATAATTGAACTATTTATAAATTTAAAATAATTGTAGCTGGCTAAAAGAACTCGATGTCGAAGCCAAATTACCAGCACCGAGCTTCTGTTTCTTATCTACACAGTTAAGAACGTTGTTCCCTTTTTCCTTAAAAAAAAATATTTTTTTTTCCATATTTCTTGGTTGGTCCAGAGATATGCAATTAGGTACCTAAGTTTATTCTATTTTTTATTTCAAAAACGAAACAAGATACAAAAAAAAATCAAGAGACTAAAAAGTTGTACTTACTTCGCATAGCTTATAATCTGACAAAAACACAAAAAGTAAAAAAAAAATCATTGCGCGTACTTTTCTTAAAAGTTTTTTCAAAATAATATTCCTTGATTCCTTGGGGTATTCCTTGGGACGCCACTGGACTTAATAATTTTGATCTATTTGGGACTAAGTTAGCCCCTTATAACAGCAAATGAAACTAACAAATTTCAACAATATCGGGTAAAATAAGTTATATTTAAGATCATTTAAAAAAATATGATTTTTTAATAAAAGTTTAACGCGTGTAACGAAAATAAAGCTTTTTAGACCAAAAATTTATAGAAAAAACTATGTACTATTATTTTTATGTGTTCTACCATTTGCCGGCTGTTCTACCAACAGCCGAAAGATATAAACTATAAAGATAATTGATTTCAAATTAATTTTTCCAAAGTTATAACAATAACAAAAATCTTTAAGTATTCATGTTTTTTGTAATAGTTTTTTAAGAGTTTTTGACCGATTTTAGTTTAACAAATCAAAATTTCTTCACATTTTTTTTAATATCAAGGAAATACTACTTTTTCGATTTTATTGTTTAAATAAAACAATAAAAAATAAATATAACAAACAGCGACGATTTTTTTTAACTGAAGATGAGAGACCTTCATCATCTGCAACACATTTAAGCAATGAAATCGCTGCTAAGAATTTCCTCGATTTTGCCGCTTTTTTTTCCGATAAATGCCCTGAGGTCTACAATAATATACTATTTTTATTAGTGTTATTCCTTTCTTACCCCGATTTCTTTATTTTTTACGTAAACTTGTTGATGTTTGGGTATTATTGTCTTATCATCTGATTGTAAGTCTCCACACTTGCTTTTAATTAAGGCACTTTACAGTTTTTTTCGAATAAAAAAATTAAAAATAAATTTTAAAAGATTGCTGTCGAAAATAACATTAATGCCTTATAAAACTCTTTCTGAAAAGCCACAATAATTATGAACCCTTTAGGGTTAGGGTGTTAAAAGGTTGAGTATAGGTTGAAGTAATTCTGAATTAGCGGTTGCAAATGTGTCCCCACCCTGTTTAAGGTTTACGAAGCGCCATCTGCTACACAAATACACACACTCTTAACCTTTGTTATGTTGATATTTTATCAAGTTGTAGTATTATAGTATAGTAAGTATTAGTTGTTTGCGTTTTATTATAAATAACAGGATTCAGTTATTTTAGACTTGAGTTCCCCTTAGGTGTTATTTAAATTTTAGTAGCTGAATATTTTTGATGATATTCGATTTTTTTATGAAGATAAATTCGCCAAAGGATAATAATAATTACAAACCATTGAACATTTAATGTGAAATAATTATCCTCTATGTGCCAACATAAACATCGATTTAAATAACGATGCTTTGCAATTAATTATTTGAACAGTTTTACCACTTTAATTATTTACGTATTACTACTTAAGAGTATTAGTGCCAACTAATAACATTAAAATATTCTGTTGAAGATGATCTCTGTATTCATAATCAACAAAAAAAACACGTTACTTATTGTTAGTACCATATAAGTAATACGAGTAGGTATAATAGTTTTGCAAGATACGGTAAAATAATGTTCAATTGAAAACTTTGGACAGGAGACAGTGATCTTGAAAATCAAACAGATAAGCGATCCCTTTTATAGCTATATGAACTTAGGAGGTGATATAGAACAGACAGTAGCTGTCTAAAAAGACTTCTTACCACAGATTCTCCTCCTTCGTTAAAAAGTTTCCTTTTAAGAGCGAGTTTGTCCAAATTTTATAAAGGTGCTCCCAAAATATGCAGCTATGATTCGTTGATTCGTAATGTGAACATTAATTTATCTACGAACACTTTATTAACTACGAAAACTTCTGAATTTAAACACCAACTGTAAAAGCCAATCTTATTTTCTTTTTTCAGACAATCTAAAAATGCAATAACATAGGAGCATTCCATTTAAAAAAAAACATAACTTTGATATGTTTTATGCTTTTGGGACACCCTGTACATTATGAATATAATTTTAAAACGTACCTCTGCCGGATCTCTATCCACTCCAAAAATAAAAAGATCCTAAAATCCAGAGACACGGCCATAATCTTCCGTTTCGTGTACCGTGGCCCACCCTGTATACAGGGTGTTTCATCAATCAGTGCAGAAAACTCAACCGGAGACTCCCCGCTGAATTTTAAGGGGGGCCTGTAACAAAAAAAAAAACTTCTTAAAGTGATCGTGCTTTCACCGCGATAAGTTCTGTAACTTGTGGTGGGGGTATGAATTTCTTTTATTAATCTTTTCGTCTTTACGGGTCAACTTTATGGAGAATACGTTATTTATACATAATTAGGTTATACTTATTTCATGTCGAGACGAACGTATAATTTTCAAGAAAAACGCACCTGAAGGTTTTTCAAAATATGAATAATTATGATATTTTTGTCCAGTCCTTCTATCACAGCGATAAAAGAGCAGCGTTAAATAAAAACCAAATATTTAACCACAAAAGATTCTCAAAATGTCCCCTTCAATTTTTACGAAAGTTTCATAAGAACATTTTAGAAAAATTATTTATTATAAAAATGATTCATTGAAATATCATAGTTTACGATGTCTTAAAAAACGCGTAAGTGCGTATTCCTTGAAAACGATAAATTTTCTCGACGTGAAATAACTATAACTTTTTTATGTAAAAATAACACATTCTCCATAAGTGTGCAAGTGTGCCAATAGTGAGGAAAATATTGATAATAAAAAACATATGGTAAAAATACAAACGGAAAAATCTGCTGACTGTTCTGCATTCTGGTGGCCTCTATATGAGTCGGAAAACACCCTAATTTTTTCAGACGCAACGAAACCACTTTCCTCCCCTGTTTTCGAGGGTGCTGAACACGATGGCGTAGGGCAAATTTCTTTTTCGGGTTGTGTTTTTGGTTGGTTTTGACCCTATTGGTCAAAAACCACCCCCTTTTTTAGAATCTCCGTTCTAATGCCCCAGGGTCGAAAGAAACGGGTACAACTCGTTTTGTATCTAATGACAACTGCCCGTCACCCTACGAACACCCCCTTGGCCAAGAACCACCCTCCAAAGGGTTTTTTTTTTACAAAAAGTTATCAACCACGTCTTGTACATATAATTTATTATGTGAGGCATTCCCACGATATAAACATTGACGATTTTTGTATTTATTTCTGGGACTAGATATCGTTCTTAAAAAATAACGAATTCTGAAAAACTATTCAAACCTAACTTACTCCTCCTTGGTCCTACAACCTGTTCATCATCAGAAGAATCACCGGAAGATGACGAATCTAGCATCAATAAATAAAAAATATTCGCATCGTTATTACCATTCATTTTCACAGTTTTATGACATAAAACATGAAATCAATACTGTAATAAACCTAATTTGTTTTGAGTTAAGTTTTGTAAATTATAAAAATGACAGAAGTCTAATCATTTTGCGTTCCTTTATACCAAGTTATTTTTGATTACATATTGATTATAGCTGTCAACTGACTTCTGTAACTTCGGCAACAAAACGGAACACGCTATATGAAAATTGTAACGTTCAAAATTTCGGTGGTTGTTGACGACAATGGCTATAATAGACCTCATCGAGCTCAAATCGTCAATGGGTTTTTGATAAACCCATTGAGAGAGGATTGGCCACACTTGTCCACATGCACACATGAATTTGATGGATCATGTAAGAAGCAGGATGAAGTCGAACTTGAAAGACAGAGAAGGATGAAAATAAAAAGATGAAAAATTTGGGTGAATTGAGTAATGCGCCCAAAAAAAAAAAAAAAATGGAAAGTTATTCCTCATTAGGAGCTCATCAATAATTTGATTATAGGGATGCCTAGATGGGCTTATTCCAGTAATACAAACTATATAGGGGCGGTTAAACAAAATATAGGTGCACCTATTGCATTTTTATGAGACCTATACTTTTATTATGTTCGCACCATACGATTGTACCTACAGAATAATTGGTACAATAATTACAAAATGTCTCTTGAATTCGTTTTTTTTTTTTTTTGTTGTCATAAAAAACTGGTCTCAGGATGTGAGGTGCGCGAGGGCACAGATTCCTCCCGAAAGCGTTCAGGTGTAATTTGTCTGCTGTTATCAAAATTTTTTATCTCATGTTAGCGAAAGAGGGTTCTTAAAGTGTTCACAAATGAAAGTTTGCTCGGTGACAAGTTGATTTTCATTCATTTCTCTCCGAAAACCGGTTTCCAATAAAATGCAAATTTGAGATATCTTTTGTGGATTTTTTTTAATGTTTGTGCGTAGACTCAATTTTCGTTCCTAGATTTTCTCGCAGAAGTTCTGGCTTCAATATGAGGCTTTAATTCACTTTAAAATCGCTTGCACTGTCAAAGTCAGGCAAAGTTTTGGGGTGCGGCACTTTCACTTTTGAGTAGTTGATTTATGAACAGAAAAAGTTTCGTTCGCAATAGTTTGCTGGAAGTAAGAACCTAATTGCTTTTTTGAAACAAAAATGTTTTTAATTTAAATAAAAGCACCCTAAGTAGAAACTACCTATTATATTAATTCAGCCTTATAGAGCTTGCTCAATTAGCCAAAGGTACTTTTAAAATACACAAATTGTTCCCTCGAACGCAAAAGATGTCCATAGCAAAATTGTGATTCGAATCCTCACCCTGTGGTAGCTTTATTTTACAGAGTTTATTGCACAGTGTGTGATCCGAGTGAGTTTAAATTTTTTAACGACTCTGGGGCGAATGTGAAAAAAACATAGGTAAGCTAGAAAACCGGCATGTCAGTAGGTTTTTCTAAAATTATAAATCCAAAAACCAAACACTAAATCACAGTTTTGTTCATAAAAGACCCCGCACGGATCATATGAAAATAATTCCTCGGTTAAGATTGCTGAAATTAAAATATATCATTCAACTGTAATAATAGGTAATAATAAATTACTATTATTTCACCACGTTACATTAAAATGTTTACAGCAAGTCAAGATAATTTACACTAAAAAATAACAAATTAGCATAAACACTTAAATAAAAACAATACCTAAAAACAATGAATACAACAAGAGAATCATTTATAGTTCAAAAATCACTACGGTGAGAATTGAGTACCATTCCACGAGATCTCAGTCTCCAAATATTCACTGACCTATTATAGTAGCAGCAACTTAGCAAGTTGGCCTTAACCGTCATTTTGAATCCAGACATTCCATCCTTTTTTATATGATCAGGCAGAATATTGTACCTACAGCCTATAGTTAAGACTGTTTTTTTTGTGATTTGTTAAGTTACAGTAATCCTGACGAATATCTTTTGAGTTTCTTGCATAATAATTACGAATGTCAGACTGAATTTTTAAATGACTAGTGCCCGGTTTCACCAACAGCAAATAAATCTCTAAATAACTATTGAATGAATAAGTTTTATTCTCTAGTTAAATCTATTCTTGTTTCACCAACGTGTTTGACAGCTCAGTTAGTTATTCATAAAATAGGCAGATATTCAGTACAATTTCCATCATAAATTGTACATTGATGCATGAAATCGCAGTAATGTCACCTTAAACTTTAAATAAAATCTTAATCTCTAAATAACTATTGAATGAATAAGTTTTATTCTCTAGTTAAATCTATTCTTGTTTCACCAACGTGTTTGACAGCTCAGTTAGTTATTCATAAAATAGGCAGATATTCAGTACAATTTCCATCATAAATTGTACATTGATGCATGAAATCGCAGTAATGTCACCTTAAACTTTAAATAAAATCTTAATTCTAGTGTATTTGGTATAGTTTAATGATTTATTCGTTCCTAAGTGCGCTTCGCGTGGATACATGCATGTATACCTATTATAATTATCAAATAAATCATTGTGTATAAACTTTTTAAGAGGATGAAAACAATGGAGAGTGAAAATTAAGCAAACCCTCATAATATACAGCTTTTCCCAAGTCACTCCCAGCGACTTGCATGTGCTTTTTGGAAAGCAAGCCGAAGGACTAACAATGCTGATTTCCCCTCTTGTTCAAGTGTGCAAGGTTTCTTCTGGCTGGGACGCCTTCTTGCCTCATGCTCTTCATCTGGACGCCTTCTTGCCTCATGCTCTTCATCTGATGACTCGAAAGAAAACGATGAAGATGTTGAAAGGCTAGTTCGAAAAATAACTGATTATGATAGCAGTGTTTGATAATTTAATTATTATAAACTTTGTAGGTAGTAATTGTTGTTGATTAAATAAAAAACAAGGTTTTTGTGTTTTTTCACCTTTGATTGATCAATCACTCGCATCAAATACACTAGGATTAAGTTTATAGAGTATTTTCTCACAATAACCCAGTGTCGTAGAACTTCAGAAGGGAAATTGAGGTTAGAAAACTATGAATAGAGACGTTAACTGGAACTACTGCTCGACAAGAATATCTTGGCGGTTGTTAACGGAGAGAGAGGTCCTAGAACGAGACAGAAAATCACCCCACCACCTTATCTGTTTAAGTACATTCCATGTAATAAATTTTGAACAAGGTTTTGACATTGATTCTTGACGTTTGTATTTTATTATGTTTGTGACAGTTAATTATTGCAAAAGTAGTGCAAGCTTTTGAAATGGCAGATTTTAAAAGCCAAGTTGCTAATAAGACCCTTTCCGGTCAAAGCCGTGAAATTATTAATAACGTTTATAAATATTTTCTTGGTGAATCTAAAAATAGTGGTTCTATTTTACCAATTAATCAAGTTCAAAAACGGGTTGCTGCTGCGACAGGCATTAGTTAACGAACTGTTCAAAGGATAGTGGTGGAAACAAGCAGAATCATCGATGGCCAAACGGATAAATTTACTTCTCCTGGTAAAAAAAGAACTAAATTAGCAACAAAAGCCAACTTGGATGACTTTGATCAATGTTTACTGCGTCGAATTATACACAATTTTCATACAACCGAAAAAAATTACTCCAACGCTCAAGAGGATCACTGCAAAACTTACAGAAGATAACGAGTACAATGGATCAAGGAAAAGTATCAGAAAGGTTATCCATAAACTGAGCTTTAGGTGGAGAAAAACAAGAACTAATAGAAAAAGTTTGATGGAAAAGCAAGAAGTGCGATACTTGCGTCTTCAGTTTCTTAGAAGGATGAGAAATTATAGAGCCGAAGGTAGAAATATAGTGTACATGGATAAAATGTATATCCATTCTTCTCATGCTCATGAAAAAGCGTGGAGCGACGCCAGTTGAGAAAGTTTGACGCAACCCGTCTCCAAAGGATAACGGATGATAATCATTCACGCGGGTGAAGAAACTGGTTTTATTCCCAATGCTTACGTGCGATTTAAGTCGAAGACGAAGAGTGGAGACTATCACGACGATATGAATTATTCCAACTACAAAATAAAAAATACACTAAAATGGATGGAGACCAAGCTTATTCCAAATTTACCGCCTCACAGCGTACTTGTGATTGACAACGCGCCATATCATAATGTGCAGTTAGATAAACCACCTAACTCTGCTTCAAGAAAATCAGATATGCAGCAGTGGTTACAACAAAAGCAAATAATACCATTTAATACGGATTTCCATAAACCAGAATTGTATGACCTCAAAACCTACGAAATTGATGAAATTATGAGAAAACATGGACATGATGTTTTGCGACTGCCTCCTTACCACACAGATCTCAATCCTATCGAGTTGGTTTGGGCGGATATGAAGCACTGTGTGGCAGACAGAAATATCACCAAAAAGTTTGAAAATGTACAGAATTTATGTGACGAGTTTTTTTGTGGTTACGGCTGAGCAGTGGAATGCCAAGTGTGACCATTCAACCAACAAAAAAATTGAGAACGAGTTAATGGCCAGAGAAGGAGCTATGTATATTATAGTGGGGGTCTAATTATTCAACTGGGAGGCATCAACGACCATGAAGATATAATGATAGTGACGAAGAGAACTATTCTGATAGCGATAGTGATACATAATTAAATATATAATGATAGTAATAATTAAATAATTCTAACTAAAACTCCCGTGTTTATTTTAGATTTTCATTTTTTCATATTAATTGAACGCAGCCAAATTAGCTTCTAGTTCATAATAAAATTTAAATGTCAAGTATCAATGTCCATTAATTTTACAAAATTTATTACATAGAATGTACTAAAACAGATAAGGTGGTGGGGTTATTTTCTGTCTCGTTCTAGGACCTCTCTCTCCTTTAACAACCGCCAAGATATTCTTGTCAAGCTGTATTTGGCTGGTTAGTTTATCTGCTGATTTATTCATAGAATAGAGCTATTCGTGTTTGGTGAAACAGAAGCTGTCACTTTTTAACCAATGAATAAGTTTAATCTATGAATAAGGTCTTATTTACTGTTGGTGAAACCGGGCATAGATCTTTTATGAATTTCAAGAACGGTGTTGAATATACACAGTGACGGAAGTGGTAGTATATTAGCCAAAATTCGAATGGTTTTCTTCTGCAATCTAAAAATGTGCACCGAATCCGCAACATCATCCCAAAGGATGACACCAAAAGCTATGTGAGAGTGGAACAAGGAAAAGAATGCCGATCTCAGTGCAATATCACCAGCAACAAACCTCAGCCTGCGAAGCAGGAATAATACGCCAGATAGTTTTTTCCTTAGTAACTGAATGTTGGCACCCCCAACTTTGTCAACTTGCTATTCAAAGTCACCCCAAGCAGACACGCATTGTCCACAGCAGAATCAGAATGACCCGATGAGAATTGTAAATTCCGATTCTTTGCAGTATTAAACTTAAGTCGTTTGGTTAGTCTTTAGTTTTTGACAATCAAAAGTTTCCATGGGTGTGAAATGAAAATGTATACAGGGTGATGAAATAGTTGATATTTTCTGTTTTTTCTGTTCACCAGTGCTAACTTCGTTAATATTGGAGCCACGAAGACGGTTGAATTAGCAAAAGAGAAGATTTTATGTCGCGTATTGCAATGTCGAGAATAGAAAAACAATTTAAAGGGTCATTATTTACATCTGCGGCTCCTACAGTTTCACTATGGAACTTATATAGGGGTGGAGAACATACCTATAGTAACACCAGGAAGGTATTCATTTGCTGGGCAAATGAAAGGGAAAGCCACAAAACGGTATAAAAAAATGGTTTTGAGAGTGCGGAGGGAGTGCGGTCCTGACAAGAGGCACCGATTAGATGCCGCGATTCCGGATAAAACCACTTCACCATAATTGCCAAGCATTCTATTCTGTGTTAGAGGTTCACAGAGGCGGACTGAGCGATATATCCGCTTTCATTACGTGTTCAGTCCGCACAGGGATTGATGCAATGATTTTCGGATTATAAATTCAAAATAAATGCAAAATTCAAAATAAAAATTGTGGTACTGTTATTTTCGAAGATTTTCCTTGCCCTGAAAGTGAAAAAAAAATAGAAATTCGACCGTAGTGCCAAAGAGGCCTTAGTTGTGACCTTAATATTAGTTTGCCATGGCTGTTTTTACTTTCTTACCCACCCAGCACCCCTATTTCGCTCCTCGGTCCCGAAAAAATTGATGAAACTTAGGAGCCGCGGATGTAAACAATTACCATTTAAAGTTCTTGCTATGAACTTAAAATAGGAATTTTGAAATGGGACATCTTCCTTTCTTTCGGATATATGTATGAAAATTCGGAGTATTATTATGAATTTCTAAAAATAACTGCAAGATCCTTATTATTACTCTGACATTTCCAATAAAATTTAGTATACAGTACCGCTTTGAGGGCTGGTGAATCCTGTGACATGCCCAGTTGTCTTCTAAAAAAATCGCTAATATGAATTTTTTAGACTTTACAAGTAAACACTGATCTAGTAGGCCTTGGATTTTGTAGGAATGAGACGCTTTTTGCTCCCAAAATATAGTTTATCAAGCTTTATGATTTAAAAGCAATCCTTTTAAAATCGCACGATAACTTAAGATTATACAAGGTTTTTCAAGAACAAATGGGTCACACTGTATATGATTACCTTTCCTGTCTTGAAACGGCGATTAGTCAAATTATTAGTCAAATTATAAAACAAGTCAAATCATTATTGGCTTTATGCGTCCATTTCTCTCCCAAAGTGACACAGGGCGTCTTTTATGAATGCACTTCAGGGTTATTCATAGTGTTTATTATGTATAGTAGGTAGCTACATTTTATGTATTTAACAGCATAAATTTATTTATCTACTTTATCAACCACACAAGCATATAACTTAGCATATAAATAAGCAAACTGAACTATCACAGCTCACTATTTATACGATAAATTAAGTGACGATGAGAACAATAATAATAGTTATGATTTATAGCGTTTCTCTATTGTTTAATCTTCTTGTAATATATTAAGTGTCACTGTTTATGACGATTCCCTAATTCATCTCTAACCCGCATTTTATTTATTCACCTGCAGAAAGCGAGAATAAGAAAGGATAAATTGAACGGAATTCTTGACATTCCTCGGCAAGTCTCTTCCCATGCAGCGATCAGTTAGTGATACTAGTTATGATTCGTCAGTTACACACTGAATATAAATTAAGTTTTATTTTTTAAATTAATTAGGTACCTAACTGTTGCAAAATTATAGGTACATCATTTTAAAGCAAATAATTCGTCAACGCCGTTTAAAATGACCAGACTCGTAGACCTTGACTGAATAACGTTACAGTTACTGTAAGTCCTTTTTGCTATTCTCGAATCTATAAGAAAGGAAACATTTATAGGAATTGGGATAATATTGGATCTGTAAATATCCAATTTAAACAAGATCAACGAATAGAGAGTTTAATCTTATCATTTATTTATTTAATTTTGTGAAAGCAACAACTGTGACTGCGCTTTTGAGCGTAAAATCAAGTCGGCCCATAATCGGTTCGTATTATGTGTACCAGTAACAGTGAACGAGTAAGCGAACACACACTCGAATAAAATTAATCGAAATAGTCGCCGAACGAAAGTTAAAAACTATACCGTTGCGTACAAATAGGAAGAAGTGAAAGTGTTTAAGGAAAATAATCTGTGAATGAGATTCAGCACCGGTAACATTCTCAGGACGGCTTCCTAAATGCGCTATAGAAAAGAGCATCTAGGGAACTAGCATTTTTTACTTAATTAATTACTTTGAATTTACCTATACGTAAAACGTGCACGAGAAAAAATATACATTTTTAAGATTTCTAAAATGAAGCTAAATGTATCTTACGATTATTTACTGCGCTTGGTCAGGAAATGCGATGACCACAGTTTGTATAATCGGAATTTGCATATTCTAACGGCTACTCTAGATCATAATATCTGGTGCACCGTATTTTTAAGGCTTATTGCTTAAATTTTAGTAAATCTTATTTTATAACCAAGTATAGCAAAAAAATCTTCAGTAGGTGCCTACCAACTTAACCACTCAAAAAATTTTGATGTACCTAATTTGTAAGTTTTTGATGCTTTTGATCGTATTTTTGTTGTACCTACGAATATAGAAAGAAGTTAGGCGTCTAGGGAGTCTGACCTTGATGGTCATGTTGGTTCTATTTCATGAAGTAAATAAAAAAAAGTTAAAAAATCCATACATGCCAACAAATGATAGCATAATTTTTTTTAAATTTTTGGAAAGCCATTATATAAAATATGATAAACTTCATCAGTCCACTGAAGCTAGACCAGGAACTGAGTTAGATGAAATCAATAAATATTCATTAAATTTTGATCGATTTTAACTAATTCTCTCAGTTTCTTTTATCATTTAGTTACTGATTTGACGATGTTTATGTTCTGATAAAATTCACTATTTTTTGCTCTACTAGATATAATAAAATGTTATTGTATTTTTTTCAATTTCATACTTTCAAATTAATGCAAATACGATTCGGGAGGAACAGTGCTTGAAAGTTTTTGGATTTGGGCCCTCGTTACTACAATATGGCCGACTTCCGGTTTTCATTTCTCGCCCAAACGAAAGGTAGTTCTGGAGACTCTTCATCTTGGGCTACATCTTTCATATTAAAATCCACTTTCTATCTTATAAGTAGTTTTAAAATAATTATTGTCTTTAATATTTATTAAACAAGTTTTTTAAATTCCTATTAGGGAAACAACGAAGATCATCATCATATTCGGTGTTTGAGCTGAAAAGTGGATCTATATCGATATCTAAAAATGACGTTACCTTAGTAGTTTATGGTCAAAAGAAAAAAATTCAATTTTTTCTATGTCAACTTTAACAGCTTTTTAATTTTATTAAAAAAAGGTTTCATGAAAAAAAAAACAAAGTCAAAAGATTGTAATAATGATATAAGTAATGCTGGGCAAGTATACGGGTCCTGCTCGTCCTATTCATTTATTGGGAGACATAACATCCAGATATGTTCGGACTTCCCTCCTAAAATGGCAAGGAGCTCAATCATGCTGGAACCACATTCTCCTCCTTGATTTCAACAGTTCTGTCACTGTCATTATTATTTGTAAGATAGTTACGGTACGTAAATATGTCCAACCGATTGAGGAAAAGAAATGGACCTATCAGTTGATGATTTACTATTTCTTTCGAAAAAAAGTGGATAGTTCATCGAGGAGGCTCACTTTTCTCAGAAGCCATCTACAGAAGTCCACACGAGGCTGATAGTCTTCTGGCAATAGCTACAAAACTTTCTGCAGGTGATAAGAAACAGGAGCTGGTCATGCAAAACGCGCCAGACCGCTACGTTTCCACATCCCGTAGTATTCGCCAACATTCTCGTACTTAAGCTTGGTTGTCTCATTCAGCATTTATTTTTCAACATCTGGTCGTTCTTTTTTAGCGAATACTATTTCCCAAGTTGCGATCATTAAACAAGTACCAGTTTCGAGCAATTTATTACGTAACTCTCAGAAATGTGCCTCTTCAAACAGGAAGCCTCCAACGGTAGATTCTTTGGGCAGCTCCTGACTTGAAATTTATTTTTTAATGACAGATAACGTCATTTTTAGATATCGATAGATCTGCTTTTCATCACAAACACCGAATTTATTCACTCCAATGATCTTCTTTTTCTCCTATATAGGTAGTGTTTATTAATCGAGGAAAAATTTTAAAATATTTTTTTATATAAAGATAATAATGTAGAATTGTAGACCATTATTATTTTGAAAACGAATATAATAAAAAATAAAAAATGCTGAGTGAAAAAAGATTAAAAACACTTGAAAATTAACTTATTAAAATTAAAATTAATTTAATTAAAAAAACTAAAATTAATTTAATGAAATTTACTTAAATTAATTAATTAAAAATTAAAAAAAATAGAACTGAATTAAAAAAAATAAATTATTTTGACAAAATACCTGAACTACATATAAAAAAATTCATCGTGCGATTTTTAAAATTTTCAAGGTAAAAGTTTCCGTCATTTTGGATATAACAGAGATAGAATAAGTAGTTTCTAAAACTACTTTTTGTTTGGACGGAAACCTAAAACTGCCGGAACTAGAGCCAAAAAACGAAAAACCGGAAGTGGATCATATTTCAGTAACGAGGGCCTAAATCCAAAAACTTTAAATAAAAACATGTTTCGTCGTGGCGGAGTTTTGTCTTTACCTTTACCATTGTCTAACTCGATTCTTCGCACGCAGTGTTGCCATCTTTCGAGATTATCAGTACCTAGTCGCGAGTTAGGAAAACAATTTTAAATTCTTAGCTCACGACTTTTTGAAAATTTTGTCTTTTCTCTATGCAATCTTATCTAGTGTGACGTTAGGATTAATCTTACTTAAGTTCCCGATATTTTTTTTATTGTTAATAATGAAAAATCTACGCTCCATCTGTTGCTATTACTATTACTTTCGTCCTAATATTTTACCTAGATCTATAGTGACAATGTCAGACAGCTAATGGCTTATTATGTACGTATAGGGTGCGGCAAAATGTACCTATCTAGTTTTTTTTCTTTAATAAACAAAAATCGGGCCAAAAAATATTGTTTTTTTTTTACGAAAACAATATCAAGTAACTGACAGCTACGCCAAACCATGACAGTGACCAACTCTATTTTGAGCGTTGAGTTTTAATTGCGTGATGTTCTAGCTGAAATTTGCATTATTTTTTTTACGAATATTTGCCTCTAAGTTTTCTAACATCTGTGGACGAAAAATATATGATGTCGTCAAATCCGGGGGAGCGACTACTCTAATGTCTGATAACTAATGAAAGCGGCTACACAATATTTCCATTTTTTTAATTCACGCACCGTGTGTAAATGTAGCACCATCCTGCTAGAAGCAAAAGTTTTCTATCTCAAGTTCTTCATCTGAGGCTGCAAAAAATTCACGTATCATTGTTCGATACATCTTCCAATAATCTCCAATAAGTTAATTTCTCCTGGCATCTTAAAAAATTGGGGGACCCGTGATTTGTTAGCAGCAAATTCATTAAAGAACGACTCCTTCATCAAGCTGTTATGCCTTTCAGTAAGCGAGAGTTTTTATGGTCCGAAGAAACGATCATTTTGCTCGTTAATGTACGACCAGACGCAAGGAAACAATTTGCTCGGTCGCTCCATTACCAAAGTTGGCCAAAAATTGGATTCTACTTCAACCAAGTTTTGAACGATTTGCACGTATTGCAAACGTCATTGAACATCCATAATTATTATTGACAGTAGTTTGATTTGAATGATATTTTTGATTTTGTATTGAAGCAATTTTTTACGGATGCATTATGCGAGTAGTTCAGAATTCTTCTTAAAGTTCGCTCAGACAAACCAATTGCTCCGCACGTCTTCTGGTGGAAGATTTTAGTTCTCCTCGAACATCGGTCCGAATAATCCAAGTACTACAGTCACTTATTCTAAAGAATCCAAGAAAAAAACATGAGGGGTGGAGAAATCCAGCAAAACAGCTTTATATGATTGGTTGTTACGTGGACACCGACTGACATTGTTGATATTGGACTACAAACTTTTTTGGATTCGGAGGTAGTAGGTAACTAACGTATCTGCGCAGTAACCGATTCTAGTCACACTCTTCCTTCCTATAAAATTTATACTGTATATTCTCGATACAAACTTTTCGAACTCTATCGTATATTATAGTTAAAAGGTACCTATAGGTACTCGAAAAATTAGAATCTTTGGCCTTCTTTATTAGCAAGTTTTTATTTCCATGCCACAGGACTTGAAGAGTTGGTATAGTGATATTTAAACGGTTTTGCGGCATCTTCAACCGTTTTTTAGTTAGACCCAGATGAGTGCTAAAACGTGGTGTCACCTTAAGTTAGCAATACTGTGTACAGTAAATATTCACGATGAATAAAAAAAAATTAGTGACATGACTAGCAAAATGTTTTTTCTTTCATTTGATACAATTTGTAGCCCTCTAGGTCAGAATGGGAAGCAGTTATCTGTAAATTTCTTGTTTCCAATGCATTATCCTACGGCCAGTTTTGAAAGTGGTCACGCTGTTTGTATGAAACTAAACCGCTGTTGCCAAAATCGTTTGCTGAATTGATTTGATTTTTTGCAGAAAGTATCAATAATAAAATATTCTACAGGGTGATCAGTAACTCGCGCACTCCGAATACAGGGCGATATGGGCCCATTAAAATTAAGGATATTCTGCAAAAAAAATTAATCCAATGGTTGGTTTTGAAGTTACAGAGTTTCCTTCATCCGAGTTTAAAGGTAATTTTTTCAATAACCGTGATAAAAATTAATGAAAAATTCAGGTTACTGTTTTTTTTCCACAAAACCTCTTTACAGAGGAATAATTGAGAATGTTGGAAATTGATACAATACCTAAATCTGAACGAAATTTGAAGTTTAATTGGCAACCGCCTAAACTCAACTTAGAATATAAAATTATTCAAATGCCTTCGTTGCTATGGAAATAAAAATAATAACAATACCATCTAACCCGAACTTATTCACATGTTCGCAGTTTTGCCACCTTTTTTTACAAAAATGGCCATATTTTTGGAAGAAAAGAACTTACAATACTGCAGTAAGAAAATTTACCACTTTTAAAAAGTGAAGTATACCGTAGCATGCTCCGAGTGCGCGAGTTATTGATCACCCTGTGTATCTTAGCATGACGTATAAATAATTTTTTCGCTTATAAAATATTAGGTATCTTTGATTTGATCCATCTTGATTTTTACAATTTTAACCCAGGTACTCTGTAATATCATTATCATCGGAAGGTTTATTTTATTTGATTCTTAATGGTGTATAATATTGCATAAAAGGTTTAAAAAATTGTTGAAAAATGCGAAAACTTTAAAATACTCGTTGCATGAAAATAAGGCACCATATCTGAAATATTTTTTTTATCAATTACCTACAAAAAATTAAATCAATTTTTTGAACGGTTTTGGTTCCAAAGACAATTTCGAAATGTATCGTTAGATCATAAATATTTTTATAGGTGTTGAAAACTAATATGGCATTAAAATCCTCAAACCTTTTCGCAAAGCAATAGATTGGGCAACACTGTCTAAGCAGGTATAGCTGCAGTTATGATGAACGCATTATTATAATCAGACTTGCAGATTTTTTTCGGTACAAAAAAAGACAAAATATGAAAAGATAC
Source organism: Malachius bipustulatus (assembly GCA_910589415.1). Classification (NCBI taxonomy): domain Eukaryota; kingdom Metazoa; phylum Arthropoda; class Insecta; order Coleoptera; family Melyridae; genus Malachius; species Malachius bipustulatus. The sequence continues at coordinate 32,558,660 of OU342630.1, forward strand.
ACTAATCGGACAAAACGGTAAGATATGAAATGATTTTGGACAACATAAGGGAAACCCACCTACTAAAACAGTTTATAAAAAATTGTCTTTCAAAACGCAAAACTGTCACAAAATTATTTAAAAAAATGAAATATCGAAACAAACATTTTGATAAATAGCTAGTCATTTTAGCAAAAAGGGCATGAAGTAGTTACATAGGAAGTCTGACCCAACCGGTTGATTTTAAGGCAGTATTTTCACTAGGTGAGTAGCTAGGTACCTACTACCTACTACCGTATCAAATAAACAAATAAGTAAGTCGAAATAATGATAGAGATATGTTGTAGGTAGGTAGTAATTTTTTAAAGGACGTGAGATTTTTTTTGAAGTGTGTAAAATATGCGAATGAAGAAAAACTATTTTTTATGATACGAAAAACAATAACGAATTTACCAAGCAGAACTCAGAGGACATAATAGGAAAGATAATCAAGTGAAAGTGACAATATTCTGAGTGTGAGAGTCAAAGTTACTTCCACCGGTACTAAAATAATTCTTCTCATGCCATTTAATCAACACAAGCGCTTCCATCAAACCCGTCGGAAGATGCGAATGCGACCTGAGTAGGTAATAACAATAATAATAATAATAATAATAATCAGCATGGGCATGAAGGTTGAATGTCGTAATACAATTGGGACAATTCGCAATTAATCACAACAGAATAGACAAACGAAGAGAGAAAGAACAATAACAAACCGAAGCAGAGGCGAGCGCGGAGCCGGAGCGGTAAGCGAGAGTCCCGCGAGTTGGCTTCCGGGTCCCCGGCGGTTACTTGCGAAACCGAGAGTGGCGGCGCGTCCCCTCCCGCTTTAGTGGAGCGGCGGACGGGCGGCCCGTTCCCCGTTCACCGGCGGCACTGGCGACTCCGACCCGATCGACGAGCGCGGGCCCCAGTCCCCAGTCGTTCTTCCGGCTTGTCCGAAGAGCAGCTAGCAGCCAGTTAGTAACGTTCCGCGTGTCCTCGACCAGCAGGACGGTACTCGCCGGGCCTCAGTTAGCATGTTGTAGCGCGACATGAGTTTTGTGGTACCGGTCAGGGAGACGACGCACGTCGGGCGCATGGAGTACCAATTGCCGGCGCCGCCCCCGCAGGCGCCCAACGGCCACGGTGGCACCCAGCTGCACCAGCTGCAGGTCGGTGTCGTGCAGGAGACTTTTAACCAGGCTGTCGTCGGCCAGGACGACACCCATCGTGGATGGACACAGTACCAGCAATTGTGGCGCCAGCACATGTACATTAACGGTACGATTAATATTATTTTTAACATTACTCGCCAGGTGCAAATTTTGGTTCCTTACTTTGGTACCTGGTTGTTCACGACCATTTCCAAAGTTAATGTGGTAAAGTGAAAAAATAAGATGCACATTTTGCAATCAGTGCCAATCCAAGGCTTTTCAGGTGTTAAAACGTCCACCACAGGGTTGTATTCGTAACCAATGAAAACCATCCCTTATTCTAGGCTTTTCATTTTTGAAGCCGGTAAGTACCGTTTTAGGAGCGGTGTTATTATGGAGAAAAATATTGACAAAATGATATAGGAAGAAGTTGGAAATTTTATATTATTTTTTTATCTACTTTGAGAATTAACCAATCAGGCTTATTTAATTATTGTTAATCAGGGTAAATCGACATTGTCTTTAATATTTTATCATTCCACCATGCAAACCATTAGAGCTGCTTACGAAAAATATAATGTTCCCAAAATTTTTGTTACAAAATAGGCTTAAGATCTCAAACATTCCCTTTCAAAAATTTCTGCCCTTCCGCACAATTCCACAAGCAATTTAGCTGATCTCGCTAGATACTCTTTTATTATTTATGTGTAAGGGTTGTAACTTAGGTTGATCTTGGTATTTTAATGTTACAAGTCTTATTGGTGTTTGAATAGTTTTGGCACCTTGAATATGAACCCGATATTGCTCAAAGAAACGCTCTTTTGACTTTTTTGAAACGGCTTTGTAGTGGATCTGTTAATAATCCGTTTTTTTTTCAAAATTTTGTGATTTAAAAAAACAGAATTAATCTAAATAAATGAGCAAACCAAAATTACATTACATTGAAAACGCAAAAATTAAAGCAAATACAAAATTTATAGTAAAAAATCACATACAGAGCCTCAAAAATCCAAATCAAAAATACGAATTTTGAACTACTTTCTCAAAGATTTGGACAGTGTTGTCAAGCGTATAATTTTTTCAGTGGACTTACTAATTTATTGCGATCCAAACAGGAATTCGCTTATACTCTCTGAGACATAGTAAAAAAGCCTGAATTACTACAGAACATCCGCATTGTTCATATTGTCCGTAGCATCCGCGATGTCGTATTTCTATAAGTATGTCCTCAAAGTATGTGCAAATTGTGAAGGTACAGGGTGATTCAGTTTTTAATTTATTTTATAATTTTTCTTGTACCACAAGATATTGTTTCGTTAGCGGGGTAGGTAGTCAGATCTCGACCCTATTCAATACTTCCATTGGGGACTTTTGAATGTCTCGCTTGTATAACATTCGGGTTTTCTTATGTGAATTTTTGGCAAGTTACAGGATCATTTTTTACATCGAAAAGTTTTGTAATTTAAATTAAATGTTTTCGCAATTTTATCATAATTAGTTTTGGTAAAATTTTTTGAAAAATTACATGGGAAAAGTGACAATATCGAATTAAAAGTTAATGAAATTATGGTATCCGATCAGACAGGTATACGTAGGTTCAATAAAAGTTAATTATTATTATTTTTTAAAGTAACAGGTAATTTTGGGTCATACCTATTATGAAAAGCAAGGTAAGATTTAATTCAAATATTTAGCATTTTGTAACTTCATGTAGAATTTTCATATTTTGGCTGAGAGCATAATACTGAGGAGTATTTTGTATAAACTTTTTTAGTTAGTAATTCAGGAAGCATTGATATGAAAAAATTACATTATCCGAAATGTGATATTAGCAAAAAATGTACGTTTTTATAGTTATCGATATTTTTACTATCCTTCCAGAGAAGTTGGTGTTGTTTTGAGCTTTAAAATTTTTTATACGACAATACGAGTGATTTGATACATCTACCGCGTTTTAAAGTTCTTGAAAGAAGAATTCTTTCGTAAACGAGAGGAATCTATTTTTTTTTTTTACTTAGGTTCAGTTGAGCGAAATTTGATCTTTATCCCTTGTGATTTTCACATGTATACCCCAACATTTACCCTTTATTGCATTTTATAGAGGTGTTGAGCAATATAAGGTAGAATAAGATATTTATGTGAACAGAATCTTAACTTTCTTTTACTGTTCATGTTACACCTGAATTGCTTGTCTTGTAAGCTGGAGGTGAGGTATCTCATTACACGTTTTTGAACATTTTTGTTATTCATTATTCGAAAATATATCAACACTCCTTAAAAATATCTGTAACTAAGAAAAGAGATTGTTTACCTTGTATGACATTTAAAGATCTGTCATTGTTTTATTTCACTGATGGTTAGTTAAAAATTTTCGTGATTTTCACTTTTTGTAATATCCTCATTTTTTTTTTACAAACCGCCGTTTTTGCTGTCTCTTAACCTGCTAGCTGCGTTCCTGGATTTGAAAAATTTAACGAAATGGATAGTCGAACTCCTCAACGTTGTGCTTACATTTAAAATCCAACGTATGTTAACGTATTGTTAACTTCTTTCTCAACTGATGTTTTATATTTTGTGACATATTTTCCACATGTTAACTTTAAAAGACATAGGTATCCATCTTCTCGTTTGATATCAAAATCTAGAATTACACTTTTTTTCAGTTACCCTTCCACCACCCAGGAACACTCGTAAGTTTTAATGATGCGAACGCTTTTTCAACTTATTTCTTTCTTCTAAGCTTTTTTTAGTATTACTTTATCCTTTTTACTCCATTTTGCCTTTCAACAAATGTTGCTTTGCTAGGTTACCTACTCCAACTGCTGAAGAACAACAATAATTTCAGGTTGTCATTAATACTATTTCGTTTTCTTCGATCTATTTTGTCATGTTCTTTCCTCACTCCTACTACTTCAATTTTTCAGAGTCAGCAAATTTTTCTGTCAAAGGACGTTATTTTGATAATGTTGATATTTATATGGTTTTCAAAATATTGCTTAAGGAATGTTTCAAGAAAAAGTAAATAAAGCTCTAGAAAATACTATTTTTCATGCCAACGAAACTCATATGAAGGCTACAGCAGCACTCACTTCATGGTTTATGCTGAATGCACGCAAGTGACTAGTTTGATTTTTATGACTTGCTATTTTATAAGTAGTTGCCTATAAACAATTTGTCACCGTAATTTTCTTCGTTAACTTTTCTTACATTGATTGCATTCTATTTAAAATTTTTCCATATGTAATGTAATTGAAATAATATTACAATGTGCTTGCCTAATCCTTATTAAAAGAACTAATAGTCTTACAAATTAAACTAAACCACTAGTTTTTCTACCCAACTTTGATTTCATCCTATTTTTCTTCTCAATTTTTACTTTTTTTGCAGTCCTAGTTCTTTACAACTTTTTTTTTCAAACCCTTTTTGTACCTGATCAAAAAAATCGCACAACTTTTTCTAGAGGCTTTGGCTCGTTTAGTTTTAGGTTTATACTTTTTATAATATTTTTCCCTCTCTTTTAATATTGATAAGGATTCCTTGTTAATTTTTTTAGGCACTCCTTCCCATCACATCCCGTCGTCCCTGGTAATCAAGACTTTTTTTGAAATTTCCCAGTTTAGAATATAAAGTGTGCCAATTTCAAAACTCTCGATTGGATGGATATAAATAATACGTAGTTCTGTCGCCCACTGAATACCTGGACGCGAATTATCCACATCATTATGACATAATGACGATGGGCTTACTAAAGCCAGATATGACTCATTTTGATTGTGATTGACAGACATGAAATATTTTGATTTTTTGAAAAGTGGTGGCATGTTAAAAATCCACGTATTGTATGAGAGCATTGGGAAATTTTGGAGCTACCCCGTTAAGGAGACAATTTATAAAACTGGTACCATTACCAAGCTGCTTCCCCCTCCATTCTGCCAAATGGGGCAACAATCTCGTTTTCTAAGAAGTGGTCTAGACGTTTAGATCAGAGTTGATTCCGGGCTGTTTTGCCGTGGTCCATGGAGATTTGCTCCGGAGTAAATCTGCGACTCTATGGACCACGGAAAAAACAGCCCGGAATCAACTTTGATTTCAGTTGAAGCCAGCCGTGAAAGCCTACACACATCAGTTGGTCTAGACGTGACTCGAGAATTTTTTTGTTATTATCTCGATGGTTTCCTAGCCTCTTTGGCATTCCAGATGTCCGAGTCTAGTATTTTCGTTCAATGGGCAAAGTTTGCTTATTATACTTACCTATCATTTTACATTAAAGCTATGATCTATGTATCTATGATTATAAAAATCAGAATATTTTGAAAAGAAAGCCTCGTAGCAAAATTTATGAAAAATGTCTTTCTGCCATGAAATAATTGAAACAATAATACCTGTAGTAGGTACACCAACATTATTTTAACGGGCTTAGTTCATACAAAAGTGCAGAGGCGAACAAAACCAAACCTTACAACAACTAATGTAACACTTTTCCTACCCAAAAATATTAGGTAAATCATTGAGTTAAGTGGAAATCCAGTCTTCAGTCAATGTTTAAAACAAAATTTTTTCTACAAACAAAATGTTTTAAATGGTTTAATGGTGCGATTTCCAAAACTAAACGTTTTATGTAAAAATGAGACTCTTACATGAACGAAATAGGGTGTTAAAATTATATTAAAAAAATCGTAAAAAAATATTTAACAGTACCTAAGTCATAAGATCAGAATATAAATTTATTGTAGCAATTTCTTGCCTCAGAATAAACAAAAATAACCTCAATATACTTATTAACTAAATGGTAATCTTTAGCACCTTATAAATTACATATTATTATTTTTCTCTACTCATTTTCACAACTTGTCCTACCCATAATAATATTTTCCTAATAAAAATTATATCAATTTGCCGCTGCACTTGACCATAATTAATACCAGCGAGTAGTTAAGTCATATTTCCACACTCTTGAGTTATTTAACCGCTAATTGTGACAAGTCGTCAGTAAATCTTAGGTTTTCCTGCGAATTCCAATTATCTTAACCAACCATTGTTTATATTTATATATACCTATGTGCTTGATGATGTATCTCTACCACGTAGGTACCTATACCATGTGTAGGTACTTCCCCCTACCTACGCACATAATTATTTTATCTAGCAATTGCATCGCGAAGCGTTAAAGCAAATTATTATAAAGTCTTTGAGAAATCTTTTGATGAATCCCGTAAGTAGGTACATACCTACTTACATATCAAAGTGGCGAATTGCTTCTATGCTAAGAATGCTTTTCGTGTTCTTGGGATCAAACTCCAAGGTCGTGTCGTATATTATTTCTAGCATGCCGAACTAAACACCAGTTCAAAATAGGTTATAATTGCTTCACCTACCTAGGTAAATCTATTTATTTTTTATTTCCAAAGCTACTCAATTATTTTAACTCGCCTTTTTATGTCCCATCTCTATATCATATGAGACTTATAAATCTAAACTAGTTTATAATTTTGAAAAAGTTACAGATGAAAACGTAATAAGTATAAAAATTAGCACAATGATTTCTATCCAAAAGAAATGAATGTAATTTATTATTTATCAAAATTTTTCGATTGATTTTATATGAAGCCAATTTTAAAAGCATAATTATTGTACAAGTAACATCGTTATCTTATCGATATGGCTTTTTTGTGATATTGCATGATAGTTGTTGGCAAACATGGAGAGATTTGTATGCCGCAGTCACGCTAACTGAAAAGTTGAGAATTAAATTAAACAACCTTCCTGTGTTGTCATATTCACCAGAATTTTATCTCCTACTTATTTAATTGAATTGTTTGCTTTTAAAACCTCAGACCTCCAGTAGCTAATTTATATACTTATTTTATATAATTTATATATTTAATTCAGAAAACATTTAACGCCACTCAAATTTTGGCCGACTTCATAGATTTTTTTAAATAATAAAAAAATAAGTACATAAACAATTAAGTAAAAATATTTATACATAAACATATGCATAATTATTAATGCATCAGTTACAGTGACATTATCATCTGTTTATCATTATTATTATTGAAAATACATATAATTTACAGGTAAAATAAAAAAAAGAAAGTGAGGCCTATCTGAAGAGATATAAAGGGCTTAATCTGGCATTTTTTGCAATGTTTTAGGTAACAAGGAAAGTGCGTATAGGCACCCCAAATAGAATAGATATAGGTATACAAACTGTAAACTGGAATTACTGCATGGTAAAATCAAATAGAGCAATGATAAAAAAATAAAAATAATAATTTTTCTTGCAGGGTATGTCTATAAATCTAGGCATTGTTGATTTAAAAAATGCATTTTGCAAAATGTCGTGTCTTTTTCCGATCCAATCGAGAGATAAAAAATGACGGGTACTTACTTAATTCTTTTACAATTATTTATGATATTAATAGTAATTTGGCCGGCGTCAGAAATTTCCATTCTTTAAAAGCACATAAATTTTACTAAGCATTAATATTTCGAGTATAATGCCTATTTTTCTTCTTTATATTGTTTTCTTCTTTCGTCTTTTAAATTGACCACAAAGTCCATCTTATTGGTCTTGAACTTTCGTTCTTCTTGACTTTAATCTTTATTATATACCTATATATAAAGAAGGGTGGTTACAGACAACGACGGAAGAAAGATCAGAACTTCATTAACTTCCCATTTTGCGTGTTAATATTTCATTATTTTAAATATTTTTATAATGAGACATTATTGTTATTTCTTTTTATATCAACAATGAATTAAATTGTTAAAAACTAAACACTTCTTTGAAGAAAATCAGAAATCCACTGAAACAGTAGAATTTACTTCGTATTCAAAAAACTTCGTAAATTATCCCAAGTGGCCTTACCGTTCAAAAAACAAAAGAGAAAAAAGTTGTATAGTTTGAGGAGACCTGTACAACCTAAAATTATTTTCAGCTATACGCAAGGTAGCCCAATATCGCTGTACGCCTTTGTTATTTTAAATAACACTGTAACTTTGTTATTTTAAATAGGACATTCTCTATAATATTAAATTTTGAGATGGTCTGAGAAAATTCAGTAAAAATGGTTCTCACAGTTAGATTTTAAGCTGAGAAGCTTATAACAATTTCACCTACACAATAGGATACCACATGAAAAGTTAAGCTAGGTAAGCTGTTTTCCGATGTCTTGAGCCGTTTTCAATGTGTGCTGCTTTAAAGTTGGAAACTTGCAATTTTCACTTATTTGTATCTCATACATAAGCATAAGTTAGGCACACATCAGGTTAGACTTCAACTTTTAAAACCAATCTTTTTTTTTTTTGACGGATTCGAGATGGCCACAAAATAGCGCAACTTTTCTCTAATTTAACCGACCTAGAGTCTTGAATGGTTTAGGATATCCCTATAGTGGCCCTTTAAATAGTTCTAACCCTGTATACCTATGAAGTACATAGACAGTTTTCAGAAGTACCTACACAAGTTTTCGGAATACATTATTTGTGATGAATTTGGGACATTTGAGGTAGCCGCAGCTTTGGTGTACTTGGTTGACGCTTTTCGCCCTGCTTGGATGTTGAACTTGGTTTCAAAAATTGATTCAAAGTTCTATAGAATCTGTGAGAACATGATGGCGTGCATTGTGATTTGAAAAATTCTTATCGAATAAAAATTCATGAAGACACTCATCCATTACCTACCTATAGTATTTTCTATTTTCTAAATAAACTTTTTTTAAAGATTATTCATAAAGTGGTCTTTACATTTTCTTGTTTCTCACCCACATAGTTGAAGAAGCATTTATTAAAAAGTTATTAATGAAACAGTTGACGGTTCCGCTTAGTATTATTATACTTGTGTACATTCTACGAAATCTAATTTCTAGGGAAAAAGGTTCAATTATCGCGTCGCTTATAGCTTAAATTATCACCGTAGATCCATTTTTTACTGTCCTTTTTTGCGATAATCTATCAGCAAACTCGTTTAGCGGCAACTATTTTAAACTGTTAATAGTTTTTATTTCAATGCTTGTCCGTTTATTCGGAATAATTAACATCTTATTAGGGGGATCTGAATTATTCTAAGCAATTTAGCTTTTTTAAAATTTATTTATGATTATGCAGATTATCCATAAGAGTACATGAACATCTTGGAGAAACACAATATTTTCCATTCGAATTTCGTTGAAAATTTTGTGTTTTGTACGTAGGTAGTTCATTATTTACTTTACTGAATAAATAAAACTTGATAGGTTACACTCAGCTTCTTTATATCTTCGAATGAATAACAGACTTAAACCTTTTTCGACAGGACTCTTTTGAGTAATAAAGGCTCTCCATATTAAATGTGAAGAAAGTGTACAATCCAATTTCTACTACCCTGACCGCTCTAATCGAAAATATATTTTTTCGATACATTTAGGATTGTTGAAAAAATAATCCTAAATCAAAGGTTCATATCAAAGAAATATGCAAACCGATTCTCATCATCCATGAATTCTAAATTATTTCGCTCGAATATTTTTCGCGAATCACTTTTGCATACAGGCAGAAGATGTTCTTCTGTTACTCAATTTTTGTAGCACTGTATATCCGAGACATAATCAAGACTATGAAATTTAGCCTTTGAGAAATATCTTTGAAGACTCTTCCATGGGGTACATTTCTTTTTTTGTAAGTTAATTTTTTTGCTTGTAATTAAAATATGTTGAACGAAACATCGCCGAACTGGAAATTTTGTTTTTCGAAAAATACGATTTTTTGGTGGATTGGTCTGCTCAAGGTACTATACATCATCGCATATATCGAGCTAATTAACCCATTTCAAATATACGATCTTCTTTTTTACTAAGATTGCATCAATATTGGTGAAAATTGACTTTGCCAAGCTTTTCTCCTAGGCCCCGCCGCGTTTATCTCAAGAGATTCGAGACCAACCGAGTTGGATGAACCTTTTATGAGTTTGATGGGCAAATGATATAAAATATGAAATCTTCGATTGGAAAAAGCAAAGTTCGTGCCAACTAACTCATATTTTCTAAAAGTTTCCATTTGATATAGTTGAGGAGAGAAATATATCGTCTCATCTTCGAAGATTTGAGGGGATGTATAGTCAATGTATAGTCAATGAGGGGATGTACAGGACCACTTCCGTTTGACGATTTTATTAGTTAATCAAAAAATCTGATCGCTGGGCCGGTTCTCAAGAGTAGCGCAAAATACTTATTAAGTTTTTTTTTTAAGAAATAGGGAGCATCGGTCTTAACTGTGTAGGTAAGACATTCTCTCCACTCTGGTAATTTGACTTCGAGAACGAACTCATACAGCCACAGACACATTTGTAAAGAAATAAATATAACCTTATAAAGGAATAAAAGCAACCAAGCTGAGGTAGGATTCGAACCATAGACGTTTGGCAGCGTCAACGGCTTCAATCAGTGACCTTAACCGCTTCTCCACCGCCCGCGCATTAGAATTTAGAATGTTTTTGAATTTATTAACTGTCTACATTTAGTACGTTGCAATATAATTTGTGTGCAACAGCATACAAATCAATCTTAGGTATAAGATAATAACGATAAAATAATTAATAAATACAAATATTATAAAATCAACCATAAATATGGTGATGAATGATGTGTAGAGAATCAATTAGTATATTTTTCGAAATTATCATTAATTCATCTTTATTTAAATTGAATTTTTCGAAAAAATTTAAAACATTATTACTAATTGATCCTCTAGCCCCAAACCACAAACCTAAAGTATGCCAATTTCGATCACCAAAATTTTCAAAAAATGTTTTTTTATAATATTCGACACAACCGTCCTAAACATTTTGCTTCTCTAATTGAACATGAAAAATTATAATTTAATTTTAAAAACATAATTTAGTAAAATTATTTATTATTACTACAAGAAAAACTGTTATAAAGTAGTTGTCACGAAATACTAAGCTTAGTTATAAGTAGTTTTTTTGATGGGATAAGTAACTCTAGGGACTGGACAAACTAGGACCTTTCCCCCCTTCGCCTCCCATTGGTAGACTCACTAGACTTCATAAAATGGATCTTAATTGGTTGATGAAGAGTAGACGATATATTTTATATTACCTAATCCAGACGAATGCTATTCGTTAACCTGCTGAGGTATTTTGAAATATCTAAGAACGGAGAGCAGATTTAGACTTTAAGAGAAGAAAATACGAGTACATTGAAATTTAGTTCCAAAACCTATTCCATTTTGTGGAGTTCAGATTTGAGGCTTTTTTTATTTATCGACAATTTAATTTGCAAAATTACGAAAAATCAGGTTACAGGTTTCCCGGCATATACGTCGTAATTGTTGGACAAATGAAGTGAAAAAGTTCAACGGAACCTTTTTGGTTGACAATAAAATTATCTCTAAAAAAAGCGAGGCCATAGTAGTAGTACGGGAGAAGTTTCTGGTTCATTTATAAACTTTCATTGAAGTTTTTAGTATTGGTGCTCGACAACTTTATAACAGCTGACGTCGAGTGGGCATGGGCTGCTCTAATGACTTTCATGATCCGTCAGGCGGAACACCGTGTTAGCCTATCTGGGCACAAAATCTGAAAAAATTATGAAATATTAAAAAAAGCATTAAATTTTCATCTATAGCCTCGAGGACTTCTTTGTACAGAATTTGGGTAACTGTTTACAAAAAACGTCCTATGTCAATTTTTTGTAGACAACTTCATTTGGCCACAATGAAGACTTTTATGCCGAAAAATCTGTCATTTTCTTGTTTTTTTAATTAATTTGTTGATAAATTAAAAAATGCGGCTATTTTGAACTCCATAAAATGCACTGAATTATATTGGGACCTTACTTTATCCAGTGGCGCAAGTTGTTTCCAGTTTTAAATTATTCAGAAGTTTTGTACTAATTTGACTGGGACTTATATTTGAATACTAAATAAGTTGAGTGGAACAATTGATTCTAGTGTGATACTCTTCGTAAGATTCTTTTGTCGTCGTCGAAAGCAGAAAGGATGCGATTGGAGCACGCCTTAAAGATCGAACGTAGGTGTGGAAATTGATTAACAATATCGAGTGAAAGGATTTCTGACTTCTCAGATAATAAAACTTTTAATAAAAGTTTGACATTTCTTAAACAGTAAATTTAATAATAATAAAACAGCAAAAGTAAAAATAGAGAGAGAGGATCCCCAGCGTGAAACCAGATTACCACTGGTACTCACTAAGACCTTTTGTTAAAACTATATTTTAGAGATAGGTGTAATTGAACACAGTTGCCTTTTTAATATTCGACATCTCAAAGGACATCATTACTTCAAACATTCCGATATATACAGATTCTTGAGCGTGGTCCTTCGGAGAAAATCTGATCTATCCCCATTCTAGCAAGAATGGGAATGAACTGCTGATTATCTTGGTGGTAATGAGTGCCCGAAAAATATGTAACGTTAACGTATTGAGAATAGTTTTTCACTTCTAAGTAAACCTACATACTAGTTGCAACTTCATGGTCAAATTCCTTTATTTAAGAAGAGTAAATTGCGTCTATTTAATTTTCATTTATTATTATTACAAAGAACTCTTTTGGAGCGTTTGTCGTAGTCTATTTGATTTTTTGTTGTAGTTTTTTTTTTTTATAATATTTTAATTCTATTCGGGAAGTTGACGTAATCGCACGTTCGATACCTACCTGCGTAACGATTTCAGATTATTTTTACGCTACTTTAGTCAATAATTGCGGGTGGGAAAGTTTTCATTTAATCGAAAATAAAAAGCTCCAATTTTCGCAATGAATAAAAACATTGGCATTGTAATGACCACGCGATTGTCGCTGTCAATACCGGCGACCTTGAAATGAGTTTTTACAGATGATTGTTAGAATTTCAAATCAGATGTTGAGTAGGAATTGTGTAAACTATGCTGAAGTGTAAGCGTTGTTGCCGGCTTTATTTATTGAACTTCATAAAAATAATTAAAATGACTTCTAAACTCTATGGGCCATATAGGTATGATTTCCTTTTCGTTAAAAAAATCACTAAGGCGTTTTTATCTAAGTAATTGATTAGTTTTATTCTGACATTTTAACTGTCAGTGTTATGAATTTTATCACTAATGACACTCTCTAACCACTTAATAAATGGGAAATAATGGTCAAAATAAAATAACTGTGGTTAAGCCTTTAACAACAGTCTCTAACTTTTAATTGAAGGAAAATTGTATGGCCCAGTGTTTCCAGAAATTCTGAAAGTTAGGCTGAAAAAACTTGGGCTGAGAAATACAGTCAACATAACGGCGGAAAAGACTCGAAGGAAACATTTCCCCCCGTACACTTTAAGATAGAGCTCAACATTGTGGTAAAAAAAAAATGATGTGGGACATATTAAGCCAGTGAGTGTGCAGATTGTGCATCTGTAGTTTCCTAAATATTACTTGAAGAAATACACGCGGCTGAATCACCACGGCTTGTAGAGGTACGGACAAAACCGCGAACTCTTGGATCGCTCCACGACTTTCTCTGACTTCTGTTGGTTTTGTTATGCTTTTAGATGTGCCATGTCTGAGATCATGAACAACTCCGCCATCGTCAGTTTCTGGTGCAAAGTTTCTGCAAAATTTTGTGTGCAAAATGACAAAATTTTTGACTTAGCCAAAGTGATCTCTGACCTGCTGACCATATGCTCTATCAAGGTTTTATATCATAAAGAGTTATGCCGAAGCCGATCTATTCATTTCGCTAACTGTCTAGTGCTTCAGCAGCCGAAATGTTCACAAGTTTGTCGAGTTTCAACCACCACATCTGCTGTGGTTGCTTCCATTTGATAATTGAAGCCTCAACGATGTTTAGAAGTTCTTTGAACAATTTTTATAGCGGCAGTGCTCAACAGATCCTACAAATTTCATTATTGGACAATAATACTTACCAGCAGGTTGCATGTAGAAATCATGAACTAAATTTTCCGTATTATGAAGAATGAACTAGGGGATGTTGCTAATCATTTGCATCTTCAAGTGTTTACAATGTCGTACTTATAGAAATTAAAACTAACTTGATCACGTTAGATACAATCAGAATAGCTGGTATAGACTCTTCCAGTTTGATTTGTTGTTATCGGAATCTCGCACTTGTTCCTGGTATTTCATACGCGAACCTTGGTCTTGGTCTTGACCTTACTTTTTTTGATGTATCCGTATCAAGACTAAGAATATGAATCACCCAATTTCGTTTCACCATAAACAATGATCAGGTGTGGTAATGATGTTAGGAGAGTACCATGAGTAGAAAGTCGTGCTGGGTGTTAACGTTAACTGGAATAACTGCCAGGAAAAAATCAGTCAAGGATTTACAGCCAATATTATAAAGGCTCATTAAGCTAACGGGCAGATTCATTTCTGACACAATTTTTAAAGCTAATATCGACCTCAAATAACTTTTTTAAACATTTTTGTGACCCCTTTCAAGCCAAGAATCAATAAATTGCTATATTTTCTACCTACGGTAAATACCTTTTCTAGAAACGGCCCCAGAAATCTGCCCGTTAACTTAATGAGCCTTTATCTAACTGGCTGTTAGACATATACACGCTGCTGTTCTGGTACTGTCTGACTTTTCTAAAAGAAGTATAAAAATTAGTTAGAACCTTTTATTTATTATAATAAAAATAATATAACATTTTTTTCCATTTCATAGCAAATGTTTGGGGCATCGGAAAGTTATAGCAACAAATATAAGGTGTAAAATAGAGAAAAATGTAAAATGCAGAAGAAAACTTAATGTTCTCATTATATTCAATTAAAATAAATAAATATTGTATGGCTGTGGTAAAGCCCAAGTGTCAGAAGTTTTCTAGTAGCCTCAAGGGCCTCTGACGTAAGCTAACGACTGCTGTGAAGCAGCAATTTATAAAATTGATGTGATGTCTTCGAATGTTACCAAGATACGATGATCTAAAGCCAGTAAGAATACACTGTAGACTTTTTTGCTGAACATTTTATTTCACTATAATATATCGCTATACAGGGTTATTCACGGTATACGCCACGGAAGTTTATGGCCGTGTCTCTGGATTTTAGGATCTTTTTATTTTTGGAGTGGATAGAGACCTGGCAGAGGTACGTTTTAAAATTATATTCATAATGTACAGGGTGTCCCAAAATCATGAAACATATCAAAGTTATGTTTTTTTAAATGGAATGCTCCTATGTTATTGCATTTTTAGATTGTCTGAGAAGAAAAAATAAGATTGGTTTTTACAGTTGGTGTTTAAATTAAGAAGTTTTTGAGTTATAATAATAAACAAGTGAAAATCGTTATTTTTCAAGTTCAAGGCCCTGTACAACGAAAACGGTTCAAGATAGAGAAAAACGGCTTACATGTCCCCATTTTAACTTTTCATGTACTATCCTATGGTATAGAAACATTTGTACTTTCTTTGATTTATTTATTTGTCGACGCGTGGAGAAATCTCAGAATTTTTCAAATTTTTTATCACCCTGTATAAACATTTCATCTACACCATTGGATTGTACATAAAAAGTTAAAATAGGGACATGTAAGCCGTTTTTCTCTATCTTAAGCCGTTTTCCTTGTACAGGGCCTTGAACTTGAAAAATGACGATTTTCACTTGTTTATAACTCACAAACTTCTGAATTTGAACACCAACTGTAAAAGTCAATCTTCTTTTTTCTTCTCAGGCAATCTAAAAATGCAATAACATAAGAGCATTCCATTTAAAAAAACATAACTTTGATATGTTTCATGATTTTGGGACACCCTGTACATTATGAATATAATTTTAAAACGTACCTCTGCCAGGTCTCTATCCACTCCAAAAATAAAAAGATCCTAAAATCCAGAGACACGGCCATAAACTTCCGTGGCGTATACCGTGAATAACCCTGTATATGTATAGTAGGTAGCCCGGATCTTTTGAATGAACAGAACAATTTAGCGAGATAGAGAAGGACATATAAAAACATTGCTAAAAATATGTAATAATATGCAAAGAAGACAATGCCTAATACAGGTGACCTTGCTCTTTCTCGAGTGAAATACACGTCGCAGACACTATGGAACACAAACAACAGTGCTGCCAAGTGCTAGATTTATTCCTAAAGTCTTATTATTTATTATTTCCGAAAACAACTTCTTTATACCCACAAAAAAAAATCCGAAATTTTTGAACATTTATATCTTTATCCTGTGACCTCAAATTATAAAAGCCGAATAAACACTAAATATTAGGACAATAATTTAGAATACGGTAGATTAGGCTACTACTTCATTTAACACCAGACAGCCTGGAAGATGTTCCATTTAAAAGATTTAATTATTAGTCATCTTTTGCGTCGATTATTATATTATAATCATATAATATAAGTTATTTATTACGACAACATTGACCATCACTCGGTACGCCCGAACGCTATCCAATAGTTTAATAGTATCTCCCCTGTTGCCAAATTGTATAAAATGTATGTGCAATTACAGTGGTATCAGTATGTTTCTGTAAACTGTTGGACAAATTTGTCAAAAAGAAGTGACATTATTGCATGCAACAAAGTCTGATGAAGCCGTTAGGGCGGAGTAGAAGTTCCATTTCAGCGGATAAATTATGAAACCAAGTCGATAAATCTGAAAATTTTTGTTTTGAGTAAAATCGATCAACGGGTCAATTTTTAAATTTAATTTAATTTCTTGTGACGGTTTATTTTTTATATTATAGGATGTTCCTTGACACAGTAATGGCAACATCCTATATATTTTTCTAAATGAGGTACACGTATATATTATTGCATTTTGACATTGTCTGAAGAAACTCAATTAGAAGGGCTTTTATAGTTGGAATTGAAATTGAGTAGCTTAGGAGTTATTGAGAGCAGCTTTACCTTGAATACGGCTAAAACACAGGAAAATAACTTACATGTCTCTATGTAGACTTTTCATGTGGCATTCTATTATTTAGCTGGTGGTAAATAAGGGTGATAAAAAATCTGATAATTTTCATCACCCCGTGTTAATATTTTATCCACACAATAGGGTTTCACGTGAAAAGTTAACAAAAGGCATGTAAGCCGTTTTCCTTCATCTTTAGCCGTTTTCAAGGAAAGCTGCTCTCAATAACTCCTAAGCTACTCAATTTAAACTCCGAACTATTAAAACCATTCATATTGAGTTTTTTTTGAGAATATCAAAATGCAATAATATACAGAGTATCCCATTTAAAAAAATATACTGTTGTCATTAACTGTGTCAAGGAACACCCTGTATAAAAAAGTCATGTATACTGCTCATCGTATATATGCGGCATAAAACCCTCTAGAGATTTTTAAATTGTTAAAGTCTTAAATTGAAAAAATACATTCATCATCAATGAAAAAGGAATGCTTTGGTCTGAATAGGTTAATGCCATAATCTTAGGTAGTTATAGTAGTTCCCGTTGACGATAACTGGGCCAATAGTGAATTCTGGTCATAGTATTGACAAGAAACATGAACATACTAGGATGAGAAACTATAAATTAACATTAATTACATTTAAAATTTTCTAAATAATTCGAGAAATCCATTCTGCGTTTCCCAGAGGATGATGGCAAAAACCAGAAGAAAAGAAAACCATTGAAGATTTCTCACTCTCACCAACTTGAATCTTTAGTTCTTTTCTTTCTGGTTACACCTGAACTACATTCGAATCTTCTTGGTTGCAGAATGCTTCAGTATACCCCAAGTGAAACCATAATTTTACGTGACAGCTATTGAAAAGGTATTGAAAAATCTAAACCTAAAATTATCGTTGCAAATTTGAATCGTTGTAATATGTTGTCAAAAAGATTGTTGACGGATTTGACTAGAATTCTACGAAAGTTTATAAAGATGAGAGATAATGTTCAAAGTTTTTAGTAAAAAATGAGCATATTTTCGTAATTCACACTCTAGTTATAAATAAAAATAATTATAAAAAAAAAACAATCACAACTCAACGAACTTCCTTAGTACATTTAATACATGCGAGACCAAAAATTGTTATCGTTTATAATATACGAATTGTTAATGAACACAGTGGTACAATAACATACAAGCACATTAAAGCTCTAAAATTGAATATGCATATATTACACCTGTAATACCATTGTTCAAACACTAAAAGAACAGAAAAAATAATTACCATGAAGCGAAAGTTTTGAAATTAACGATGTTGAACCAGTTCAAATTTAATGCCTCCAAATAACTACCCAACGACGTACTTTTACTTTTTTAATACATGAATTTAAATTAAATCCGAAATGTTCTACCTGCTTAACAACTCTTCTTAAATTGAAATTATTGAAATACGGAATGGTTTTATTAAATTAATGAAATTTATGCCTGCTTTTGTTGTACCTTGGCAGCTCTATCTACATAAATGTTTCTCACGAAAAAATGATATTGATTTAAATTATAATCCGTTCCCAGTTTGGCAATTGATTTTTTATCTATCCATCAAATCAATATCAATAAGTAGTTCAATTTGTATAATATTATCAAAGTCTATAATATTAGGAAAACTCTACTAGCCACATTGAAAAAGACGTTTTTATAAAAATATATAATTTCACACTTTTTTTAAAAACCAAAATAAACGTCCTATTTCTTGACATTAGCATATTTTCGTAAATTTGGATTCAATTTTTGGACAGACGATTCTCGAAAGATTCACAAAAAAATCGTAGCTGTTATTTTTGATTTACATTGGAATTTTAGATTTTAAGTTGGGTTCCAGAGAATAATAATATAATAATAATAACTTTATTATAATAGCACTTACCTAGTGCACACAAATAAGTTACATTTTACTTACAGATAAATTATACCAATTACCCGTGCACCCGAATCACAATATGTACATGTAATACCCGTCCAAAATAATTTCCCATATATCAAACAAAAGACAACAATAATTATTGGTAATCATAAATCTTAATCTGTACTTACAAGTTATATTTTTACCCTACATACTTTATAATAAATTAGTAGTTTATTTCGACTGTCCAGTTATATAATGAAATTAGGAATTATTTGGGATTTATTTATTTATTTATTTATTTATTTATTTATTTAAGTATTTTACATTTACGGGCAAGCCCAAATAATGTATTTACAGTTACACAACACTTATATTGGAATTAACTAATAATTAACTCATTTTACTTATTAACAAATCGAGCACCCTGTCATTGATTGCTAAGGAAAGTTTTCAGTGCCCTTAAGGAGCTGAAAAATATGTCCAAGCCAGGATAGCGAGTCATAAAGTCGTTAGTATGGTTGATCATATCTGTTATTGGAGAGAATAGGCCATAATTAGTTTTGTGTGGTGGTGGAGCAAATAGGGCAGCTGATCTTGTGGGGTATATAGGAGTTCGAATAGCAATTTGCGCTAATAATTCCGGACAACTAAGAAGACCATTGAAGAGCTTGTAGATAAAAATTACATATCGACCAGAACGTCTAGCTTGCAGCGACTGGCAGTGAACGAGCTGGAGCCTTTCTGGGTAGGTATATAAGGATTTGTCAATATTGGACTTGAATAAAAGATAATTGATCATTTTTCGTTGTACCCGTTCCAAACGATCAATATGACAGTTGTAGTTGGGGTTCCAAACAAGAGAGCCGAATTCCAAGATTGATCTGACCAAAGAGAAGTACAAAATTTTTATAGATGAAATGTCCTTGAAATCTCTTGTTTGGCGCTTAATAAAACCTACCAACCTGTAGCATCGGCCAATAATTGAGGAAATATGTGCCTCGAAGCATAATTTAGAATCAAGAATCACTCCCAGGTCTCTAACCTTGTATTCGCGTTGTAAAGGTTGGCCATCCGTATAATATGAAAACACAAGTGGCGAAATTTTCCTGGAGAATGATATCACGCAACATTTATCTCTGTTCAAGAAGAGTTTATTAGCTATGCACCATTCATTCAATCTGTCTAAGTCGCTTTGCAGCTTTAAAGAATCTGACAGATCATTGACAACCGCGAACACCTTCACATCATCTGCAAATAGTAGGGATTTAGAGTATTTAAAGACAGCTGTTATGTCATTTATGAATAAGGAGAACAATAGTGGACCGCAGTGACTCCCCTGTGGTACACCCGACGTTACCGATATTTCGTACGAAACATAGCTTCCAATTTTCACCACCTGGGTTCTACCATGTAAGAAGGTTTCTAGCCATGATAGCAGATTGCCCGAAATGCCGCAATGGAAGAGTTTCTCAGTGAGCAAAGACAGGTCCACCCTATCGAAGGCTTTACTAAAAAAACAAGGGATTGCAGTCAATTAAATTAAAGAACACTCTTTTTTCTACGTCAAGCTTTCGAATTAATTTTAATTCTTCTTCAGGACTATAGAATTTGAGATTAAAATTTAAAGTTTGTAAAAATTGTTAACCATAGGACTATTCTTGCATACATTTACAGCAACTAACGCCAACAAAGATAAAATTACATAGGTACTAATGAAGTTCAATTTCTAATTCAGGCCGAAATGATAAAAAAATTTTAAAAATTTTTTCTAGTCTAAATGATTGACATATTATGTCATATGTTAACCCCTAGGTGTATATACCCCTAGGTTAACCCCTAGCTACTACAAATCAAAATTATGCGCAAGGGTTTATTTTATTGTATTTGCAGTTTCCCTATTTGCTCCTTGGTGCAAGCTATTAACAGTGAGATATGGATTACCCTGCTTCTCTAAATCTGTTATAGTATAGTTTACTTTTGTGCCTAGCACTCTACATTTTGTTTTATCTGCATTTAATTTTAACTTATTTTTACAAATCCGCAGTCGTACAATTTTTCAAGTTATTCGTTTAGAACATTTTTTGTAACTGACCGCCAGAGACCGATACCAAGGTGTCATCAGCGAAAAGATTTGCAAATGATTTCTTAAGCACACTGTGAATACCATTTGCATATACATATTATAAATAATAGGTGGCCCAAAATACTACCCTGCTTGACACGCCATAAACTTTTCCTTCCTCTCAGCCGACAACTTATTATCTATCCTAGTTTTATGATCTCTGCAACTCAAATAGTTCTTGAACGCCCGTTTTAGGTCAACAAATACACTGAGCACTATTTCACACATCCTGCCTCCACTTAGCAATCACATACTGCAGAGCCGATTCCGTAGAAGGGGCAGTTCGAAATCCCGACTGATCAACATAAAGCAAACCGTTCTTCTCAAAATATTCTTTTAACTGACGACATACTGTGTGTTCAATTATTTTATCTATTACTGGCATCAAATTGATTGGACGAAATTCAGCAAAGCCTCCTGGATTGGAAACCCTTGGAACTGGCACAATCACACTGATCTTCAATTCTTCTGGTATTCTTCCAAGGGTCAGGGATGTATTTATTAAATAAAGTAGTGGGTATCCAACTACATCAAATAACTTTTTGACTAAGTTACCACTCCTTAATAATCGATGGTAATTTTTGAAGTTCGGTGTACGTTACTCTTGATAAACTCTTGTTAACTACTCTACGACGTCAACTGGCATTGACTGACAGGAATGAATTGCCATTAAATAAACATCAAAATTTATGATGATGAAGATGATGAAGATTCTTCTATTGCTTCTTTTAGTTGAACTTATTTGGATGTTTGTAAATTACGATGACTGAACCGGGCTGGGCGTTGCAAGCGAATTCGGAAACTGTATGACGCTGTGATTTTCTTGAAGAAACTTATGTACCGCACCTGGAGATTTAGGTCCAACCTGAGATCCAATCAGGTTAGGTTTTGCGATAACGGCCAGGAACAAGGTGTCCTGTACAACCCGAAATAAGACAGCTTATTTCTTTATCGATGTTGTTAATATAAAAGGAAAAAGAGTGACTCTTTTTGATATTTTCAAATATCAAATCTTTATCGATATATCGAAAACCTTTATAGTGAGGTCTCACACTACAGAAGTTGATAGAAACTCCAAAATAAACTTTGTGATTTGACAAGTCAATATTACGTTAAAAGTGGTAAAATTCTTGCTATTTAATTTAGTTGTATCTCGTTCGGATCAGAATTATTTAAAGGTGTGGTGGGGGGGGGGGGGGGGCTTTTAGCGTCCTCACTGTACTTGCCTATAACAGACGTACACCTAAAAAAAACTCAAATCGAAGTCAGCCTTGACACATCCAGAACATCAATATTTCTCATTTGTACACAAATGACTTACCAAGCTATGTAAAGGAAGCAGCCTGTATATTATTCGCTGATACGACTGTTTACACCAGTCACCAAAACTTCGAGAGGGCTAGAGAGGATGTTCATAGCGTGGTTTGGCTTCGATTTCGTTTGTCCGTAATAAAATGTCTTTAAATTGTGACAAGACGCAAACAATTATCCTTTCTACTGATAGAAATGTTCCGTTCAGGATGCCATTTGTCTCAGGAAGCCATTAGGATTGATCAACGTCTCACGTGGTTTGCTTTTGTCAATTCAGTGTGTCCAAGGGTCTTTAACGGCATAAATATTCTCAGATGTTTGGTTTCACTGGTGGGCTTGGATACTATATTGATGGCATACTATGTATTGGTACAGTCTTATCTAACATAATGCTGTGCTGCTTTGGTGGTGGTGGTGGTGGTGGGGGGGGGGGGGGTATCTTTCGATCATTGAAGAGTCGATTGAAGGCTTTTGCCATGCCGAAGAGGGCTGTTCGGATAACGCTTGGGAGGGGATCGAGAGAGCATTGTGTGTTGCAATTCAGGTTCCTTAGGATTCTATTCAGAATCCTATTCAGAAGTACACGGTTATGGTACTAGGGGATGGATGCAGCCTATTGCTGGTTCCCTTTTCAAAACCATGCACTTTCGAGAAAAAAAAACAATATAAAGTTATAAATAGTGTTCGAAAACAAATCCGTTTTGGAGCAGGCCGTGACACAAACAGGTTTGTCTTGACTTAATCCACTCTTGGACAAACAACTGAGAGTTCTTGATTTTGTTTGGTTAGGATAGTTGTCAAGTTGTCAAAACATTAAGAACGGTAATAAAATAGGCATCCCAAGAGGCATCCACTTTATCGACTTTTTTATAAAACACATAAATAGAATTCACCCTCGTGGACACATTTTAATACACGGTTTCTTACTCCACTAAGATCACTGCAGCTTCACCTGCTATCATGTACAGATTATGTACTATGTACAGATATTTTATTCTGCTATATTTTATGTTTTGAAAACTTCAGATATCATGTATGTTCATTTTTTTCATACTTTTTGTCAAGATCTCCTAGGCAAAGATATTTTCGAACGCTCAAAATATTGCACACCAACATGGTGTGCAATAGCGACGAGCGGGTTAATATATTTTTTTGTGAAAATAGACCTGTAAAAAGTTTTTCACTTAGATCTTCTCTCAGATCTTCTTGAGAAACTTTGTCGCGACCTGCCAGAATAGTGGTAGCGTTGTGCGTAAGAGAAGCGAAGACATATGTAGTGTACTTGTTGAGAGTGAAATCTGAAATTTTTCAACAGGCCGATCTTAAAACTAAAGTCACCATTCAGGTTCGCTTACAAATAAATCGGTAAATTTGGGATTTGGGAGCAACATTTGAACTCGATTTTCAGCTTATTTTGTCACTTATTCTAATTTGGTTGCAAGTTCATTGAAATGCAGGTTTTGTGCAACGTAGGTACTTAGTAGGTAACACGATTTTTTTAGATGTTCAAGATGTATTATGAAGCATGAAAATATATGCGTTTAATGGTCCAGATGAGCCATTCGGAACTTCATGTACCTAGTGTGCTACATTATTACCCTGATTTTCTTATTATCTTGTAGACATGTAACATAATAATAAGACTTTAGAACCACCAGTTTATTCAATTTCCATGAAATCTAGCTTATACATCAGTTACTGACTGGTGCTGGTACTATAACTTTTAGTAAGGTAGGTGGATAAAATGAATTATCACAAGACATCGAGCTTAAATTGGATTCGGCTTCGTCAGAGACTGAGAGCAAAGAACAAGTTATTATATCCAGTGATCTTATGAGCAAATTTGAAAGTCCTCGTCGCTGTGAAGGAACGATGAACGATACGAACACAATAATACCGTGTGTGTCCCAATCCCGGAAATGCTCGCAGATCGGAGAAAGTTACCAGCGCTCAATCGAGCAAACTGGAAATGCCGTGCCGTGTCTGGGGGCAGAAATGCTTTCAACCGTGCGAGCTAAACACCATTGCGAAACACCTACAAGCCAGCTCTAGACCGTATAGAATTCAGCCTTTGAAATCGGCTATTAAAAAAAATTGTTGACATGTTCACAAGTGTCTATTAAATGCGTGTGTCTTTGAATGTTTCCGCTGTTATGATTGTTATGATTTAGCATGTTTTGTAAAATAACTTCTAGTTTGTCCGTTTTTGGACGGTTTTTTTACTTGACTCCTTACCGGAAGTTTGAAAAAATCTTTACGCACCAATAAGAAGAGGATGTCATCTTTTACATGACACTTAAAAAATAAAAAAAACAAAACTTTTCTGTAGTTATTTTAAGTTATATTTTAATCAACATTTAGCAAATGATGCAAAAAATATCAATAAGAAATACTTTCACAACATGTCTTTTTGCGTATATTTCTTGTTAATTCTTGAGTTAATCTGTGGGCTAGTAGAAGTTAGCTATGGGAATAACTAAAAGTTAGTATGTCTTTTGTAATGAATAATAGTCATTAGTAGTGGTAATTCAAGGCTTTAGTATAGCCCGCCAGAGAAACGACTTAGTAGGTATGTGTCGCAGGCATATTCAAATTGAGTTTAACCCCGAATTTCGAAGGGTGACTCTAACAACATTTTATGACATGCTATACATCAATATGAATGAATTACCGATGGTAGGTATGTATAGTAAACAGCAATGTGCTGTGTGTGAGCCACTGATAGGTAATGCCATTCTAAGATGAAAAGTTCTTATACATATGGGTACGGAAACGACTCGTTAACAAGGTACAGCAGCTTAACAACTGCAATTTTGCTGAGATAAATAAATTAAAAAAAAAATACTATGAACGGACGAATGTCAATTTTCTAACAATGGAATGTTTAATTTTCAAAACTGGCATTACAGGAACGACGAAAATCCTTACGTAATTCGGAGGCAAGATTTTCAACACAGATTCTCTGTAAATTAATGGGCATTGTCAATAATCAGTTAAGGGGCCACTTCTCGCACCGACCATCGAAAGGATAATATCTATTTATTGTTTTTACAAAAATCACCTAAACAATCTGCTTGAAGATGTTAACTTAAATGTAAGACAGAATATGACACTGCATACATATAGATGCAGTGTCATATTCGGAAGAAACACGGAAGAAACGTCCGCAGTTGACTTAACGTCAACTACCCATCAGGAAGATGGACTGGACGAGGGGGACTTATCGCATGCCCACCTCGCTCACCATATCTATATCATGTTTGGATTCTTACGTTTGGGGCTACATGAAAAAGCTGGTGCACCGTAATCGGGTTAATATACGAAAGGAATTTATAGAAAGAATTGCAGAACCAAGCATTACCATTACATAAAATTTACAGCAGATTAATATGGTTAGCTCGATAATTAGACGCTGAATATGTTTTAGTGTTTGCATTTTAATTAACCGTAATTTTAAATAAACGTTCTTTAAATTGTGATTTTTCTTGTTAACGAGCCGTTTCCGGAGACATGTGATAGGAGCTTTTCGTGTTAGAATGACATTACCTATCGGTGATTACGTATGGCCGTTTACTTTCAGGACACTTGTATACAAGTGAACATTGACATTAGCCTTTCAGATAATTTCTTTAGTTGCTTTTCCTAAAATAATTTAGTTTTTTTAACCGAAAAGAAAACGCAAAAAAGATAGAACTCATTGTTCTAAAATACTTCTTCAAAAAAAGAGGAAATAGTGGTGAAATGATCAATGCTACTAGGGGAAACAAAAAAAAAAAATGCACTGTTACAGATATACAGTGTGAACCAGTGTAATAAATAATTTCATTTTCTCAGTTAATATTTTGTAGAATAAAAAAAAAGAAATAGGTCGAATTTCAACGTACAAATATCATCCTCAAGTCAACCCTCAACTTAACATCGTTTAAAGTTTAATGTAAAGAACAAAAAATCATGAATCTAGTGTAGATGTTCAAAATGCTCGCCTTTTACATCTTGGCAACATCTTAATCTTGAATAAAAATTTCCTAACATTTTTTTTTGAAATTATTATTTTTATGATAAATTTTTATTTATTTCCAACTAAATTTGAGAACAATATCATTACTCTATAGACACTGAGGAGACTTTACCAATAAGGTGTCACAATCATACTTTCCCCATTTGAAAATTTAGGGGTGATAAGTGTCAGACTCAGGGGATTAAAGCGAGGGATTAAATCCACCTGTGTCGATTTTTTTTCAATTCTGAAAATGTTAAGTGACAGAGAAAATGAATTATTTACATTACATAATATAATGGTTCACACTGTATGTATGTAACAAAGAGTGAACCCAAAAGATCGTCCAAACCTTTAAAGTTGGAAAGAGAGACAAAAAAAGCATGGTTTTTGGAAATTTATATTTAATATAAGTGGACCGAAAAAAATCCACTGAAGACTTCAAAGGTAGAGTAACATTGGGTTTGGGTGGTAGAAATATCACCAATCTTCAATATATCGCCTATATTACGCATGTATGACTCTTGGAGAAAAAGACGTCATAGAACTCTTTCGCTGTTTATCTGTAGAGCGGCCAAAGAGTTGCAGAGTGGTGAGTGGGTAGAAAATCATAACCAGTCCTTTTCGTCTATTCATGGCAGAGGAGAAAGAAAATCTTTCACCTTTTCGTTCGAGTATCTAATATAGTCAATACATATATAAAGAAATATGAAAGCAAAGTGGGGAGAAAATCTTTCTTATTTGATCCATGTCTTTGAGATGACTATGTACTTTCCGGAAAATTTGTGCATCGCATGGAGTCGAGAACTGAGAAGCTATATAATCATCCAGGAAAAGTTTGATGGGGAAGAGTTGAGAGGATTTTTTACAAACATGTTTTGAGGCGTTATAGCTGTTAAACATTGGCCTGTACCGAGAATGTTAACGAGGTTAAATCTTAAAACATGGTTAAACATGTCCTTTAAAGATGTACCCAAATGAGGACTAAAAAATGCATCTTAACAGAATCAGATACCTATCAAATTATCAAAACTATGGTTGTGATCTTGGCAAGCTCTAGAATGAAGTCTGAACTGGCAATATAGTGATGTGCTGATACCCTGCTGAATAAGCTAGTACTGCGCATAACACCATTGAACTAGTCTAGTAAAGGCCACTATTATCTAAAGGAATCGTACAAAAAAGTAAATGCCAAATTCGGACGTAAGCTAACATGCCGCCTAGAAAGATCAAGAGTTCCAACCCTGATGGGAAGCGGGCTATTCAGATCCATAAATCCAGCCAGTTTAATACTAGGTGCATGAGGCTGATCTGAAATTTCACAGCTCTATCCATTTCTAGGGTATTTTATCGTTAAAAAAGTTTGGTAAAATCAACTTAATTTGCTGTTATAGAAGATATGTCTTATCTCCGAGATTCTTACTGCACATTAATGAGCATAGGTGCACATATTTTTTACCTGATCTGAAAAGAATCGAAGTCTGATGTTGAAACGGAGCTATTTTTTTTATACTGTTTTATACACCTACGTAGATAAATTATATCTTACCAAGTCATTATAGGCAACAAATCATTATTATGAGGTAGAAGTTGTTCAATCAATCATAGTAATCTTTGCTTAATTTACATGATTCTTTTTGAATGATCAGAGTAAATAATAAATCCACTTTTAGAAATTAGTAGGTGTGAGGATTGATGTCGGCATGGTTCATCAAATAAAATCGCATGCAACTGGCCTTGATTGTTAACGTGACGTTTTTCTAAGCCAATGCAACACAATGCTAGGCGTGTGTTTGTGAGAGTTTTTGAATGCTCGTACAACAATTAAATTTTTCAATGCCGAAATTCTACAAATTGAATGCAAATTGAATTTTATTGGATTTAATTTGCTTTTGCTAAGCGAAACGAGCAATTCAGAATGCTGTATTTTTTTAACATGATAACAATATATGTAGGTAATCTGCGTAGTGCCTATTATCTGCTGATTAATGTAATTTTCTATCATTTTTTGGTTTAATTGCAATGTCTTGTACAGGACCTCTTATTACATTAGTAGTTTGTTCGAAAACTTGACAAATGATATTTTAATAGCGAAAGAGTTCTTTTCCAACACGTTTGATATATTTAATTTTTTTACTCGTTTAAGATTTTTTCCTGATGGTTTAAAATAAATTAATATGTTACCTCACCGGTTGAAGCTGCGTAAAAGCTTGGGATTGAAAAAATACAATTTTCACTTATAGTGCCAGTTTATGAATAATAATGGTCAGTTTGAATTGAATTATCCTGTATGATAATCCAGTATATAAAAAAAATCCCCCACAATTTGACCTTCTTGAAGGGAAGTTAACGGGAAAACTGCTGTTTCTGATATAATTGATTACATATTTTCAATTTAAGAGAAAATGAAGATATGAGACATTTTAATGAGACATCCTTTAATGGTTGACCCGAATATAAAAATCTACTTGCACCACGATGTCTAGGCAGAGTCTGAGTAAAATATTCACAGTTGGTGGTGACAACAGCCCGAGTCGATTCGTCTTAGGCAGCAGTTTGACCCCTTTTTTTCTCAAATTTTTCAGGAACGTTGCATTATTTGGTGGTCCGAACTCTAAAGTTTGAGTACCTACCTAAGAGTGTCGCGGTGTTGAAAAATTCATGGAAAATTAAACACACTTATGCTATGGTGTGAGATATTTCAGAAACCAATACAAAATATAAAAACTATCTATCTTCATTTGTTTCCAAGAGGAAAACATAGACTGCCAATGTTGATTGTTTGTAACGAAATACAACCTTCTGTAGACGGTTACAATAATAATTATTATTGGTCTACAGAATAATGAACTGCATCTTCTGGCGCAAGTGCACTCTTTAGTACCGTACGTACATCTTTCTAAATATTGTGGATAATTCGGTTGTGTTAAATTGCCTGGCAGACTACGTCACATGTACTGATACCAGGGTTTGCTTCTACGGTGTTCCTAAGTTGTTCCTACGAGTTTCTGCGTCATAACAAGCTTTAGTCTACTATTTTCGCGAGCTGGAATGAATAAATTTTCATCTTTCCCAAAGATTCCTTTGAATTGTCCTTTCATCTGGATGACTGATTGATTGATACGGGATCTGAGAAATATAATATGAAGAACGAAAAAAGGAATCGATTTGAAATTTTGGTTACAGTCATAATGGCATAATATGGCTCCGTTGAATGGAAATATTTTTTAAATGACGGCACTGCAGGTATACTGGACATGGCTAGCTACCATCTTTGTTTTGTTAATGGAATGCCCCATATATTATTGCATTTGATAAAATTGTCTGAAAAAAGACAATTATATAATAGTTTTTACAGATTTTCTAAGTTATTATGAGATAAATGATATTATTTATGTAGACAAATGGATATAGTAAAATTTTTCAACTTCATCTTGCTTAATTTTGTCGGGAGCGTCTTTTTTTACGTCAGTCATAACACGCTTGCTTCTATCAGTTCGAAAAATAATTGTTGTTGAAATTTTCTCATCCGTGACGTTACTTGGTGCTTGGAAAAACAGCGTTTTGAAGCGAAAAGCTGCTTGAGGAAAAATCAGCTCTAATTTAGAGATAATCATATTTGAGACTCGAAAAAAGCTTTTTAACTGCTAAGATCAGTCTTACCACTTGTTATTCTCACTCGTGAGAATAGCTATAACGATGTCGTGACTTAGAAAAGCGTCTTGAAAATAATGATTTGTGATTTTTTTCCTGCAAAAGAGGGAACATCGGTCCTAACTATATGTAGATAGGACAGAGAGTAAGACTTTGTTAATTTTGGGCTTCCAGAACTAGCTCATCTTATCCAGAGACATTCTTTAGATATTATTAGTTAAATAGACGAACACAAACATCCAATGCAGTCGCAAAAACTTGGTTTTTAATATCTTAGAGACTATATTAGCTCGATTAGTAGTAAATAAAATTTTTTGGGTTTTTGTGTGAAACTACTCTTCTGCTTATCGCTGGAAGAGTAGGTATTATATTGAACGATACTAGAAAGTAACCTGGACCATTATTGAACTAATTTAACGGCTGTGCGCACCAACAAATCACAAATCTCTCAAATGGAGCTGAAATTTAGAGTCAAATTTGACAGATAACGAACGGCTTGAATGAAGATTTGCGGTGAGCTGGCCGGTCCAACTCGTAGTGGATTGAGTCTGTCTCTAGACATCATCAAGATAATAAAAGAATGCACCCAACTTTTGTTACCTTACCTTTAGATCGAATTTCTATATTATTACCGTTGTTTTATTAGACCTCAGGAATGATCGCACGAGTAGGTACATCCATCTCCTTGAAAGGTGCATAATTCTCGATTATGTTTGCAAAAGGGTTGACGTCACTGCAACATTCATTTATTGTTTCTTAAAGATTCTGCGCTTATCGATGGTAAGTCTCAATACCAACTTGCATGATCTAGTGTTAATTTTTACAATAAACTTGCAGAAGAAGTAGAAACTGGAATACTTTCAAATCAATTAGATCTGGATCTAACAGTGTTGTATGGGCAAGGTCGATACTCTGATCAACTTAGCAGCTGTCTGTCTACGATTTTATAAATTATGTATTATATATTTATCAGTGTGAGTGAATACCTAGATACTTTTCACAAAAGTATGAGGTGGCTTTTTTAGAAGAATCAGCAGATCTTCCGTTTCAATCTGTCGTGATCTTTCTGTGTAGAGCCAAGAGCCCAGACTTGTGTTAGTGTAACCTCGGTTGTAACTTGTAAGTAGAAATTCTGGATTCGCGTGTTCTAGGAAGGCATCAGGCTTTGGCAGCATCTAGTCGCGTTCGCATCTAGTCTAGTCTATCATCTAAGACCTGCCATTATCTTCCACCTAAACTGGTTATAGAGAATATTAGCAACACTCGTTCAGGGCTAACAACTTTTTATGTATTCGAGTCGATTGTTTGGCTTCTTCATGCATTAGTAGGTGGGATTCTCATGTAAATAAATCCGCAAAGTATTCCTTGCGATGCTATGCCGAATCCGTTTGACTATTTACCGGGCAATTTGATAATCGACGAAATAATAATTATGTTTACTTATTATTTACTTAATTATTGCAGTTATTATTAATTATCTTGTCGTACAAGTTCCTGTAAATACAAAAGAAATTAATTTATGGTAGATTTATTGTTGTGACCTGCTGTGAATATGTCCTTCGGTTCTTTAAATCTTCAGGTTGCCTTAGAAGCAGACACGTGTCGTCTGTCGTCTGTTTGATAGGATTTGAATTGCAAGAGCTGAATTTAAATCGATTGCGGTTATTGGAGAAGTAGCAGGAAACGCTCTGTAGGTTTAAAACCAAAAAAAGTGCTACGGGATGCATGGGAAAAGATGATGGTATGCTGTTTAGCTGCTTCTTTTCGCTCTGAACGAATGGAGTGATTTACAATATAAAAACTCTATAGGTACAAGACTCGACATTCTGTGAATAATTTCTAGGCTATTTTTCTATTTTTTCTCTCTTGGTCTTCTTAATTTTTGTGTTTTTGTTATGGAATATTGTTAAGTTTTACGAGTACCTAGATGTTAGGGTAAGTTTTAAGGTGACGACGGACAATTTTTTTTTTCTACAGAAATTAAAGCGTTCAGCAGAAAATTTATTTTTATATTTTCAGTCCACAGTACTCACAGTTTACCTCTGAAACCATTCTTCGCGTCAGTGAATTGGAATGAAACAATAGTCAATTTTATCTTGTTCTGAAATCTGAAAGTGACGGGGTTGAATATGAATGAATATAGGATACGTATAGGTTTCGCATCCCAGATGAAATGCTACCCAACGGTCCCTATGGGCACTGGTTCGTTCAATCTTACTCTTGTCGTAATGATGTTAAAACAAAGCTAAACTTCGAATAATTTTCATTCTTCTCCAAACTGAACAGACTTGTTATTCTAATAAAACAAAACCAACTTATTTTCCATTACATATACATAGAGTTCCATTATTCCATTGAATACTCTCTTATAAATCTTTACAGCAATAAAATATTCACCGTCAACAAAAGGCAGAGCACCTAGTGGCTGTACAAACACCAGTGATGGTGTCAAACAACAAAATGCAGAAAATGACCTCATGTTTCCAACAGTAGGTTTCGTTCTTAGGTATTATTGTCTCTATCACAAGAAAAATTTATTTTTACCCCATAGATAGCATGTGGATGATTATTTTTCAATAACTAATGATAATATGAATCAATTTTCTGCTCCCTATTATGGCGAAGTCTAAAAAATAGACAGCTTAGAGTATTTTGAAGTTAATAATTTGACACACATCTTGGTTTCTACCCTCAAGTTTGTATACACTATGTCTGCAGAAAGCTGCACGATAATACACAGGCATAAGCCATTTCTTGATTTGATGATTAAGTTAAAAAACAACTGATTCTTTGTTTAAAAAGGTAAAAATTTGGTAACATCTTTTCTATCATTCTCTACAAGTTTGGACTTTCAACTATTTTGCATCAGAACTTTGAATTTTTTTAGTGGAAGAATGAGTGCAACATGGTTCGAAATACCAACACGTTATTAAAAAACAACATTGGATTTGTTCTCATACAATGTGAAGCATATGTGCAATGCGTGCATCGCAAGTCGCAAAACAATAATATGAACTATTTTTTGGCGTGTGTCTATAAGCCCGGAAAAGACTTGCATTGTAAACAAGAGCTACTTTGCTAGTCACACAGATTGTGTGCGAACTGCGAATTCATTTCTTATGTCAGTGGGAGAAAGTAAGTCCCCATTTCTTCAATACCAAAGCGTCACAATCATTCAGCGAAGAATCTTGAGGTGTCAGTGAAGTAACCGTTACGCAATACCGATAGTAATTCGCTTTCCTGCTTGGATTCTCACCGCTTTGCCGTGTTGTCGTTTTTAACCATAGATGCGAATTGTTTATTGTTATGAAGTTGGAGTTTTTATCTAATTATCTGCATTATTGAATTATCGTTGCATGGGCAACAATTATTGTACTATTCAGTTACTTTGACTTCTCTACTTCGATTTGCTTTCTTTTAAATAGGCGTCTCGCATGAGATGAGCATGTTGGACTAAAAAACAGAATATTTTTTAACGATTAGTGAAAGTAATATTTTGAAATACTGTTCCGTAGCTGGTACGTAAGTTTTAGGCTTAACGACAAATATAAACTTTTGGAACAAATTGGGAACACCAATTAGATCTTTTCCTGCTAACCCAAATACCTATGTAAAGAGAAAAGTTCATAGAATGATTCGGCCAATTAATGACGTTCCTGGAGTTTAAATTAGAGAATATCTCATCAGTGTGTATGTTTCCCAGTCTTCGATTGCGGGCGATATGAGACGACCTTGGAGAGATTGAGATTGCAAGAATCGCGAAAACCCTACGAAGTATAGGCACAGAATAGAATAAATCAGAAGCTAAAATCGCCGGCGGCGCCTTTGATCTTTTAGAGACAAGCCACACCTCTAACCTCTAGCGGCCATTGCTTCAGAGTAGAAACGCAGGCCCGCCACAGAATAGGTACAATTCTATTCTGTGGGCCCGCATTCAAAACTAATGAAAGCTCATCTCAAATCATGGCGGATCTCTATGCGCCGAGTAGATGCGCGAACTCGGTATTTTTATTGAAGTTTATATTTTGATTGTACCTATTCTGTGGTATAGGCATTGGTAAATTTAGGCAAACGTTTAAAGTATGAAATCCATCTTTTCAAACTTCTTCCACATATAGATCCAGGGAGATAGTTCAGGCCGTGGATTTTACTCAGGAGCCCTTTAAGATCAGCCCTGGCGCTAAAAGACATTTCATGTAACTTTAGCTGGAAAATGAGGAGTTAAAAAAAATTGCTGCATCATTTGATTGAAATCATTTGATGAGATTGTGCTTTTGCACAGAAATATTAGTCATGCTTAAAGACTCAAGTCAAAAGACGATAGGGGTGTATAAAAATAAAGTAGGTACAATAAAACAGAAATGACGAGAGCAGAATATATCAACATAATACTAAGAGCCTCCTACAACATTTTATTCTCAGAAATCATCGTTTTAAAAAAGGAGGTACGTTAAAAAGGGGGTCACGGCTGCTTCACAGCAGTCATTAGGTTACGTCAGAGGTCCTTGAGGCTACTTGAAAACTTCTGACACTTGGGCTTTACCACAGCCATACGTTATTTATTTATTCATTTTATTTATCGTTTTAAAATGAAAAGTGTTCGATGGCGGAGAGGTCCACAACATGTACATTAGGGGTAATCACACAAAGACTAAAAAAACTGCAAGTTAACTAAGGCTGATGCAGAGGGAACTGGAAGAAAGATCGATATTTGGTTTAAGAAAGAAGAATTATATGCTTTTAGGGCTCATAGACAATCTATTCTTATGCGAAACATGCAAAACAGGATCCGTAGACACGGACATGGACGTTTCGTGGTATACCCATGCACTTTTATAGGGTATGTAAGAGAGGTTCCGTTGTGGCATACTGACAAGTGCTCGAAACGTCGATGTCTAATACGTCTACGGATTTCGTTTTGCATGCCTTGCAAAAGACTAGATTCTCTATGATCCCAGAATAAGATAATTCTTTTTTTTTAATGTTACTATTAACTCGAAAAATTTATCCTTTCATTTGGATTAAGATTAATTCTTAGTGATACAACATAAATAGAGATACGTGCGAAGTAGAGACAATCGCGAAGATGAAAGAAATAGAACTAGACTGAATATACCGCAAGAAGTCTTGAAATGGACAAGAATCATATATTATGACAACCAGAGGAAACTAAAAGAGACTTAGAAATAGAGGCCACTTTATAGAGACAAATCTTAGAGAGACTTTATAGAAGACTTTATATTTATAGAACATTTTATAGAGACAAAAAAATATAAAGATAAAAGAAAAAGTCGTGCTTTAAAAACTGTTACCAAAATCTAATTTATTTGTAAGAATAGTAGGTACTAGATATGAGTGGAAATAAGGGAGAGATCAGTAACCAAATGGAGATCAACAAAGGCTATATATATATGTATAGAAACAGTGAATATCTTCTCTTACTGCAATATCGACTATTAACTTAACTTAAATACTAATTATTCATATGTTTGTAGGGTGTAGCCGTTATTAAAAAAACAAAACAAAACCGAAGAGATTTTAAATGAATAATAATATAAATTACATAAATATGAAACTATCTATAGAAAACAAAAATGATAGATCTTCCTTGTTACCTACTGGCACAGAGAGGAGTCATTAACATCAAGAGCACTTATTCTACTTAAACAACAATTTTCCCAAAGAAGACTTTCACTTGGTAATTAATAATTACGATCTACGCGAATTTGACTCGGGTACGTCAACCTTTGTTTTTAACCTAAAATCTATCTATAGGTGAAAAACAATAAGGTTAGAGTTCAATAAACGATCAACAAATCGACAATTATTACGTAATAAGATGAGAAAGATAACCATTTGAGAAATTTTGCATCAATTTACGCTGCATATTAAACCACTTCCGCCTAAATTAGCGTTGATTCAAACCGCTAAGGATTGGTTTAAATATGGAATTGAATTTCTTGACATAGTTATGACAATAGAATTTATTGTGAGCACTCATTCTGAGAAAAAAAAGCCCGTCGTATTTTTAATCATTTCCTAGAAACCCCCCCAAATATGAAACGTAATCTACCTCTTCCGCTCCAACATATTGTATAGGGTGGGATATTTGAAAAAAAGTTGTAACAGAATGGAAACATAATATATAAGATAACATTTCAATAGGATGTTGATCTTAATTTTTTTGTTGCGATGGGAATGACCCCATCCATGCATTTTCAAAAATTTTAATACTTTCTGAATTTTGCTCTGATAATTTGACACAGAGAGGTACCTCACAATAATAATTAATATTACTCCATCAAAAAAAAGGAGTTTTTGTATTCAAATAGTCACCATTTTGAAACGTGTTGACAGGTAGGTATACTCGGAATAAATGAAATTCTAGACCACTCCTTGTACTGACATAAGATTATTGTAATAAAAATATCAATCAATTTTTGAAAACTTTAATAGTAGGTATGTTAAAGTATGGATGGGTATTAAGGTCTTTAAAACACGCACTCCGGAGTGCTCGAAATAGAGCGAGTGTTTTTAAGACCCAATGTCCACGAATACTTTACCATAGTTTTTATTATTGGTACATTTTAAGATCATTAATTGTTATTGTTCATCAACAGATCAGATATCTGCCATTAATAATTTTATTTGACGTGAACGTGTGTACTCCAATCAAAACAATTAAAAAGTTGAGATTTAAACGTCGTTTCTGGGGTAACGTTGATGTTGCTAGGGCAACCTTTAAAAAGTACACGTGTTTTAATATATTTTTTTGAAACACGCTCAGGCGGTTTTTAACTAAACATTATAGGTTACAAATAATAAAAAATTCTGACAATATTATTGACCTCAAGTTGACACCTGCTGTAAAATCAATAAACCACGTGATTTTATCGAAACAATTTTTCAATTAAAAAAAAAATTCTCGAGGGGTGGTAAAACGTTTTCTCGGGTGTATACATACTGGTAAAACGTTTTCGATTACCTGGAATCAACCATTTAGGAAATTTAGCATTTGTGAAGTTGGCCCGAATTTCATAATGCACATAAAGGCCGGAGGCGGTGATTTTGGGAGTGATAAATGAAAACTGAGGGGTAGGAAAACTTTTTCCTGGGTTAGTATAAAGCTGTACAACGATTTTGAACCACCACTTGGTCATCGTTTTTATTTTACAGCCACGTAAACTTGCTCCGAGTTAGCACATAGGTATCCGCTAGGGTACGACTTATTTAGTCCATAATTTTTTTTCTGGAGGTGGTAAAACAAAATGAGTTGGTGGTAAAACGTGGTCCTACGATGGACAATCGAATGGTACGTTTTACCACCCGGCCCGCGTTGTTTTTCGGGCTTGCGAAATTGGCCCGAAAATTAAAAAAATCGCATAGAAAAACCAAAGGTGGTAAAACGAAAATAATTGGTCGTAATACGTGGTCATACGTTGGACAATCGATTAGGACGTTTTACCACCCAGCCCGAATTTTTTCCTGTCAATTTCACGTACCTAATATTTTGAACCGTTTTCAAAGTAAAATGCTTTGAAAATGAAAAATGGCGATTTTCATTTACTTATGACTTCCATATTAATTACTCCTTAGAAACTTAAACTGTGGAAACTCTTTTATGAATTTTTTCCCAGACAATATTAAAATGCAGAAATATACAAGGGGTCCCATTTGAAGTTTTAAAGTTGATGGCTACTTCCGTTGTAACCAAAAGTGGTATGGGGTTGTAAATATTTTAGTTCAGTTCGTCAAAATTGAAATCGTAAATGTACAAATTTTCAGACATATTATAGTCTAATCATTTTACCATTAATTTATGAAGCGAACCTGAGGTTCTCGTGCCGCACCCCGTATATTATCAAGAATATTCGAGTCGTGTCTCGGAGCTTTAATACAGTTTTTAGTTCAATAATTCCGTCCACATAGCGAATCAATCAGATTTCATGATGATAATAATAATATTGATAAATATTGATAATATAAATCAAAAGCGGAATCACTCTGTTACTAATTTTGACTTTCACTTCCCACCTGGCAGTTTACTCGTGCCAGTAGACAAAAGTAGTGTTAGTCACCTGCAATAAGTAGAAATCAACCGAAGATTCAACTTTGTACTTCTTGATTTTATTTATT
Source organism: Malachius bipustulatus (assembly GCA_910589415.1). Lineage (NCBI taxonomy): Eukaryota > Metazoa > Arthropoda > Insecta > Coleoptera > Melyridae > Malachius > Malachius bipustulatus. The sequence goes on from OU342630.1 coordinate 32,596,803, forward strand.
TGCCTTGTATTACCCGCGAAACGGTTTATGTTTAATGTTATCTTAGCAGGTACTTATTTAGTACCTACTCACCGTGTTTGATGTTGGTACTAATTAAAAACTTAGACGGAACGAGACCAGCAGTTGCCAGTAGGAAGTCAGCTTTGAACTGGAAAAGAAAGTTTCAAACGATACTTCCTGATGCGTCAGACTTGGATTTTTCTATCAGAATCAATATAATTTTCAAATGTGTGTCACTTGTTGTTTCTTTTGGATTTTATATTTATAATTTTATTTTATTACTTTATAATTATTATTAATTATTACTTAGTAGATAAATTAGATAAAGGTACAACAATCAGGTATATTTACAAATGAGATTATTCTATTACATGTCTGATAATATTATTATCTGATACATTACATAGTAGGTACTTATCAGTATACTAAATAATTTCTGTTTTATACATATCTAGGTGTAAGATTTTGATATTTATTTATACAGTACGTAATTATGTTGTTTATAATACACCTCTCCGTTTGTGGAGCGAAGACTAATGAAGTTTTAAATAAGAAAGTTGTGGTCTTTCGACAGCTTACGGGAGTTATTTCTTGTTCGGTGTCTTATTTAAATTCAATGATAATCATACTACAGCCTGAATAATATAGGAAGGCGAGAGTTTGACGAGAATTGGTTGGTGCGCAGATTGGGCTCCGAATCCATAAATGTTTATTATCCAATATCAACAATGTTAGTCGGTGTCCGCGTAAAAAAAAAACAACCAACCAGATAAGGCTGATAAGAGTAACTCCGCCGTTCATCGAACAGGTAAAAAGTCAGTGGTGTGTACTGTTTAGCTCGTGTCGTATATTTATTTAAAATAGGTGGTTTCTGTCATCGTGTCGTGTGTAGGTACCGATGTTTTTGTTATCATGTGTTTTATTGATTAATATATTATTGTTATTAATATATTGCTTGCCAGTAAAATAAGTACACATCTACTATTTTAGTTTTTTTCCGCATAGGTACCTTATCTTAAATAAATTCGAAATAATTTAACCGAGACTAATTCATATAAATTGGAATACTAAACGTAGATGTCCATATTGATTTTTTAATTGAAGATTGATAATTGACTTATCATTTATACCTAAACATTTAAAATATATTAAAAATATAAAATATTTTTTATTATGTGCGCGGCGCCACTGATGTTATTTCTAGTCTGTTATGGTGGAACAGCGTTTATCAGTTCAATGGGTGGAACAATTAAAACCGGCAAGATGCGTAGTTCACGCCCAGACTCTTGCCTTCTTATAAAAATCATAGTATACACTTGTCTGACTTGTGACTTGTAATTTTTAGTCAGATAATGACTACCTTAATTTTCCCAGATATGATTCTGTAGAGTTCAATATTTTATTATGTTATTGGTTATCCTAAATTTGGCTGGCGCCTTTCTTTCTTTTTTTTTTTGCTTAAGAAAAAGAAGCCTGGGTGAATATATTATTGAACTTTGTAGATAACTAAATCGTTGGGTTGGAACACATGCCTGAACGTATTTAAAACGTCAATCTAGAAATCCCGGAAGTTCAAAAAATAACCTTAAAATAAATGTTAGAGATAGGGCGTGCAAAAATCTGCGAAAAATTCCGTTAAGTTCGGCTGTAACGAAATTAAACGAGATAAACCGAAAAAGTTTTCAGTAAAATCGTGAGATAAATTGAGCCAATTAAGATGTTGGGGGTGTACGCTTAAAGAATTCTCTTTTTGTATAGATTTTTAAGATACCTAAAATATTGTCGGATATCGAAGTTTCGTATACCAAAATGTTGCAACTATATTATTATCTTCTTCTATTTAAAGTCTTAGAACAGCAAAGTAGGGGCACAAAGACCCCTTTGAATCCAAACATGTAAATAAACTATCCTCGTATTCGATGTTTTTCAAAATGGCTGATCCACAGTGATCAGCCATTGTACAGGCTATTCCAAAATTGAAACAATCCGACGATATAGGCTGATGTAAAAAATAACATAATATCTACCTATAAATCCGACGATATACGCGGCGTGAAAAATAATAATGCGAAAAATTAGGGGAGATTCCAAGGCTCATTCTATGGAAAAAATCCCATTAATGTGCCTATGCACCATTTATTAGATTACAAGGTGTCAAAAAAATATTATTTTTACAGTTTGTTTTTAAGATATCTCAGGAACCGTTTCAAATACACAACTGTAATTTTGTGCAAGTCTTATCATTGATTAAGCTACCTTTTTAGTGTCAATCTTTTTTTTTTCATGTGAAATTGACGGAGATTTTATTATTGAGCGAAGTTTTTTCACAGGGTGATGAAAATTATCAGATTTTTCATCACCCTTTATTAAAATTTAAACCACATAGTAGGATACGATACTATGTGAAAAGTTAAGATTAAGGACATGTAAACCGTTTTTAGATATCTTGAGCCGTTCTAGTTCTGCGCTGCTTTGAAGTTGAAAATTTTCGATCTTCACTTGTTTATAACTCATAAACCGCTCAATCTAAATTCCAATGGTGAAAACCACCTGTATTACATTTCTTCAGACATTTAAAAAATATAAAGTTTTACAGGGTGTTCTATTTAAAAACCCGAAGTTGATGTTACTTCCGGTTAAACAGGAAGTTGTGTTGATCGAGCGTTTATCTCAACATATAGATGATGATAAACGGCGCCACTTTGTATGAAAAAGTTTTGTCATATCTTCAAAATTAACGGAGTTGCTTGGGGCGTTTTTTATAATTCACCCTGTATCTTGCTGTCATCAATCACTTCAGCTTTCATAAGGCTCTAAAGATTGCCTATTGGTGACAAATCAATAAAATAGTAAATTTTATTGATATAGAAACTAGAAAAGGTTCAACTGTGACATCTTCAGTTAATATTTTGAATTTGAATGGTACGTTTTATATTATTCAACGTCGAGATACTATAAGAAGCACGGGATTATGGTTTAGAAAAATCATTTTAGGTGCCCAAAAATGTTGAGATAGAGGAAATTGCCAAACTTTCGCCTTGGAAAACTGACCAAATACGATAGGTAGTTAAAAAGGCGATGCGAAAGACAAAAAATAATTTTGAAGGTCGCCATGCTATTTTATTTATTTTTTGTATGAGCAGAAACACAACTTGGATTTTACAAACTTGACAACAAATTGGTTTTTATATTCAACAAATTTACTTTAGGTGAATTACAGGATTACAGGATTCATACTCTCTAAATTTTGGACATTAGAGAGTACGTGATCCTTCCGGAAAGGTTGTGAGTGGATCGCATCCGATGTAACCTCCCCAAAGAAATAATAATAAGAAACTACCGAATGCGTCCTTAACTCCTTAAGTCACGTATTCCTCTTTTTTTGTTGATCCTAGCATTTAAGTACCATATATCTGGCTATATACTAACTATTTTTTATTTTGTTGCAGGTAAGGGTTATCGTTTGTTCGGCCTGAGTTTTCTGAGAACAGTTACTCTCCTTTGGGAAATAATCAATATCTTTTGGTAAGTAGTCAACGTTACTGGGAACAATGACTCTTTCTTATGACCTTGAAGGAATTATTGATATAAATAAAGCATTCATATTTGTTTGTTATCGCTCACCCCCTGTTTTAACTGCCAAATGAAACTCCGTGATCTGAAACAATGTCAACTGAAAGTGGGTTTTTGTCAAGATTTCACTCTTATTGCTGATCTCATGTTAAAAACACATCATCAATAAAGATACGTGAATGCGAAGTCATCATGTTTTATTCTCAGTTACCAACAACACTCTCAATTTATTAACTCATTTCTCTTAACCGTTGTACATCTTATTATAATCGCAATGAAGATAGAACGCCCGATAGAACTGAAACAAGTACTCTAAGCTTCTGCAGATCGCAAATATGATGAAAACAATCGACTGAGTTTCTCCTTGCAATACTTGCTTATTCTTCTGAATTAATCTTAGAATGTGAAATCATACTCTGTAGTAAAATTTTTTCCTTCGGAAAAAACCTTCGGGTTTACCCCCAAAGAGACTTCCAATATCCTTTATTTTCCCGATTAATTGATCTCCAATTAAAGCTCTTTGAAAATTCTCTGAATGCAAGATTTGATGAGCAATTATTATGATGTTCCTACGAGTTATGGCGACCTGGTCCTGTTCTCGAGACTTGTTTCAAAACCGTTGACTGCTGATGGGGGCTTTTCGTTAAAACGTTGCTGTATATAAATACTTTTATTTTGGCATTCGAGGTATGTTTATGCTACACCGGTTTTCGTGTATTAATCTCGTTGCTGTAAAATGATTCAAATTTGATCTTTTTGAAAAATTATCTGGACATGTTCGAAATTACATTATAAAGGACATATCGGGAATTTTTTTATTAACGTACATTTTCATAGGGACTTCAGAACCATATCGGGTTTTGGCATCTTGTTTTTGGCCACTGCCTACCTACATACCGAATTTTTTGACATATAGGGTACTGCCGTAGGAGGTACTACAGAAATTATTTTAAATATCTTAAGCCAATGATGATGTCACTTTACCAACTTTAGAACTCATGAACTTATATCAAAAGTGTGGTTCAGTCAGCAGCCCTTTTAAGCAGCAGCTTTTGTATTTTTGGTCAACTATCGTTGCAGAGTTCTCTATGGTATTGCGTCGTTGAATGAATTAATAATTATTATTCATTATAATAATATGACAAATTCTATATTTTACCATCGTGCAATTTATCTTAACTACTCGTGGCACTGTTTTTCAGTACGTAGATTCTCGCTTAAGAAAATTGCACAGAGTATGAATTAAAAAATGCATTCAACGATAGACCTGTTAAAAAGGGCGTTACACAGAAGTGGAAGACAAGTATGACGAAACCGAAAGTATAATATTAAATGTTGTTGCTATATCATTGGTAGCTTTTTTTTAAATATTTCAACCAATAATAAGAGAAGTGCCGAAATCGTGACCAGAATGGTATGAGTAAGTACTGAAGCTGAGGTTGGATGTATGCCCACTACCTATACGATGTAACATTAAAACGAGATGACTTGACCTGACCAGAATCTCACCGGACAGGTCACTGCCTGTTTTTAGGTAGACATCTCCTTAGGCCGATCGCATACTTAGACGATATTTTGTTTTCGACGTGTCGATGACATGCTGCTCCATTTACAACATAACGATTACAAAGATGATTCTCACACCAATCAGACACGCTAGACACTTGAAAAGACTTGTCGCCCATAAGCGTTTCACGACCCTGCTTGCTCATAAGTGACATTTCGACATTTAGATATCTAAAGACAATACTGCTGCATCTTTTTCCGACGACATGATAAATTGTACAGATGTACGAAGTACAGGTTTTTATTATGACATTTTGATATCATGATGTGTCTGCAACATGTCGTCGACACGTCGAAAACAAAATATCGTATAAGATCGGCCTTAAAACCAATACATTATTGTCGTGAACATTCCGGTCTTCATTTCAGCATTACGCAACATTCTAGTCACGATTTCCGCACTTCGCTTATTATTGGTTGAAAATATGCAAAGTGACCAACAATATATCAATGGGTGCCGAAATGTCACCATAATATCTACATGCGACTCAAAGTATTTAATGTTTCTACTAAGGAAAAAAGGAGATGATGCATGATACAAAGAGTTTGAGATATTGGGAAATTCTGAACGAAAAGATAGGTCCCATCACCTTAATGCAAGTTGACAAAGGGGCATTGCTTGAACCAAATAGGATGCTTGAATGATTACAAAGTCTACAAAGATTACAAAGGAAAATATGAAAACGACTTCTGGATGGGGGGGGTGGGGATATAAACTTTAACATTTTTTTAGCCAAAATGATTGCTTTGCTATTCAAAGATGTCATGACATCTACCAAGTCATAGCCAAAATTTTTATTCTTTTGGTCACAAAGTAGGAGATTTGATTCAAAAGTAAAGTTGTCTTTTCGTAATTGCCAACAAATTACAATAGAAGTAAAGTATGTAGCTCCAAATAGTACATTGAGTGACTCCCATATGATGTCGTTGCAAGAGTGAAGTAAATTCAAGCAGTTCGATTGTCGATTCGTCACCAACAACACGAGACGGGCACGGGCGGACTCCGGGACCAGTAAATGCCCGGAAGAGGTCGATATAAGACTCCGGGTATTGTCGATTCATGAGTCGACTACTACTACTACTATTAAAACGGCCTCGCAATCTCGCTTGCTTTGCTTTCGCCGAGAAAGTGAGAGTTATTTACTCCATCCACATTGCCTATCTCTCTCGCTCTTACCCAACTTCCCATTCGACTATCCGACTAATTTATCGGACAATTATTATTAACGTCTTCTACGGTCTTGTTAAACCATTACATTGATTAACTAACCGGCTGCAGGATAAAAACGTTCTTTAGGTCATTTCTGTGTGCATGCGTCCTTTGTTGTCATTCTTTTCTTCTCGTATTATTATAACAGTCATCAACCAGTTTAATTTTTTTATGATTTGATGGAGAAATGTTGGTTGCGTTACACTTTTAAATTGGTAATCTCAGGTATTGGTTAATCAGTTTTTCCGCGCCAGAGAAAGTTTCCTGTAAGACTGAAATGTGCTGATGTGAAAGATATCGAAAATTTTCCTTAATGAATATAATTAGTTATAGTTTATAAAATTTTCAAGAACCAATTAAAATATTTCTGGTATTATAAATTTTTATTCAGGCTATCGTGCCTAGGATCTGTTAACTTCATATCCCAAAAAGTATATTCAATAATCTGCTAAGGGCAGCATCAGATCCTTACACCATGAGATATGACCTTCATGATCCCAAGTCCACGATCTTAAAATTTATGTCAACATAATATGAAGACCTGCTTGCTTCGATAGTTGTTTTAACGGCTTATAATAATATTTTTTTCTGTCCATTCTTATTTATTCTTACTTTGGTAGCCACGAACAGATATCTATCTAAGTAGAAGAACCATCCACGACAACAATATCATATTTCAAAACTACTAATAACGACATATAAATATATGGTGTCACACATTGTGAAACCAACATGATAATTAGGGTAAATATAAGTCTTTTCATCGTCTCAAGCCCAAGAGTGAAAATTGCAGGAACAAGAAGTACCGCTATATGAGCAGAAAAGAAAGCCAGTATGACTGCATCTTTGACTATATAGGTAGGTGATTTAGTATAATATCCCATGTCGAATACAGCTTGTCCGTTTTTCGAGCTTAAGCATGGGGATCTCGGTTATCTTGAGAGATACGGAGTCGGTTAAATAGGGGCAAAGTGTAACAATTTTAACCTTATTAAGAATTTGGAATTCGACGCAAAGGTGAGCTGGAAACCCCACATAGAGAAACTGAAATATGACTGCCTGCGAATAATGAACATTCTACAAACCCTGTCACACTACCACTGGGGCTCGTCAGAAACACTACTCCTCGTCTATACAGAATGCTAATCAGATCTAGGATAGACTATGGAAGTACCATATATGCCATTGCCAATAAGTCAACCCTGGGAAAACTGAACTCTGAACAGAGAAACTAACGAACCGCCACTGTGGATTAGAAGAGAGCAGCTTCAATTAACCTACGCCGCAAGAATAGCTAGCAATCAGAACAGCCCTGTTCATGGTCATATATTCCCGAATAATCCACACATGTGGCTTATTCGAGCTTCCAAGATGTCCAAGACCTATCTGCTTCCGCATAAACGCACAAGCCTATCCATATGATTTCGACAACACGAAACAAACCCCCATAAATAACGTCCCATTATGGATCAAAAAGCTCACTCGCAAAGATGTTTTTGCGATCATTGCCATCATTGAGTATATATAATTAAAAAGCATATAACACCAAAGGAAGAATTGAAACATGCATATTACGAAAAAATCCACGAACTATATAGGCGATCGTGAATCCATGTTCACAGATGCATCAAAGTTACAAGACAGGGTCGGCTGTGCTGTGATTGTGAGTGATCGAGAGCTTAAATTCAAACTCCCTTCTATCTGCAGCATTCATACAGCAGAATTATTTGCTATATACCAAGCAACTATAGCGGCGAAAAAGCTACCAAAACACCATGTTATTGCACATATATTGCACTAATCTGCCAAAATAATTATTAATATTCAAAAATAAATAATATATTTAATATTTGGTCCTTTCGTACTAAAATATTACTTTTTTGTTCTGAACACGGACTCCCTCAGTTCTATAGATTCCCTAACAGATATGTACCTACTCAACAAACCCACTCGCACTGCAGATACAGAACACGTTAACGACATCATTAAAACAATACACATTGCTGTGGATACCCTCGCACTGTAATATCCGGGGCAATGAAAAAGTTGATAAAGTTGCAAGAGAAGCTACCAATCTAGACAACACCACGCACATACAACTCCACGATCTGACATCAAAAAACTTCAGAGAAACCGCTGGCAAGCGCGCTGGATGAACCAAAATACTATGCTCAGCCATATAGATCCCACAGTCCTTCCCACTATGACCATAAGTTCCAGCAGAAAAACGGCAACTGCGATTAGGAGGTTAAGAATAGGACATGAAGCCATCACTCACAAACATCTGCTACTCAAACAAGAACCGCCGAAATGTGATTTATGTAACGAACAAGTAACAGTCGAACATCTTATCTTAAACTGCAAAAAATACGAAGGAGAAAGAAGGCACTGCACAGCACTGTCAATAACACTGAAAGAAGTATTAACCATAACACTCTTTACTCTGGAAAAACTGGAAGCATTTCTTGAAGTTTCAAACCTTTGAACGAATTGTGATAATATAACGCAATCGATTTTACCTGACTTTATACACTTTGTGAATCTTGTCTATATTTTATGATATCAATGACCGAAAGGTTGAGATATCAATCATATTAAAAAAAAATGACGTCTCATCTCAAAACTCAAAAATTTTCAAAACCGACTAGATCCCAGACTTTTCATAATTAACTTTTGTTTTTCTTATGACCGCCAATTATTTTTTTTCTGTCGCTCGGTATAAAACAATTATAGGAATCAAAAATTCCTATCACATTAAAAAAATATAAATTTTATTAAAAATCCTTTCCAAAAGTAAAAAAACTTTTTACACCTAATCATATAAAAAAAACATGACTCAAGCAGTATAACTTCATATTAAGGTAATTCGCTGAAAAAAGTTTGTTTTTTTTCTGAAAAAAAAAGAATAGAATTAAAAAAAATAATGTAATAAATTTTTGGTTTCCGTGATTTTTTTTTTATACCGAATGACATAAAAAAACCAATATGGCGGCCATAAGAAAATTAAAACTTGACTATGAAAACTCTGGGATCTAGTCGGCGTTGAAAATTCTTGTGATATTGATATATACTTTGACGACAACTTTGACGATTAATTTGCAATAATAAAAAAGATACCTATGCCAAAAATAAGTCACAATTTTTCTCTCTATAGCATTCTAGTTTAATTCGGTAAAAAGACTAATCATCGCCAAAAACTCCTTGAAATAAGATTGGAAAAGAACCAGAAGATTTATCCATGACCAGGGCGCGTAATGGCATTCGCCATCGCTCGTATAGTATAGAGCGAAGTACAGAGCCAGTCATTATCTGGAGCAGTATGGACTTTGGTTGCAGGAACGCGCATTTACATGGGACACCCCCAGAGCTACTCCAACAGAGCAAACGCTTTTAGAACAGCTCCACTATTCCCTGGCTTGGGGTTTGTTTCGAGGTGACAAGCATTTTCACCGTCAAAAATTATTATTGCCTGTTGATTTCAGAGTAGTCGCCAAAATGTATTCATATATAGATGTCCCAGAATAAAGGAGACAAACATCTACTTCTACCTAATTTTAAGACAAAAAATCTTGATGAATCCATGATCAGTTTAATAAGGATATGGAGCGGCCATATCTCGGTAACTATTGCCCCTAGAGCCTAAAATTAAAAAAAATTCAGGCATAGGTGGCCACGGGTAATTCATTTGAACATATTTTCAAAATGATCGATTTTCTGTAAATACCGGAAGTGGCTATTTCGTTATTACGGAGACACTTAGTATTTTTTTTTTTTTTTTTGAACTGGCTTGCATTTTTGGAGTTTAACTCAAGTAGTTTATAAGTTATAAACTAATTATATTACGTCATAAGTATTAAGTTATATATTACGTTATGTACACTAAGTTATAAGTTATAAAAAAGTGAAAATCGCAATTTTCATTTTTATTTTTATAATTTTTACACCCTCATAAACGACGGCTTCCTACTCTACTTTTCTAGTCATCCTTACTCTGTTAGATCAGATGGTACGTGATGCCACATTTTCAGTAACCCCTGTACTTCATTTAGCAACACCATATAAGTAAAACAAAGTATGATTGTCACATGGAGGAACACATGATACTTGATTAGATAGATCACGTTTCTGTACACATTCTCAATCCATCCTTGGCCCAGAGAAATTATTGCGCTGGTAATCTGTTCAGTGTGGGAAATATTACATTTTCAATGCTGTTTTTTTTAATGATCACTGTTTGTCATCCTGTATACGCAGGGCTCTCGTAAAAGGAACAACAATTAAATCTTTTTTTGCTATATCCAATTAATTCGGCACTCATAAGCCCGAGCATAAGCCTTTGTGAAAAATAATATTATGGAAAAAATATATCCATTTTTGTAAAATTGCGTATATTTTAGACCAACTTGATTTTTTTTTAATTTTTTTTATCCTTAAATTCATCCTTTTAATAATTATATGGGGATGATATTTCTTTTTATAAATATCAATGAGAGATTTTCATAAAATAACTCCATTTACTTATCATAATATTAATTATATGAAAAAGAGGGTGTTATTCTGAATATAAAAATATATTGCAGGCTGTGTTACCTACATGACAAAATTTTTTAGAGAAAATTCTTAATAGTAGTTTTTTTAATAGTAGTAGTTTTTGATGACAAAAAAATAGGACACTGTTGTGACTATGATGACAAACTATTCATAGGTGACAATCGGAAAAACTGCTTGTTGTCGCCACTGTCAATTATTTATTAAATTATTAAAAGAAAAAGTAGAAAAAAACTTAATTAAACTATGCATTCAAGTTATTTGATGATAGTTGGATAAATCTTTCATAACTCTGGTTCATCCTCAAACTTATCACCACTTTTTTTTTAAACCGATTTCGGTTAATTGATCCATCGGGGAGGAGAATATGGCGAAAGTTTATGACGAGTGAACAGCGGGATCGACACAGAAGAGGAGTATCCTTGGGAGTATCTATGAGAGAATTTTTTTTCAGATCACCTGTAAAAATGCTCAAACACGGGCCACTTGTCCAAGGCGCCTTTATGAATGTTAAAGGTGACTGACTGACTTTTTGATGAACATGCGAAAGTAACGCATAAAAATGCAATCGAGTATAATAATTAATAAACGTTTTTCTTTATAAATTTTAAATTTCGCTAAACGGGAAACTTAAAGAATATCACAAGACGGACATGGCTCGTAACTTTTTTTAACAAATGGAACTGTCAAAACGATAACTTTTGAATTCCTAAATAATGCTTTTAGAAAATGAAGGAAAATCTATCAAAGAGCTACTTTTCGAGGACATTTATGAAGCTGTCTCTCAGAGTTCTGAGCTACAACCTTGAAATCATCAGTGGTTCAAAGTTTTCGATTTTAAAATTATAAATTAAATTCTTATACCACCTACACGGTGCATTTATGACTGTGTCTCCGCTATTAACATGGGGAACGATGTGTTTTAGACTCTCTCAGAATTCAAGAAACATTGTATCTATTTATGATGTATCAGCCTAATGATACAATTACATATTATGGAGCTACATTAGTAAAGTAATTTAGAACTTCCTAGAAAGCATCCCATTATTAACGATTTGAGAAAAACAACAATGACATTTCAGATGATTAAAAAGTAATAACGTTTTGAAAAGAACGAAGTGCATCAAATGAATTGATTTATCGTCGTCGCGATTTCATATGCGTGAAGCTGAAGGTCACAGAATCGGAACTAACATAGTTAATTTGATACTTGTTTTCACAACATCAGCGGCGATTATTTATAAACCATTGTTTTTTAACTAGGAATTTGTGACATGTGGTTTTGCCACATAAAAAATTAAAAAATCACTATTGATCTTCAAACAAAGACCTGTTTGTCTAGAAGTTATTAAGGTTTTTTTTAAAGCTGAAAATGACAAGAGGTTGCACAATGCACACTTTACAACACGAATTCATCGATTTTCCTGTATGTTGGGTGCATTTGTGGAAAGTGAATTTTTCCGATATTTACTTACCTTCATACAAAGATATATTATTGCATTACGTCACAGAACCACTAAGCTATCGTGTGAGCAAATGGAAACAAAATTTTGGCAGCCTTTGGAAAAAATTCCTGTCTATAGTTGACGAATCTGTCAAACCGTAAACTATTAGAATCTTTCATTATGGTTCTTCAGGTCTACCTGTAATATTTTTAGGTCTGAACGAGCCGATAGTAAGTCAGCAGTTGAGTTTTTGCTACGTTTCGTACGACGCATATCTTCCAGATGATAAATTTGGGGCACCTTGAGGGAGTTTAAGTAAATATCAAATATCTACATCTCTGAGTCTATTATTACATTAGACTAACATTCCAAATTTAGGCAGCGAGCCTCTTAATGATCTGACATCAATTTAATCCTGTCTAAAAATCTGCATGGGCATCTATTATACCTACACATGAAAATCATGTCACCCTGAATTTTTAGTGTAACTATTTTTTTTTTTTTATTATTTAAGTAACTCTCATCTATTTGCCCTACTAACTATCAACGCCCCAAAAAGCCAGTATTGGTCACCCATGGGGCCAATACCCATGGGGCCATGGGGCCAATGATCGCATCACATCGCTTCAGACCCCATGATTAAAAATAATAAGTTCAGTAAGGAATCCTCTTTTCCATATTTCTTTCAAAAATAGCTGCTGAAGTCTTCAAAGCAAATTTTCATCCATGAGTGCTAACGCAGGCTACCTCATTTCATGATGTGTGCAAAATTCTGCCTAAAGTTTTTCGAAATCTTGTTTTTTTTGAATTTTTTGTTTAACACTGACTCATCAGCAGTACAATATGTTCCAAATTAAGACGAAAAAAAACCAAGTAATATAATAATTTCAACAGCAAAAAAAGACAAAAAAAAATTGCTGAAAGCAGTGATTTAACACTGATTGAACTTCTGCCAACTAATGTCAGGGCTGTGGCAAAATTGCTGACCTAATCTGCTTCGCAGATGTAAAGAAGATGTCGACCGAGTCACAAAGGGAATATCTCACATTGATCATAACTTATAGAGGGGAGTTTGATAACAGGCGAGTCGTTAGTAATTATTGTAGTGCATAATTCGGAACCAGGAAACAGACCTATCAAGCAGCTCTGGGCTCTCAGAGCCGATTACTTTGTTAAGAAAATTACTGCAGATAGCTGTTTCCTTTTTTCGAGGGATGAACATTTAAAGCGTAATAAAAGAGACATTTGGGGAAACCTTTTGGATGATAAGCCGGACGGGAACCAAACTGTATTCCCGATGCAAACGAACCAAGGAGTTGAACTTTCTAAGAAACACTCTAAGAAAAGTCTACAGAATTGCCCATACTTTTGCAAGGCTTAAGGAAGACACGAAGCAATGTGTTTGTTAAAAGACAGGGCTAATTCAGAAGTGACGCAACAATCATTAAAACTGGTACTGCGAAAAAGAGGGGAGGAACCGATGGTGTAACTGTAGCAAATCAGGGATTTACCACGAGTAAGGACATTGTTGTGCATTTGGGAACATTAATGTCCATTTCGGTGTTCCTGCACCATCCATGAAAGCGATCCAAGTTATTCTGCAGAATGACCGCGTTTTGGACCGTACGAACTTGACAGAGGTCATCGGCATAGAAAAAGAATTTTACACTAAATATATTGGACACATCATTGATCAAAATGTTGAACAACAAAGTGCCCACTATGGAACTTGAGGGACACCGTTAGGAATGTGGTTGAAATTGGAGCGAAAGCCGGAAAATTTAACATTTTGTTTCCTGTTATGTTGATAGCTGCCAAGAAGGCGCGAGAGATGGTCTGAGATGCCGAATTTTTCCAAGTTAATCCTAAGAAACATGGTCCAATCGATCGAACGCTTTTCTGTAAACCATGTCAATGTAAACCATCCAGAGAATTAGCAAAATATTGTGCAATACACACTTAATTAGTTGTTGTTAAACGACCTTTAACAAAACCATGCTGATGCCGAGAAATTCGATGGAAAACAGAGGTATAGCAATGGAGTCATCGAAGACAGGACTCGAACCACTTCAATGAGAAATGGTTTATTAGCAAGATGGGATGGTAATTTGCGACAAAGGACCGATGTCCCTTCTTGAAAATGGGGGAAACGCGAGAGATTTTCCAGCGATCTGAAAAACAACAATATTTGAGAATGAGATAAAATATAATTATGCTTGTAAAGGTTTCGGGAGAACGCGTCAAATAAATTTTGTTTTTTTATTTTTTTTAAATTTTATTTCAAGATTACGTTACGTATAAAAATATTTTTGGTAGAGTGGGCAAAAATACCAAAATCCCATTCGCTGGTAACGTGTAAGAACTCAAAACTAGACCATTGTAAATGTACCTATACATTAGTCGAGTACCTAGGTATAAATTTAGTATTTGCAATGTCGACTCATAAAAAGCTTTCTGCAGTCGTACTTGACAGAAAAAAAAATATTTATAAGTATTATAATAAAATATTTTTGTTGAATGACTTGCTTTATAAAAGCGGAAATGGGGTAATTTACAGCATTGTATCAATTAAACCGATTGTCGAAGCATATGATTGTATATACGATTTTATTTAGCGTTTTCTCAAATTACCTTAGGCAGATGATTTTTTTCGATGGAATAATTATTTTGCAATTTTCGAGTTTCTATAACTACCGTAAGGAAAATATCTCAAAAAATTGAGAAGTGATCGAGAATAAACACCAAAAATGGGGGAGCTGCTTTGCTTTTGTCAGCTATATCACCCGACATGGAAAACATTTCAGAACTTTGTTCTTTTCTTTTTATGAAAATGTGGTCTTAGATGTGGAAATTTATGTAGGAAATTTAATCTGAGTTTTCATTGAGTCGGTAGCTGTTGCCGTTTTCAAGGAATTTTTACCGATATCCTGCCTAAAAATCGATACGGGAAATAATTGACAGGGTGACCGTTTCGATATTTAGATGCAGAAAAATGGATCGCGCGTGCTAGATCTCTTTTTTTTTAGAAAACGTCAATGGTGAAGAAAACTAAAATTGACTATCGTCTTTTGCTTTCGAGTTATTGACAAAAACTTTATTTTTAGATTTTTTTGTTTTTTCATTTTCTCTCGTTTGCTAATAGATTTAGAAGAGAATAATTTACACATTCTTCAGACCATGTTTTAAAAGGAATGCAGTGCTGTAGCAACTTTTACAAAAAAATTCATTACACGAGTTCTGACATAAAGTTACATTTTCTTAAATAGTATAATTAGGCTTTTGGATGGAGCAAAAGGCATGACAAATTCTTGTTGTAGCATGTTTGCAATATACCTGTCTGCATTTGAAGTTCCATTGTTAAGAATATGAAGCTCTGTGTGTTTATGTGAATTATTATACTTCACACAATCACACTGGCTACCACCCAAGGCTTCGATTTTTGAATATTACAGTGATAAAATCGTGTTTCTAGAGAGTCCTCCACTCTCTATGCCTTCGATCATTAATTGAAAGAGCAAATTGTGACACATCACAAACGTTGGTCCACTACAGACTCATATGTCTAGTTATAGTTAAAATGATCTCGGTGTTCCTTGGTCGATCTAGAACATGATGCTGGTCTCTCACATTCAAAGGCATTCAAATGCAGATCATAATGTCAGTTTCTAAACGATCAGAAATTCGATTATCGAGTGTACGATACCTGGGGTCTTCCATGAACCCTGTTACAGTCTGATTTCGAGTTGCTGAATGTGTGAAAACATTCCTTTCTCGCACTTCTAAGACGACCCCGTCCACGCAGTATTGAGTAAGAAAGTTGTCCTGAGATACCCTAGCAGTGGAGTATTAGAATATGTCCTTCACGGCGAAGAAGTCTTGCAGACTGAAAATCTGCTTATACGTCTGTTATTACTCGCCATACTTTGAAAGAATGTTTTAAAACACAAAACTTGTCAAAGCGACTTAAGTACTTTTCAAATAGGTATAGGTACTAATCAAAATTTTTATTTAGAGAAGTGTTGTGTTAAATTCAAGTCAAACAAACTAAAGCACGTCTGCGGTTTTCAATGCACAAAAACTCATAAACGTAGTATACTGATAGATAAAAAATAACTTTCTAAAAGTAATTTCTGAAGACGATTTAAATTCAAAAAGGCGAAATGATTTTCGAGAAAATATGTTAAAAATTTCCAATATATGACGTCATTTTATTTTCGATTTTTGAAGGCAAGGCAATTATGAACTTGACGTCACAAATTGAAACCTTTTCCCGATTCTCTCGAAAATTGTCAAACAGAATGATAATGTAATTGCAGCAACAGAAGCATCTTTTCAATTTTAACAAACGAATTTTTTACTTATTTTACTCAAATTATTAATTCCCTTATGTGACCTTCCTTTGGAAATCGTTTTGCGAGATCAATTTTGTTTGTGTTTCCTCAAATGCCGTGCTCAAATGCCATCTTCTAATGTAATATATTATTATGACGTTTTTGGGCCACTTTTTTTAATCACAACCCCCTATTTGTCATCGTTGCAAAGATCTTCTTAGGGAGAATATTTTCCACTACATTTCAAAGAAGATATATATTTTTTCAATAGAAAGCCATGCTATACACCATTATAAGGTCCTCCTAAGAGGAACGTTTCCTCATAGTTTTACATGTAAATTCGTGCAATAAAAAAATCATGTCAAGCTTTCAATTATTGTAGAAGACAAAAAAAAATTACGGATGTGCAGTTACGATCATCAAAATGTGAACACAAAGTGTTTCTGCCCTTTATTATCTCGAAAATAATTAAATAAATGGAATAGAGATATACAGTTCACATACATTAAAATAAGATGGAGATACGTGATTACTTAATTATTTTTAAAATTATTGGTTGTGATGTGAATATGGGGCTTATAGTAAGTTACACTTTTTTAGTAACGTAAATATCTAGATGAATATATTTGACCTTTTTGAGAGCTATCTTCACCTGTGTCTATGATTTAAAGTTTCAATTATTATTACTCAGTAAAGTTTTACCGTTCACATTTGAAACTGTACCTATACATGTGAAAATTTGAGAAATTATTTTCCTTAGAAATACCAAGACCATTTGCAACGATGCATCTTAAGTAGGGGGTTGCCATTAAAAAAATCGTTATGAAGTCACTGGCTATAAGAACCGATGACGTCATAACAGTTAGTAGTAGTTCACGTGAGAAGATAAAAAAAATTATGCAGCCATCTGTATTACTGTATCTATAAATCATTTCTTTTGAAATTATGTAAAAAAAATGTTTAGTAGCTTACTAAAGATTTCAGCAAGAAATATGGTTGGCTACTCCTGAATTCATTAGTAGTTGTTGTCGTTTCGTATTATCCCCATTCATGCATTTGTCCTTGTAGAAAACTTTGTTAAGTAAATACAAATACATGAATAATTACACAGTTTGAATACTAAAGATTTTTTCTCACGAGTTTAACCGCAAGTTAAACAAATTATTTAGTTGTTTCGGAAGATATAAGTATAGAATAAGTGCAACGGAGTAAAATAAAATGTTTTCATGCCTTAGCGACTCTATGATTTCTCCCTAATTCTTGGGAATAATTATATTTTTAATGGACCTCTTCTGCAACTGAATGTAAATTCATATTAAAAATTTTAATAATTATTGTTTAAATCACTTTTTCTCTTCTTAAATTCTACTGAAACATTTCTAAACCTGCTGTATTGTAAAAGTAAGAACGCCAGGAAACCTTAAGCTATTAGAAGAAAATTCCTACTAGAAAACTAAAACTGCTATGGAATAATCGAAATCAAAATAATAAGGTATAAGTATGTCATTTCGAATATTAGATAAATTCAGATCATGGTCTTCTAACGTTTAAGGTGTTATCGCCGAATACCAGAAAGTTACATTCCAAGCCATCCTCATTTTTGCTGCAAATAAAAATTAGGGAAATATAATACCTACTGCACAAAATTAGAGGAACACTTATTGGGGGCCCGAGACGACAAAACATTCGGATTTTCTAGATTTTCCCAAAATTTTATCCCGCCCGATAACCACAAGTAGTTTAATGACCCTTCAACGGGCTTGAATGATACATTCAAACTATCTGCAGACTCTGTGTATTAAATATTTGCCGATATCGTAATTCGTTTTGGAGAGACAGTTCCTTCTTAAAAATCCAGCAACCACGTCCAGAGATGTTCCAAGATAGGTCAAAAAGGCAAATCGATTTTTCTCATCACAAAAAGGTCACCCAATTGTGGATTGTTCAAAGCGTTTCCAAAGTCTTTGCAACCTCCTCATCTGGTTATTGTTATTACCACTTCTTTTTTCCTGGCACATTCGGGATCACTAGTGTATCTTATACCCGTTAACTCCATTCTTTCCCGGTGAGATCTTCTGCAACCTATTTTACCTCCTGCAAGAATTAGCGTACACAACAGGTTACCGTACATTTGCGATGTTCTAAAATATTTAATTTACACTGACGAAGACATATAAGAAATTATTGCCTTGTAACCGAAAGGTCAATTTTTGCAGATTGTAGATTTTTGCAGCATATTTCAGATCCGTGTAACATTCAAAATTTTTACAATTTTTGTTGTCGTAAATTTCAAAGGTGGGTAAATCAAATCATTTACTTACTAATAAAATTACCAAAATTCACACAGAACTAACTTAACTCCCGGTCCAAACCTTTTTTTTTTCTCAAGTGTCCACCGTCATTAACAACCAGAGCAACAATATGTTGTGCTGCTTGATTTTGTTCCTCTTTAGAAAGGTTTTAATCTCTCGGCCTTCAAATAGAGATCGCAACATTCATAACCAACAGTCAGATGCTGTACAGGGCTGGCTGAACGATGATGCATTAAGTTATGTGATTTCAAATGGATAACCTTTGACGACTTATGGTAACCTACAAAAAATTATTCATTTATTTGCAATAATAAAAAAGGTATGCCAAAAATAAGAATCTCGACTTTTCAGTTTTTTCAGGATATTTCAGCAACGCTTGAAGTTTCTTTCCCTTATCTTTCCCCTTTTTATCTATTTCCGTATCTTTCAAGATAGCCGAGATCCCCATGCTTATTAGCTCGAAAAACGAACATCCTGTATGTATATCAGTGCCTTGTTTGGTGAATCCAGGCTACAGTAAGTGGATACAGAATTCCGGCGATCTTGAATCAGACGGCCCTCAAAGGGGACAAAAGGTAGATAGATACATTCTATAGCATTTTTTGCATATTATTGCTTTGATAAGCGAAAAAATATAAAAATATTGGTACGGTTGATGGCAAAAAAAACCTAGGTTGCAATAAAAAAATAATCAAATGAATTTTTTATTACTAGGTTTTATTATAAACATAACTATGAACGCTTGAATTTACCATCTGAGAGTGTTCAAGATAATATAAATTTGTATACCTGGATATAATTATTATGGAAAAATGTTTTCAATTTATTTACCTTTGAGAATAATCGTTAGCATACCTTTTATATTAATCTAGCAATAAATAAGAGATATTGGCGAGAAATGAACGTCGATTGCGAGAAGAAATCCTTGATCTTGGTAAGCTGTTAACATTTACTAGCAAGGCTATTTGGTTGTCACGCATTATCAACCACCATTCATAATATTTATATTAATCAAGGCAAAATACGACCTAAGGGCTACCAAATTCATTCATTCATAATTCCCGCCTTAAAATTACTCCATCAAACTTCGTCGAAGTATAATAGGTAAGTATTACCTAAGTATCCTAATTACTATCAAATTTTGACTGGCAGGCTTCGACAGAAGTAAGATACGTACTACCCTATGTTTATTAGAACCTGATTGAGTCAAAACTTGACTATGAAGGTGAAATATGTAAAATAAATAAATATAAAATAATGGTTGTTCGGAAAAGAATCCCTTTGAAGTACGCCCAGGAAGCGATGAAGTTTGTCTTAACTTAATCCACTCTTTACAACTGACAGTTCTTGATTTTGTTAGGTTAGGCCTATAATAAATGTCAAAGCATGCAGGACCGTTAATTAAATATGCCAATTAACTAAAATCTCAATAATTCATTAGTTCTCTGGTGGGGTTCTCGGGATTTTGTTTGGATCATGATTAACTCGTCCTCTGGATTACTTTTTGTCGTTATTCAGCTTCACAAATATCGAGTCCTTGATGTAAATGCATAAAAAATCACATTTAAGGTTTCAGGATTTGACAGACCATGTTATGGGTGTATTATTATATCGATCATCAGAAAGCTCTGTCACTAAAATTCAACGTTTCAGTAACTTTCCAACGAACAAATCCATACTCTCTAATTTTGGAAGACCTCAAAAAAGTCTTGCTTTGGTCTTGCTTATTATTTTGGAAGTAACCATTGACAAAAATTTAAAAATTTCAATGACAGGGAAACTTTCACCCACTAATATCACTGGATAAGGACAAAAGTAGTCACCATTCCAAACATATTCTTAAGAGCGATTGAAACTTTCTCTTCGGGACACTCTACTTTGGTCTGCCAGTTATCTGACTTCCCAATTATTTCGCTATTGTTCAACCATTTGCAACATAGCTTTTAATGCTTTCTCTATTTCTTGAAAACCACTACAATATTTGGAGACAGTTATCTGAAGAAAACAACATCCAGATCAAGTTTACTCCCATTGCAAAAATAGCTTCAACTCTAAAATATCAAAAACGATACTGGCAGTTATTGTAACGTGATTATGAGAAAAGCTAACCAGGTTATATGCGTTTTTGTTGGACATAATTTTTCACGCTTCATTTGATGTGAGTTGTATGAGGCTTGTATGTGAATTTAAGCAAAAGAGATGTTTGAATTATTGATATTAAATTCTGAAAGACTTTTGGAAAAATAAATCGCTTTTTGCTTTTCGTTTGTGGTATAGAGTTTCATGGGGAAGCATTAAAAGTGGAAGTGGTACCTTCTTTAGCAAAGTCACGGACTTTTTTTATTAATGGAAGATGGCCTTAGACATTTGCCTTTTAGTCACAGATTAAAGACTATGACTTGATTATTGTTACTGGAGAGAAATTCAACAAGAAATTCTTGAGTTCATAGAATGTCGATTATCCAGAAATAGTGATTTTGAAGGGAGGGAATCAATTAGGTCAAAACGTTAAGAAGATCGATTGACACATAGGCTAAATTATATTGAGACCTTCAACAAAGTTGAAGCCTGAGAAGTTCCCCAGGAGTTGTTCTAAGATCCAAGAGCATAGTGAAATTATTAACATTACCATTGATGATGTCATAAATTCTCCCTAAATCTAAAAAATGCCTAATGTTTTTTCGGCGAAAGTTAGGTGGGTTCGCACCCTCGCGCTCTTACAAGTTTCTCTAAGGGATCGAATATGATGTTTTCCCGCATTATATTACCAAACATTTTGTTACAGTTCGGATTTCTACAATCTCGAAAATCCGAATGCCGAATGATGCACAAAAATCTGAAGACCGCTTCGACTTAATAGTGTTATTGAGATTTACCTATAATTTTAATTTTAAAAACTAATTGAGTTTCCATCGGTTTAAGTCTTATATTATTATTTTGTCTTTCAAAGATGTCTTTTACTATTTACAGTCTCATGTAATAACACCGGTGCATGGTGAAGTTACACCACTGTCATACTGTTAGGCCGATAGCGAGGCCGATAGTATATTTCTTTATGCTGATCGGTAGTTTGTCAAGTAGACTTTGATAACATACTTTGATAGACACACACAAGTTGACGTATTTTAAGTAGCATCCTTTGACACATTTGTATTCGATACTGAATAATAATCTGCGTATAAGTATATAAAGTGTAATGTACTGAAAATTTATGTAAAATTTCTTCCATTAAACCTTGACATTGTTCTTATTTGATGGTTTCTGATTCAGATGCCGGATGTTTTTAAGAATGAAGTAACGATTTTTAATTTTTAGTTATAATTTTAAATAAGTGAGTTTATCCAAACTTTTACTCTGTATAACCGATTCGATTTTTTTGAATAACTGTAAGACAATTTCTTCAGAATAATGATTATTTATTAACCTTTCGTTCACCTTTGTTTTATTAGGTCTTTGAAATTTATTATTGGTGTTTTTTTTAATAACAATGTTTACAGGATGGCTACATTATACTGGATGTCATCCTGTAACACTGTCATAAGAAAAGATAGCTCTTCGCTATTTTGGTGGGTCTAGACAATTTTGTATACCAAACATCATATTGAAATTAAAAACCTATTAAGCAAGTAATATTATTTCATACTGTCGTACCTAATTGAGTGATTTTTTTTTTGTTTTTTGATATTTTTTATTTATTATTAATTTTTGGTTTAGATAATTTTTTTCTATACTGAACGACGTAAAAAAACAATATGGCGGCCATGAGTAAAACAAAAGTTTGCTATGAAAACTCTGAGATCTAGTCGGCTTTGAAATTTTTTCTATTGTTATTGTTACTCGACTACGATTTTTTAACCTACGAAAAATCATCAATTAATTTCCAATAATAAGAAAAGTTCTGGCTAAAACAAGAAATTTAGATTTTTCTGTTGTTTCAAGATTAAGGTATTTCAGCAACAATAATTGAATATATCTTAATTTTTTTCAGGTTCTCATTAAGAATGAAACAGCACAATTTTTCTCTAATTTAACCGACCTTGTATTTTTAATGATTTAGGACATCCCTGTAGTCCCCCATTAAATAGTTACAGGTACCTTAAAAATAAAATGTAAAGTTCACATTAATTCTTATTATGTTTTAACAAGCCTTCCTAACCCGAATCATCTCGACCATTTTGACAAAATCCTCTACACGGATGCATCCGAATTTGGCGTATGCTGCGCAGTCACCTCTACTGACCAAGCCATCATAACAAGTCTTCTACCATCTTTCTTCAGCGTCCACACGGGTGAAGTTTTTGCTATCCAACAAGCCTTGAACTCGCTAACTTCCGACCACAAGCAAGTAGCCATATGCACAGATCTCACTTGCCGTCATCCAGTCTATTAACAACATTTATACAGACCATCCCCTCGTATTAGCCATTCACGACTCCTCCAATCAACTTGCCTCCCTTGGAGTAGCCATCACTATAATCTGGATTCCATCACATGTCGGCATACCCGGAAACGAGAAAGCCGACCTGGAGGCCACACAAACCACATCATCAAACGCAACTCCTGAAAGAGTTCAAATCCACACCGATCTCAAAGCCCACTTGCAACGCTCCACGAGAATCTCTTGGCAAATCCACATACAATTCCCTCCACGCTGCAGGAAATCCATCCCTCAGTAAAACTTCTCAGTTGACCTACCTCCTATGAGCGGAAGAGAAAAAATTATCATCAGAAGACTGCGAATCCGCCACACCCGGATAACACACAAACACCTAATGGCTACCGATTATCCACCTGTATGCCGAAAATTCTCCCACCCCCTTACCGTTAAACACATAATTATAGACTTTCCTCACTATGAAATAAGCCGGAAAAACAAACGCCTATCACAGTGCATACGGAAAATCCTCAGTTCCCCCAGCCAGATACCACATCTCATTGAATACCTGCAACACATAGACCTATAATACCATGAAATATGAGAAATGGATCCAAGAATCAATGCCAGCTTTAATTCATTATGATATACAGATTTTAATAGAACCAATGTAAATGCAAATCTTCCTTTTCTTGTAATCTATTATGTTACAATATTGTAAATGTACTGGTAATGTGTCAATGATCATCCGATGCCAAGACACGCTAATCTAAATAAATTATAATAATTATTATATTTTAGTGACTTCAGGAGTCCCGTATGGATCTGTACCTGGGCTTATGTTGCTGTATTAAGAAAATTCAGGTTATATTGTTCTCACGTCAATGGTCAGACAACGGTCTATACCTACTTGGGCCAGCATTGTTGAATATTGCCATCACGAGTTTACCATGAACATTACCTATTACTGAGAGAAACACGCTGATGGTAGTCAGTATTCCGACGAGATTGCATTGATGAAGAAATCAACGGTCTGACAAACGTTGCTCATTCATATAGTAACTCATGGAGATAACTCAAATCTCTCTTAGTACTTTGAAAACTAAAGTGATCATGTTTGGCAAAAATGGTATACCTATCGAATGCTGTGATATCCAATGCAACAGAACCGAAACATGGAGAGACGACTGGTGTAAGAAGTTAAATTAACTTATACTGACATAAGCAGTCCAGCAAGGATCTCTACTAACCCAGTATGGCGGAGTTAATTTTGATCCTAGAATACTTATAAGTTTTCTCTGTATTCTCTATTATAGTTCAATATAGGCATCAACGTATGCATAAAATTTGACGATTGTCTGTTGTATTTGTGTTGGTGTACTGTAAACAGCAGCTTAAGGCCAATTATTTTGACCCTTTCATACTCTGAAGTGTTACAGTTTTGTTAAAATTTAAAAAAGTATATAGGGGTATGTGGAGATCAGAGAGGAAAATATTTCATCTGTAGTTAGTCATAAAAAAAGAAAGGCCTTTTGTGTAGTAATTGCAATAAGTACATACATCTATATCAGCATAGACAGCAAAAGGTTGCCAGATTTTTTTTTTTCTTATTATACTTAGACCGGGTGAGCATCGGCAGACCGTCCTTAGGAAATCCAACGCAATTGTTGATACCCCCTAATATTGTCTCCCGAATTCAGTTTAGAGTAAAACTGTATCGGAGTTTTTTGGTGGCCCTTATATGATGAACTCACCTGCAACATACGATCATACGAATAATTTTCATTCAGTGAATTAAGAGATATTTTTAAAAACATTTCCTAAAATTTCGGAAATAAAATAATTGCTGTGCTGATAATTTCCTCAATTTATTAAACCTCCAGCAAATGCCAAATTATTGATTAATTTTATTTAATCCATTTTTTTAATCAATTTTTTATTCATTTTTGTAATTTTAATTTGACATTTTCTGGTGGTTTAATTGCAATAATAAAAGATCAATCCATTTAAAAAATCATAACTTTGATAATATGCCACTCTCGTATGGGACACTCAAAAATAATTTTAAATTATGGCCATTGTGATCCTGCACTTGAATTTGCACAAAAACAAAAATTGAAAAAATCCATCGTTTGGCCCACAGAGACCAACTCGAACGAGCTGGGATAACCTGTGAAATAAAAAAGAGTCGAAGATGAAATGGATCCCTGAGGTACGCCGTCTTGATAGAAAATGTATCGGAAAGAACAAGCAGAGCTTTTCAGGCTAACTGCTTAGACAACAATCAACCATGCCACGGTCGAAAGCCCTTATACTTAGAGATAAAAACACATCGCACGGCCTTTCTTGAGTGTTGATTTTTGCGTAGCTCTAAAATATTAACTGTATTTTGGGAAGACATTTATAGACTGGAAAGTTTACAGAGGTCTCGTAAAATCTTTATTATAGACTTAGTTTCGTTTTTGCGAAAGTTTACTTTACTCTTTACGTACATACTTTAAATCCATAACTAAATAATACTTTCCTAATTCACTTACTTTATTGTATGTATTGTATTAAGTTCCGTGTACAGTTAGTAGGTAGTACTCTTTTAGCTTTAAAAGTTTTATATGTATATAACTTTTTATAATTTTTATCTATAAATTTTGTGATCGGAAAATATTATGGAGTTCTTGTACCCATATGACCGGTATACGAGGCCCTTGTATAGTATACCATCTAGCCATCTAAAAAAAAATGTATCGCTTAAGGAGTACCTACCTATATGTATGTACATACCTATACAGGCTGTCCCAGCTAATTCGAAGCGGTCTCTGTAAACCAAACCATTTATTAAAAAAAAATAAAAAATTGCAAATTGAAGTACAGGATCACAATGGCCATTATTTAGAATTATTTTGGAGTATGAAGAATGTCCCATAATATTATGACAGTGGCATAAACTATGGCCATTGTGATCCTGTACTTGAATTTACAAAACATTTTTGTGAAGAACTCCATCGTTTGGCCCACAAATACCGTTTCGAGTGAGCTGGGACATTCTGTATTAATTAGTTCTACGAGATTGTTTGCTACACCTGTTAGTCTGATTATTAAATAAATATTAAAAGGTAATAAATAAAATTGAATAAAATAGTTTTCTTTTTTTAATTTTAAAGCAGTTCCGGTTAAGTGTAACAATAATTTATATCAATACATAAAATTAACCTAATTCTTAATTATATTAATTGAAATAAATTAATTCTATAGTTTCCTTCCTTGTTACATTCACAAACGAAATCTCCAAAGATGCGATGGGAAATACTTTATATTCAAGATTGCTAATAAGAGGAAGAACCCATGAGAGCAATTCGCACGAAGATTTCTGTTTATTGTGTTGATATGCAGATTCATTGATAGTTTGATTATTACATCACCGAGTAAATGTGTATCTTATTCGCATAGTTCAGTGACCAAGGTTTAAGCCGTGCCGAATTAATCTTATACGCAAACTTGGTTTTTGACAAGAGAAACAATAATCCGCACTTTCTCTTGCATTTTTGATAGAGGTGAACGACCGAATTCGTCTTCCCTGATCATTAATTGAATCAGTGAAATTAGTTAAGACAATTAATTTCCTTGTACCTACCCACCATGTTGTACCTAATAAAAGTTTGGAATCTTCTATTTCCTACGCAAAATAACTTATAGGAATTTGTTTCTCAATAGATTGATGAGAAGCAAACAGGATATCTGATTTAAAGTTGATTTATTTTGTTTCGTGAAATCATCAGGTTAGTCTACTTGGTAAGAATTAGAAAAGTTAGGACAAACATTTCCAGAAAGAAATAATTTATTGTCAAAATGTATAATAAGACTGCTAAAAGGGTAGTTTACCATAGTTTGATACGCTTGTTATACAGGATGTAGTCATTAGATTTAAACAACGGTATAAATTTCATCGATTGTTTTTTATTTGCAATTTCTAGATTTGACGCTCGTTACTGATATTATGGTTTACTTCCGGTTTTCCCGTTTTTTGGATCTTCTTCAGGAATTAAAAAAGTTTCAATCTTAGATTCAAGATTTCTATCTCTAAGAAAGATTTCCAGTTTCTATCTCTGTTGGATAAAATATTTCGTCACCTATCTGGCGTGATCAAACTATGAAACCTGGAAGTGGAAAATAGAAAGTGAAAAAAACGTGACAAACCAATATGAAAGTTTGTAACTGAATAATCAAAAGTTTTTTTTCCAATTTGCAAAAATAAATTTTGTTTGGTGAAAATTTATAAATCCCATTAATCCCGGAACCAGAACCACAAAACGAAAAACTGAAAATCCGAAATATTCCAGAAGGATCCAAATTCGGAAAGTTTAAATGAAAAAAAGTCTCTCCTTGACATCATTGCCGTTGCCTAAATCGAAATGATACACTCTGTATAGATATTACTTATAAGTAAATTCTAAATGGAAATGATCTCATCCCAGAATATGATAAACGATACAAAAAGAGATAACATGGACGAAAGTAATTACATTGGCCTGCTTAAATAGAGAGGCTTTCCTTTTAATTTCCCATACTGACGCTTGGATCACTTTAGCTTTTTCTGTTACTTCTACTTCAAATGAATCCAAATTTGTCACACCTTATCTCGACTCTTCTTGTAGTTTCTATAGCGAACAGTCTTAATGGGAATTCTCACGTTGCAAAAGAGATATCCAAGCCATCTTCCATCCTGGATAATCTTTATCCTCTATCTCAAAAACAGTACTTAATTTTATTAAATGTTTAGTCTATAAAGTTAAAATCTGTTTCGCTCTTGGTGGTTCGCACATTTTAGGATGCAGTCTCTTTACCTTCTTTGATTCTCAGACTTTTAGACTTTACATTTACAATCGTGTAGTTAGTCTGATTAATGATCAAATCTGATCTCATGATCTCATCTGTCACTGTGTGGTTTCGTTTTTACGGTTGTCTTGATTTTTTCAAAATGCTTTGTTGCACTTGTTGTTTTGGGTTTCACTTAGGGTACTACTGTCACTTGGATGCCATATTGCCATTTTGAGAAGGTTTGGCTTTTGTGCAAAATACTGCGATAATTTTTTTTCATGAATTTGTAAAGCCAAGCTTTTATATTTTCATGTACACTTCTAAGTACAACTTATTATAATTATTATAAAAGTTTACATATAAAAAAAATTAAAGAAAAACTCTAACAGCCAGTGTTATAAAGGCTCATTCAGCTAACGGGCAGATTTCTGGTACAATTTTTACAGCTAATATTGACATGAAATTACTTTTGTTAATATTTTTGTAATCACTTTCATGGCAAGAATCACTAAATTTCTATATTTCCAGCTACAGTCGATACATTTCCTAGAAACAACCCCAGAAAGCTGCCCGTTAACTTAATTATAGAGAATTAAATTATCAATTCAATCAATCCTTTTGATTGTGGTAGTTCTACATAATGCCACTAGATACGTCAGTACGTTAGTGTTGTTTACGTTCAAAAGAAACTTTAAATTTTGATATCTTTGAAGAATTCCAGCGGTTGATAAACTGTCCTATTTTTGCTTATGCTTTTTAGAGACAATTTTAGCACTAGATACTATTCCCACATTACTAAATACAGTACCTACAACTACTATTACTGTTGATACGTGTACCTAAAGCTTCTTTGGTAGGTTTATTGAAAATCGCTATTAAATTAGTCGAGCTTTTTTCTTGTTGCCATTCTAGTTGAGCTTTTCTAAATTGCTGACACTTCCGTGGAATCCCAAAAACTTTTCTTAATTCTGTAAGGGGCCTCTGACCGAGCATCTAATTATCCAAAGAAAACCGTGGGATATACGAAATAAAGTTAGTGAATAAAAGTTGTTCCAACTGTTCTGTTCTGTTTAATATAAAAATAAAATAAAATAAGTCATAAATTCGGTGGACAGAATTTAGAAATTTCTATCACCACTTTCTATTAGTTACTTTTCATTTTCATGAAAAAGATTTCGAAAATTCATATATAGGAGACATGTAAACTGCTTTGTTTTCCTGCATCCTTAACCGTTTTCAAGCTCCAGGTGATTATCAAAAAACGTGGTATGGTCTTAAGTTTGATCAATTTTATAGTAAATGTTCAAAATGGATTCTCAGAAAAACTAGGTATACGATTCGCATACAAATCTTTCCTTTCATTTTATACCACTTTCACCTCTCTAGGTCAGAATCGAAAGAAGCCATGTGGAAATGCCGTCATGCTTTACCCCTATATCGGATAATTTATCCCCCTGTATACCGGATAACTTACAACTTGTGGCTTTTCTTCCAAGGGTATGATCAGGAGCTGCCAGAAAAATTATGCCTGAGGGAAAATAGTTGATTTTTTTAATAATGGCTTATTTGAA
Organism: Malachius bipustulatus; assembly: GCA_910589415.1. Lineage (NCBI taxonomy): Eukaryota > Metazoa > Arthropoda > Insecta > Coleoptera > Melyridae > Malachius > Malachius bipustulatus. The sequence goes on from OU342630.1 coordinate 32,626,546, forward strand.
CTCATAACAAACAAATTTTGGAGATCGTTCATGCAATGCTTGAGGCGAATTTTAATTTGTTGCTAAGCAAACATAATATTATGTCTGAGAATATAGAAGACACAATACTCATATTCTCAGTATTTAGTAATGGTTAAATGACAAAATATTATTTGTTATTGTTGGCGTTTGTTGCATCGTCTGTTTCATCAAGAGAGAGCATAATTAAACCCAGCATTTCCACATTTATGCTCGTCAAATTTTCATATTTTTTTCTTCCAAACCATCTTGTTTGAATTACTTTTAAGTAAGTATATGAAATCAATTTTTTAGACCTCCATAACCCCTTGAAGAGGAAGTCACAAGTTGTGATTTACCCTGTATATTATACAGGGTAGATAACAGCTGGTACACTGAAGTTTCGCAAACCGTGCATAAGTAGTGCCTATATAAGAGATAAGAGTTCGGTTAAATTAGAGAAAAGTTTCACAATTTTGTGACATTGCTGAAATATCCTGAAAAATTGTGATTTCTTATTTTAGCCACTTTTTTTTATTATTGAAAATAAATAAATATATTTTTGCAGACTTACATACCTAAGTCGTCAAGAGGTATTGTGACATTTCAAAAATAATTATCAAAGCCGTCTAGATCCGAGAGTTATCATAGTCAACTTTTGTTTTTCTTATGGCCGCCATATTGATTTTTCATGTCATTTGGTATCAAAAAAATCAACTTAAAAAAAGTCTTATAAATTTATTAAATTATAAATAAAAAAAAATCACAATTTTATTATTCTTTTTTCGAAAAAAAATTAAAATATTTTTTTTTAGAATGCTTTCAATATGACGTCATATTGCTTGCCTTGGTTTCTCGGTGAATGATTTTTGCTTATGACGTTTTTTAATGAAAATATTTTCTTCTTTTTTTTATAAAATAAACATTAAGGTTTTTTTTGTATAGATTTTTGGTTAAATTGTTTTTTTTTTAATTCCGAATGTAATGAAAAACAATATGGCGGCCATAAGAAAATAAAAAATTTGACTAGACTACTCTGGGATATATTTGAAATTGAAAATGTTTGTAATATCAAATTAATAAGCTTGCAAACTTTTAACCTCTTATGGGTGGTACAAACAGGTATAAATAATTAATTTTTGTATCTTTTATTTGTAGGTAACAGTAAACCTTCCCACCCTCACAATCACGGCCACTCGACGATCAAGGACTTGGCAGGCAGCATCCTCAGCGATGACAAGAAGGACGACGGCGAGCTATGGAACAACGTCGAGGCGCAGACTGCTTTCCTCGGTCCCAATATTTGGGACAAGACTTACGAAACTGACCTCAAAGTACGTTTTCGCTTTACGTTTATCCGTTCTAAATTTATACAGCTGCCCGTTGCTAATCATATTTTTGAGAACACACTACTTATTGAAACCCTTCTATAACTCTAGAAAAGCATTCTAAAATAATGTTGATACTAAATATCTTGCTTTTTGAGTCACGTAAACTCCTATTTATAAAATACAGAAAGATAGAGGAAGATGCCCTTTGACTTCAGTCTCAAGAATTTATTCTCAAAAATTCAAACTTCGACCCTCGATAGACTATAAACCGCAAAACTCTAAACAGTTTTGTGTTAAACTCCAAACGGTTTTGTTGGCTTTTGAACATGTTCAAGAACAGCTATGAAAATTTTATCTGACCTGCGGGATCACGTTAGTCTAGATATTTTCTGTTCATCGTTCCATAACTGTTCGTTGAAAATGTTGAAGTTTGTAATATACCTACTCATCAATTTTTAGACTTTTTCTTATTATTTCGGACCGTTGTCCAGAAAGAAAACTACTTTTCAAAACACTTTGAGTTTGCGAAAACTAAACATAGGGCCTCTAATTTCCTATACAATAATCTCAATTAACCTTTTTTAACAAAGTGCATCGAAGTGCATAATTAAGTCACCTATTAATAAATGAACTTCACAAAACCCAGTCCCACGTTGTTGCGTTGACAATATATCTTTGTCCTTTTGAAAAACTTCATAACTGTGTAGCCAAAAAACGAAAAATATATCAAGGGCAAAACTCATTCTCGAATTTTACTACTTATTTAACTATTTATCCATTTTTGTTTTAGAGGCCTGATAGTACAAATTCATGTGTGCATATGTTTCAGTACGTGGACCTGGACGAGTTCCTGTCAGAGAACGGGGTGTCGATGGATGGGCTAGGCTCCCACGGGAACTTCGGCCCCCTCGGCAACTCACACCCCCTGCCCAAACGTGAGCGCTCCCCTTCGCCCAGTGACTGTATGAGTCCCGACACTATCAACCCTCCCTCGCCTGCCGACTCCAGTAAGTGCCCACCAGTAGTGTATCTATGAAAGTTCGCCTATCTCATTTATGCAGCCATGAGAATCGGCGAACTTTGTTTTTATCATAATCACTCCATTAGAAAACTCATTTCATTATTACTATGAGGAGTAAAATGATCGAGAATGGTTGACTGAGCTTTCAGTTTTAGTGGTATCTAATGCGCTGCTTGAACTCTCATACGTGAGACAACAACAAAGTAACTTAATGGTGTTATTGCATTACACGGACAGTTGCAGAAAATATGAGATTCTAATAATGCAAGATATTTGAACTTTGTTTTGAAATTAGATCTTAATGATTGTTATTAAGACTATCCAACACAGATCAAGGTTGTTGTTCAAACAAATGTACCTGGTTACCAGTTGCAACGATTTTGAGAAAATTATTCATCTCAATCATTTTCGACCATTGATCTAAGTTTGATTTAGTGAAAAAGTTATCTTAATTCATGAATATTCTGGAAAGTCCTTAATTTAGTTTTACAAGAAACGCCTTACTAAATTTCAAGCACAATAGTAAAGCCTTTCAAATTTGTCAGAAATTTCTCCAGAAAATTTATATAAATCAACCTCTCAATTTCATTACTTATTAACCAATTTGTTATGATCAGCTGCTCATGTCATGACAACGTCTTCGGCATCTACGAAAACACTAGACTCCAAATACATGAAAATGGAGGCTGCCATGCGGCAGAAAATTTGCATTCTTTTGTTTTCTTGCTCTAATACATTGAAATTTGAGTAGACTATTCTCTTCAGAAACAGTTAATCATTTTTGGACGAGGGTTCTTGGACAAGCTACTTCACCGCTGTGAAATTGTAGTAGAAAATTAGTAAGGCAGTTTTCTGAAACGCATACTAGTATGGCACATCACTAATATCTAAAATTAGTTTTTTCTGAAGCGTTGTCGATGGCTTCGAGTTGTCGTGACTTCGACCCACGGACAAGAGCATTTTCAGATGAGGAACTGAAACCGCAGCCGCTCATTAAGAAGTCGCGAAAGCAGTTCGTGCCCGATGACTTGAAAGACGACAAGTACTGGGCCAGACGGAGAAAGAACAACCTCGCTGCCAAACGATCTCGAGACGCTAGAAGAATGAAAGAGAATCAAATTGCTCTCAGGGCTGGTTTCCTCGAAAAAGAGGTAAGTGTTTCTAGTTTTTAGTTTTAGTGTTTAAATAGTGTGAAAAATAGTTAAAAAGTGTCATTAATAGTTTTGGTCTGTGTGACTACAGAAAGTTGTGGTTAAGTTAATTATCCCACTAGGAGAATACACCCACTTCAATAATTACTAATAATTTTTGGAAATAGCCTTGAAACTCTTGCTATAACTCCAAATCCTAAGAGGTTGTTAATACTATTAAAAATAACTTTTAGTTTTAATTTTACGGTGTATATATTTTTTGCATTTGAAGACCGTTGAGCAACTTTGGCCTCGTAAACAACCGTTCTGAAACACAAAGAGAGAGAGAGGAAGATGCCCCTTGACCTTACTCTCAAGAATTTAGTTTCCAAGATTCAAACTTCGGCCTTCTTTAGACTAGCAACCGCAAAACATTAAAGTTTTGTGTTTAGACAAAATTAATGGTTGTGTTGACTTTCAGTTGTTTAGTTAATTATTATCTCCCAAGGAGAATAAACCGAATTAAGTTAAAGTTTTTGTTTCATAAAATTGCCGTTTTGATTGTCATGTGAGTTTAGAAATTACATAGAAGTGCAAAATAGGAGTGTTTTAAGTACGCGACAAAAATTACCAAACGAGGCCGAAAGCCGAGTTTGACAGTCGTCAAAATTCTTAAACCCTCCTTTTGCAATGTGTATCACACAATAAGATTTTTTGTTAAATCACAAAGGCAGAACAATTATTATTTATGAATACTAACCCGGCAAAGAAGTATAAATTTGTGACCACTAAAATATTGGTACTTTATATTGTCAAAGTGACAGTGCCATAAATCTCCATGAATACTTGCTTTTAATGTCATTATGTCACTTTTAGGCACTCTAATAAGACTTAAAAGACGTGGAATTGCGTCTTTTAGACACTTGTGCTTAAAATAATGTTATTTCGAAACTGAAATGACAGTCAAAATGACAACTTTTTGCAACGATGTAACAAAAAGTACCATTTTCGACAAAATCTAATTTTCGAAATCCAATGTAAATATTGAAGAAAATAATATGTCAAAATTTGGTAACAATAATTATTATTATATTATAAAAGTAAACATATTATACAGGTTGTATCTTTAGTAGGTATTGCAAAAAAATTTAAATACAGATTATTTGGTCAAAAACAGACAAAAAAATGTCCATTAACATGAGTGTTATTAATACCGTTTTTGAGATACAGGATGTCAAAAAAAGATTATTTTTCTAGTTTTTTTTTAATGATATCTATAGGAAACCGTTTGAGATACGGAGCTCAGCTTTTGTACATGTCATGTTATTGATATAAACTACTTTTTTAACAACAATTCAGTTTTTTCCATCTGCCATTTGCGGATATTTTAGGATTGAGTGTAGGGATGAAGTATTTTACCCTTCATTTTCCCACACATGTTTTGAAACACCCAAAGCGAGTTTTCATCATAAATGGCCGTTTTTCTTGAAAACGGTTGTACCTATTTAGCAATTTTGATCAAGAGTACCTTTTTTGTGTAGAAAAAACTGGCGTTTAAAAATGCGCTTTTAAAATGTCAATTTGTCCAGTGATACTTTTTGAGTTCTTCCTAAATATTATGTGTTTATAAAAAAAAATTTGATTTATTTCGTGAAAAATAATAATAATCAGAAGAAAAGCTTAAAATTATTTCCAATTTCTTCTTTAATACAAGAGCAACATCGTTTTCTTAAGAAATAAAAAGAAGTTAAATTTCAAAATAAGATTATAGTGACTTTTATACTTTTTTCTGCTCTTATTGAATAATGTTCCAATTATTAGAGCTTTTTTTCAATGCATAAAGGTTATTATTCGTAGGTGTTGGATTATAGTTCATAATACCCGGCTCTTGTCGAATCACAACTACTATCAATTCATAATACCGGCTAGTGGACCAATCAAAATCTGTAAATTTGATAAACTGAGCAAAGCTGTGAATAAAAACAATAACAAACATTTCTAAGAATCCACGCGTGCGTAATTGATACCTACACGGTACTAAAAGATGTGCCAAGCACTAAAATAAATAAAAAATAGTTTATTTTTTTATTAAAAAATACACTAATATTTTGATATATTTTTTTTTAATATAAATAAGAATACAGTATTTCATTCGCGATTATGGCCATTGTTCATAATGGCAATAATGGCTTCATAATCACTCATATAATAATATAGGTACTAATTATCTGCTCCCTTGTATGAAAGTTGACATTTTCAAAACAATTTGCATAGCTTGAAAGTGAGCCTTTGCACAAACCAGATGTGTAATGAGAATCAAAACAGTGCTGTTTTTTTAATTAATTTATAATATTTAATAATAAATATAATAAACAATATTCATTTAGTAATTTTTGAAATTCATAATATTTGAATTTTGAGTATCCGGTGATTTTTAAGTTGAGTTATTCCTCTTCACACCCTTTAGAATTATTTGGCAAACAACTCTTAATCCAGCCTCTTGGTGAATTATTCATGAAGATCTGACAGAAATGCGAAAGTCAAGCCTGTTTACAAGATTTTTTATCCACTTTTGTTTCAATAAATCTCACTTCTGAAAATTCATAAATTTTCCTGTTAGAATAAAATAGCTTTCAGGACAATAATTACAGTATCAAGTACAGTTTGGTTTAACTCTGTAGCTGTTTTATTTTTTTCAAACCCACATTAAATGAGTCTTTTGGTTAATTTCCTGTTATTTTAGTCTTGTTTCCTTGGAAACTTTACATAATGCAATTTTTGAATTATCTAATTGTTCGATTGTTTATCCTGAATTGAATCCTGATTGAAATTAGTTTTCAGTTATATCAATTTATTACAGGGCTGGACTCTCATTTTTGAGAACTATTAAAGGCTGTATTATTTATCTTTGAACTAATTAAGAAAAGTTATTTGAATGAGTTGTTTGCCTTAATGAATTCTACAGCGTGTTTAAAGGAATGACTCAACTTGAAAATCACCTGTATGTAAGACTGAAGAAAACTTCAAAGCCAAATTTAGAGAATAGAAAGTAAAAAAGAAATTGTGTTTTTGTAACTGTACAGGGTAAGTTAAAAGTATGAGAAAGCCAACGCGAAATTAACCAAACATTTTTGAAAATGAAAGGCCAAAATGAGTTGGTAAAATAATACGAATATTCACAAAAAAAAATCAAATTATCACTTTGAAACGCTTAAGGATGATAATAGTTTTATATGTGCGCAAGAATTTTTATTTTATCTTTACCCGTTTGCGAAATACAGCCCTTTAAAGGTACCGAATTAATTCGAATCGGCGAAACGCTCTACCATTGGCTTGACGTCACTGCCTCCATCTGGAGGACCCGCGCCTACAACAGTTCCCATGCATAACGCCGTAAACCAGGCATTCCGCTTCGGTGTAGTGGGGTGTTTTACATTAAATTTGAACATTATAGATCCGAAATTTAAAACTTATGTACAAAATATAAAATTTCACGAATATGGAAGAATTTCAAAAGGTCGACTCACATATTATTATTATTACTTCTAGGGTAGGTTCAAAGCCCTTGTACTGAAGCTTGCGCTTATTGTACCCCTTTGGATAATTATCTCATCGGTCCCATCTCCCGAAAGTATTTCAGTATGAGTCCAATGGGTGCTTGTTCTATTTCTTTTGGTTCTGCCATTTCGGTCCCAAATACTAGTAATAAGTCTAGTTCCCTCTAGTGCTGGGCATTCACATATTAGACAAAAGATGAATGACATGTTGTCAGACAACATGCCATCCATTTATGTTGTGCTGTGAGCAGAGGCGAAAATTGTAGACACGTGTTTCGTCCTGTTTGGGACTCTTCAGTACAATGTATCTACCAACACACAGCACAGTTTAGATCACGGATCCCGTGAGCAGAATGCAATGAAATAATATTATTTTATTTTTTATTTTTTTTTTAATATTAAATATTTTATTTTATTCAAATATTAGGTGGTATGGGGTTTCCTCTCCCTCCCCGCATCTCCTGTAATCCGGTATATTTTTCACTCCTATTATTGAGAGGTGTAATAATTAGTGGGCAGTGTCCTGTTAGAAATCCAATTGCCCATCTCAGCTGGTGCTTACTCAGCTTTTCCAATTACATCTTCTCTGCTCCCTCTGCCCTTTACCCACCTAGTCGCTTGAACAGCACCCCAGTTAGGCCTAGATACGGTCTGCATTGAAGTTGCTCTGTTTTCTCCCATAGGTTTTTTCCCATGAGGAAAATTAGTTATTGGCCTTTTGTGTCAGGTTTTCTGTCCAAAAGGATCCACGTTTTATTAGTGGGCAGTGTCCTGTTAGAAGTCCAACTGCCCATCTCAGCCGGTGTTTACTCAGCTTTTTCAGTTACATCTTCTCTGCTCCCTCTGCCCTTTTCCCACCTAGTCGCTTGAACAGCACCCCAGTTAGGTTTAGGTAAGGCTGCATTGAATTAGTGTGTCTTGGTCCATATGGCCCACGAGTAATGGAGCTGTTAAAGAAATACCATACGCAGAGCTCCATACGTATGGTAGGCATTTATTTTAGAAGGTGCGCCACTTCTTCGAGGTTGAATCCAGAAGGGACTGATCTACTATTCAGCCACGCATCCTTTTAGCCTGGGTTCCCGCCGTAGGATTTAGGTTTTTAAAGGTTGTCTCCTTTTGGTCCAGGCGGTAAAGCCTAGACCCCCGTATTCCTCTGTTCGCGAGATATAACCTCGACAACAGAGTTTTACGGTCTTTCGTAGAGTCCATGTTCGGACGTTCTCCGGCATCGTTATAACCCCTGTGCAGACCTTTAGTCTCGACACGACAACTAGGTTGGGGAAGGTTGTCCGCGGCAGGGCTTTGAGCTACCAGTCTGGAATTTTACCTCCGACAAGCTTTATCACCACTGCTAACCTTACTCACTTACGCTCATTGTAAGGCCTTCCCCCTATCCTCCACCTGGGGACGCGCCCGATGGGTACTCAACCGCACGGGTCGACTCACATAGCCAACAACTGTTGATGTTACAATGGTACCTAACTGACTTTTTAATGAAATCTACTAGACTCACATACCGCCTGAAAAGTTAACATCTAAACTTGTAAACCATTTTCCTATATTTTTAGCTAATATTTATAATGGAAAGGTGTTCGCAGATCAACGTAGGATTCAGTGCTTTGAAAATGGAAAATGGCGCTTTTCATTTGTTTATAACTCAATAAGTACAAACCTTACCTGTAAAAACCGTTCTTATTGATTTTTTCAGACAATATGAAAATATTCTAATATACAGTCTGACCTATTCAAAATACCAAAGTGTATCGCGTACAGCGATATCGAGCTACCTCTGTACCTGAAATAATTTTACGAACTGGTCTATGGCTTCACATTTGCAAAATAATTTGGTTAATTTTGGTTGGCATTCAAATATTAAATGACTGTGTTTTGTTAAGATGATCTCTAAGTTGAGGGTCCTAAGTTGTGAAGTAGAAAGCTCTAGACTAGGTATCACTTTAACCATGACACTTCAGAATCCTTCGTGGTCAATTAAAAATTTTTATTTCATAGACCATATTGGTCTAGATCTCGGAACCGCAGCGTTTCTTGGTACATAATGTTTACACATTGATAATCGATAATTGACGTGTAGAATTAACATTTTGCTAGTTTTTTTACATAATTTTTTGAGAAAACATAAAAGAGACAAAAATTCAAAGAAGTTGCAAAACAAGAATTCATTAGATCATCTTATTTTGACCACAAAAACGTTGGTTTTTGTGCTACTAAGTAATATTTGTAAGTTGCTAAGTTGTCTTTAGTTATCTAAGAGAACCTATTTGAACACGGGCTCGGCAGTTCCTTATATTCTTATAATGCTTTTTTTGCTCTAATAAGTTAACCTTGGAACTTATTGAGATCTAGAATCTCCATTGATCTATTCCAAATTAAAAACTCACCTAAAATCGAAAATTAAAAATTCTCCAAAAAACTATGTAATCTGTTGCTTTCCCAAGAGAATGGCAATGAACAATCGTTTTTCCAAGACATGTACCTATACCTCTCTTCGTTCTTATATTAGATCTAATCGGCAAGTCACAAATCATTCCAATACTTTGCAATAGTTGTACACTGCCGAAGAGTGAAATTCCGATAAGTTTTGTATGTTTAATGTAATTCACATGAATATTTGAGAAAAATCGCGTTTTATTTCGTTTTTTTTTATCAATTTAATACCTAGACGTTACTTATTATAATACCTACATCTTCAGGAGGTGTATAGCAATAGATATTGAATAATGGCAGTTCGTGTTCCAGAATATGGGCCTTCGTCAGGAATTAGAACGACTGAAAAAAGAAAATCTAATGCTGCAAAACAAACTTGCGAAGTATGAAGACCTCTAAGCACTGAAGGACTGCGTCGTTTTTTACACATCTCATAAACCAGAAGCCACGGATCATCCATGCTCGAACTCATCATCCAGTGTAGGTGCTCCTTCGGAAGGCAACCAAACATTTGTATATAAACATACATCTTATAGTAGTCATGTGTAGAATTAAGTGAAAAGTAGATATTATAATGAGAAAAACAATACAAAGCTGCCGGTCTTAAGATATTTAGAGAAAAAGAGCTTTAATTTTTGTTGTTTTTGTTTAATATACTATTTTCGTTGTTAGATTTTAAGACTTTCTACAGAATTTCGAGAATTCAGTTTTATTTTTGTGTCATTTTACAGCCTAAATGCTCGTAAATTTTTTTGACAAAAAAATCAACTTCAACTGAGTTGAACTGATTTTTAAACCGGTTAGTAATAATTATATTATACAGGGTGATCTATAAGTCCTTACACAACAGTCATGTCATGATTTTCAGATCATTTGTAGAAATGCTCACACATAGGTAACAAAACAACCCTAGAATATTTTATGGTATGTATTGTCCAATCTTAAAACCCCGCTTTTGAGCATTGTTGAAATATTGTATTTTCAATTAAAAAAATATACATATGTTTATGTTATTATAAAGAGGGGTGGTGCTAGAGACAACTGTTATTTAGTTTTTCTTATAGGATTATTAGAGATGTAATTATTATCTGTTATTTAGTTTTATAAAACTACTCAAGAAAGCTTATTAGTTAAATTATTTGTCTCAAATCCCATAAAATGATGCTTTTTACCCATAACTGAAGAAAGGATGTTATATAATTTATAAATTACTATGTGAAGAAAAATTTAATAATAATATGTAATATAAATGATTGTTTATGTAGGTACCTAATAGATATTATGATGGCCTAGGATGTTGATAATAATAATAATTTAGGGAACATACCTACCTACCTACTGTTTATAATGCAGCAAGTTGTAGTTCGAGTTACCTTCTTCTACTCATACTCCCGCAAATTAAGTAAAAGTAAGTATTGTAATTCATTACAGACAGTCTTCGAATCTTCAGGTATTATTAAACGTTGTAATTTCTAAATGAGTACTGGTACCATATAAGTTGCTCTTAATTATTAAATATAGTAACTTCATTGGTGAGGATGTTTCAGTGAAACTGTTTGCTTCTTCTTATTTTTAATCCATTTTATTTGAAATAACTCAACTCCATACATTAAATCATTGAAAATCGAACTGGTTTTAATTTGTATGTTCCATCTGGAGGTAGATGTAATTATTCATTTTAATATGGTGTTTTGTGTCAATTTTTTTCTCTCTTGAGTCCTCTTTTCAGACGGATTCTTTCTAAAAAGTAGTATCAAAAAATTAGATAAAAGTCCAATTTTTTTGCAATAGATTTATATTTTAATTTTTATTATTTTGAAAAAATTGAAGGGTGCTTATCAACATTTTTAAATGAAAATAATTCCAGTGGATCTCAAATAGAAGTTTCGCAGGTAGGTAATCTAAATATTTACCTATTGGGACTCAGTTCTACAAAACTGGTGATTTACCTGAGTCTAGAAATAAACGGTCTCCTAAATCAAGGGATCGGAAACTTATTATTATTATTATTATTATTTTTAAATAATATCCTAAAATCATTCTACTAGTAAAAATTATACATGAAACATAAATGTACATACAGCATATAGGTACCTAACTTAAGCACCTACTTATCCATGGTATCGAGTTCAAAGAAAATTCATCACAACTTCAAAGAACGGTAGTTTAACATTTTCATGGTTTACTCACCTCAGATAGTGATATCGTTCCAATACTTGTAGATCACACTTTATAATCATATTATTTCTGAGTTGCAAATTTAAAAGCGATCACACTGAAACTGTGCTTCGCTTTATCATTATCGTGTTAATCGAAATATATGTGACGGGCCTTTAATTTACAACTACTGACCGATGGTAATTCTAATTTCTACTTATTTATGTATATAATTGAATTAAATTGGTTGCGAAATTGATTATTTTATTTAGTGTTTAATGGTAATTGGAAAAACGAAAGAAGTTCTAAATATTTTCTGACCGTTTTAGTGTTTCAATGTTATACTGCCTCTGACAATGGCAGCTGATCTTTGTTAAATTTGTAGACTAATAATTGTTGATTGTTTTTATGTTTATATAGTCTATTTTTGGTTGAAGTTAAGTTAGAGGTATTATTATTAAGCCTGATAGTTGAAATAGTATGCTCACAAGAATACAGTGATTGCTACTAGTACTAAGCACTAACTCCAATATTTCACTTGTGCTTATAGATTGTATAAATATTCTTATAATTCTACATGTTCTCTCATTTTCTTTATTAGTTCCTTTATCTATTTTCGCTCTTGCTGTTGTTCGCATCAACTTTCATACTAATTATGTTATTCATCAGTTCTTCCCTATCACCTTTATGACCTACCTACCTCTAGAGAGTGATCGCATAACATGCATTTCTCTTTTATTCCTTTATTTTGAGATTTATAACATATGAAGGCCTTTTAATGAAAGTAAAACATTTGGTAAAAAGAAAGCCGTATTTTTGTAGTAAACCGTAGCATCTTGGTACTTGTTACAAATTTACATTCTGCTATTTTTTTTTATTATAATAATATACCTACCATTGATTTTAATCGTAAAAATAACTAAAAAAGTATTATTTCAAGCAAATTAAAACTAATTACAGATTACAGCTAAAACAAATATAATTAACTCAGTAAATTTATCAAAAGCCTTTCTATTATTAAATTGATATCTTACCATTCTGATACGTACCTATTTTGTCTTATTTTCAAATTTCAATACAAACTTGATTATACAGTAGTTAATGTCTAATGTCTAATAGCTCAGTAAAACATTGACAATAATTATTATTATTGTTTCAAGGAAACATTAATATTTTAAGCCTTCCTTAACGATACCAGGCACATTTTCCAAATAATTATTATTACAGTGATAAATCCCCACTTAATGAATATTAATTTAATAAAATAAAGGTGTCAAACAATTTCCAGATTCTTATGGTTCGCCAAACTGGTCAATTGAGAATGAACAGATAACCAATAATTTCAAGCATTTTGGACCTTCAAGCATGGCAAGTTTTATTATCAGAGCTAGTTTTTTATGAAAAATAACAGATTACGACAAAAATCCGAATCCTATATTATTAAAAAGCAAAAAATTGACCAAGAATCGACTTTCAGAAAATCAAAAAATTTGATCCTTTATAAAATACTATTTTATAAACATTCTGTGAATGGGGTAGTTACTGTCGAACAAGTTGGACACATTTGCTCTCGTTCTGTAAGTTTGGGTATTTATTATATTTTAAATTTTATTTAGTTCTTTAGTGTCCGCTATAATAACTTAAACTTGCGAGTTAATTTTCAAAATGTTAATGAATCTCAAAATAAAGAGTGTATCTATTAAATGGTGGAAGTATATAATGTGTGTAATTACCATCTACTTTCCATCTATCTACTGAATAGTAAGGGAAAATTAAATAAGAAAAACTCTTGATACTTATAATCTGACTAGGACTAAGAAACATTAACTTTGTTCCCATTAATGATAATATTTACATCTATAATGTGATTAAACAAAATATTCATCAAAGTGTGCCATAAAGACAGATAACGTCGTATCTTTCTTAGTAGTGACATCTCCAATAAAACGAACCTTTTGTATTCAAGCCTGGTAAAATACCTAACTACTCTGATTTACTTAATGGTTATTTAATAAAAAAATATTTTGGAAGAAGTTATTGACATGTATGTTTATAAAAAGAAAGACATTAAAATTACTAATCTCATAAAGGTGATTTATAATGTAGGTATCCACTTAATATAAAAAAAAATTGTAGACCTATCCAGCATATTTATATTTGTAACAAAAAGTGATATCAAGTTTTTTTTTGTCACACTTACTTTAAAATTTTCAACCACTAAGTACCCATCGCCTACCATGAGTTAAGTATGTGATAATGCGTTCGTGATAAAGAATCCAATAAGTACCGACTCACTTTTTGAGAGTTACTGTCAAAAGTGGTGATCAGCCTCTTGATTATAGAAAAAGTGGATAGACTTATGGGCCTGGTTTCATGATAAAATAAAAGACATTTTAAAATTTAAAGTCTAATAATTGTTGATTACTATTGTTTTTAATATTGATTTAAAGTGACTATATCTTAAAGTAAAATTAACATTTATTATGAAACCGGATTTAAAGTTAATAATCTTAAGTACAAAACAGGTTCGATTTTATAGAGATGCAACTGCTATGAATAATCAACCATAGTAATGCCCTCCTTTTTTTAGATTTTATCAAACCATTCAGAATTTTTTTTTATATTTTAAGTAATTACTTCAATCTTTAATTAATTAAACAGTTAACTAATTGATTAAATATTAGTCCTCCCTTTTCAATTGTTTTTATTTTAAGGATACAACTGAAATAAAAGTTACCTATAACTGTGTGGTCCATAAATAATATTTCTTACTCTGGTCTTCTTAAAATATACAGAATGATGTAAAATAGGCGCCATCATGATTGCGTTATCGTCTTTACCAATAAAACTCGATGGGTAGGGTTTTTGTCATAGTTTTAAATTTAAAGGTACCTAACTTAAGTATAACATAAAACTTGAAAAGTTAAGGTGATTCATAAAATATTTTAGAATAAAATTGATCTTTTATAAAATGATTGACAGGACTGATAATCTGAGTTATCATGGTGTAGCTTGCCATGTTGCTGTTTTCACTGACTATCTGATTTTTCTTAAATTTTTCACATAATCTGACGAATTACAAACCACAGACAGCGTGGTGTTCGCGAAAACACCACACTGCCTTTCAGTTCTGACTGGTCTATCAGCTTGGTGTTTTTAGTGACGTAAACATGGATGTGGATCGCAAAACAAAGTAACGTTTCATTGTTTGACAAAAAATGATTGTAGCTGCAAGCTGCAGACGTCAAAATGGGTAGTTGGTTTCACTTTGTTCGTGAAACAGTTTAATAAAATACCACTCTTGATTGAGTTAATCTTATAAGTCCGTCGATTTATTTATAAACTCAACTGAGTTGCTTAAAGAAAACACTTACTCGTCCTACGGACTCGTGGTGTTTTCAGGCAAGTCATTTTCGTTTAGAAATAAATCGACAAGCTTATTGCGAAAATTCAAATCACTTTTGATATTACTACTGAAACTATAATGGGCATTATCATTCTGCTGCTCGCACACTGACTGCTAAAGTGTGAATGGAACACTTTCTCACCAAGAAAGTTTAAAAGTAAAAGGTAATATCCCCGAAAATGAGGTTCATATATTTGTGTAATAATTTTAAAATTTTAAAAATCAAACAGTCTAAATAGTTAAATAGCATAAAGGGACCTGTACAACCCACCCCCCCCCCCCCCCCCCCCCTCAATTACACCACCTCACTTTGAACTGGAAAAAATTGCCGTTTGGTAGTGTCTTCTGTGGACAAAAAAAATCGGAGCCTGAGTTGGTACCTACTTTTTCTGGGATATGGTTTCACAGCTCTCATTTTTATTACTCTTCACTACATACTTTGGTAAAATAAGATTTAATCTTAACTTGCCCACTTGACGATCACATTTTTTGTGCATATTTTCTCTTTTTCAGAGCTCTTTGTTTTGTTTTTCCTCCTTTGTCTTCCATACAGGGGCGGTTTCCCATATCTATCGTGTCATCTGCCATTTGTGCAGACAGTAGTTGTTTACATGAAAATTGATGAGCGAGCGCACATCAGCGTTCCACTTTACAGCAGCCAGTATAGTAGTACTGTGGCTTAGTACTTCATCAGTTTTTCATCAATTACCGTACCCTAGAGTGTGTTCTTTATTATTTCTTTTTATTATTCAATAAGATAAATTTTTGTAAAATTATTGGGTTTAGGTACTATCGGCTTCAGTAACTGTTTGCTCAGCATTAATTTCCAGATAACTGCATTGAAAGACTGTTTTAAAAAAATAATTCATGGTCACGTTCCATTGGTACCGTGTGAATTTTGGGTGACCTGGCCGTATGTCGCTAGTGCGCGAAAGCTCCATATGGCTTTAAAAAGTTTATAAATATGTAATACATTTTTGCACTCCCAGGCTTGATAACCTTAGATACTTTAGTTTTTCAAGGACGCAAAAATTTACATATTAACGTCCTTGATTTAGGATTTATTTATGCCGGAAGAGCATCAAGAAGTTGTTTAGGCCCTCCAGAAGACGACTACCTTACAAGCTCACTCGAGGGTTTTCAAGTTGTCGTGGTAAGTAAGTATAATCCCTATGAGAGTGTAACATACTTATTAGTTAGTGCCCTTGTCTCCAAATTATACTAATAAGCAATATTGAGCGTCATCTAGTGTTACTTGTTCCTCATCGATGGTAGATATTATATTATATTTGTAGGTGCAAATAATTTTCTTCCAGGTTAACTTTGATGAATTTTTAAATCCATTTTACCCGATGTTTCCGGACCTATTTATCTGATTTAGTTTTAAGAATGAATGGATGAATGAAGTTGATGCATAATAATTTTAAGCTCTTCAAAAAGAAAATGAAAATTTCTAACGCAAAGTGATATTGAAAATGTTAAGAGAAATTATTGATGTTACCATAATGATAAGGATATTGTAGTTATTCCCGAAGCTGGTTTCCCATATTCATAACATGAAGATTTTGCCTTGAGGGCATATGCCTTAATCGATTTTTTAACTTTTTATACGTATCTGTGAATATGGATCCACATGAGAGTGGACTTATTTATACTAATACTAAAAATAAAACACAATTATTTTGGTTAAATGAAGCGTTTATATGTGTGTATAAAATGTTATTACTGTTAAATGTGTATCAGATATTTTGCGAAAATAATAATTTATACCAATGTATAATTTTACATTATTAAATGTAACTCATGGCCTCGATATTTCATATAATATTTTGATGAGTCTTAATTATTAGTGAATTAAATTTTATAGAAATATTATTAACATGGCTTGTTTCACGAAGCGGTGATGTTAAAAATAAAATGTAGAGTTCAAATACACAATTATTATAATAATTGAAAATGTAGAATAATAAAGAAAAATATAAATAAAACTGTAATTGCTGTTGTGAGCATTAAATTGTGTCAAGCTGAAGACTTGTTTTTTTTTTCTCAAACCTTCCTAGGAATTTTTAATTATTGAGAAGTGCTCGAAAAATGGATGCATAATTAGTAGAGAGGGTCTAATTATTGTTAATTAATTTATATATCAATACTATGAATAACACTGTAAATAAGTGTTGAACTGGTATAGTAATTTAATAAAAAAAAAAAAAAAAAAAGTAGAGAGGGTCTAACTTTCGAACCGCCTTGGACTCGAGAATTTTTTTTTATTCTTTTTTTCATAAAGTTGGACCCCCTCTTCATTTTGGTGGCATTTTCAAAAATTTAATCGACGCCCTGGCGGAGAAATGTGCATTCGAAGACATCGGCAATGGGTTTTTTGCACATAACTCGCTTAATTCAACTCTGATGCCCGTATTCACAAACGATAATTTCCTAAATAATTACGTAATTAGATAAATGAGTGAGATGAAGATATGCAGTTGTTTTGCAATAGAATGAGATGGGGATAATTGATTACGTAATTATTTTGGAAATTATCGTTTGTGAATACGGGCATCAGCATAGTAAATAACCTGTCGAAAAATGAAGAGCTTTCGAAGACGCGTAATTTGAACTTTGACTGGTCCAAATCGGTCAAACGGTTCTCGAGATATCGCATTTTCAATTTTAAGGCCCTTTCTTCAGGGTTCCGCCGCGGTGCGAATACACCGCCGTCCGTGTTCGCGTGTTTTGAGCAGCGAGAGCCGGGGGCCAAGCCTAGCGCTCCCTCTCCTTTCTCTCTTCTCTCACAGACACACATGCTAAATTAATTGGTTTACATATCACGTCCGCGTGCAGGCCCTAATTGAGATAGCGACATGGGGTAAGAAAATCTTGAAAGGGGACACTTAGCCCTAAAAAATGCCGGGTAGCGGAACCCGCTAACCCTAATCCTTGCCATTCTACAGGATCAAACGCGTTTGGTGACCCTGTGACCTTAATAATGGTCCGATCGAGGTCTACTGGGGCTCAAATCAAAGATAAAAAATTCCCGTCTGATGATGAAAAAAATTTTACCCCCACCCCCTTCTTTCATGGCAAAAAAACAGTTTTAAGAAAAAAAAGGGGGGGGGGAAATCGGTTTTTCTGCGGGCATCTTGCCAATATTGGCGGAATCGAAAAAAAAAATACCATTTTAAAGTAGGCATTCCAAAGTGTCATCTCCCATTGGTTGGGCCCGAGGCCCCAATATTAGCGAAAGTTATAGCAATTTGAATTTTAATTATGATTTCCCCTCCCCCTCCCCCTCTAATCGAGATAGCGACTTCAAAATTTCAGGCATCATTGAGGACACTGCTGTCTGTCGATGAAAAAAAAAAAAAAATAAGTCTCTAAGTCGATTTTTTCCATGCAAAACACGCGAACACGGACGGCGGTGTATTCGCACCGCGGCGGAACCCTGAAGAAAGGGCCTTAAAATTGAAAATGCGATATCTCGAGAACCGTTTGACCGATTTGGACCAGTCAAAGTTCAAATTACGCGTCTTCGAGAGCTCTTCATTTTCTTCATTTTTCGACAGGATATTTACCATGCTCAGAGTTGAATTAAGCGAGTTATGTGCAAAAAACCCATTGCCGATGTCTTCGCATGCACATTTCTCCGCCAGGGCGTCGATTAAATTTTTGAAAATGCCACCAAAATGAAGAGGGGGTCCAACTTTATGAAAAAAAAAATAAAAAAAAATTCTCGAGTCCAAGGCGGATGGAGCCTTTTTTTTGACAGACCCTCTCCACTAAATAGTCATAGTACAAAAATGGCACTGACATAAGTGATGGAAGCAATATATTGATTATTCTTTCGAATAATAAGATCTTATCTTATCTTGCTGGGATCCTGGGATCTTGAAGAAATCCTGTTTTTCCAAATCCATTTCTGATTTTGAGTTTCTAATTATTTTTGGTTATTCTCATATTTATATTATTTAAATTGTATCGCTCATGGTTTCCATTCTGTTGTCCGTTAACTCTATACATATACAGGGTGGCCCAGCGAAAACGTACCAGGCCTAATAACTTGAAAACTGAAGATGTACGCGAAAAACGCCGAAACAGGTCGATTTTGTTATCGAGGGGGACACATTTCGGTGACAAATTTAACCGTAACTCGCCTTAAGAACTTGGAAACTGAAGATGTAGGTACGCGAAAAACGCCGAAACAGGTCGACTTTTTTATCGAAGTAGGCATATTTTCGTGACAATATTAACTACGCAAGTTCATCCCCTTGACAGGGGTAGCTACCCATTTGCTTATAATCATAGGGAACAGATATCGAGTGATACATCATTTTGAAAGCTACTTGAATTATTTTTACAACGATATCCAACATTTTGGTTTCGCTTACATACAGGGTGGCCTAATTAAAACGTAATTCGCCTTAATTACTTGGTAACTAAAGATGTACGCGAAAAACAAAAGAGAATTCAAGTAGCTTTCAAATGATGTATCACTCGATATCTGTTCCCTATGATTATAAGCAAAGGGGTAGCTACCCCTGCCAAGGGGGTGAACTTGGATGATTACATTTGTCACGAAAATATGTCCCCCTCGATAGCAAAATCGACCTGTTTCGGCGTTTTCCGCGTACACCTTCAAGTTATTAGGCCTGGTACGTTTTCGCTGGGCCACCCTTATTTACTTATTTATTCATGATTTTTTGATGATCTTCCTTGTCATAATGTGTTTTGCGACTTGCAGAAGATTTATAATTTACGAGTGGTGGATTCAGCAAGGTGAAATAAATATTTTATAAACAGATCAATTTATATTTATAAAAGCTTCAAAGTGACTTCCGTGGCCCAGTGGTTCTCCGCTGGCTCACGAAGCCATAGATCGCGGGTTCGAAACTCACCTCGGCCCGCTTTACTTTTCAGATTCATTTTCGAATGTCTGTGAAAAGTAAAACAAGCGATCGAACGTTTAAATGGCAAATATAATTTAAAGTGTGTGTGGCTAAAGAGTTCGTCTCAAAGCCAAATTACCAGAGTGGAGCGACTATGTCTTACCTACACAGTTAAGACCGATGCTCCCTCTTTTTTTTTTTAAAAAAAAAAAGCTTCAATATGCTCAAATCTACAAAAAAAAAACTTACGGGATAGAATTATTACCAGTCAGTTAGTGGAGACCCATGCATATTCTTACTACATATTATGAGATTAAATGGACATTATTAATTTAAACATTATTTAAATATGAATACTTACATCCTAGAAAACTGATGAACCTCTAAAGCATATTCTATTATACTTTAACAGAGGTGAGTAAAATGCTCGGTAAAATGGTTTTCAAAAGGTATTTAAAATATAAATTTCAAATTGTCTTCTTGAAAACTTTAAAATGGAAAATGAAAAATGCTTCTGCATTTTCTATTTAGAACAAAAACATAAAATACCTACCTAGATATTAAAATAAAAATTTTTATGGAAAGTGAAAACATTTCTTTATCATAATAATTTAGAAATGAGTAGGTATAATAGTATACAGGCTGAAGTACTTTAATGAAAGTACTTTTAAAGTAGCATCTTATGTAACAAACATGTAAGTGAATCTTTTTTATCTATTTATCACCAATCAGTAGATAGATAGATAGATAGATTTATTGCATCCGGCAAACAGTTACATCTACTGTATGGACATGTCAATATTTAGCCTACATAACAACAAACAAGCTCAGTACAGAGCATGTACACGTTCAATACAATACAAAAAGTTAAAAAAAACAAAAAAACACAATACAAAAAGTGTATAAATACAAATTTTCGTCAATAACCTCACAGAATTGACCGACATAAACAGAAAAATATACAGCACATTATAGTATAACAATTTTACACTACAACAATAGATCCTAGGTACAAGCTCTTCAAAGAATCACCGCACAGTCTCTCCGAGAAACTCTTGGATGCTGTAAAAACACTTATCCATCAAGAAACGCTTCAGATTTCGCTTAAAGCATTTCTCATCGTCTATGTCCTTAATGTTCCGCGGTAGTTTGTTATATAAATCAACTCCAGAATACAGAGGTGATATCTCATAGTAAGTATGATTGTGACGATTAAGACAGAAATTCCCATTGTGTCTAGTGTTATAGCCATGCACATCGGATCTACTCGAGAGACGCGACCTCCTCGCATGCACATATATAAGGGCTTTATACAAATATATACCAGCAACAGTCAAGATCCTATTATCTTTGAAAATGGTCCTGCATGATTCGCGAGTTTTCATGTCAAAAATCAACCTAACAATTCGCTTTTGGGTGAGGAAGAGTCTGTGCGCGTGTGGTGAACGACCCCATAGCAATATGTTGGACTGGAGGTGACTGTAAAATATTCCATAATACACACTTAGCAAAGTGTGACGACATAACTTTCCTTTCAATGAACTAATCGCAAAGTAAGCCCGGTTTAACTTCCCGTAAGTTAGTAGCAGTTACTTCCAGTAAAATTATTTATTTATTTTATTTATGCAGATTCTACAAAGTAAGGGTAGAAAACATACATTTTATAGAGTAGATGTTAGTGGTGGTCGACGAGGTGGTTACTGTTTGACCTAGTGGAATGCTTCTTAAGATTCATTATTTTGACGACGTGGCCTGATTACGACGTGGCAAACGGCCATTATGAAAACAAATCAAACTATTTTTGCATTGGTTTATGTGTATTTTTTGTTCAGTTTTCCTGATTTCAGATTTTTCAAAAATTTTTATATTTCTTCATATCTTTTGTATAATGCCCGAGGAATCTGTCGATCTTATCAAAGAAGACCAGGACATATTTTTCTGTCTCAGATGTTCACAGTGAATGTATTTCTTGACTTTTGCACCTTTACATATCCCCTTTTAAGTTATTGGCCTTATCGTGAATGCTATGCTCATAAGATGGTCAACAACAACAAAGTCAATGTATACCTTAGCTAAAAAAAAACACAGAAACATCCAGCAAGTCTAATTGAATTTTATCTATGCAAGAATTAATAATACTTAGTTATTTATTGAAGAATTATTCATAGTTCCATATACTTACGACTTAATAAATGCTTTGAAAACTAGCAAATCTACAGGAGAGGGTGATATATCAGCCGATTTATAAAAACTTTTAAAAAATTACATTTCTCAACCGCTGCCGCATTATATTCAATCTGTCTTTGTCGAAAGGTGTTTTTCCGAATATATTCAAACGATCAATTATTGTAATACCGATATTTAAAAAAGACGACAAAACTTCGGCCGGTAATTATAGACCGATCTCTCTAATTAATAATTTGGCGAAAATTTTTGAAAAGATATTAAAAACAAGATTTTGGGTTTTTCTTAGTAAACATTAAGTTATTTCAAATAAACAGTTTGGTTTTCAGGAGGGAAAGTCTACACATTTCAGCCATGGAATTGATTGCCGAGATACCTTGATTCAGGTAACATGGCTGCATCTGTCATAAATTATTGTTACTCCAATCTTTGGAAGAAATTGGATTTAAATGGGTAGCTCTGAAACTTCTGAAAAGTTATTTACAAGTTGGATAACAGCAGGTTAAAGTAGGGAACCTACTTGGTGAGCACAAACTGATTAAGTACGGAATTCCACAAGGAACAGTCTTGGGACCGTTACTCTTCACAATCTATGTGAATAATATGCTCCAGTTGCCAATATTTGGGAGAGTGATCGCCTTTGCCGATGACACTGCAATATTTTACAAAGCCACAAATTTGGAAGATAATAATATCAGAAGGGAAGTTAGATCGGATCTCGAAATATTAAAGACATGGTTTGATAGTAAGCTACTGACTGTAAACTGGGACAAAACAAATTATGTACCTTATTCAATATACAGGGTGTTTTCTAATTGAATAATATCAATAATTAAGGGAGGGATTTTTGGGTCCATTTTTGTTAGATAGAAGGTTTTTAAGATAAAAGAACGAACAAACTAACTTAGTTTTATTCGAATCATTCGCTTTGATTATTTTTTTCAATTTGAAGTTATTTTAATTGATAAGAATTCTGCTTTCTTACATTTCGACTTATTTTGTTTTCCTAACAAAACACCTGTATCTGGTCAGCGAATAGTAATAAACCATTAGTATGAGGTAGCGTTGTATTCATGAAGAAGAGGAGAATACATTTTCGACCAAAAAAATGGGGGTTCCTTTTAAAAAAATATATGGTGACGTCACAGCTCAAAAAGGTGTACCCAATATTTCCGTCTAACAGACAGACTAGGAGGGGCTATGTTATAATTGACGAGAATAGTTGAAAAACAGTTGAATATGCCATCGAACACGATTGGTTGTCATCCAAAATTTTAAAAGTACGCCGCCTGCTGCCAATATTTGAACACAACAGACTGACAGGCTATCGTGTCACACGCTAAACGACCTCTGATTAAGATCTCTCTCGGTATTAAGTTCATAAACTAAATTAGTGGAGACGTTTTAATAATTTTAAAAATTTGTTTTATCAGAGATTTCTTTGAATGAAAAATTAATTGTATAAGTAATGCAAATCAATACCATTTAATGAATGCATATGAGTGTTTGTAACACCCCGCCTTCCAGCAGGTGTTACCTCGCGTTCACCGTCAAGCGGAGGAATCTCTCATGGGGCCGTTTGGCTTCCAGTTTATTTCGCTGCCAGGCCGTTTAGCCGCCAGCCGGTCTTGCCGCCATCCCGAATAACACTTAATTGAAAACAAATTGTTTTTTGTGTGCTATTGAAAGCAAATAATGCAAAATAATTATATTATTCATATCCTCCAAAATCTTAAAATTCTATCACAGCTAATCGAAATTTATAAAATGTTTTTAAAATTATTTAAAATTCTTGGAGATTGGTTGAAGGAGATTAGTATTAGATGTCTACTCTGAAAATGTCACTTCAATTACTTTAAAAATGTGTTAATAAATGGTCCTGGAAATTTAGCCCTTTTTACCCTTTTCCTACCCACGCCACTGGCTTAGTAATGGAAAAAATACATTTATTGCAACTCAATTTCAAACAATTTTTTTTATAATTCTGCTAATTTGGTTTAAAAGTTTTTTGCCATCTTGCTGATGCATGGGGTTCAAAAAATAGAAATTTATCCCAAAAATCAAATGGCAGTCATTTTGAAACGACTTGACCAATTTAGCTCAAATGCAATCTCAGATCACTCCTTATGAATATCTTACTCCCACAAAAATTTCACTCTCCTCGATTGAAAATAGCGACCTGAAATGATGTGACAAAAACCGTTTTTTTTAGTAGTAAACAGAGACCATGTAGAAGTATAGCGACCTTAGGAATGTTCTTCATCGCAATCCAAGGTTATCCAAAAGTTCTTCAAGACTGCGAAGTTTCGTTCACTAATCTTGAAAGATGAAGCTACAGGAGCGTTTTTAAAATCGAAAAACGCGATTTTGGAGAATAATAAATAGGTATGTATGTATTTTTCCAGTTTTTTGTATTAGATGTATCGGGAACGGTACAATATACAGAGCACAGCTTTTGTACAGATCTTATATTTGATAGTAGCTACTTTTTTATTGCCCTGACGCATACCAGAGGCTTTGCAATGAACCCGAATGCGCCAGTGAAATGGCTTTTAAATAACGTCTGACGGCCAAAAAATAAGTGGTAAAAACAATCCCCCTACCAGATGAAGAGTTGTAAGGACCTTGGGAATGCTTTGAACAGTTTACAATTCGATGACGTCTTTTGTGATAAGAAAAATCGTTTTTTGCAGTGTTTCGACCAAGGAACTGCTTCTTGACAAGGAACAATATCGGCAAACATTAGGTACACATAGTATGCAGGAAGTTCAATCAATCGTTCAAGCCTATTGAAAGGTTATCGACTTGGTGGTTATATCGCAGGCTCAAAATTTCAATTTAAAATGGTGCGAAGTCGATTTTGGTACATGGTTGATTCCAAGTCATGCGACTCCATAATTCAGACAAACACACACAAACCTGGGAGTTGGAGAACTTCCAGAATACCCCTGCTACTTCGTTCTTCTAAAATTTTGAAAAAATTCAAACATTCAGCCATTAGTTTGTCGACTAGGGAACTGCAAAATGTGTTCTCCTAATTTTGTTCACTAGTATGTATATTTATCTAGATACATATATCCAAAACTATTAGGTATTTTGAATCAAGAAACTAGAAACTTTCATATTTTTTCAAAATCCGATTTTCTTTTGTTAAGGCGGAACAATTCAGCCACATATTAGTGGGTATAATTACAAATCCAGTGTAAAAGAATTTACGTTAATTCGCTTCCAAGATTGCGTGAAATTGCGCAATCCCGAAATCTGGAATTAGAGGCTTAATTGAATTCCCTTGATAATACCGAAACCGCTTTTAACCGACTGACTGCCCTCAAACTAACTATTATTCCGCTGATGTAGCTACGCTTATATCCTCTATTATCATTTTTTCATATGAACATGGGGCTTACAAAGTTATAGTAATGTAACAAAAGAATACTAAATCAAAGCTTAATGTATCTACCTTTTAGTTCCGATCAATTAGAGATGTCGTAATCGTTGAAAGGTTTATCGATGGGAGAACATGTGAGACATGTTGCAATGAAGCAACTAGTTTAGTTGGTGTTTGAGTTCAGGTTTATTTAGTTTTCTTTTCTGATCACAAAAGAGAGTTTATTCAATTTAGCTTCAGGCACCAAACACTAACGATTCGGATCTGTTCAAAAGACGTAAGGAAGTAGATAGTTGTCGGGAAATTCTGACAACTTTCAGAACTCAATTACACAGTTTCCTGTAAGGGGATAACGAAACTTCATGATTACAACATACCTACATAATATGATAATCTGTACATTTATTGTATAGGCATATGTTTTTTTCGAAGCATGCTCTAGCAATAATGACGCCAAATAAAAAAAAATTTGAAATTGTTTTTGAAATGTTCTGAAATGTCTTGAAAAACGGAAAGTCTCATTTTCTTTTTGTTTTTCTCGTATACCTACCACATGAACTGTAAAGATAGGGACAGTTTATCCGTTTTCCTGCATATTTACACGTTATAGCTATTTTTAAGGTACAGTAGAAGCTCGATTATCCGAAGTAATGTGGACCGAACCCATTTCGGATGAGTGAAAGTTCGGATAATAGGCAGTTTTTTACGAATATATAAAATAATGTAGGCAGGTAAGTTACATGACTTTTTATTGTTAAAAACAACTCAACATAGTAATAAATCTTCGTAATCAAATAAAAACATACATATTTGTGTACATATCTATACTTATATGTAATATATAAAATAATAATTATTCTGAACAAAGTACATATTACAATTTCGGATAATGCGGAGTATTTGAAGGCGCGCGTTTCGGATAACGCGGATGACTTGATTTTTCGTTCAAATTTCGGATACGGACCACGATCGTTCCGGATAAAGCGGCGGTTTTAAAAATCAATTTTGTTCCGGATAAAGCGGATTCCGGATAATCGCGATCCGGATAATCGAGCTTCTACTACCTAAGCTCTAATTGAAGATTGCCATTTTCACTTGCTTATAATTCAATCTTAACTGCAATAATTGTAGCAACCATTCCTGTATTTTTATAAGAAATTCTAAAATTGAATCATATAGAGGGTGTTCAAAAAATAAAAGAGGAAACTTAATGATTTAACTGGATAATTTCCGGACTTTTTGCCTCACCCCGTATTATTTAGATGATGAAAAATGGAATCCAACGCAGTATCATATGTATATTGATAAAATATACATATACTTATTGATAAAAAACAGATAATAATAACCTTTTCTAGAGGTTTTTACTTCCAATGTTTTTCGCAAGATTATTTGATGGAAACCTTAACCCTGAATTTGCACATTGTCCAAATTGTCCTGTTTGCTGCCAGCTTGGATGCTCTGTTTCTTTTTTCTTCAACCGCTCATAACTCGCTTTCTAATCATCCTACAGTAATCGTTTCGGGGTAGTTGGACTCGTACTATCATTTAAAGTTAAAAATGCTTTGCCAAAAGCTCTTTTCTCTTTATTTTTCCGACTCTTTTCCAGCGCATTTGAGACCCTCATCAACAGTTTATTATTTAAACAAAGCTCAATTTACAGTATTAAAAAAAATTAGCCGATTGGTTGATTCCTCGTCCGAAAATCCACTCTTTAAGCTGCGTGTTTATTACCGTGAGACTTTGAAACCTATATTGCACGTTGCACTTTGGCGCGTTCGCGGTTCGCGCTGCATTTCTCGCAAATTAATTAAGATCAACGACATATTCGGTAAATCAATGTTAAGAACACACGAACATCTAGTGCGTGTGATAGTCTGTGGGTTAGTGTGTGATCTTAGCATAACTTTCAATCGATGTCAACTCATCAATTAAAAAGTAAATCCTGACGACTCCAATAACCCCGGAACGTTTTCCGGGGTTATTGGTGTGAGATTAGAACGCGACACAGAAGCGGTTGTAAAAAAAACCAGAATCCAACATGGCGGCGGACAGATCTAAATGTGTCTGAAATTTTTCAGGTCAACTCAATGCACTGGACTATCTACTCGTATGTTATAGGTAGGTACCTACGCATGAAATTACTAGCTACAATGGGCACTAACATCACATTTTTGAATGTTGTGCTCCCTAAAACTGACGATTACAGCTTGAGCTTGATATTACCGTAAAGCTGATGCAACGACGAGTATGAGTGCCAATATATTTCCGCAGGCGCCGCTAATTCAATTTTTCTGCCGACATCCAGGTGGTCATTTTATTTCTGTAATGGTAGGTGTTGCGTATAGACTTACTGCCAAGAACTTAATTGTTCTATTTGTATAGTAAGTCACGCGGTTTGGAATTTTGATTAATTTAATTACTCGAAGGACCAGCGGGAAAATAATTAGGGGAGCAATTAAGGGGTATAATTTCTAGGATGATAATTATGCACCTACCTTAAATATCCCATGTAGACAGCTTAGTGAGCTTTCATTTGGCGACCAGGGCCGAAGATACTATCGCGTCGCATAGCACTTTTGGATTGCAATGTAAACTCTTCTTGTTTACACCCGGACGTGGACCGAACGCGATGACGATTTATCTCATTCTCTTGGTGAAGTGGTAAGTGGTAGGCACCCTCTGGCTGTATGCCCATAGGACATGGTCTCGCGCACCATGTTGTCACGTTCCTCTCCCCCCCGTGCATCATTCAAAATAAGGAGGGAATTATATGGAAAAGGAAAACATGGGAACGGAACAGTAGGTACCTACGTATTATCCTGAAAGGTAATTGCTTTTATAGACAATCTTGGGGTAATTGATCCGTGTGAAATAAACTCGAAACTTTTGAGTTTTACGACTCAAGGTAAGCAAGAGCAAACATGTGACGACAATGGAACTATGAAATGATCGTAATAAAACATAAGGGTTGGTAAGAGAATCTTACGCGTCCAGATAGAATGCGTTGCTGTTAAATTACAAGGCTTGTGGTTTTAAACTTATCGATTGTTGCTCTACGATTTACCCATGTTACAAGTTCTAATTGCTATTATCCTGTATTTTATTGTGCCATGGGCCCAAAAGTTTAAATATCAGTCAAGCAAAACTAATTAAACGAGATGTAAGAGCAGCGTCCTGTACAATAGATTGCTTCTTTGTACCTATATAGGTCCAGTTTCTGACGTTGTACGTACATGAGTAACAAGGAACTAAGAATAGACCGACTAGCTGCATTGAGAACTTACGAGACTTGTGCCAGTATAAATCGCCCTTCCTCAAGTAGGGATCAATTATTGTAAAGGCAAAGTTATCGCAAAAGCTTTCGAGACAACTTCTCCAGTGATTCGCATTAATTCCAATGCTATGACTTATTCACGTCACCTTAAAATGTTATGGGCGAGTTACCATAGGAAGTCAGCTAATTATACTTATTACGGTTTCATAACATAGCCAATCAACAATGTGAGTTTCAACTCGCTGCGATTTAACAAGTTGTCGACTTGACTCAAAATTCTGAAAGTTGAACAATAATCATGCTCTTCAAAATGTTTTATCTCTCAGGCTTTTACGTCGGTACAAGCCCAACCGCGCAATCATAGCAATTAATGAGATGCTGCATGTCTGCTTATTTTTGGATTGGAAATAGGGATGCCCCCCCCCTGTGTTAAACCACAGAGTGAAATCACAAAAATAAGGCTTCGAATTCATAAAATTAATGTCAAGCCATTTTCTCACAGTAGTATTAAATCTTTCAAGATTTTTTCTTTTATTACGAATATTATAAATTTTGTTTTAGCTGACAATAATAGCAAATTGAAAAACTTGACATTCTCAAAAACTCATCTTGTAGATTTTACTTCAGGGTGAGGTATCAAAAAGGCAACAGGCCTAATAATTTGGAAACTGAAGATGTATGAGAGAAACGCCAAAACAGGTTCATTTTAGTATTTGAGAGACATCTTTGAGTAACAAATTTAACAATTCAAGTTCATCAGCTGGGCAGGGGCTATCCATTCGCTTATCATCATAGGGAATCGATATCGACTGATACATCATTTGAAAGCTACTTGAATTCTATTCTCAACGATGTCACACCTTTTTGCCCTGCCTGATTAAATAAAGATTAGATTTATCGTGAGTGGGTCATTGTGACACCTCCACTGCAACCGAATTGTGGCTCACATCTAGTCGTGCCACATTAACCCTATCAGATCAGCCTCTTTGACGAAGCTGACCATCTTGACTGTTGCTAATGTATCCAGGTCCTCCGATGTGAGAAAGTCTCTCTCTCCCGAAGGTTTGAATTCTGATTCCTCCCAAAGGGGGATACTTGCATAGGATGTGTTTTTCTGTTTCATCATCCTCAAAGCACATGCGGAATTAAGCGCTCTTTGTTTAACCCATCCTGTGCAGATGACTTGTAACGGAATGCGAGGCTTTCGTTTATAATCATCCTAATTAGGTACTTACTTTATTAGAGACAGTCTATTTCATTTAATCAGTTCGAAGCAGGAAAACAAGATTTTTCGGCGACGCTAGCAGCCTTATCACTCCGCCTCCGGCTATAAAAGCAGAGGACATCCGAAGAACGGACAGTGTTTGTTTGGGTACTGACCATCAAGCATTCAACACCGACCGGGTAAACAGGCAGCGAGACGCGAGCTGGGTATTGACCAGCGCGTGTTTCATTTCTCTGGTGGGTTAGATGAGCCTCCAGAGACAGGACAGGACCGGGCAACCGACGTGTGCTTGTACTGAGTGCACCGAGGGGTAAAGGCCGATGCATTGAGTCGGCCTATCCTAGTCCCATAACTCTCGCCCAGAGTGTAATGAGCACGTTTGAAAAAACCAGTAATTAATTTTCCTTTATTTTCAGTTTGTCAGGCTCACGTCTTATTGAGAAATGGATTAACTAGCAGGTCTCGTCTAAGCGGCTTGTATTGGGAGCCCACGGGGCGTGCTACCTCCCGTTCTCCAGACGGACGAGATTCGAGGCCCGCAAGAATCGATCGCGTGTTCCGGTACGGCGAAGCAGGTGACGCGTACCAGCGAGGTGTCCAGGGTTACTGAAGGTACAGCGACGGCTGGCGGCGATCCGCTCCTTATCACCAAACGCTGCAGCCAATTTATTCCGGGAACCAACGAGGACCTCGGATTACTGCGGTCTGCCCGTCCAGTGGGAGGAGCCATATACCTAAAACCACCATCGCCCTTGATAATATTATTTGGTTTATTGTATATAGTTAATTCGTAAATAAAAATTATTTTTAAACATCTTACTAACGGGTTACTTGGGGACTGATCCAGGCACGAATTATTCAAATTAAAATACCCGTTACAAGCTTGCAGTGCCCAATATACATATAGGCCTATTAGGGCTTTCAGTTCTTTCCTATTAAGCTCCAATAGTTGTTTGGTCCTTTTTTTCGATGTGACCTGTGTAAGAGACATCGAATTTGCGGACATCCTGAAGAATACATCAATCATATTGTCAATTTATTATTATTATTATTATTATTATTTATATTGTCCCATAGCCAAATTTGCTGGAGGTTTTAAAGCAATTCATGAAATTTCTACAGAAACAATAGACTGGTTACATAATTTTGAACTCTTGTAAACAAAATTTATATTAGCAGCCATATAACCTTAGTCCGGATGCTGTAAAGTGATTGCAAAACTTTAAACCAATCTAAATAGGATGGTGTGTTTTTCATGGGGTTTCCCTTTGAGCAACGGTAGTTTTCGCTGGGATTGTTACTTAATTCGGTGTAGGTATGGTACTTAGGTAAGTATTGGTACTTAGTAAAGAACCGAAATAAAATCGAATGGTTAGTTATTTGTAAAAATTAAATCAACTTGGTTGATTTTTTGTTTTACTTGTTTGTTGAAACAAAATCAAAACAAAATAGTTTTGGCGAACGTTTTTTATTTTTATAAGAAAACGTTATTTGGACCTACAAATGGTCACATAAACATTGTTAAGATGAATATGATAATAAAGGAAATATGTAAATATGTAAAATATGTAAAGGAACTACAACTGCAGAAGGAAGAAGACTGACGATCGGTAATAAAATCATCTCGTAAACTTCGTAACGTTTGACGTCAACCAAAGTAAAATGATTTATACTTCGCTCACTCTGTTATTACTGGTATGTAATAAGCCCCCATTCATAGATCCATCTTCAAAATATTGAATCAAATCTGCCACCATCAGTGTGGCTTCTTGAGCTAAATACTTTGGGATTTTGCTTACGCTTATAGAATAAAAAATGTCTGTTACTTTCGTTATTTTTCATTCATTTTATAAAATTACCAATTATATTTATTAAATTTCAAAACTGACAGATGTAAACAGAAAAAATCAGTCATTTTGGATAAAAAAGTTGACAACAAAGCCAGGGCGACGCTGTAATCTAATATCAAATTTATTGTTTCCGAATACTGCTAACGTCGAAAATGTTCCATTTGTCTCTTTAATAACCTTTAAATTCTACTTGTCATTTCTAGTGTCATAATGTTCGATGTTACAACGCAGCATATAAGCTAATATGACCGTGGTAGACTAGTTAGAAAAAAATCCAAGTGTACGGTAGTGTTTTGACATTGTCAGAAGTATCAAGAAGTTTACAAATAATAATAATAATAATAATATCTCTCTTTATTGTACAAAAATTGCAACAATCATTGAATAGTACAATAGTATTATGTAAAGAAAAAAATAAAACAAATTCAGTGAACAGAAACGATACCAATTCACACATATCGCATGCGTATTCAACAGGTCGTACGCAAGCGATTTAATATAAATATAATATTTAATATAATATAAAAATAAAACTCGAAACAACAGACAGTGTACATTAATGCATTAGTCTCTATACATAGTTCTTAATACTATACCAACGTAAAATGATCGCCAGATGCTATCAAGCAAAAGTATCTATATGTTTTCAGGTGATTAAGTCACAAAAAGTGGGGGTAGTACACGAAGATAGTATATCCGTGGAAGTATATGGTTCATGCTCTGTCAGATGTCTCCGCAGATATAATTTGAACTGAGAGCTAATGAAATTGGCAGCTGTATCTATCATTTTTTTAAAAGTGAAGCATGCAAAAGCGAGAATGTCATTTTCTACTCTGATAACTGCTCAGGGCAGAACAAAAACAAGTTTTTGTTTAGTTTGTACCTGTTTTGTGTGATGTATGACAATAAAATTAAGACAATTACACATAAATTTTTAGAAAAAGGGCACACCCAAAATGAAGGTGATAGCATGCATGCCACAATCGAAAAGGAGAAAAAGCGGGTCCTTAAAAGCGGTCCAATTTATATTCCTGCACAGTGGGCAACCATTATCAAATCAGCGAAGAAAACTGGAGAGCCCTACAATGTAAATGAAATCTGTACTCAGGATATTTATGATTTGAAGTCATTAAGTACTGAAATAGGAAAAAATTTCATAAACAACACAAAAAAAGAAAAGGTTGTTTGGAACGACTTAAAAATTATTAAAGTAGAAAAAACACAACCCAATATAATATCTTACACAACTTCTTACACTCAAGATAGTTTTAAGTCTATTGATGTCAGGCAAAACATGAAACAACTTCTTCAGTCAGGACAACCAATCAGGAACAGAAGAAAATCCGGTTAAAGCCAGCCTTCAAAAAACCACCTTCGATTGAAAAAAAGAAGAAGAAGGATCTGTTGGACCTCTGCAGAGACAATTCTATCAGACCTGTTTACTGGCCATTCTACGAAAATTTATCAGAAAAACCAGATGGAGTAGAGAATTGCTCTGAGTCGGACACTGTGTAGCTTTTTGTATTAAGATTTCTTGTTGGATAATTATGCTGACGTTATTAAATCAGCAAAAATTTATCGTTTTTTTTTCAATAAAATTGTTAATTTTCAATTTCATAAGTTAATTTTATTTCAAATCTTCTAGCAAAAAAAATTAAAACAATAATTCACCAGTTATCGATCCAGAAAAACAAGTAATATATCGTAATTCCAGAAAAAACATCAGGTCAATAGTGTAACAACTCATTCAAAGTTCAAATTTCGACTAATTTGAAAGAAAATTTCGCAAATTTTTCACATATTATTATTATAACTTAAGGCTATTCCAACGTAATCTCCTTATGTCTGTACGTGAAACAAAAAGTAGAAAAATGTTTTCAACATTATCACTGATTAAATATCTTTTTCTCTGTTTCTTCGAATATTGTAATTTTGTACTTGTTACACTTTTGAACTGAGGTATCGATATATCCAACGGTTGATGGGTCTAGTCTGAAATGGTTCAGGTATTCTATAGCCGCGTATGTAAACGTCTTTTCAGTGGACGAGAGGTGGTGGGTTGGTAGTCTAAATAGATTGAACCGAGTACGATAATTGTGATTGAATCGGAAAGGATTTAAGCTTAGCCTGATTTTTGTAGATAAGTTTGAGGAGGGAGAAAACATACAGGGCGGGCAATGTTAGAAGACCAAGTCGTTTAAAATGCCCCCTGCAAGACTCCTGGATGGATAGGCCTGCTAGGATCCTAAGAGCCCTCTTCTGAAGAAGGAAAACTCTACGGAGAGACCTCTCGGTACTGCCCCAGACGACGATGCCATATGCAACATGACTATAGAAATGTCCGTAATATGCTGAGAGCAGTATATTATGAGAGACAGTATGTTGAAGTCGTATCAAAAGGAAGCAAGAGCTAGAGAGTCTGCGGCATAAGAGGTCTGTATGGGCAGCCCAGTTTAGATTTTGGTCAATGTGAAAGCCCAAAAATTTCACGACTCCTCTGGGCTTATTCACGACATTATCATTATAGATGTCAGGCAGAGAGGGTAGACGTGATCCGGTAGAATGAAAGTCTATCAACTCAGTTTTTGATAAGTTTAGTTTAAGTCTATTGACTCGAAGCCATGTAGATGCTTTCTTCAACGGTCTTGAATTGTTGATATAATTTGCGAAAGGTCGTTGGTTTTTATCTTGATAAGTATAGTTGTATCGTCTGCGTAGTTAACACAAAGGGACTTTGCGGATGTTATTTAGGGACCTAAGTTGTTGATGAAAATAAGGAATAGGAGAGGACCAAGGACACTGCCCTGTGGAACCCCAGACGAGACAGGAGCAAAAAGGGACCTGGTCACTCGGCCATCCGATCCAGTCAATGTTACCGCCTGAGTTCTACCCTGCAGGTAGCTAGAGAGCCAGGAAATGGCCAGTCCGCGTACTCCCACATCTTCCAGTTTCAGAAGGAGGCATTCATGGCACACACTATCGAATGCCTTGGAGAGGTCCAAAAGCCACCCTACTGTGCGGATGCCATCCTCCATTCCCTCAGCAATGAACTCCGTGAGTTGGATGAGAGCAGTCTCAGTTGATCTAATTCTCAAAAATCCGTGCTTTTCGAACATTATCGCAGAATTCACTACCATGCGCCACCACAACAACTTCTTTTTATTGTTAGATAAGAATTTAGGCCCACATCAAGGATAAGTGTGTCAAAGTCAGTAGTACAAAAATGTTTAAAGTGTTTTAAATTCAAACGTAAAACAATTAACCCTATAATGGCCGATTTACCTAAGAATAGGTTTAGAATGACAAGCCTTTTTTTATGCTACAGGAGTAGATTATGGTGGTCCATTCATATCAAGGGACAAAGACGGCAAGAGTGTTAAATTTTTCAAGTCATATGTTTGTGTCTTTGTCTGCTTCGTTAAAAAGTTACAAATAAATTTAATTTATCGACGACATTTTATTATTAAAAACCAGTGATAAACAAACAGTCATTCTATCGTAGCAGAGATATTAACGGAAGTACGGAAGTGAATTATAACCATAAGAAGACAAAAGACAAATGAAAGGAGACTGAGAATGATATGGGTGTCCCTTAATCTAACGCATAAACGATTACCATATTTACGCGTATCATCTTAGTCAATTTTTTAGTGTTATACCTTACAGTGTAAAAACATACAACGATCAGAACGAATGAAATAGAATGGGATACCTACCAGGAACGATACCTACCAGGAACGACAAAAGGCACTGCATGAGTTGAATAATTTCAAAGAATGGCCAACGAGACCGTGCTCTGCCTGGCTTTTACCCGAAGTAACGACCTGAATGGGTGAGAAGCACTGCGAATTATTCCTATCTGCATAAAGTGGCAAGAAAATTTGATGAGGCCAATTCAGTGCATTTATGATGAAGACTTATTTGGAAATGCAACGGCACAGTACATTGACCAAGTAGTGATAAAAAGCAAACAGAAGGACAGCAGGAAAAACAGGAGTTCTGTGAAACTCATAATCTCAGTTAACAAAATCTTCAAGGTCTCCGGTATCCCAAAAGAATGGGTTACTTTTTTTTGGGTACACACAGTTTTGAATTGAGGCGACAATAATATAGTAGGATTAACTTTAAAAAGTCAGATGTGACGTCTTACTAACCGTCCGAATTAATATTTTTAATTTCACCAGAAAATGTCAAACAGTTAATTGTCAAGTTGTGAACGAGCGTAATTATTGAAGGAATCATTCAAAAAATTAATTGAACCGCTTACGTCAGTTTGAGAGCCACTGACAACTACATAAAATTTATTCACGTAATGACATTCTATCCTCTGTGTTGTGCATTTAATTCTCATTCAAAACCAATGTTGACGTATACTTATTTATGCGGGATGGAGTGTTTAGACAAACTGGACGGTTACTATAAAAACACGTACATGAAACAAAATAAATCGAACTATCAAAAGGATGTGTATTCTTAATCGATACGTATGACTTTTTAGACTTTATTGGACTATAACGCCTGTCAGTATTCACATAAAAAAATCGAACCCTACACGCGGATCTGATTTTGACCAAAAATAAAGCTATAGTAGAGAATAATCAAGTAGTAGTTGCAAAGTTTGTCATGGATACTCAAAATAACCAGCTAGCCAACTATACAATAAACTCTTAGTAGACATCTAGTCAAAATCCTTGTAAATAAGTGATTTTAACCACATCTGTAGTTGTCTCGTATGACAACTTCGATAATAGAAAGTTTACACAATATTATAATGTGAAAATTTTCCAGACAATTCTCATAATTATTTCGTGTAGAAATCTCTTTACTTTATTAATATAAAGTATTTAAACATAAGTAAATGGAGGTTATACAAAACAAGGGCGGTATATGATGAATAATTCTATCCAATGAAATGTGTTTCTGTAAAACTTTACTGCGAAATACCAAAGGACAATGAACTTTCAATCACGCACCAGGACTAATTCGTTTTTGTTCCGCTGCTTTAATCAGGTCAACCCTTAAAATAAATTTCCATTTACATATACCTACCCATTCTTCCTATGAATACGGTTGGTATGAAGTTACCGATAATCATTCCTTATATGAATATTTACGCAAGTTTCAAATACCGGAATGCATAAAAAAATTTCTAAAATGTTTCTGATTATATTGATCCATACAGAACTAGTCCTCTGGTGGGGTTTCGAGTCGTCCTGAAAGTGGCGTCCTCTACTTCCCTACACAAAACCGTCAGAGCAGGGATCAGCTGAAAGGAAAATTGAAAAATCAACTAACAAGAGATCTTTAACGGTTGTGACCCGAATGGGAAATCGGTGCGTGAAGTATCATTGTGATACGGAAGTGATATGATCGTTATTTACATGGATCTCTAATCGTGGATTTGACCTCCTATAGTCGGAGTTGCTATGTTTCCCTTTGCCACGTGCATGTGTTTCCAGACAAACGGGGAACCCTGGAATGTGCTGGTAGTGAAAAATTCTCATGAGGAATACCAGGTTTGTTCTTTAATTTTATTACTAAACTTACTCGGACAGATTAGTCTAATAATTATGGGACCAATTTGATGTTAACACCGTATATTCTATAGTAAAATGTTATTTAGGAAGCTAGGCGGGCACATATTTCCACACAAGGAATATCAACCTGTTGAAGCTTGTTTACCTTTTGAAGTTCTTTACCTATAAGAGAAAATAGAGTATAATTACTCAGTTTTCTTTGTTGGTCATTGATTTGAAACTGGAGCATTTACGGACAACAGGAAATGATAATCAATAGATGCTTGAAGTGTATTAGATTACCTAAAGAATTTTTTATACAAGTCTGAAAAAGATATAGGATTATTACTCGAATTATTGCAATTTATTTTATACAATCAAGAATTAAGAACGTTGTTGTTTTTTGAGTTTAACAATTTATAAAATAATTAGCAAAATATTGGCTTATCAAAGGGTTAGTAAAGTAGCCAGTCCTCGCAGCTGTTGGAGAATATTTCCAGATATGTGTATTTATGTTTTGCAGGAACGGTTTCGATGATGTAGAATTCTATAAAGGGTGGTTATTTTTCAATATTTTAATAGGGATTCTCCATAACAATAAAAGATACAGGAAACTTTATCGCGCATCCTCGATATCTTTTTTTTTTGAGAAAACTTCAATGGTAAAAATTAAAATTGGCCATCGTCTTTTGTTTTCGAATTATTCGCTAATACTAGATTTTTCAATATTTGAGAAAATTCAATTGCCACTATACAGAGTGCACCATACTTATATCCATACCTATATTGCTATCTCCTGAACGCTAACAGATACAGGGTCGGTTGAATTAGAGAAAAGATGCGCAATTTTGTGGCCATCTCGAATCCGTCAAGATATACAAAATATCTGAGACTGCTCCTGAAATATCCTGAAAAAAACTTGAAAAATCGAGATTTCTTATTTTTGGAATTTCTTTCTTACTATAAGAAATTAATCAATAATTTTTTGTAGGCTTACATAAATCGTCAAGAGCTACCCATCGGTCATTACAAAAATTTTCAAGGCCGACTAGATCCAAAATTTCACAGTCAACTTTCGTTTTTC
This sequence comes from Malachius bipustulatus, assembly GCA_910589415.1. NCBI lineage: Eukaryota > Metazoa > Arthropoda > Insecta > Coleoptera > Melyridae > Malachius > Malachius bipustulatus. Next base: position 32,664,997 of record OU342630.1, read on the forward strand.
TTATGGCCGCCATATTATTTTTTTATGTCGTTCGATATGAAAAAAATATTGGAAACCAAAAATAATTAATAAACTTCAAAAAAAAATTCTAAAATTTTTATTCTCCTTTTTTCAAAGAAAAACCTAGAAAAAAATCATCGAAATACGTCAACATTTTTCAAATACGCCGAAATAGTGCTTGTCTTATGGTTTTTTAATTTATCTATGAAATTCGGTCTAAAAATGTCTTTTTTGTAAAGAAAAAAGAAGAATAAAAATTTTTTAAATTTTTTTTTTGAAATTTAACAATTTTTGGTTTCCATTATTTTTTTGATACCGAATGGCATAAAAAACAATGTGACGGCCATAAGAAAAACAAAAGTTGACTAAGAAAACTCTGGGATCTAGGCGGCTTTGAAAATTTTTGAAACGTCAAATGAGTTGCTCTTGCCACTTATGTTAGCCTACAAATTTTTTCTTATTAGCTAATTTGCAATAATAAAGAAGATATGGAAAAAATAAGAAATCTCGATTTTTCAGTTTTTTTTCAGGATATTTCAGGAATCGTCACAAATATTTTGTATGTCTTGATTGATTCGAGATGGTCACAAAATTGCGAATCTTTGGCCTAGTTTAACTGACCCTGTATCTGTTAGCGTTAGGAGATAGCAATATAGAGAAATATGGTGCACCCGGTATGTTTCTTTTACAGAACGAATTAGAAAACTTTCACACAGTATGTGAGATGAAACTGACTTAGAACTAAATGCCAAAAACATTCTCAAATATTAGAGACATACCTAATCTAAGAACCGGTTTCCAATCGACGGTAAACTGTTGGTTACGCTGAAACTGACAGTAAACGTAAGAATTGAGTTTTTCAATCAGCGGTAATATCTCTAACCTGCAGTAAACTTCCATACTTCCAGTAAGTTTTACTGCCAGTTATTTAATGAGTAAACTAATGATAACCTCAACCTCAATATAAATGAAGGTTAGAAACGTTAGACGTTTGAAAATATTGTCTTGGAATTTTTAAAGTTGTGAAATATAACTAACTGAACATAACGTGTTATTTCTAAGATATTGATGACTTAAGAGTGAGAAGGAAGTTGACCAAGTAGTCTACTATCCGTGTTTGATAAAATTCTTTAATCCCTCGTCTCCTCGCGTCTTCTTAACTTCCTAAATAAGACTGAGATTCTTTCCCGCTCCCAACACGGTTTCCTGAGGAACATATCAAATGAGACGGCTCTAATATAGCTCACTGAGTACATTTCTAAGGGCATGGAGGAGGTCATGCGAACGGCTGGATGGCTTCTGGACCTTTACAAGGCTTTCGATGGTGTTGTGCCACGAATTCCTGCTTCGGAAGCTGGATAGCATCGGAGTTGGCGGATTTCCCCTAACGTGGTTTACCAGCTACTTACGGGAAAGAACCGTAACGGGAGTACAACTCCATGCGTCTGATGGTCGACTTGTGAGATCCCACTTCGCTCCAATCTCCTCAGGAGTACCCCAGGGTAGCGTACTCAGCCCGCTTCTCTTCCTTATTTGCATTAACGATTTGGGCTCCTCCATTTCTTCCCCAACCTCTCTATGTGTAAACTATGCAGACGATACAACCATCTTCATTAGGTTAAAAACAAACGACTTCACTGAAATAATAAAGTCAACTAAACTTCCATTGGAAGCAGCGTCTTTATGGCTTAGAGAGAATAAACTAAGACTGCATTTAACAAAAACCGAGTTGATTGACTTCCATTCCTGCCGTTCTCGCCTTCCTCCTTTACCCCCCATTCCAACCACTTAGATCTCTCCCACGGGAGTCGTGAAATTTTTGGGCTTTTACATAGAGGCTACGCGATCCATTTTCTTATATCGCTTATAGTTACGGAGATAAAAAAAAAGTGAAAAAATGTAGCCATCTCAAGAATTAGCAGAATCTCTACATCTTTTGAAAACTCATGTTCAAAGAAGGTGAGAAGACTGTGATGCGACTTTTGGATTTTCTGGTAAGTAGCGACTGCAGTATAAGTTTCCAAGCAAGCGCACGGATCAGTTCCTCTACCTTGAAAACACCACTGGCTGGAGATACATTTTCCTTCCTACGTTGAGGCACTAAATATTATAAGTGTTTAGTTTAGGCTGTAAGCAACTAATCTAATTAAATATTTCAATTACCAAATATCAAATTATCCAATTATCAAATACTTCAAATTCTGTGTGAATGTCAACAATCTTAGGAATATCCCATATCCCCTCCTCTTTTGTCCTCGATCCTCATTCTACTTGATAGTTTGCCTAAGTGTTCCATAGGATTCGAGTTCGTGGAAGCAGAAGAATTTCCCTTATTTTAGAGCCCACCATGGGTATCTCGTAAACGCTAACAGATACAGGGTAAGATAAACTAGAGAAAAGATGTTATTTTGTGGCCATCTCGAATCTCTCACGAGATACAAGATATATGTTATCGTTCCTGAAATATCCTGAAAAAACTGAAAACTCAATTTTTTCATTTTCTCAATAACTCCTTTATTGGGATCAATTTACATCTAACGGCACGGACACGGACCGCGTGTTCAACTTGTGTGTGGCCATATGAGCTACATCGCGAAGCCAAAATTACCAGAGTGGAGCAACAACTGATGTCTTATTTACATATTTAAGACCGATGTTCCCCTTTTCTATAAAAAAAAGATGTTCCAATTTGAAAGTGAGCGTATTGACATTGTTTGACATTCTGCATTATTTATTGGTGATACTGAATTGTTTTTACGCACACTAGTTTCAAAGATATGATGGGTCAACTTTTGTTTTACTTATGAACGTCATATTAGATTTTTATTTAAAAAAGTACAGAAAATTGTTCTGCGCACACCTAACAGCACACCTAATTATACTTTTTTTTTTAATGTGTTAGGTGTTTTATCAACAAAAACGATACAAGGAACAGTTTTTATATTAAGGACATGCGATACATACAAGGTGATTCAGAAGTGAGTATCATAAATTGGAGGTCTTGTAGATAAAGCCAAAATATTAAGAAAACTCAGATAAATTTTTTTCCGACAATGTTTTTTCACCGAGATACAATATGGTGTTTAAGTGTTTTACAAAACAGGTTTTTCAACACCCTGTATCTCGGGTAAAAAACATTTTCGGAGTTCCCTTAATATTTTAGCTTTATCTGCAAGCCCCTCAATTAATGGTAGGTACTTATCTCTGAATCACCTTGTATATCATCACATCCGTATTTATTACGTCACATCACCAATTTTGAAACATTTACCCTTTAACATAGTTTTGGGAAAAAATTATAATTATAGGTACAGAAAAGTTTTCTGAGCTTTTTGAAAGAAAAATCCAATATGGTCTCCATAAAGGAAACAAGAGTTGACCATCATATCTTCGAAGCTATTATGCGTAAAAACAATCAAGTAACACAAAATTGCGCAATGTAAAATAATGTCAATACGTCAAATTTCAAATTGAAACTTCAAATAATACAGGAGTCATTCAGAACATAAAAAATTGTTTTTCATTTTTTTCTGGATATTTCAGGAACGGTCACATAATATAATTTTGTATGCCTGCACGCCTTCGAGATGGCCACAAAATAGTGCATATTTTTTAAGTTGGCTAGGTATAAGATAATTCATGGGAATCATGGGAAGCAAATAATTCTTAACGTTCGAGATACTTATATTGAGCTCTGAAATAAGGGACACCCTGCATCTATTCTAAAGGTAAAATTATATTAATCGTTGCTAACCGCTCAGTACATAAATCATTCACATTAAATTCGTTTACTTCTCCCTTCGGCAACATGGCTCTCACCAGCGTTGCTAATAGCGAATTTTCAAAAATATGTGACCATGTTCCGCTGCTTCGCATCATCACAGGAGGTGTCACATTTATGAAGTTACCCAGAAGATTACTAGTTCAGGAATTTTTTGTTAAACTTCATAGTTCTAAACCACCTGGCCGAGCATTATGGTCTTTTCAATTTATTGTCGAATATATTCCGTTTCTTCTACTATAACAGTCAAGGATATTTATTGGAATTTTGAACTTTGAAACCTGTTTCAAACTCCCTTCCGGACAGTTAAGAACAGTTAGGAAAGTTTTCGTACAGGGACCTGACGACGGGTCCCACTCGCTGAGTCACCTCCCTGGGTAATAACAGAGGAGACTGGCTTCGACAGAATTACTCCACCCATGCACAGACAGGGAGTAGTAAGTAGGCTAAACTACGTCGGACAAACACATTTCTTGGGATGGTAATTTCCTGGTGCCCTATTTGCTTTAACTTACTACCGTGGAAATACAAAATTTATTTTTCTACAGGAATTTTAAAATACAGGAATTACTTAGAAGCGCTCTTTCTGTAATGACACCTTTATTATCCCCAGAGCGGTTGCTCAGAGTGCTTATAATATTTCACAATAACTTGTATGTTAGCATTATACAGGGTCCCAACTTTTAAGATTAGTCATAAGATAATTAATTCATGCGGAGCAAGTTTTGTAGTTTGATGCTTTCCATTGCGACCCAGAGGGATGAAAACGCTACCAAATGAAAGACAAAATAATAGTTTATGTGATATGGACAATTGTTCCAGAATTCAGTTTGAATTTTATTTGTAAACAGTGTGACGAACTTAAACGTGGTGTGATCTTAAATTAGTCATTTCCTTTATCTTTTATTTGGTGCCATTTTCATTCCTTCAAGAAGCAGAAAAGGTGAACCTGTATGAACACTTGCGCTAAGCACAAACGGTAAGAATGGAAACATTATAAACGCGAGTTTAGCATCTTCTGCTTCCTTGGAAAAATGTGGTCACTTTGTCAGAATTTCGGCCAGGAATCGAAGTAGCGAGATGAAATAGACCCCGTGTCGCTAATCTGGACTCAAGAATGTGACGTAAGTCATAGAAAACTTTCAGAATAATACAAGACATGCTTTGAATCAACTGCTTGTTTTGTCCAGGCTTGTAAGTACGGATAATATAAGCGGGAGCAAACTTATTTTATTGTAGGTTATCTCTAATAAAAGCAACTTACCTACATACCAGCGAGAGATGATCTCTTAAGAGGGGTCAATCAATTGAACATTGTAGCTAATAGTTATCCAACTTGACCTGACCACCGTCAGAATCTGCGAGAAATTGCGTGGTCTACGGTTAATTGCCTGCCAGGCACACTACAGAAACCACTCACACGTTCCCGAATTGCGGTTACGGACTAAGGTCACGTAATACTCACGCCATTAATTAATAATTCCTCAATCCAGGGGAGATTCTCTTCAGGTAAGCTCAGTTGTTTCTCCTAACTGCAGATATGCGCCGTTCACCTCGATCGTGCTGGATGTTCCGTCTCTCAAAAAAGTGACAGTTTTGCTAATTGAAGAACTCTTGATATTTTTCATTCAAATTACGGGATATTCACTAACGTATTCATCAAACTTCAAAATATAACTCTGGGGTTAAATTTTGAATTTTCTGACAGCTGATTGGTCTAATGCTCAATCCCTACGAATGCTACGAATTTTGAACCAATGACATGTTCCAAAATATAACCCCAAGGGTTATATTTATTGATGAATACGGGCCTAAGTAAATGAAATCAGGATTCCGTGGTAACTTTAATGTGATTTGTAATAGAATCACTGAGTCTAAACAATCAAAATTGCAGTAACGTCCTTATATTATAAGTTACCGTTGTATGTGTTTATAAATGCCAGTTGTTTTCCATGATCAGAAAAGTCATAGACAATGTAATTTCAATTAAAGATTAAATACTATAATTCATAAGAATTGCAATTTGTAATAATTGCAGGTAAAAATTATTTGAAAATCAAAATCACATATAAAAATGGATCAAAATCAATTCATGCAACTAATGAAAAAATTTAACAAAAATCAACAACTCGTGATTTAATTTACAGGGTGTTCCATTTTGTAAGTTCATAACTCCGGCAAAAGGTAGAACACGTAAAAATAATTGTATTTTTTCTATACAGTTTTGCTCTGGAGCACTACTTTATTTTTGAGATACAGGGTGCTAAACTTGGAACAAAAAAATCAATTTTATTGAATATCTTCTAAACTATTGAAGATATTTTTCTCAATTTTGGTGTAGGTTGATATTAATAAGGGGGTAAAATGTTGAAGCACAAAAAATTTCTTTAAAGAAACCAGTGGCTTATTCCAAATTTTATATTATTACCTGAAAAAAAAAAACTCTTATTATTATAGTACGATGAAGTTTAAAAAGTCATATGTATCGATTAAGAATACTCATCCTTCTGATAGTTCGATTTATTTTGTTTCATTACGTGGTTCTCATAGAAACCGTCAAGTTTGTCTAAACACTCCATCCCGCATAAATAAATATACGTCAACATTGGTTTTAAATGAGAATTAAATGCACAACACAAAGGATAGAATGTCATTACGTGAATAAATTTTATGTAGTTGTCAGTGGTTGTCAAACTGACTTAAACCGTTCAATTCATTGTTTGAATGACTCCTGTAATAATTTACGCTTGTTCACACCTTGAAATTTAACTGTTTGACATTTTCTGGTGAAATTAATTCGGACGGTAAGTATGACGTCACATATGACTTTTTAAATTTAATCGTACCATAAAGGTCTCTAGTGTCCGTATTCATCAAACTTCAAAATATAACTCTGGGGTTATATTTTGAATTTTATGACAGCTGATTGGTCTAATGGTCAAACTCTACGAATGCTACGAATTTTGAACCAATGGCATGTTCCAAAATATAACCCCAGGGATTATATTTATTGATGAATACGGGCCTAGGAGGCTTAGTTTTTGAGATATTTGGATTTTTTATAAACGAGATTACATCATAAAACTGCAAACTTCAAGATAGAAGTGTTCGTAGATATCACTGTTTTGTGTCTGTGTGTGTCCTCAGTTGATATGAGACAGTAATATAACATTAAAGTCAAATAAACTTATTTTGAACTTTTATATTTTTTTTAGATTCCCTAAGAAAACGGTGTATTAAAAAAAATGCACACTTTTTGAGCAATTATTGTGGATATTAATTATAATTTTTCATAAAATAAATTAGAATATCTCAGAAACTAAACCTCCTAGTGTTTTTACTAAGAGTATCTTTTTTTAGAAAATAAAATAAAATTTCAAAACAAGTTTAAAAAAAAATAATTCTCTCCAGTGGCGTAGAAGTTTTGGAACGTAAAAGAAAAAAGAATCCCCATAACTACGTCACTGGTTTCTTCTGAGAAATTTTTTGTCCTGCAAAATTTTATACACACTATCAAAGCGTGGTCCAAAAACAATCTCAGGTTATTCGAATAAGTTGCTGATGGACGATTATGTCGGTCCTAAAAAGGACGCAGCGCACGGTAAGTTTGGCGAACTGAACCACAATTTTCTGAATAAATTTCCACAATGTTCAAGCGTTGGTCTGATGCATATTTATAGTAAAATTGCAAAACATACTGAGCATAAATCAGCTTGCAGCTTTAAAATTGACTGTGATCTAAAAACAATGTTGCCAATTAGAAATCGTAATGGGAGATCGTAAACCATCGTAATGGGAGCTGCATGTTTTAACAAACTCATCAGAATTGATAGAACATTCGAAAATATATGTTGCTACAGATCCTGAAAATTTAGATTAAAAATTTTTTTATTATCAAAGGGATACTATAACATACAAGAATTCTATGAAGGTTGACCAGAGGAGTGTATCACGTCCTTAATGATTTGTATAATATAGATTATGTGCGTTGGTTCATGTACAATATACCTTTCTGTGTATTTGTTTATAATTTGTTGTATTTATTTGTATACAAATGTGTATGTAGATATTTTATTTCTGTGGAGTCCATATATGACACTGCAATGGATGTACATTTTGTGGCAATAAACTAAACTAAACTAAACTAAAAAAAATCTAAAATCTCAAAAACACTCATATTATATTCAGATTTCAGACTGCCAATCCATGATCGACAACGTCCCTAGTGGTGTCCCTCATGTTCTATTTTTGGCCTTTTGCTGTTTATAATCGTCATTGATTTAAAGTCCTCAAAGTTGAATAGGTATATGTACCTACATTATGAGGATTATTTGAAAATTTTCTACGATTTTGTTCAACTAAAGATTAGGTATAGAAACTGTGTTTTTCAAAAAAAAATATATATTTAATGCTGGATGTGTGCACCTACCTTGAAAGCCAAACCGGACTTCCTAGATTCGATCTCTTCATGTAAGACTATTCTGCATTTGGGTACCTTTTCTTTCCAGCACTGCAATATTAGTTTACCACTATCATCAACATCTTCGGAAATATTTCCCAGATAGATAAACCTCAGTTTGTCGTTGATCTTCAACTTCAACTTAGTGTTAGTCACATTAACACACTTCTTTGAGAAAGTTTGTTTACGTTTTCGTTTGATACTGACGTTGACATTTTCCGTATGATGGTCTTTCTCCCCAGTGTGTCAGTCCGATATGAGAAGGAGCTGTAGCAACGTTGTAATTTTCTTGGTCACTTATGTCTGGAAAATTTTTATTTTGAGGCTCTAGGACCAACAGTTCCCGAGATATGGCCCTTTCTTAACCCTTAACTGTAGCCTTAACCGATCAGCCTGAATACAAAAGAAAAATAGGACGTACGTTTATATGAATTTTTTTTAATGATTTTAATTTTAGTTCATTTTAATTAATTTTATAATTAATTTATTTAAGAATGAAAATAATAGGAGAACGAGTCTTCAAGGGGAAGTCTGTATTGAATTAAATTTAATTAAACAAGAAAAAATGACGTCAGGCACTTAGCTTTATTCAGGCGATTGCCGGTGGTTGACGTAACTTTGGGATCAGGTTTTCCAGCAACTCTGGAACAGGAGCTGTCTCAGGATATTCCTGGAGTCCTGGTGACTGACTCCCGCTCGTGATCTGGTCCTGGTAGTCTTGGAGTGTGGACTCTGAGCTCCTTTCATTAACTCTGATTGAGATGAAGGTGATTGATCATCTTGTCAAAAGGTGGTGAATTATATCGATCTGAGGGTGATGATCCTTAATCCCGGATTGAGGGAACGAGTTCCTACGAAAGAATACTGTACACATTAGTAGGTACTCGTGCCGCAATTAGGGTGGACCTCCAATAGCCACCGTTTACATTATCAAATATAAAATCACAACATTGCCATAATAAGAAGCTTAAAATAAAATAACGATCAGGAATGAAATAAGTGTTAATAACAATTATTATTATTAATAATTCATTTTAATTAAATGGTAGTTATGAATACATGCATTGCCTGCCACCGATTTGAAGAGAATAATTTAATTTGAACTAACTATTCAGTACTCAGCCTGTCGGAAACAGAACAAATCACACACTAGCCGGACATAGTTGATGCATTTCAAAAAGTAGGAAGAACTGTACTACAATAGCTAAATCGCCGAATTTATTTCTAGCCTTATCAATATCAAAATATCATCGACGGCGACTGTAACCCACCACTGGAAGATGTATGATCGTCCAAACGACATTCCCCTATGCATAGCTGGGTAATCACATCCGCTACCGCACTAATAATTAAGAAATAAATTATTTAAATAGGAAAAATGGAAACGTCAGAAATAGGCCAGTAGAATGGTAAGTATTTTGAGTTTGCGTTACCATGCCCAAATTTTGTACTATAGGACATTCGATAGAGGACCATTAAGAGATGTTGAATCCAAATTTGCAGCACCGTGCGACCTTTTCTTGAGCAATTACGCAAAAAAACGTTTTTTTTTTTCATATTTTCACGGAATTCTCGGCTTTTATCTATCGCACATAAGTAAATGACATATCATTCTCTTTGTTATAGACTTACCTACATTTTTTATACAAATATTATTTTTGTTACACTGATAATAAAAATAATATTGATGTTTAAAGTTAAAAATTTGTATTTTGAATAAGGTTTTTTGCAAATCACTTATTTTTTTGAATTCTAACGCTGGAAAGCCTAGGTAGTTTTTCCAAGAACAGTCAATGACCTGTGCAGTGGTATGTTAATCTTAAAAATCCGATAATCCAGTCTCCGGCAATCTACCGCAAAAATGTGCGTGTCGGTGCTGTACAATTTTGAATTGACGAATATTCGTCAACGAGTGAAAAGTCTCATAGAAAATTTTGACAGCATTGTGACAGTTTATTCTATTATCAGCAATAATTACTCACTGCTGATAGATATTAATTCATTCCTTTCGAGAAAAGGTGGATGGTTTTCAAACCAATGATCTACTTTTTCGGTGTCAAAGTTATCACGCGAGACGCGGGAAGGCCGTGCATCTACGTGTTGTTCTGCTATTATTGTCTTAAATTGGTACCCAACAAATTCTTCTATAGCGTCAACTTCATTCGTCAAATACAAATTTTGAGGACGATTCTACTGGCCTAAAATGAGTTGTTACAATAATAATATCCATGGCTTATAAGACCATAAAATTTTGAAGCACTTATTATTGGTAATTGAAGCAACTTTTCTCACAGTGATATTTTTAGGTGTAAAAATGAAAAAAAAAAATTCCCTCATCTAGATATTGCTGCCTAGTGCCTAGATCCATTCAAGTGATTTTAAGCCCCACTAAAACCCAGAAGAACCACCTAGAATTTTATAAGATGAAGCCATCTAGAATTTCAATAAATAATAACTTTTTTTAGTTTTTTATTTTCAAGTAGAAGAAGAAGACCGGCCCTCTTTACATTTCTTGCTGATAGAAAGGAACATAAAAGAAACAGGATTTCCAGAAATTTCTTATGATCCATATTTCCACGGAACTATTTACAAAAATAATTCCATTTGGAAAGTAGTTTGTTTCTATCTAACATTTGCCAAAATTTACAGTGACAAGTTTTTAGACTTTCATAAATACCTCAGAGTATTTTTTTTAATCCAACGATATAACTAGACGACGTATCATCCTATACATTTTTTGTTTGCTTGTTTGTTGCTAGATATTTTTTTTAACTTTGTGTTGGTTACTTGTCCAACTAGCTATCGCGCCACGTACCATCTTTTTGGTAATTCCAACATTGGTTCTGGTCATGTGCTCATGTGAAGGCGGCTGCCGCGCCCTATTTGGCCAGTTCATCCGCCGTTTCGATACCGCAACTACTCCTCGGTGACCCGGTACCCAAACAAGTATCACCTTGTTTTGTTTTGCCAGATCGTTGAGGTCGTTGATACATCCTATACATACTCGTATAAGTATTGAAAATGTTCTAATTATATGGCATTAGAAATTCATTTCCTGCATCGGTCAATGAAATAGATACTCAATTTTCTTCTTACAGTGAGCTTCGATACTTCGTTTAGATACTACCTAACTCCAAAAATGTATAGGTAAATATTATTAATATTTTCAAAGTCACCTTGCTGTAAAATTATAAGACACTCAGAGTAATACCCCAAATTAATCATAAGAATGCGAGGAATGAGAAAATCTTAGCCTCTTCATGGAGAGTTCGCAAAGTATCTCAATAGCAAATGCTAGGGAAGTTGAAGCGACTTTTCGTTTAAATCAGAATAAGTTGTAAAATTGACTTGCTCACTTATTATGTACCTAAAAAGTTTGCTTCTAAAGGTTGAAGAGAGAAAAGCTATATTCAGTCAGTCCTTGTATTAAGAAAAATATTACCCAGCTATTTATACGTTCTTTTTAAAATTTTAACTTTTAGATTATTTTTTAATTAAAATAATTAAAAATACCTTATTAAGAACCACAACTGTGTAAATGTGAATGTCAAAACATGTTGGAATTTTTATAAAAACTTTAGAGATAGCAGCGTTATTAACTCGTGATTAAAAGATTAAAATTAATTTAAAAAAATCCTACAGGTTTTTACATTCACGTTCAAAAAGTTTATATGATAAATTAGGCTTAAGTATAGCTAGTGACCAAGTATATTTAATATTGCCATAGTAACAAAGCCCAATTTGCCTTAAGCCAGACTTCAGAAAAATTGTGCAACCGGGGGTTATTAATATAATCATTATACAGGGTGTCCCAGCTTATTCGAAGCGGTCTCTGTAGGCCAAACGATGGATTTTTTCCAAAAAAATTTTGAAAATTCAAGTACAGAATCACAATGGCCATAATTTAAAATTATTTTGGAGTATACAGAGTGTCCCATAAGACAGTGGCATATCAAAGTTATGTTTTTTTTAAATGGAATGCTCCTATGTTATTGCATTTTTAGAATGTCTAAGAAGAGAAAATCAGATTGGATTTTACAGTTGGTGTTTAAATTCAGAAGTTTTTGAGTTATAAACAAGTGAAAATCGTCATTTTTCATGTTCGAGGCCCTGTACAACGAAAACGGCTTAAGATAGCGGAAAACGGCTTACATGTCGCTATTTTAACTTTTTATGTACTGTCCTATGGTATAGAAACATTTGTACTTTCTTTGATTTTTTTATTTAGCGACGCGTGGAGAAATCTCAGAATTTTTCAAATTTTTTATCACCCTGTATAAACATTTTATCTACATCATGGGATAGTACATGAAAAATTAAAATAGGGACATGTAAGCCGTTTTTCTCTATCTTGAACCGTTTTCAATGTACAGGGCCTTGAACTTGAAAAATGACGATTTTCACTTGTTTATAACTCAAAAACTACTGAATTTAAACACCAACTGTAAAAGCCAATCTCATTTCCTCTTCTCAGATAATCTAAAACTGCAATAACATGGGAGCATTCCATTTAAAAAAACATAACTTTGATATGTCACTGTCATATGGGACACTCTGTATACTCCAAAATAATTTCAAATTATGGCCATTGTGATTCTGTACTTGAATTTGCTAAATTTTTTTGGAAAAAATCCATCGTTTCGCCTACAGAGACCGCTTCGAATAAGCTGGGGCACCCTGTATATAGTCGCATTTTCATTGTTATTTTAGGGATTAGTTTAGGAAAAAAAGGAAAACTGATATATTTAAATGTTGTTTTCAATTCTGATCATCTTTTTCGGTAACAATTTTTTATATTGTCAAAAATAAAGTTTTACTTTACTCTATGGAACAATTAATATTTTTGGAATACCTACCTCGTACAAGACTGCAAAAATTTAATGTGCATTATTTCATTATGTCACTATTTCATTTTAAGTTTCAGACCAACTTTTCAAGCAAAACATTTTATAGAGAATAACTTTATGGCTAAAATGGATAATAAAGTTTTCCATATGATTCCAACTTACATAGACACACCGTATACTGTATATCCATTCTATTGCCCGTTTTCAAAGGAATTGAACTGAATTTTCACAGTTTAAACAACTATGCTAATATTAATATACAGGGTCCTGCAACATCCGTCTTTCCTAGCGCCTTTCCCGTAGTGGATAAAAAAAAATGTTTCCTACAAAAAATTATTGGTTTGGAAATCTTCATGCCATAAAATTGTTTTACACTATACAGGGTGTCCCATTTTTGAGGTATTCTAACAGCAAACATTTTTTTAAATGGAATGCCCTCAATTTATCCTATTTTTTCGATGTCATTTTTTACCATCTACATTGTTATCTATTTACTATTTGATTATATTACAGTGTTGCCGACTTACAAATTTTTTCCCAAAATTCTTGTATAAAACAAGCTGAAGTTTAAAAAATGGTAGCGACCCCGTTTTTCTGAAGGTAAAAATTATTCTTAGCAATAACTTCAGTGCGGTTACTAGTAGATATGGTTTCTGTATTAGGCGAGGCTGATCAAAATTGTTTATTGGCGGAAAGGATTTACGCGATACGTTCAGTAAAAAACGTTTCAGGAAGCTATTCGATATATTTAATGAGACGGGAAGTGTGAAATACAAAAACAAGAAAGAACAAAACCTATCACCAACGAGGAAAACGAATTGTCAGTGTTGTTAACTGAGCAACTGAGCAACTGAGCATCAACAACTTATCAATGCTGATTTTCAATTTCGTTCCGGATTTTGTGCCTGGGCAAGATTGAAAATACACCAAGATCCTGCATTTTTCAATTACGTTTTATTTACAGATGAGGCGACATTTAAAAACAGCGGATCAGTAAACAGGAACAATTTTCATGTCTGATTCAACTGAAAATCCTCATGTTATGAGATAAATTGACAATCAGCATAGATGGTCTTTGAATGTCTGGGGTGGAATTGTTGGAGGGTATGTGTTAGGTCCACATTTCTTCGATGGTCCTCTCAATTGGGGCCATGTACTTGAACTTTTTGCAAAATGTTTTACCCGGACTATTAGTTAACGTGCCTCAACATAAGAAACAGAATATGTGGTATCAACAAGATGGGGCACCTGCGCATTTTTCGCGAAACGTCAGGGTATAACCTTGATGGTATTTTCCCCAACCAATGGATTGGTAGGAATGAACCCATCAGATGGCCTGCTAGATCTCCGGATCTGACAAAAATGGATTTTTTCTTGTGGGGATACGTGAAGGGAATGGTTTTTAACGAACCGTCGACGACACTAATCAATATGCAACAAAGAATTGTGGAAGCTTTTGCAAGAATTTCACCTGAAATGCTAGGAAGAGTGCAAAGGTCTTTTCAGCAGAGAATTGATTTGTGCCTGAATGAAAATGGGAGACATTTTGAACATTTATTATAATAGTTTTTCATTTGTATGTTCAATTTTGTTACATTTGCATGTTTTTGAATGAAATAATTAATCTTTTTTACATATTATGTATTATCGGTTTTTATTCTTAACTTCATTAGATGTCACACTGACACTTGGATACTTACATTTTGACAGTTGTTTTGCTTCATTGCGGCCTACTTCGGTGCATAGAAATGTAATTAAATGGTAACTTTTGTGGAAAATATTGATCATGTCAACAACTATGGGGCTTAGACATACGACATGCATTATGAAATTGAAGAGAAGAAAAAGGCCTATCGAATAGTGATATAAAAATAGAGGTATTCCATTTGAAAAAAAATAGTTAAGCCACTTTGAAGTTTGCAAAGTTTAGCATTTTTTTCTGAACACCCTATTTTACTAAATTCATATTTCTCATTATCACAATGTTGCTTAGTAACCGCACTGAAGTTATTGCTAAGAATAATTTTTACCTTCTGAAATACGAGGTCGCTACCATTTTTTAAACTTCAGCTTGTTTTATACAAGAATTTTGGGAAAAAATTTATAAGTCGGCAACACTGTAATATAATCAAATAGTAAATAGACAACAATGTAGATGGTAAAAAATGACATCGAAAAAATAGAATAAATACACGGCTTTCCATTTAAAAAAATGTTTGCTGTTGGAATACCTCAAAAATGGGACACCCTGTATAGTGTAAAACAATTTTATGGCATGAAGATTTCCAAACCAATAATTTTTTGTGTAGAAACATTTTTTTTTATCCACTACGGGAAAGGCGCTAGGAAAGACGGACGCACTGTTAGTTGCAGGACCCTGAAAACTTTATAACCATGAAAACTTTCTGAAAGTTAGTTTCAAAAGCGATGAAAATATTCAAAATTGAATAGCATAAAATACACTATTTATGCGATTAATGCGCAAGAAAGTTTTTTTCAAATTTATGGATAATAATTATTAATTAGTTCATTTCAACGGTTTCTCTATTAGCTTGCTGTATGCAGGTAATAAAAGATGGTAGGCAATCATAGCCTACAAGGAAAGTTAGTTCATTTTTTTTGTGGTACTGTATCAAATTAATGGAAAAGGCTTCCGAATTTACCTGCCTATCTAGTTTGAATTTCATGCCGTTCGCTCTTCGTTACGTCATATCCGAAGGGTACCTAAGAGGAAATTTTAATCAAAAGAATTTTACTTCAATTAAAAAATTCCAATTCTATCAGATCAAAGGAAACATTTTTTCATTTCACCTTTGTCTGCCGATGTGCCTATCCCGTAATCTTGCAGCGTGCCTAACTCAAAAGTAAAAGTCGACAAATTATCACAAATTTTGGATTAGTCTGATCCACGATAGAAGATAATTTTTATTCTGTCAAGTTTCATAAAGTTTAATTTTATATTTAGGGATAGTGAATGTGAGGAAAGAAAAGAATAAAAAATTTTTTATTAGTCTTTGACTAGATTTTATATTAATATTCAATCGCAAAAAATTTATTTAATGTATTGTTCATCGTGACATCATAATCTGCATGGGTATGAAACTGGACATTTTTTTTTCTTCCTAAAGAAACGTATCGAGTACGGTGTTGTCACTTTTTTCACAATACTAGTCATTATCTTCTTAACTAAGCCAATATGGTCGAGTAAGAAGTACACGAACGGCGAATCCACAATGAATGCTATGGTACTCTACATTACGCCATTTCGGTCTCGTGCTATTGTGATATAGGTGCCATTGTGATACAGGTGCTATTGTGATTATATACCATAAATAGGTATTGTGATACAAGTTGCAAATCAGGAGTGTTTTAAGCCCCCGACGAAAATTGTTTGACAATAATTGTTTGAAACACTTTTACAATGCGCATTTCAAATTTTTTTTTGTTAAGTCGCAGATACACTGCAATTTATGAACTCTAAGTCGCAAAAAACAACAAAATATGAAATCTAGAAATTGGTATTTATACATAATTATATTACTTTTAAGCACTTGTGCGTGAAAGAACATACTTTTTTTCGCCTCTGAAAGTTTACTTTTCGATAGGCTACAGCCGAACGAATGACGCCTATCCCAGACTGTTGTACTACAGCTTCTCGCTTCAAAGTTTAGAAAATTTTCCAGCCAGTTTCTAGCCCTAGGACCGACAACTTTTCTCAGTTGTTGTAATCAGTATAACGACAACGGCAGGTGAGAGCTGCATAGCTTGAAAGAAAGCTTAAGAGCTCCCTAGATTGATACGACTATACACGGATATTTGAAAGGACGATACCGAGTTGGGCCAAGAATTTTGTTTGTTGATAATGCCACAGCTCAGTTGGGCGAAGAACGATATTTGAGGGGATTATCACATATAATTTAACGTAACTGGCATGGCAAGAAATACCTGTGAGGCCTTTCCTTTCCCATTTATATAGCAGTGTTGCCAGATTCATGTTGAATAACTAATACTTGTTCGAAACTAAATATTGGCTATTCAAATAAGTTTTAATGCCATTAACTATATTCAAGGGATTGTTGAATAGTATTGACGAATTATGATTTGTTAGTTACAAAATCATGACCTTTCGTGTTTTCCAAAATTCGGTATTGCAATGCTTTAATGTAAAATTCCGGAATTTCTGTTAAATATTGCAACGTAGTGACAAAAAAGTTAAAATTGCTCGGAAAAATATTCAACCAAGTCTCCACTGGCTTCAACGATTCCTTGAAATTCCTTGGCTCAACTGAACCCTAGGATCGAAGAGATATACTCATGGATTTGGAGAGTCAATTACGTAATATGGCCCAACTCGAAAACGCCGGTTTTAAATAAATTGATGCGTGCTAAGACAATAATAATGTATACCTATATATAGTCCAATAAAGTCTAAAAAGTCATACGTATCGATTAAGAATACACATCCTTTTGATAGTTCGATTTATTTTGTTTCATGTACGTGTTTTTATAGTAACGGTCTAGTTTGTCTAAACACTCCATCCCGCATAAATAAGTATACGTCAACATTGATTTTGAATGAGAATTAAATGCACAACACAGAGGATAGAATGTCATTACGTGAATAAATTTTATGTAGTTGTCAGTGGCTCTCAAACTGACGTAAGCGGTTCAATTCATTTTTTATGAATGATTCCTTCAATAATTACGCTCGTTCACAACTTGACAATTAACTGTTTGACATTTTCTGGTGAAATTAAAAATATTAATTCGGACGGTTAGTAAGACGTCACATCTGACTTTTTAAAGTTAATCCTACTATACCTAATTACCTATTGACGGCGGTTGACAGTTGTATAGTCAAGATTTTAGTGTTCTGACTTTAGTGTTTTTGTTATCTCGGCCCGACCTAAGCCCATTTCAGCTCGTATGACAGTAGCCCTCGCTGAAACGGGCTCCGTTCCGCCCTTGATATACAATGTAGGTACTATTAAGCACTTGTCGCGAAAGAACATACTTTTAAGCACTTGTGGGTAATTGAATTGAAGAGAGGGTGGGCTTGCCATCGAAAATCACCAACTTCCACATAATTAAAACACCTCTGAGTAAAAGAATGTCATTTCTAAACTGAAATGGCAATCAAAAATATCAACTATCTACCATCTATCTACCTATCTATCTACCCACCTAACCACCCCTACCTACCCATCTTCCCACCTACTTACCACCTACCCACTTACGCTATTTTGGTAAATTGTTTCATAAAGTTGTCATTATGATTGTCATTTTAGTTTCGAAAGTTTCGAAACTGCTTTAAGCGTTTTAGTCTGTGACGTTATTTTTTTAACACAAAAATGCAACGTTTTAAACCAGAACGCAGCTGGTTAAACACGCTGCATCAGTAAAAAACTACCTTCTTTTGGCACAAGTGTCTTAAAGTGAAATTCTTTTACACACTCAAGTGCTTAAAACTTGCATAAATCATATAATTTAAAGCAAGTTTCTATGAAATATGTCACATATTGCTTTTGACAATATTAACAATCCTTTGGCAATAATATCGTGTCATCCACAAAATTTTTCATCAACTATTATTGCCTTGAATAAAATGAAGCATGTCTGCCAAAAAAAAATAATAACAACAATAATGATTATTGGAAGGTGTTTAATTGAACTACCCCAATTAATGATCTACAAATCATAGAACAATAAATAAAAACATGACTACTCGCATAATCAACTTTTTGTTAAAGTAAAGAAACTAACCTGGAAAAGAAACGACATCTGCTGAGAACGTACGGTGCTGAGTTTATTTCTAATTATAATTTGGCATTGGTTGTATTTCCAGAAGAATAAACAATAAGGTAACAAAAAGTTGGTTTTACCCATCCAATTAGTATGGAGATCACTTTTTTTGCCACCCGCTAGGGGTGACGTGAGTCGTCTTATTACCGACACTAACGCTAGTAAGCATCAGTGTCGGTAATACAGGTACCTACCTTAAGTCGTGAAGACAGTCAAATTCCACAAAGAACAAGTTATCTCAAAAACTCAGAATATTCTACCTTTCTGAATGAGGATAAAATAACATTTCAATTTGACGTTTCCGTTCGACTTCGAGTTTTTTAATGAACGAATTATCAATTACCTACCATTTTATAATTTCACATAGTTTCCAAAGCAGAAACAGAAATTATGAAGAATGGTGGTCAAAAAAGCCACGAATCTTAAAGAAGTTGCAATTAAGTATCTAGGTATTAAGTAGGTAATAGTACCTACCAGTAATTTCATCAGGTTTTTAAATTATAGTTACCTATAGCTTTTCGCAATATCTTTGATATTTTAATGAAACTGTGACACTTTAGTAAAATGAGCTCAGACATGACTGCAATAGCCATCATTCTCTTCCAAGGCACAATTTGATGAAAAAAAAAATTGAAAAACCCACGATATAAAATAACAATCTCTAATAATAAATAATTTTTGTTATTTGATTGGAAAATTTAGGGTTTTAGTACCTATACACTTTTGATTTTGCAGTGATAAAGGACTTCCACCTGGATCATAAAAAAATAATGAAAATAATTCTCATTTTAAATGAACAATAATAGAAAATTGAAATTCCATCTTTTCATGTTTCATTATTCATTCAATTCGCAAAGAGGGCCTGTGTTTTGAAATTGTTATTGTTTATTAAAACGAGAAAAAGATTGTCTCTTGAATCGTTCAGGAGGAAGGCCTTTATCAATAAAAATAAAAAGTGTAATCAAAAAGCCAAAATATCTAATACTGGATTTTCAAAAAATACTACGTGGCCCACATTTTTCACCTGAGTGTGTATCTTGACGACTTAGAATTCATAAATTATTATTGTTTGTTGGCGATTGAACAAGAAATATTTTGTGACACAAGTTGCAAAGGAGTGTTTAAGCACTTTGACAATTATTTTAGTTGCGTGCTTGAAACACCCATTTTGCAACTTGTATCACAAATAGCCACGGAACTTACATAAATTGTATTACTTTTATAATGTTCCGAGAAAGTATGTTCTGTTAACTGTCAAATTAAGGGAGATAATTGGTAGGTAAACGAGCAGTCATGCACGCAAATCGTTGAACAAGAAAATATACCTACCTAGAAACAGGCATTATACTATATCATCCAGTAACTTCGCAAATCTAATTTTTTACCCTCAATTTTCGTTTCTGGACCAGAATAATAAACTAATTCAAATATAATGATATCACCCAAGTGGAAAAGGGTTAATCTGTTTGACGTTACAAATAACAGGTACCTAATATATTGTCAGTGTTATTTATTTTGTATCATGGGATTATATTATGAGGGTGTATTATTATAATAAAATTTTACAAAATTGAGTTTTGGATACTATTTTTAAATAAGAATCTACGTGAAGCAATTCTTGGTCGAGTCCTATTACATTGATCAGGGAATAAAAATAATTTTCCTTCTTGAAAATGAAATTTTATAATATCACATCTGATTAACTAGAAATTCCTCCTAAGTAAATTGCAAGCCAATTTGATATCAAAATAGAATATTATAATGAAGAAAATTGTAACCGGAATTTTATCGCTAATATGGGCAAATATCGGACCACTAACTGCCGGTGATGTGAAGGCAATGCTTGGCTCTCTTTTAGGCATTTTCTCTACGTTTGCGAGCTTTTCGATGTTAATTTGTGCAATTAGAGCCAGATTATTGGCTTTTAAGACGTCAGCAGTTTCTCCACAACCTATTTTCAGATAGCAAAATAAAAGCACTTAATAAAAAATGCTTTCAGAATGGGTTGTCTGAAAAAACGTCGATTTTCTATTATAGTTTATGCAAAGTTTGAAACGACAAAAAAACTGAAAAGCGGCTGATAATTACTAGTTCTTTCATGATACAGAGACGACAATAAAACAAATTTAAAAAAAATATTTTTATTAAATTTTATATACCTTATTAAAATTTTATTGGGGAATAAACGCGTTAAAAGAAAAATTTTAATTCGTGGTCACTATAAAAATATTATATTTTTTTAAACACAAGCATGTTATCGTGATTCATATATTATTTCCAAACAAAACAGTACTAAAAAAGGTAAGTACACTGAGAGAAATGTTCACTATAATAAATTTTAATAACACCAAACAAAAAGTTTTATACTAAATTATATGGGATAGCTACCCGATTGTGCTGCCAGTTTAAAACTCGCAATATTGGAACTACACCATTTCCAGGTGTAATTAAGAAACGGTTAAATGTAATTGAGAATAGTCAACTGTAATTCAGAATGCGTCATTTGTAATTGAGAATAGTCAAATGTAATTCAGAATGCATCAATTGTAATTGAGAATAGTTAAATATAATTCAGAATGCGTCATTTGTAATTGAGAATAGTCAAGTTTAATTGAGAATGCATCAATTGTAATATAGAATGCGTTAATTGTAATTGAGAAACCATCAAATGGAAATGAGAAAGCGTTAAATGTAATTAGGAAAGTATCAAATGGAATTCAGAATGGATCAATTGAAATTGAGATAATGTAAAATTCGTAAATTTCACATACAAGTCCCAGCATTTTCAACCACGTTCCACGAGACTGCTTTAGCTATGGAACCAATGCTAGTTGGACAATTGTTAGCTTTCTATGTAGTAATTAGGATTTTTATGCATGCATAGTTTTTTATAGTTGAATATGTACTTTTTTTAAGTTAAGATCTTATGTAATTAATTTGCATTTTTGACCTATTCTCAATAATTACAATTTACGCATTCTGAATTGCATTTGACGCATTCTCAATTTCATATGACTATTCTCAATTATAACTAACGCTTTCTCAATTCCATTTGATGGTTTCTCAATTACATTTGACTATTCTCAATTACATTTGACGCATTTTGAATTACATTTGACTATTCTCAATTACAATCGATGCATTCTGAATTACATTTGACTATTCTCAATTACATTTGACGCATTCTGAAATTCATTTGATCGTTTCTCAATTACAACTAGAAAAGGTGTAGTTAGTGCAACTAACTTAGGGCCGGTTGTTCGTACGTCAGTTAAAAATTTTGAGATAACTACTGATTTTAAAATGCCCTGTATTATCAAACCATTGGTCTGATATTTCTGAAAATGAATTCTGCTCGCTTTAAGAAGAGTTAATTACGGATTAAAAATACAAGATCATTAATTATATTCGCCGTATTTTCAAAATTTGCAATTTAAAATCAGTAGTTATCTCACAATTTTTAACTGACGTACGAACAACCGGCCCTTAGTGTAGCACTAACTACAAAATTGTAAAAATTGTAAACTTTTTATAAAATTGCCGTAAGTGAACTATCAACAGCTAACATAAGTAAACTGTTTGATAAGTCTTGCTCCTGCTACATACGTTGATAGCTTCTAATCAAAAGTTATATTACAGTCATTGTAGCCTTTTAATTTTGGTAAAAAATACTTTAATTAGTTAGAGACTAATTAGTTATTTCTGTTGGGGTAATAAATCAATTGAATAGCTAAATTTTAAGGTCAACTTATTATTTTTTACTTATATTTTTCGAAAAATTTTTTCGTTCTTTCAAACAAAACGGCATGATATGTTTGATGGCAATGCTACGAGTTACATGGACTCTTGAAGCAATCACATTAACGAACTGTTTAGATTCTCTTTGCTTCGATTTAAATCTTAATGATAACAGGTAGTGAATACGTGATCCTACTTTTTTTAATAGCCCATAGATGATGGTGTAGAAAGAATATTAATCATCTCCAAGATCCCAAACTTCGATACGTGTTCCGTCGAGGAAATCCTTTGGGCATTTTTATTGATACAGTTCGTTTGATGAGTTATTCCTAGTGCCCGCTTCAGTTACATTTTTGGGTTAATTCTCAGTTATGTTTAATAAGCTGACCAATAATATTAAAATACCACTTTACAGTAATTTTCTATTGGTTTTAGTCTTTTGTCAATTGCTTTTCCGAATTTGCCATATGCTTTTCCCATTTATCAAACGTCGGTGTGATTTTTTCATTTAAATTCCTCTTTTGTCAAATTATATTCCCATTATATCAAATGCTTTATGATACTCTCACTGCACATAAATAGGAAAAGCAATTGACAAAAAGTGAAACAGATAAAATAAAAAGACATGAAATCAAGAGAACTATAAAATGCGAGATTTGTTATTTTTCATATAGCTTTTTTAGTGTATTATTGCTGTAACTATACAGGATGATTCATAATATGTGCGCAGATTTTCAGGATGTGATAGCTCATTCAAAAATATGAAAAAAAGTTCCCATTAACATGGTGTAAAAAAAGAATTATTTTCAGCTTTCTGACGATATCTCAGTAGCTGTTTGAGATACAGAACCCAGATTTTTGTACACATCGTGTCATTAATATTATCTACGTTAAGGGGACAAATTAAAAATAAATATACAGGATGTCCCGTAAGTAATGGTCCGTGGTGAAATAGGAGATTCTTGGTTTAAAAATATTACGATCTGACATTACTTGCTCTAACAAAATCTTGATAATAAAAAAGATACAGGGTGGCAAAGTTGAGATTTAAAAATTTTCTTTTCAAAATATCTCGAAAAATTGTACAGGTACGAACGTGAAAACCTGGGGATAGATGTTTTACGGTATGAGAAATCATAGTTTGATATCCGTGTCAATTTATTTTATAGAGGGCGCTACTTAGGTCACGTTGACGACGTAAATGAACACATAACTTTTTTATCCTTCAGGATATCGCGCATTTTATTGTGAAATATTAAAACTACATCATTGATGAGAAAAAAAGGTATACTGGTTGTCAGTCTCAAAAGTTAGTGGTTTTCGAGATAATCACGTTTTAATAATCTCCTGCCTTATTTCTATTTTTTTTTATTATCAGAAATCTTAATGCAGTAGGTTGAGATAATAACCAGCATTTTGGCAATTAAACATTTTTCACTTTGACATATTAAAAAAGCAAACAAATGAACCATATTCACCTAAATTCCTATACAGATTCTGAAATAGTCGATTACCAGGTTGCAGTCTGTTTGGATATCGTGGCAGGTATTCTCGTTTCGCAGCTTGCCCATTGAAGTTTGGTTTGCAATAAAGAGAAATCATATCTCTCTTATCTGAATTTGAAAAATTATTATGTCTCGGCATTTTTTAATTTTCCAACTACTAGCAGTAAGCAAAAAATTCTGAACAGTATCAGTAGAGAAAATCATTAACTGTCAATTATCTCGAAAACCACTAACTTTTGAGACCGACAACCAGTATACCTTTTTTTCTCATCAATGATGTAGTTTTAATATTTCACAATAAAATGCGCGATACCCTGAAGGATAAAAAAGTTATGTGTTCATTTACGTCGTCAACATGACCTAAGTGGCGCCCTCTATAAAATACATCGACACGGATATCAAATTATGATTTCTCATACCGTAAAACATCTATCCCCAAGTTTTCACGTTCGTACCTGTACAATTTTTAGAGATATTTTGAAAAGAAAATTTTTAAATCTCAACTTTACCACCCTGTATCTTTTTTATTATCAAGATTTTGTTAGAGCATGTAGTGTCAGATCGTAATATTTTTAAACCAAGAATCTCCCATTTCACCACGGACCATTACTTACGGGACACCCTGTATGTGGCAGTGAAACAAATCATTAAAAAAATGATCAAAATTAAGTGATGTTTTTGTCCACAGCAAAACATTTTGACCCTTTTATGTTTTTTATCATAAAATGCTGTTTTTATCGACAATAGTTCACATTAGAGTATTTGACCAGGAGCACCTTTTTTATTTAGAGCACATTAGCAATTTAAAATGGGCTTTCATAATGCCAATTTTTGCAGTGTCGGATAAATTAGGGCCAAAAAAGTCTCAAGCAACCCCAAAATCTCCGCAACTGCCGTATATTGAGCAAATACAGGGTGGCCCAGCGAAAACGTACCAGGCCTAATAACTTGAAAACTGAAGATGTACGCGAAAAACGCCGAAACAGGTCGATTTTGTTATCGAGGGGGACATATTTTCGTAACAAATTTAACTACCCAAGTGCACCCCCTTGGCAGGGGTAGCTACCCCTTTGCTTATCATCATAGGGAACAGATATCGAGTGTGACATCATTTGAAAGCTACTTGAATTCTCTTCACAACGATATTCAACATTTTGGGTTTCGCTTACCTACAGGGTGGCCCCACGAAAACGTAACTCGCCTTAATAACTTGGAAACTGAAGATGTACGCGAAAAACGCCGAAACAGGTCGATTTTGTTATCAAAGCGGGCATATTTTCTTGACAAATCTAACCACCCAAGTTCACCCCCTTGGCAGGGGTAGCTAACCCTTTGCTTATCATCATAGGGAAAAGCTATTGAGTGATACATCATTTAGAAGCTATTTGAATTCTCTTTACAACGATATCCAACATTTTGGGTTTTGCTTACATACAGACTGGTCCAGCGAAAACATTTTTTTGGGCCACCCTGTATGTAAGTGAAACCCAAAATGTTGGATATCGTTAAGAGAATTCAAGTAGCTTTCAAATGATGATGTATGTGAGTAGTTTCGCTTACATACAGGCTGGCCCAACGAAAACATTTTTTTGGGCCAGCCTGTGTGTAAGTGAAATCCAAAATGTTAGATATCGTTGTAAAGAGAATTCAAGTAGCTTTCAAATGATGTATCACTCAGTAGCTGTTCCCTATGATGATAAGCAAAGGGGTAGCTTCCCCTGCCAAGGGGGTGAATTTGGGTGGTTAAATTTGTCACGAAAATATGCCTACTTTGATAACAAAATCGACTTGTTTCGGCGTTTTTCGCGTACATCTTCAGTTTCAAAGTTATTAAGGCGAGTTGCGTTTTCGTTGGGCCATCCTGTATGTGAGCGAAACCCAAAATTTTGGATATCGTTGTAAAGAGAATTCGAGTGGCTTTCAAATGATGTATCACTCGATAGCTGTTCTCTATGATGATAAGCAAAGGGGTAGCTACCCCTGCCAAGGGGGTGAACTTGGGTAGTCTAATTTGTCACGAAAATATGTCCCCTTCGCTAACAAAATCTACCTGTTTCGGCGTTCTTCGCGTACATCTTCAGTTTGCAAGTTATTAGGACCGATACCTTTTCGCTGGGCCACCCTGTATAAACAGAAAAAAATTAAAAAGAGTCAAAAATAAACAGGCGAAATAGCTTGATATTAAAATGAGCTGCACTTCCTGATAGATGGAAGTTGTACGCGCAAGCTGATTAACCAGTATGAAATATGAATGAAACATAACCTTACGCTGCAATTTCCATAACCTTCTAACGGTACAATTTCTATAACTTCTTACGCTACAATTTCCGTAACCCTATTTCGCTAGCCTTTTCACTTATTTTAATTGATATAATGAATTAGAGAATTTTAACAAAAAAATAGAATAAAGAACTATAGACATAAATCTATCGCGGTCACCTTATACCTGGCATACCCTAATCAGCGAATCTAGGAAACTAGATCACAGGTCCTCCATTAAAATTATAGATGATCACAATAGAATTTCTCAGGAAATCTATAGACCAGGGGAGGGGGGTAAACGTTACAGTATGTACCTGAGGAATCTGACGGTCTTATAAAGAAGAGCAGGACATATTTTTCTGTGGACATATGAGGTCCACAGTGAATGTTAATTTCTTGATTTTTGCACGTCTATCACTTTATTAGGCTATTGGGCTTATTATGAATGCTATGATGTTCATAATAAAGCCAACAACAACAAAGTCAACTTACGTAGGTACCTACCTTATTCCATTTTAGTCAGTCAATGAAACTATTCAAACGAGATGATATTAACCACTTGAATATGGGTTTTAGTTTTGGGAACAGAGAGTTCACAGGCGTTGTACAATACCGAATAAAAGAGATCACATGTTTTATAATCATTGGAGCAACAATCAAAAATGGAAAAACAATTTAAGCATCTCAAATATTCGTAAAGTTTATAAAGTTCCCCAGTTTAAAATTAGACGATGCGGTGCAGGAGTTGGGAAAAGAAGACGTTGTTTTGTAAATGGTTGTAAAACTTAATAATTAGAGTCTCGTGATGTTTATCCTCATGTACATGAGGATCCACGATACGAAGAGAGATTAAATAAAACAGATGTCAGCAAACCTAGATCAAGAGTATGGCCGTTATGATTCTGTACAAATTTATACCTCCTGAACAAGATTTAAAGTTACGAAAGTCTGAATGAACTTTAAGAGCTGCTGAAAGAAAACTAACAGGTAAGTGAAAGATTGAAGTAGTTGAAGTCGCTTTTAAAAAGCATTCTGTTTGAATAAAGGAAATCTAATTCCGAAAGAAAATTACAAAAAGGTTCTCTTATGCTTATCGGTAGAAAGATATTACATAATTAAGGATATGAAAAAATCGAACACAAAAGCAGACCAAGTCAATAGATAAGATGTCGAACATGCCATCCAGAGCCACATGAGTGGAATACAACTGAAAGTTTACTGCAATAAGAACACCACCACTCCTAAGAAAAACCAAAACACGTAATCAGGATCAGACATAAGCCAAGTTTCACTCAAAACATTGAAATCCTATTCAGAAGTGATTGAAGAAGTCGGTGAACTTATTATTATTATTATTATTAAGACTTCTAACATTTTGATTATATTAGAAAATTGTAAATATTGAACCAATTATGCCGTATAGATGAATTATATTATTATTCTTGTATTGGTTTTTAGGTTCTCTCAGGCTTACTTTTGTAATTATTAATAAATAGTTGACGTTTCGGGATTGATTAATCCCTTGATCACATATTTAATTAATAAAATAGATACAATAAAAATTATTTTAGTAAAATGAAAATATAAAAGTATGACATTTACAAGTCAAAATCTAAAAAATTTTTTTAGATTTTGACTTGTAAATGTCATACTTTTATATTTTCATTTTACTAAAATAATTTTTATTGTATCTATTTTATTAATTAAATATGTGATCAAGGGATTAATCAATCCCGAAACGTCAACTATTTATTAATAATTACAAAAGTAAGCCTGAGAGAACCTAAAAACCAATACAAGAATAATAATATAATTCATTTTGATTATATCTAGTTACAGCTTTGTGTCGGTCAGTGGAAGTTGAGAGGAAGTTATAAAGGCAGACAAAGATATGTTAGACTCGCAGAAAAGAGTATACATATATATCGGTGTCTTTTGATTTAAATATCAACTTCTATATAGATTGGTTACATAGAACATTTGCTAAGATTGAAAAGCTGCTGCTTCTGTTGGTATAGTTACTTTTTGATTAGTTTGTTATCGGAACATACTTAATGACAGTATTAATTAATAAAAGTAAACTACTATGTTGAAAAAATTATTATTCTAAAATGCCGGATTCAAAATGGCCGCCTATTTTACTTTTTTTTAATTACAAACTTAATTTGGCTATAATAATACAAAAAAACTCAATTTTACAATATCTCGACATAAAATTCTACCTGCCCTCTACCGAACAGGGCGAGAGATAGCTGTTTCCGAATAGCACCGCCGACGTCGCGTAATGCAGTCGACACTATACAGAGTGTTCTAGAAAATTATTAGACGGTGGGATCAAAAGAATTGTTACAATATTAATTAAAAATGAAAAGGTAACGACTGGAACGGTTACTGGAAGTGTTAAAGGAACTATTACAAAATGAAAAAGAAGCACACATTGAAATTAAAGTCACTTTATATGTTATGTTACACCCTATATATCTGCATGTCATCTTGCCCTAACAAGAACTGGATGTAGGGACTACAAGTGGTGAAGACTATTGCAATGATTTACCCTCGCTTTGCTCGGGCTGATCACTTTACGCACTTTGAAATAGCGTCATTCCGCCCCTGATACAAATAATTTATTTATTTATTTATTTATTTATTTAGTACAGCCGCCTACAGCCGAAGCCAATTACCGGCGGGGAATACAAAGTGTAAATAGGTAACATACAGAAAATAAACACAGCAGTAATATAACAAGAAGAAAAGAAAACAGATACCAAA
Organism: Malachius bipustulatus; assembly: GCA_910589415.1. Taxonomy (NCBI): domain Eukaryota; kingdom Metazoa; phylum Arthropoda; class Insecta; order Coleoptera; family Melyridae; genus Malachius; species Malachius bipustulatus. The sequence continues at coordinate 32,694,160 of OU342630.1, forward strand.
CAATATGAACTACAAAAAACTAGCTTAAAACAAATCGCAGCAAAAAAACAAAAAAGAGTAAAAGTATCTGCAAGTATTAAGTTCAAAAGCACATATATGAGAATAAAAATGAACATATAATAAAGTGTGTTGCAATATATAGGTACAAGTAAATCAGTAAATCAGGGCTCAGAATTAAACAACGTTTTTATCTCAGAAGTTGATGAACAGAAGATATCGAGAGAGTTCTCAACACGCATATAATTTCGGCACATTGTGTAAATCGGTGATGACTCCAGCAGGCGCGTACGAGGCGTTGGAAGATAAAAAGTGCTAGGAAATCTGGCACCTAATCGAGGGACAGCGAAATTTAATCGTCTAACTAGTTGCGGACAATCAATGATATTGTGGAGCAGTTTAAATAGAAATAAAACGGAGTTAGTTGCACGACGTTTTTGTAGACTATGAAGCCCAAATCTCGCCAAGAGAGCTTCCTGCGGAAAGCCCCTATGCGGATATGCTGAATCTAAATGAAAGCACAAATATTTTAGGAATTTGCGTTGGACAGTTTCTAGGGAATTGATGTAAGAGAGATAAGAGGGATACCAGATTAGGGAGGCATATTCCAGATGGCATCTTACTAAGGATTTAAATAAAGTTAACATCGTGTCCGCACACTCAAAATGTCTAGAGTTACGTATAACGAAACCCAACATCCTATAGGCAGAGGAGGAGATCCTATCAATATGCTGTCTAAACGATAAACCAGAGTCAAATACCACACCCAGGTCTTTGATACTATTAGATCTAGTCAGAGGAACCCCAGACAAGCCATAGTCATACAGGACAGGATCTCTACTACGTGAGTAAGAAACCACAGCACATTTAGTAAGATTCAGGTTCATATGATTTTTCACACACCATTTCCCAAACAAATCCAATCTTTCCTGCATAAGCACTGCGTCCTTAATGGACCTAACAACCGTGTAGATCTTCAGATCATCCGCATATAAAAGACAGCAGTTCGCGAAAATGCTCACCACGTCATTTACAAAGATGTTGAAAAGAAGCGGGCCCAGAACAGATCCCTGAGGAACACCAGAAGGCACATCGAACACATCGGACCGAAATCCAGATAATTCAACAAACTGACTTCTGCCAGTGATATAGCTCTCGAGCAACGTAACAAGATCTCCGGAACAACCAAAGCTACGCAGCTTGGACAAGAGTGTGCAATGATCCAAGCGATCGAAGGCCTTGCTGAAATCCGTATATACGACGTCAACCTGCAGACCCAGGTCCAGATTCCCAGCGATTACCTCCTGAATCACTGCCAAATTCGTTACCATGGATCTCCCCTTAACGAAACCATGTTGACAGGTCGAAAGTTTCCGACTGATGTCAGTTATTATCCTTCTATAGAGACAGAATTCGAAGAGCTTGGAGAAGTTACATAGAAGCGCGATTGGTCGGTAAGCTGTTACAGAAGACCTGTCACCCGACTTGAAAACAGGGACCGTCCTGGCCACTTTCCATTCATCCGGAAAAGTTTGATTTTTTAGAATCAAGTTGAAAATATGAAGCAATGGAGCCATTAGAACATGAGCACAGTCCCTCACAAAAAAAGCTGGAATCAGATCAACTCCAGCGGTTAGTGCAGAACCAAACTTTTTGACCGATAGTAGAATATCAGATTCATCGAAAGCACGTGGCAAGAATGTCGTGCTATTATCAGCGTCGGGGAGGGGATCTGAAGAGTATGAGGATGTAGTAATGTTGGCATCCCTAAAGCAACTATTAAAGAAGGTCCCGAAGAGGCTGACAACTTCCAAGGGGCGGTCAGTAACATCATCACCATATGACACCCTAGAGGGAACAGAAGACTCACCTCTCCTACGGTTGACATATGACCAGAACCTCTTGGGTGATGATCTGATCCTCTGCTCCGAGTCTCTAGCAAAACCAGTGTGAGCCACTCTAATGTCATTTTTAAGTTTGCGGCGAAGATATTGAAACTGAGATAGAGATTCCTGATCAAGATGTGTCTTGTAATGCTTCCACGATGCAAATTTCTTTTTAATATCAGAAATAATCGTCCTAGAAAACCAGGGTGGATATCTACAACTGTGTCTTGGAGAGGATTTTGGAACAAATGTGTCAAACGATCGGTAGATCATTTCATAAAACTTTGAGATGGCTGTTTTCAAGTTCATATCGGAAAGTACACAGTTCCAGGATAAAGAGAAAAGATTCTGGTATAAACCAACAAAGTCCGCTCGTCTAAAATTGTATGACAAATGGCTAACATTAGCGGAGATAGGATTGAGAGGTCTAGGTATCCTACAAGGAACTTTAATGAAGAGAGTAGGATGGTGTGCATCCTCAGCAACGGCGAAATCGAGAGCCCTCTCCACAAAGCAACATAACGTGGACAGGACTAGATCCAAAAATCTTCCATTGGCGTTACAAATGGAATTATGCTGTTGCAGACAAACAAGGCTACAGAATTCATTGAGTGTTCTTGCGTGCAAACCAAGGGATCCAGAAGGGCAACGGGAGTAACCACTTATATTGAAATCACCCAAGATAATCAGTTCCTGACCATATTCAATTCCGAGCACCTCCAGACCCTCAAACAAGGCTACAAATTCCTCAGAAGAGACGAGCGGTGGGATATAAAGTACCACAATGCAGAGCCTAGCGTTCGCAGTTTTAACTCTTACGGCAGTAATATCTATTGATGGAATGGAGGCGAACAGAGCAGAGATAGAGGAGAGGCAGAGAACTGTAGAGTTAATATGTGATTTCACCGCAAGTAATACCCCACCACCACGAGATTTCCCAGTACCATCACATGAGCGGTCGGCTCTGAATACGTTGTATAATGGTGGAAATAACTCCGAACTACATACAGAATCGTTTAACCACGATTCAGAGATTGCATAGATGTCAATGAATGTATGCGCAGACACAAAGTTAAAGAAATCGAGCGTTTTTGTATTAAGACCCCTAACGTTCTGGTAATACAGTTTTATGAATGAAGCGTTCACATTTGGGGATTGTGCAAGACTAGGCAACAGTGATTGCTATTGAGTTTTCAAAATATCTTGTCTAAGGGATGCAAGTTTTTTATTGTAAATAGAGCAGTTTTTGAAGTCCCAGGCAGCATGGTTCACATCAAGACCAGGGGTAATTTTACTAAGGCCGCAGCAGTTTGCACACTTCAGGACTTCAGAGGAACAGTCCTTAATGGGATGTTCACCAGCACATTTGGGACAAGTGACCTTATTTTTACATTTACTGGCGACATGATGGTAGCCGCAGCAGTTAAAACACCTCGTTACCTCCAACGCATCATACACGGTACACAAATCATAACCGACAAAAACCTGTTCACCACTAAGGGCTCGCCGATAAGAAGATGCATCAACTTGCAAAGTTGCCTGAAACATGGAGGTTGCATTTCTCAATCTCTTCACAGATATGCATTTAATACTATCAGATACAAAAATCGTCGGATTCTGAGCCCTCAAATACCTAACAATAGTATCCGCTGTGTGCTTCTCGGTCATACCTACAACTCTTATCCGGGGATGAGATGGAGCTTTCTGAATTACATTGTAGTTGGCAGATAATTCACTATTAACAATTTGAGTAAGTTTCACAACGTGCTGATTCGAAGAGCAGCCAACCATAAGCCCCCCACCAGAAACATGCTTAACACTAACAACTCCAAGATCAGATGAAGCGGGATCTGCCGAGCGCAAGAGGTCAGATTTTGTTTGGGAGCTAGTCTGCAAGGTCTTTGGCTTAATAATTATGGTAGATGGCTTGGAAACAGCCTGACTGTAGGACGAACCGGAGCCGGAGCCCTCGGGGCCCCGAGGAACGAAGGAGTCACCCACCAGTTTAGACTTAGGTTCTAATGAAAGACTCCGTCGCAGTGACTCGTTGTCTGAGCGCAAGTGTTGAATCTCCTTAGTGAGTGCGGCAACTGTGGCGGTTTGCTCATCCAGACGAGTATGGAGTGCTAGAATTTCATCCCTGAGCCCACGAATCTCCGCAGAAAAAGATTCCCCCAGGAGTCTAAGCATTGAAGAAACATCATCGGAAGCGGGCATCATAGTAAGAGGTCCATCAGGCGGATCCCTCCCGACGCCAGTCTGACTGCATTGAAGGCACCTCCACGGAGTCTTCTCCTTGCGGATGGTGTTAAAATCACTAAGGCCCGTATTCATCAATAAATATAACCCCTGGGGTTATATTTTGGAACATGTCATTGGTTCAAAATTCGTAGCGTTCGTAGGGATTGAGCATTAGACCAATCAGCTGTCAGAAAATTCAAAATTTAACCCCAGGATTATATTTTGAAGTTTGATGAATACGGACATAAGAGAGACATTTACGCACTTAATATGAAAGCACGACCCACAGACGGCACAGCCTAAGACGTCCTCAGAGCGAGTCGACTTCGATCCACAAGTTCGACATGTGGATGGCATAGTGTCAGAGCATACCAAGGTGAGAACCTTGGTTGCAAGAAGTAATGAGCAATTTAACCGATTATAAACGAAATATTAGTCTGTATTGTATGCTCACCTTTAGCTCACCGGTGGAACATTGAGCTATCAATAATGTATATTTTATGACGTAAAAGTTATATGACAATGAAAAGGGCTCCTTGCCAGATATATTTTTGATATTTTAACTCATCATCAGTAGGTAGGTAGGTGAGTAGTAATAGGTGGGTAGAGAAACAATTATTACTTTACAGTGTCAGAATAAATACACACGTCACCAACTACTTGAAAGGATCCAAAATGCAGCTAAGGGAATCAGAAAAAATAATATGGACTTTGGTCAGTAGTCGAGTGTATACGAATCTCTCCTTAGCGATGCTGTACCTGTATTAATAGCAAGAAACACATTTTGAACAAATTGGTGAACTCGTCTTTTGTAGTTCCTCAATGGAGACAATTAGGACATTTCGTCGTAGTTACTTTTCGATTTAAAATAATCCCTTCTAACTGCCGGTAGAATATCATCCGCCCTTTATTACTCACCCTGTATGTAACTGGCCAAATAAAAGGTATATCTTGAGTACAGCAGGGAATGTAAAATCGCAGTATCCCAGATGGATTTGATTTCAGCTATTGTAAACAGTGAATAATGCAGTTGTATAAACAGTTGTAACAGAGAATTTAAGAGACATGTTCCTTCCTCTTGCTTGAGTCCATCCAATATTTTCTTTGTGCTGAGATACAAACAAAAAACAAAGATAGTCTGTAGATACGATACTGTCGATACGTTCATGTTTACAAGTCTGGGTGTATGTGTTTTGTGAAAATTTCCTGCACATGTGGAACTGAAACATCAATAACTCTGTCAAAGCCCCATTTGAAGTGATTTACCTTGTAAAATTGAACTGCTATAGAAAAAGTTACAGAATCATACAATTGGTTAACAAATCAGTTTGGAAATGCAAATTAAATTTGAAATTTCAACGAATAGGTACATTGCTGTTTGTTGTAACAACTTTATAATTATCATTTCAACTTTCAATCTGTCATTATGGTAGTTAAGGGGTAATTAAAGACATGTCTCTGAACATTCATGAAACCTTTGATGCTGTATTTTGTTCGTCTCTCATTACGTTTATCTCCCATATCGCTCAGGGCTGTTCATTAAAAGCGTTCATCGAGCTATGTTTTCGGAGGTCTACGTCTATATCCTTGTTTTTATATCAAATGACTTTTGTGTAACGGTAGCGTAATATGAGATATAAAAAAGCTGAGCCTTATAAAACCTTATCCCAACATCAACTTTTAATTGCCTGGGGTAAAAGAAAATACATATTTTTCGCTTTCAAAAAAAAAGTGTAAGCGAAATGTCTTGACTTTATCACCCCTCTATTTTCATGTTTTGAAAATGTTTAATAAAAATCATGGCATGGCATGTTATTATTATCACAGTGAAAATTGGCATTAAAATACTTCAAAAAGGCAGTGAGGTGATCCCTTGTTTCACATCAAACGACATGGTTATGTTTTTGTTTATCGATTATTCGTTATTTGTTTTTCTAGAATAAGAGAGTGTCTTCTAAAGATGACCTACGCGATGATCCTACTATAGAACAATAATTTGCGACAAGTGTTTCTAAATGTAGTACCGTAAGTTGGAGGACGTACATGAAGCTGAAGTATTAAGAAAATTCAAATAAATTCATGTTTTTTAAATGAGATTTCGGGTGTTTACGAATTTACGAAACTAGTTTTTATTGTATCTTTCTATACAGAGTGGACTAATAGTTCTGTTTTTTTTGTATACAGGCTTTCTATTCAATAACCCGTATTTGTAAAAATTCTGGGTAAAAACCGCAGCACCACGTAGCGTATAGAATTCTAGGTCCAAGGGCACCTTTTTTCTCCTTAAAAAATTTCTGAATTGTTTTTTAAATGATAAAAAGAACCTATATTTATAAAATTTCGATAGGACGTACCTTGTTTTCGATAAAAACTCAAATGTAGCGTTTTTTTTATTTTTGTATTTTTATTATTATTTTTGCACTCAATTTTCTTTTTAGTTTTTTTTTTGTAAGTGACTTGATTCTTTTGAAAATTATTGATATGCTTGCTGAATGTAATTTTGTATTTTGTGACAATCTTAACAAACAAGAATCCGTTAAAGTCAAACGGCCGAAACTGCCGTTCTTTGTAATAAATAGTGACTCGTATTTTTTGATCGAAAAAAATCCTTTTGTTGCATCGCTATAAGATGAACGGTTCTTTTGCACACGTGCAATAATTTAACAAACCAATTCATCACATTTTCAATATTAAGAAATACTTAGCTTGCTTTGAAAATGTTAGCTACCTAGTGATAGCTGATTCGGAATCAAGCTAATTTGGATCATAAATGTTTCATACGGTTCTTTTCTTAAAATCAAGTTGAAAATTAAGAAAAAATCAAAATTTGTGGAAACAAAATAAATTTCAGGAGTCTGTAATTTCGCCATTATCTGGTTTCCGAAAAAGTGTTATAGGAACTTGTGTTATTGAAAGTTCAAATGGAATCATCCCCCGACGTTTTTACTCATTATTTCCGGAAAACCTCTATATTAATCCAAGATTGCTCATTATCATCATCATTCCAGCTAGTTTATCATATCAGAGGAAGGTAATTCGACCTCTCTTTTTCTATATGATTCCATTTTTTTCGCTATGCAATTTATTGAAGAGCCGCATCATAAAATGAAACTCCCTACCTATGTACTTCATTAACAGTCTATCGAGTCTAAAGCAGTAGGTGTAATACTCGAAATATTCGAAATATTTTTTGTTTCTGCTGCTGAAGACCTTAGCGCCTATAAAGGTAAATGATTTATTCGTGGATTTTTATATCTTTTTTATTATCGATATTTTCGCGCTAACAGAAATATTAGATAGATATTGCGGATGCCTTCAGACAGTATTAAAGTTATCCTTATTTATTTAAGGTCTTGCAGTAAATCTATTGGTTAACTGGAGAGCCGACGCATAACTTGTCTTGAGCTAACCTGAGAGTTTTTCTATTTAATATTCAATTTAATGTGATCGCGTGATCTCAAAGCCTCAACAAACTGTGGAATCATAATGAAACATTTTATTTTTTATGATTTTTATTTACGATTTATGATGTATTTCTACCACTTGTCCTTTCCACGTTCATCTGTAGAAGTTCACATTTCCCAGGATGTAGGGGTGTACCTACGCTGACTATCATATAAGATATGGGTACCTAGGGTACAAAATCCCAAAGTATTTTTAAGTAAAGAAACCAAACAGATGGTGGTAGATTTGATTCAATATTTTGAAGATAGATCTATGAATGGGGGCCCTTTATTACATACCAGTAATAACAGAGATAGGCGAAGTATAAATCATTTAACTTTGGTGGACGTCAAACGTTATGAAGTTTACGAGATGATTTTATTCCCGATCGTCCGTCAGTCTTCTTCCTTCTGCAGTTGTAGTTCCTTTAGATATTTACTCTTTCCGAGAAGAAGAAGAATGAGAAGTGGAAGAACAAAATTTGGTGAAGACTGAACTTCATCTTTTATCTAACAATGATGCTGGTGTATGGAAACCTATTCTAATTTTCAAAATCAGATATTCAACATATTAAAAGGTATTATTTATTATTATTATCATCATTTCATTTTACATATTCGGACTATTACAATAACAGTACCTACCTTGGCAGCCTATTTAGAAAAAAATAATAACCATACCTTATTGAACAGTTGCTTTGGAGAAAAGAAAATTTGAAAAAGAGAAAAAATAATAACATAAATAATTAGAGGCCTACGCGGCTGCAGATTTCAACAGTTTGTTGGTATAATAATTTTGAACTCGTTACAAATTTTTTCCTGACTTTAACACTTAATTGTGCTACTTTTTAGAAGGTGCGTAGAAGTTAGTTTGTAGAAGTTAATTTGACATCCCAACTTTTTTTTCAAGTATGTATTGATATTTAGGGTACCTATATTACCGATACCGACATTGGCGCTTACTAGAGTAGCGCATTCCCATTTTTACAAAAAGTTAGGAAAAAGTTAGGAATGTCAAACTCAATTTCAAAACATCATATTTTCCATGAACACTGTCTAGAAATTCACACATTTGTTACTAAAGAGTATTTTCTAAAAATGGTAAACTTTGGCTGCGTTAGACAAAGTTTCAACATAAAAAGAGTGGTTTCAACAATCAAAAGTGGGTTTTCTACTTGGTACCTAAATGTAACTTTTTTAAACTATTTAACTATTTTGAACTTATTATAGTCCTTCTATCAATATTTATTCTACTACTGGGAATATTCTGGACAAAAAATGCACCCGGCCGGTAGTTATGATTAGGTACAGAAAATATACAGGGCTAGTATACCTGTATTGCCGTATACCTGAAAGTTTCTCAGGTAGGTTTTATTACAACTTGATGAATCTTGAATCAGTATGGGAGGGTCTTATAGATCACTCTGTCGTCCGTGTGTTTATCAAGACCCTTTTTCTCAGTAACTGCGAGTTAAAATATCAAGTTAAAAATTATATACCAAATACTAAAATCAGATACTAAATACAGATTCGTAGACCGAATAACCATAATATTTTTTTTAACTCACTGAAAAAGTTTCCTCGATTTATATTCATGTTTATATTTTGTTTCATTTGTTAAACTTTACTTTTTTCCACTTGATACCTACATCTGTGATCAAATGTGCCATCAATATGACATTCAGCTGTTTAAACGTATGCGTTTCAAGTAAAGGTCAACAAGTGAATGCGCTACCCTAACGCCGTGTCCTAGCTGCATCCGGGTAATGCGTTGCGTGCGATGCGGGGAACGCACGCAACGCAAACTCGCACGAGAAATTTTGAGTGTGTCCTAACTGAATGCGTGCGGTTCGTGCGAGAAAATGGTTTCCAATCCAACTCTTTCTGGTGCAGCTTCAGATTAAATACGCTTTAATTTGGAAACCAGTAGGTTGTTGGAGCTTGAAAGACTTGAAAATCACAAAAAGAAACATGTTACTTAAGAGAAAGAAACAATAAGACGCAAGTAATCTATAGAAATAGGTATAGATTTGATAGATAGATAAATGGAAGGTAGGTTAAATAAAAATAGATCTACAATAGAAGTTAATAGACCTCATACTTACTTTAAAAACCTAAATTCGAGACATTTTCACATTCCCAGTGTACCTTGACTCTTGTTCGTGTAAAATAGATTTCTCTTATTGCACAAAATATTTCGCTTTGGCACGAAGGCAATCGAAATTTAAAAAAGTTCCTGCCCGCCGTAAAAAATCGCAAGATTTTGACAGATGAAAATACTAAATATTTCAATTTAAAACAATGCGTGCATTGCGGTGTCGTTTTATCGTACGACTTTTGCGGGCAACGCGTCTACTGTGGACACTCCCATTGCTTTGCATGTGTTTTATTTTAATCGTTCACCGCAACGCACGCACGCAACGCACGCAACGCAGTCCCCGGATGCAGCTAGGACGCGGCGTTATAAGCGTTTATGTCGGTAATACAGGTACCCTATTTATGCTATAGAGAATGCGGTACGCTAGTGAACGTCAGTGTAGGCAAATACACTACACGTTGATTAATTTCTAGATAGTCTGCCAAGGTCATATTTGTTTACGCTGCGTTGTAACGTCGAACATTATGACACTAAAAATGACAGTTAGAATTTGAAGGTTATTAAAGGGATCAAATGAAAATGTTTGACATTAGGAAGATGCAAAAACAACAAATTTAATAATCGATCACAACATCGCCCTGGCTTTGTTGTCAACTTTTCCATCCAAAATAATAAACTGATTTTGTTCTGTTTACGTCTGTCAGTTTTAAGAGTTAATTTTTAATTTTATAAAATAAATTAAAAATTATTAGAATTATCTAAAAAGTGATAGATTATCTTTAAAAGTAAGCAAAATGCCAAAACATATAATTAAAGAAGCGCAACAGCAGATGGTGGCAAATTTATTCGAATACTTTGGAAACGAATCAATGAATGGGGGCCATTATACCCCTAACATCAGTGAGCAAGGTATAAAAATTATTTTATAGGTTCAAATACTACTGACATCAAGTAATACATATTATGATTTAGAGGGTAGCTGAAGCTCTGAAATTGTCGCTTTGGTACCGTCTCTACATACTCTACATACCGTCCTCAAAGACAAGTATATATTTGAGTGCAGCAAATCTTCTCTTTTGTGCGTCTTAAAGAAAATTGGATTTAAATGGAAAAAAGACAATCCACGTCGAGGTCTCCGTCTCCTGGAATTAGGTCACATTATTGTTAAAAGAGTGAAGTTCCTACGCGCATAAGTATGTAGATTACAAAAGAGAAGGCATCTTACCAATAATTTGTGTATATAGACGAAACATGGATCTCTCAAAACGGCACAGTGGGAAGGTCTTGGCAGGATCAAAACCCACGCAGTGTCAAGAAACTGAACAGAAGACGGAAGGCAAAAGGTGTTTTAAATACTTATAATATATGTTATAATGATGTATAATTATTAGGCATTAAATATAATATCATTTATTTTCATTATTTAGGTACATAGTTTTGCATGCAGGTAAGATAAATGGTTTTGTTGATGGGGCAGAATTGATTTTCTCTTCATCAACAAAAGATCCAGATTATCATGGAGAGATGAATCATGAAAAGTTTACCAAGTGGTTCGAAATCCAGTTAAAGCCCAAGTTACCTTCTGTGATTATTATGGACAATGCGCGCCTTACCACAGTGCAGTTGAAAATAAACCACCAATTTCTTCTTCAAATAAACAACAAATTGACGAATGCGCTGCGCAGGAAGAACATTAGTTTCGAGCCTTTTTCGCTGAAAGCTCAGCTCCTAGACATTGCGAATAAGTATATTTTGTATTGACTTTATGATTTTTATATCACTAAAATGCTTATTGGTTTCACAACAGGAACAAAATAAACCAAAGCAGTATATAGTGGATTCCTTAGCTAGCTGAACAGTATGGACACAAAATTCTTCGACTTCCACTATACCATTGCATTTTTAATCCAATCGAACATGTGTGGGGTGTAGCAAAGCCGAACTTCAATCGTCCTTTAAGCGATGAGAGTACCGACGTTATTTCTCTTTGGCGAAATACACATCATATACTGGTGTTACGGCAGAAATGTGGAATGTTTTAATTAGGTATTAATTTAAGAAACTGATTATATGACTCTGAATATTAAATTATCAATTGTCAAGTTTTGCATTAATTTATATTATTTGAAATTTGTGTATAACTTTCCAATAAAATGTTCTTTACAAATAGGTGCTTGTTATTTTTTCATTATAAATACCTTTTATGAATTAACATCATCGTTATATTCAAAAAGAAACCTTAAATTCTTTTTATTTTCAAATAAACAAAAATTGTTGATGATGTAATAAATTATGTCTATTTATTCTGTGATTCCTCATCCTCATTGCACCTACAAAATTCGAGATCTGACATCACTGCTGAATTTTCATGTGACCTTGGTAGACTATCTAGAAATTAATCGACGTGTAGATAATAATACGTGCAGCTTCCACTGAAAATTGTCACCGGAAGTTACTGTCGCCCAAGCGGCCCGATATCTAACTAGCGTTGATTTGAAATGTCAATTTAATTGAACGAAACGTCAATCTGACGTTTACTTTGCTTATGATTTATAAACTTTTTGACTAGTAGTTTATTCTAATTATAATTACAAAACGTTAAGTGTTGCGAATAATTGCGTAAAGCCAAGACAAGATAGATGTATTGGCCTATTGTCATCGGAAGACCTAAATAATTCCTTAATGGTTTTGGTTAAATATGTACAAACGAGATGCTTTGCTGAAAGAACTGTTTCAACAGAACATTGCAGCAATGTAATGTGGCTCCGTCAATTCGAAATTTGAACCCTTTCTTGGATGAAAAAGTTTTGATTCGCGTTGGAGGAAGGTTGGTGAATTCTGAATTTGATATGGATAAACATCATCCAATTCTGTTACCGGCAAAAAATTGGTTAACGAAATTAATATTTACAAGGGAACATTTGCGTTTTGTTGCATGCTGGTCCGCAACACCTATTAACATCTGTGCGAGAGCGATTTTGGGCAATTTCGGGAAGATATACGACAAAAAGAGTGGTTCACGAATGTGTGAGGTGTTTTCGTGTTGCGCCAAAAAAAATAACTCCAATAATGGGTAATTTGCCAGCTTGCAGAATTAATCCTTCTTACCCTTTTCAAAATACTTGGATGGACTATGCTGGTCCAATGAATTTAAATGATACGAAGGGGCGTGGTTGTAGGGTTTCAAAGTCTTATATTTGCTTGTTTATATGTATGGTGACCAAAGCTGTTCATATTGAACTTGTTTCAGATTTGTCAACTGATGATTCGTTTATTTTGGCTTTAAAGAGATTTATTGCCCGTAGGGCATACATATCCTTCCAATATGTATTCGGACAACGGGACAAATTTTAGGGGAGCAAAAACCGAGTTAGACAAGTTGAGGGTTTTTGTATTAAAAAAAAAAGACAGCATTGTTGAGGCTGACTGGCGAAGGAGTTGATTGGCACTTCATACCCCCCGGATCACCTCACTTCGGAGGACTTTTTTTCGTCTTTGACATTTGAAGAGATATGTATACGTTACTCGTACAAATTGAGGCCATCATGAATTCCAGACCTTTGTCACCCCTCTCTCACGATCCCAACAATTTAAATCCTCTTACTCCCGCTCACTTTTTGGTGGGAAGAAGACTATTGTCACTGCCAGATCCGTGTATTTTGAAGATTCCAGAGTCTAGATTATCGTGCTTCCAAAGAGTTCAACAACTCCAACAATAGGTTTACTTAAAAACTGACGACTTATTTATTTGCTTTGAAACCAGTCGAGTTATGCAAACGAAACTTGGTGGGTTAAACAGTGGCACGCATACGGGTACCAATTAAAAATATTTCAACAAAAATGCAATAAGCATCGAAATAAACCACTAATTCACCTTATTATTACTGCTGCTGTATTGTATGTAGGTGTCACAAGCCTGACGTCATAGGCTGCGCACTGACATGTTTGTATAATAATTATATATACGTGTTTTCACGAGTATTACGCGTACCCATACACCTGTCTGTGCCAAAGTACTTATGAGTAAATACTTACGAGTTCATTTTCTGAGTTTCGTACTCGAATTTCAATTTATTTACGAGTACTCTTTCAAGTACTCCTGCCTAGCTCTGCGGCTCTGCGTCAACCCCAACATTACCTGATACACCAAAAACTCTAGATAATTTTATTATGCCTGTGAATATAATTTATATTACATCCGTGCTTTTCATATCCGGTGTCTTGTGTAGTTAGCGATCGAGGCGTGTAGATGGCGCTCCTTTTCATACTTCACGTTTATTACATGTAAATAGCGGAGAGCTGCACGTATTATCATCTAATGTATTTGGTGTAGGTAGGTACCCTAGAAAACTTACAAACTATTGTTAATTCAATCTTGTTTTCAGAATAATAAGGTATGATAGTCTGTGAGAATAATGAAACAGCTTTCACTTTAACATGTCACTTTTAAAACTTTCAATTTACCTACACGAAAAAAATATATTTTGTATAATAAAGTTTTTATCTATGTTGCTTCTTATGTTTTTTCTTTTGATATAAAATAATTCAAATCAAACACAAAAACTTCAACGAATTAACAACCCGTCGTTGCCGAAATTCCAATATCGATCCAACAACTCCATGCGACCTGTATAAATCGTTTTACGACCCGACTTTAGAGACCATTTAGTTAACCATCCCATTGTAGGTTAGTGGTAGTCAGTTCCATGTTCCACAAGTCAGCTATTGTAATTCAGCGCAGAGTCCTCCCCCCATCTGACTTGTGCCCCCGATGACCTGTTAGTCGGAGAAGCCGCAGCGCCGGCAGATAGCGGTCGACTGGTGAGGGTGAGTGAGGTGATCCGATGAGGGTTATTGATCCGAGGTGCCTGCCCTCCCAGCTCGAGCCTCCTCGCGCCCCCGGCATCGAGGCACCGCCGTTGAGCTAGGACCTGGCTGGAGAGGCATCTGGATGAAGGGTTGTGCAGTGTCCGGGAATCTCAATTGAGTTTCCTGGGATTCACTGAAATAATAAAGGTCACTGCTTGGTTAATACAGTTATTATAGGGTATTTCGGTTTAATGTTTGTATAATAATAAGCTACCTATAAGTGGAAAAAGGTTTTCAATAGGCCATTTTCTAACTTCTTAGAATTTTAACGTAAGCTCAGCGTTTACATGAAAATTAAATTAGCATTCAGTTGAGTTATACAAGAGAGCTAAAATACAGGGTGTTAATTAAGTACGGTGCAAAACTTCAGGGGATAATTCTTTGGGCGACTATACAGTGTGTGTCACAGGCATGGTACACCCCCTTTTTTTTCTTTATTTTTTGAGATAATTTTTTGAAATTTGGTACGTCGCATATTCTCGATAGAGCGCACTTTTTAGCAGATAATTGAATTTTTTCCCACATCTGGTTTTTCCGGAAATGTTACCAGCTTTTTATTTTTAAATGGGACACCCTATATATTATTATATTTTTGGATTCTATACATTTGTACGAGTCCAACAATACCACATAAGTACCATTTTAAATGTCAAATTTGTTTTTATTTAATTTTTTATTTCTCAATTATAGTGTGCCATGACTATTTCGTTTTACTCCAATTGGATCATTTAATGCTAGAAAAATCGAATTTTTGTTCAAAGTACTAAATTAAGTGATTTATGGAAAAATTATGCGCACCGGAATGATTTTTTGAGCTGAATTCATTTTTTTCAAATGGTACCATATTGGTACCGAGGTACCATCTACTAGTTCTCTTAATAAGGGACATTTTGGTGTACCCATTTTGCATCTGTTACGAACACAACTGAAGTCATGGCACACTATAATTGAGAAATAAAAAATTCAATAATAACAAATTTGACCTTTAAAATCGTACTTATGTGGTATTGTTGGATTCGTACAAATGTATAGCATCCAAAAATATAATAATATATAGGTGTCCTATTTAAAAATAAAAAGTTAGTAACATTTCCGGAAAAACCGGATGTGGAAAAAAATTAAATGTTCTGCTAAAAAGTGCGTTCTATCGAGAATATGCGACGCACCAAATTTCAAAAAATTTTCTCAAAACATAAAGAAAAAAAAAAGGAGTGTACCATGCCTGTGACACACACTGTATACACTCATAGGTCCAGAAAGGCATTTTTGCAAGATACAGAGTGTTACACTTTTATTTAAAAAATCGTATTTTTATAAAATATCTTAAATTAATATAGTGTAAACCATACAGTCATTGGACAGTTTAGAGAATTTTTGTGATGAACATTTAATAAATAATTGCTAGTAAGAAAAAACAAAATTCTATCCAATCTGTTCGTATTTGCATACATTTATGAAAAGGTATCTAATTTCATAACTTGAAACATATTTATATATTTTTTTGTAAAAATTAAATAAACCTAAGGGTTGAAAAAACACAGTTATTGGACAAATTTTACATTTATTGGACACTTGTTTGACAGTTATTGGACCTTAGCTCAAAAGTTGATAAACGATAGGTTATATTATTTATAATTAAGTTTTCGGTTCTCTTGCAAGTAAAGCTCATACAGCTTTTCAATTTCGTCATTGTTGTCCTGAAAATCTTGACTTTCCTTATCATCCATTGCCTTTTCTTTTTCTTTGTGTGTTTCTTCCAAGTTGTCTGATTTACTGCACAATTCATCCCCGGCTTTCTTCGTGTTCACTTCTCTGCTTCCATTATTTTTATCAACTTGGTGGGAATCAGTATTTTCATCAATGCTGTTTTTCCCAATCAAAAGCGAGTTCTTTTCATTCTGATTTTCATTTATAACAAGCTGCTCATCTCCCTGACAACTTTCTTCGCCAATTTCATCATGATCGTCCTCAGATTCTTCCTTGTAGCAGATATTACAGACATATAAGTCATCTTCGTCTTCATCTGGAATATGTTTTTTATGAGCAGTCGGGACACATTTTTTATGAAATACCAATTTACACTCATCACAATGTAGCTTGTATATATCTGTTACAACCATATTACATATTTTGCAGACCTCTTTATTTACTTTTGCCTTTTTTGATTTAGTGATTTTACGCGTTTGCGTGATTTCTTTTTTTTGTTTGGTTTCTTCTCGTTTTCTTTTTCGTTCTTCTTTTTTTTATCTGTTTCTATTTGCAATTCTCGTTTCTTTTCAAACATTTCCTGATATTTCTTTGATGTTATTGCAAAAGGAAATCTCTCTGTGTTTCTTTTCCCTTGTCTTTTCAATGTGTCTGGCCATGATAAATATTCTCCTATTAATCCAGACTTGACAACGTTTATTGCGGGACTGCTGCTTCTTGAAGTAGCTTCTGTAGCTTCTGAGAGGCAAGTTGTATTTTTTAAATCTGGTGATTTTAGGGTGCTCTTGCTCTCGATTGAATTTTCAATGGGTGAAATAATTAAACTGAATTCACTGGAAACAAAAGGTTCTTCGTTTCCATTGGCCACTGAGTGCTGGTTTGGAGCTAAATTCGTTGCAAAATGTCGCAGCTGTAAGTTGCTATTAATTCCGGTCGACTTTGCAATGGGAGGATGGCTGTCATTAAACGCACTTGAAGTAGAAGGCATAAGATCTTTGTTTTCATTGGCTAATGAGAATTGGTTTGGAATTGATGATTCATCGGCTGGTTTCTTTGCAATGGGAGGATGACTGTCATTAAACGCACTTGAAGTAGAAGGCATAGGATCTTTGTTTTCATTGGCTAATGAGAATTGGTTTGGAATTGATGATTCATTGGCAGGTTTCACTACAATATCTTGAACAATGTTCAGTTTCGCAGAATTCTTGAAATGCCTCCAAATTTTGTATAAGCTTAGGAAGTCCTCGTTATTATCTGCAGGTAAGATATCATTTATCTTTTCAAATTTCACAATGACTTCTTGTCCAACAATGTTCCGGAATTGTTCATAGTTTAAAGACACATGATTGTCTACCTCGTCTTCTTGATGGTCGTTGTTGCTACGAGCTTCTGATCCCAAACATTTCGAATAATCAATGGCATCAGGATTAAATGGGCATAATCCACAGGCTTTAAATCCGGCAATCAGGGTTTCCGGCTTTATGCTTTTATCTACCACTGATTGCAAAACGGGCCCAAATGAAACTTTGTTTATTGATTCTCCCGGATGATTCGCCTGCCATTCTCTAACAGCTTTTCTCCAAGCTACTTTAAATGGCCGAAAAACTGCGACATCAGCAGGTTGTATGATTCTAGTAGCATTTGGGTAGAGCGCAATGACCTCAATTTGTAATTTATTGCACAGTACACTTAATTCATAGGTTAGGTGGGATCTATGGCCATCAACAAATAGAATCACAGGGAACTGTATATCGTTTTCGACTAAATTTGGATAGAAAACATTTGCAATATATTGGTAAAAGGTCTCCGAAGTCATCCATCCATTATCACTACGGCCGATAGCCCAAGAAGGATTAACAGAAGCAGACATTTTTTCTGGAATTCTTTTATAAGGATAGATCACCATTGGACAACATATGGCGCCATTCGCAGAGAAGGTAAACATAACTGTGATGTTTTCCTTAGATGACCCTCGATCTATGCTGTATACATTTTTAGCTCCCTTTTGTGCAAAAACTTTGCCTGTCGATGGACAGATTTGAAATCCGCTCTCATCCCCGTTGAACACCCGTGATGGATCTGTTATCACATCTAGCAAGTTTTTCTCGATGAGATAGGCCTCTATTTCTGAAAACCACTTTCGAATATCTGCTTCTGAAACACATGAACTTGCTGTTGTAACGGCCTCGCTAGTTCTTTGGGCGACTTCAGGATGACGCTTCAAAAATGACTAAAAATAAAGAAATAGATGACTAGGTAGGTATTAAAGAAAACTTTAAGAACTAATAATTTAATTATTTATACCTGCTTACCTTAAACCAACCATCGCCAGGCCTATTATCTTTAAACGGATGTTCTCTAGGTTCAGAAGTTAAAAATTTCTGTACACTTGTCAAAATATCTTCTTTCTTTCTCGGGAACCCTTTTCTTGCCATCTCAAATATCCACCTAAAGAATGACAATGCAATAAATTATTGCTTTTCATCATTGAGCATGGAGGTACCTACTTGACTAAAGTGCATTCTTCCTCTTTGCTTAAAATAGGTGAAGGTCCAAATGAAGCTTTATGGCCAGGATGTTTTTTCTTAAACTCCAAAGTTGACTTTGGGATACCGTATTTCTCAGCAACTTTTCTATAAGAGCTATCAGTTGTTTCCAGTTCCTTTATTGCCTTATCAATAATTGCTTTATCATGAATTCGACGACGTATGTTTGCCATCATATCAACCTAAACCATAAAACCAATGAATAGACAATCATTGGACAGAACAAGTGCAGTCATGGGACACCCTGTCCAATAACTGTCTATGACCAACAAGGAACGCCTCGAAAAAGATGTGGTATAAAAGAGAGATAGCACTATGATTCCCCAGCAATAGATTTGAAATACACAAAATTCAGTTAGTGGACACCTGTCCAATAACTGAAAATTTTATTTTTGTTTGTACAGTTATAGGACACTTCTGTTGTCCATAATGTAGGTTATAATAATAAGGATTTGCACCAGTCAGCTTAAGTTTATATATTTAGGATGAAAGTTATGCATTGATTATTAGCCCATAGTTAATGTATTCATGTGAAACTTACCTTATAAAAAATACACTGCTTAACAATATCTTAAGAAACAGGTATTTACAAAACAGCACTTCACACTCGTTACAAACTGACACAGTCAACAGTAATAAAATTTGGCGGGAAAGTACTACAACCACTTGATATGCTCGGTGCTGACATCTAATGTTTGTAATTTGAATTTAATTCGGAAGAGACCTTTATTATTTCTAAATAAAAAGTAACCGTCCAACAACTATGACCTGTCCAATTACTGTATGGCTTACTATGGACTTTACCCAATTTACACAAAACACGGGGAAAAAAATCGTTAGTTAACCTGTTAAGTAATGTATTGAATTTAGTGTTTATTTATTGTTATTGTTGTTGTAACATTTCATTAATAAAAAATTATTTAAAAATTATAATTAAAAAAAGAAATCAAATGTTTCTTGAATAGTCCAGAGGATATAGGTGCAATTAAGTGGATTATATTTTTCATTCAAAAACAAAGCAAGATACGAAAAAATTAATAGACAAAAAAGTTGTACTTATAAATTCTTAATTTGACAAAAAATAAAGATTCAGAAATGCCAATGGCGTACATTTTTCAAGTTAATTTTATAAATGATATTCGTTTTTTCAAAATGATTTTCGTTGAGGGACTCCCCGGGACTCCTCGGGACTCCCCGGGACGCCACTGTACTTAATAATTTTAATCTTGTTAGGGTTCTGCCAAATTTCAATAATATTGGGTAAAGTACATTTATATTTAAGATATTTTTGAAAAATTTTAGCAATTAATTAGTTCCAACTATCGTCGCAAAGTCTAGTTATTAGTAGATCAGGAATGGACTTCAGTTTTTAAGAAGTGAAGGAACTGAAAATTTTATTCATAGAATGCATTTATATCGCTATCAATGTGTACTGTTGCCAGTGTCTGTTACATTTAGCAAGAACATCACCATCACAACACCGAACAATCACTAGCACTATACCATGGATACAGTGGAATAGGATGAATAATGAATATGTGAATAATGCCGTGAACGATTTTCACAGAGAAATGATTTCCCTTGTTCCTTTTCGCTGTTGACAGCTCCCAATTGACAACGAAAGACAATGCGTTTGTCTATTCTGTAAGCTTCAAGGTTTTAGAGTATTATATTAAACTAGGGAGAAACTACAGTCAAAATAGTAATAATAGTTGTATTTCCGAACTTAGAAGGAAAAGTACCAGAAAACGTTACATTGAAGGAGTTTAGAAAAAAAAGTTCACGTGATAGGTTGGAGAACATCACAATTTTTAAAGCGAGTATACCTTATTTGCGCGTTCAGTTAAAGCTGGAAGCGGTAACGCTTTTGCTGATTTTTAGTTGTGCAACTGTTTGAGCGCAGTATATGCACATTTCTGCCATTATACAGGGTGGTCCAACTTAAAATGTCAGGACTTTTGCCAAACGATCGATAACGTTAAAATAATGCCAGTTTCTCTCATACACTTATAGCCGGGAAAGCTTCCTTTTCAAGATACTGTTTCAAGAAGTTTTGGGAAAAAATAATATTTGTGAATACATATTGTCAAAACGGCTGCTTTAAAAAAATTGAAATTTGTTACGCAGCATGAGCTAAGTATCTTTCATGATTTACGGTTTATGGTGATAAATTGCGAAAACTAGCGGCGGAGATATGGGTGTGCCATCGCCCCTTTTCAAAAAAAATTGACACCACTGACTCTATGGCAAATTTAATAATACTATTCAATGCCCCATGCTTTTTAGAACAAAAAAGTACTCTCTAATTTTTTTCACAAGGCGCACCATTTTCGAGATAATTCAGGTTTTCTTAGGTAATATCCGCAGCCATTTTAAGAATAACAGACAAATTCTAATCGAATAACTTTTACTTAAATAATTAAATAACAAAAATAAACAACACCTAACTAATGTAACAATTGTCAGTAACCATAGAGTCAGTGGCGTCAATTTTTTTTTGAAAAGGGGCGATGGCACACCCATATCTCCGCCGCTGGTTTTCGCAATTTATCACCATAAGCCGTAAATCATGAAAGATACTTTATGTATAAGTAGGTACTTAAGTATACTCCGATACTTATTACTCATGCTGCGTGCCAAATTTCGATTTTATTTTTTTCCCAAAACTTCGAAGCCCTGTATCTTGAAAAGGAAGCTTTCCCGGCTATAAGTGTATTAGAGAAACTGGTATTATTTTAACGTTATCTATCGTTTGATAAAGTCATGACGTTTTAACTTAAGTTGGACCACCCTGTATATAATTATTCCAATCTGGGACAATTATGGGTCACGCTAAAGTCGCTATTGTGTGCCTAGGCCTATAATCTGCAACTCACTCATAAATCGAAATGACAGAAGGCGGCAAATAACTGATACGATATTTTGGTATTCTGTAATGTTATTTTACTTCACTTATTCAAGAGACGTATCAATTTATTGATATAACACATCAATAATAATTGATAGGAGGCACTTGATATCAAAATTGTATTCAATTTGGCACTATTCAATCTTTTCAACATGCGATGCAAGGTTTTACCGTTTCATAAATAGGATCTTATTACCGTTACCGTTTCATAATTAGTATATTATGCAACGAGCTTATAATGAAGGCTATTAATACGCGAGTATGATGGTTAAGATACGAGCCGTAGGCGAGTGTCTTAACCATCATAAGAGCGTATTAATAGCCATTATCTGCGAGTTCCATACACTATTTTTTCTACGACCCTTTTTTATTTCATAGAAAAGATTAAAAAATTATATATTTTAACAATGACCCGTGTACAATTGCGTATCATTGAGGTTAAGATAGGTTGCTATTTGTTTACGCATATTACCAAATTTTCTCTTCGTCGCTAAGATTATTCTGCTGAGACATGTTTTAGTATCAAGTTTAAAGGGCACTACTCACTACTGCGTAATTTTTATTATGCGAAGTTCGAATCCCGAATTTTACGCTTCGATTTTGAGATTAATTAATAATTTTAATAACATCGACAGCCATTAATTACGATATTGTTTACCTGCGCAACGCGACGATCGCAGCGTTGCCGCTTTGAATACTATCACGGAGCGCCACGAATAATATAATACTTTATCTTCCTATCTTTTACACGATATACCTACCTATCAAATTAATTAAGGTAACATAAAACCTTGATACATTTTCTTTGAATGTTACTTATGTTCTAAATTAAATAAACGTTCAGATTTTTTTTTTCAGAAATACAGAACTTATATCACAAGGCAATTTTTGTCGTGAGTATGACAACTCTGTGACTTCGGTTGGCTTGCCGACCCGATTGTTAGCGAAAAGGAACCGATTCGATTGCAAATGCTCCTCTGCCATTGGATAGCTTGACCAGTGCTTTAATGAAAATTTGTATCTTAATGAGACCCATTAAAGCACTGGTGATTCATATTTAATATGCATATTAAAATTTGGGAGTAGAAAATTAGTATATTATGCAACGAGCTTATAATGAAGGCCATTAATACGTGAGTCTGCTGATTAAGATGATTATAAGATGATGATTAGCCATCATATCAATCGCCATTATCTGCGGGTTGCATACACTGTTTTTTCTACTACCCTTTTTATTTCATAAAATAGATTTAAAAAATCATTAAATTAATAAAAAATATTACACTTGACATTTCATGCTGACATTTAATTGGTGAAGAGTAGGTTGTGAGCGAATAGGAACCGATTGGATTCTAAATACTGTGCTGCTATATATCAGTTTTATCAGTGCAATAATGAAAATTTGTATCCTAATGAGATTCATATTCAATATTGAAATGGATCGTACCTAGGTAGGATGATAAAGAAATTATTTCCATCGCCCTCGTTAAATCAGCCCAAATCGAAAAAGCAAATAGTGCAAGCATTAGGTACGTAAATACCTAAAGGTAAAATTGTTAGAAAATCAAAACGCAGCCACCCGCCGTTACATCAAGTAAACGATCCCCGTCAGCTCATCAAATATTCAGAAAAATAGAATCGCTCTAGCTGGTCACATTCCAACACGGAACAGCAAGAGAACGGCCACCGCAAGGGTAAATAAATATTGCCAGATGCCTTTATAAAAGACACTCTCGACCCGCGTGACGAAAGGATGAGCTGACCTAGAAATAGACCGCCGGGTGGAAGATTTTTGTGGAATCATAAATTAGACAATAACCCCTTACAAAGACAATAGTAAGTCGATAGGTATTACACCCACGAGAAGGAAAATTACACCAATCGATAAAGCGAATAAATAAATGGCAACAGCCGAAAGGTCATCATAATCCTGGAGCAACAAACAAGTGAAAATGCGAAATGAAAGTTAAGCCGGTGTAATTATAATAGCTAGACAAAATGGAAAGGTACAGAACGCGTTGACCGATTTGAAGGAAAATTTAGGTAGTTCAGGTTTAGGACAATTCAGTAAGATAGCCGCGAGGTCAACTCGCCAAGTCTTAAGATAAGGGAAATATGATAAGGAATAAAACACATAAAATCACGGTGTAGGGCAGTGCCAATAAGGTGCATTGTTGCGTGTCGTGTTTAGAAGGCGGGCTGCGGCATCTATAAAAGCAAACGGCTTACCACAGCTCGGAAGAGAGTGAGATCAGACTTCAGTCGAGCTCTGTCATATTCCTTAACCCTTGCTTGGAAGATCAACGAGACGGCTTTTATTAGCGCACTCCAGGTCTGCCATCCTTTAACCTTTTAGTTAACCTACAAATCAAATTTGTAGATGAGATGGTAGTTTCTATGCACTCTATACAAATTTCCTAACCTATCAACCGAGAAAAACCGTGAATTTTTCTATCCAAAAGGAACGTAAACGAGATGGTAGATTCTATGCACTCCATACGCTCTTTCCTTTACGATTAAGGAAATTTCCACATACAATCAGTTAGAACTAATCAGTCTTCAAACGATATCCAAATCAATAAATAAATACTGATTCATAAGCCCCCACCAACGCCAGCTGAATTTCCACATACAACCAGTTAGGGAAGATCTCTTCAAAACAAAATCCAAATAAATAAATAATCAAACAGATTCGCCAAGTCCACGAACGCAGATCCCATTTTAAATGAAGTAAAATAATCAGCTAGGGGGCAGCATCAGCAGCAAATACCTAGGAGGTACATACTCAATCGCGTAAACCAATAAAGAGTCCGCAGCAGGAAGCAATTCCTCAACAACAAATAATTTATAAATAGGAAATTGAGATAGAGCTAGGAAGAAGATAAACCCAGGTCAGGAATTAATAACCTGTGAATAAAACGGCCCATGATTAGAAATAATTCAATCATCCTATTTATCAAAGAGACCGAGTTTATTTAGTGCAGATGGAGCATCAAACGAATATTAGGCAATAAATGTCCCTTTAAATTATACGACTTTAAGAAAGCGAAAGTTAACAATTCCTCTCATTGTATATCATCATGAATGAAGCGGAGCACCCTCAGATATAGAATAGAATAGAACAGGTCCAGAGAAACAAGGCAGCGTTGTCAGATGTAGCACCTGCTACTTGCAAATATTGTCAGGAAATATCAGTCACATTACAACACCCGATCAGGAGTGTTACTCTTGGAGTGCTACTATAGGAGAATAGGTACTCGATTACCACACGTTGGGGGAGGCATTCATCTCGATGTCCAGATGGAGACCTCAGGTAGCCGGGAAAGGAGCATGACTCTTTAAAGTGGAAATCGCGGCACGCCACGGGGCAACAAAACACCCGCAGTGTAGGATAGGTAAATCCGCGAATAGAGAATCAAAATCACCAACATTAGACCGACCTCGAGAATGGGTAAAGCCAATTTAGATTCAAAAACCAAATTGATCATTATAAGGTCGTTTTTCCGAATCTCTTCTAACCAGATTTTATACACACCTGAATCTTATGTGACAAATGTTATTATTATGTTTCTCATCATACTATCTACGCTCTTTGGGGTGATAGGCCGACGTACTCGTGTTACTGGCGGACCGGTGGCTGGTACCGATACAAAAGATTAAGTAATTTGTCTGTAAACAAGCCTAAACACGAATGATAAACAAAAGTCCAGCATTTTCAATCATTAACTAGATTAATGGTTAAAGAGTCGTGGTCTGTAGTATGGTCAGCTAATAATCACGTTGAGGAACAAAGATTTTCGAGACAAAGAACGGAACCAACATGCTCTGGGTAATAAATTAAGGTGTGTAGCAAAATCTACAATAATGCAGTTGATTAAGGTTTCAATCTGAAAAGCACTCGAATGACGAGTAAGGTAATATAAATATGTGACGTAAAAGTCGCCTTACGGGGCAGCATCGACAGGTGCAATAAAAGGTATAACAGTGACAAATTCCTAAGGGCAAGGTAACGTATGTGACATAAAGGTCGCCTGACGAGGCAGCATCGACGGGTGCAATAAAAGGTAGAACAAGACAAATAACAACAAGGTATACCAAGTGATAACTAAATACAGTATCACCCAGGTTATGAATTAAATTAACGGAGGTGGAATATATTCACACTCCTAGGTAAATCAACTGTGAAAATAAAATCATTAAATAAAAGAGAATCGGAAGGAACGATTTTATAAGAGATACGAAATCAACATTCAGGAGAAGTGGCAACCCCGTACTTGAATGAGCCTCGCATCTTAAGCGGCCCGAATCCCCGTAACCGAACACGAACCGCTGTAGCCCGGTAGCCGAACTGCCGCCAGCCGTCTAGGCGCGATATTCAACCCGAGTCAGATCCACAGGGCGACTCCGCTAGCCATACAGGGCGATTCTTCCGGTTGAAAATACACGATAATTTCTTACGAGAGATTGAATAGGTAACGAGACAGACATTTCCGCAACATCCCTGATAGTCTGAAACCAAAGTGGTTATCTTCTTTAATTAATTCAAGCTGATGCTTGAAATGAAATCAAAGAAAATGGAAACAAAAACAAAACGAAATAATAAGAAAGCACAGGTGTGCAAGAGTGTGGTTTCTGAAATAGATAGAAGTGTGAAAGATATATGAAATATATCTATCTTCGTTTTCCACTTTTTTATGCTCTCTATGCTAAAAGGGATTCATCATTCGCTTTCCATTGTTTTGTACTCTCTATGCAAAATCACAGCAACTCTCGCCCTTCACCATTTTACGCTCTTGCAAACGAATTCTCTCGCTCATCAGTCGCTTTTAGGCATCTGACAGGAAGTCCAGAGTAAACAGCAATTCTCAGAAAATTTCCCCGCTTTTCTGTGGGAAATCCCAATCAACCGAGATAGAAGAAAATCCCAGTAGGTTCTTTGCGCATCCGTTTCGGCCATAGTAATCCTGGCATACCTCAATCAAAGAGCAGGGGTGACTACGGTAATAACTACGAAAACACAACGATAAAAACACAGCGGTCCCATTAGGAGAAATTCGGAAAAATAGACGATCACAGTGGGTTTTCGCCACAGAGCAACGGGCCCGGGTCCTCGTCGTTACAATATGCATGTTAGATGGATAGATAGTTCATTCAGCTTAAGCAACAAACAAATGTTACAGCATCGTCAAAACTAAATATAAATAATATATTATACAACATACATTGTGTCCCAAAACTCAACGTCATCCCTTGAAGGGCGAATAAGCCAACTCATGACTGACTATCATAGAATGTCATGACTGACAGAATATCATAGCATGATCTTAGTAAAAAATTATATTTTTTTCGAGATAATGGTACTTTTATGAATTGTGCGAAAATTGATACTTTAGAACTGTTTTTCGAGTACTACTGTTAGAAAATTTCAAATTTGTAGATTCTAAATTTTGTTCCGTAATGCTGCATAGATCTTTATCTATTAATTAAGTGCCAAATAAATATTCTGGGATCATATCTTTAGGGAACCTATTTATTAGCTGGTTGAAAACACAATTCATGACTTAACTTTAGCACTTCATACATAAAAAAAATGACCTTTTAAATAAGTTATCTCTAAAAATGGCTCATTTGTATAGTTTCTGCAATAGTGTAATATTTTCTATGCTTTACTTCAGAAAACAGTTATTCATAAAACAGATATTGCTATTTAACTGCAAAAGGAGCGCTTTGTGAAAGTATATGGGTTAAGTACTGGGCGATGGGCGAGGGTACTGGCCGAAGACTAGCCGAAGTTAGTGGTGAAGTCAATAATGGGCAAAGGCACCACCCGAAGGCTATAAAAGTATGGCACAATAAATGAAGGTCCTTTCTTTGATTACAACACGCATTGATTACAACATGAATAATTTAAAAGGAATTTAATTAGGTCACATGAAAAATAACGAGATTACCGTGCTCAGCGTTGAAATATAGTTATTAAGGGTGTACTTACCAACGGATTTTAAATGGTCGATCGGAGTTATAAATTTAAATTGAAAAAAAGTAATTGATGTTACGGCGTGGTTTTAAATCCGCCAAGTGGAAGAAGAATGACCTTATCAAATATCCCGTCGGGAATTATTCAGAAAAATGTCATTTCGAAAGACGGTTATGGAAGTGACCGCTAATGGAAATGCGAAAGTGCGTTCCTACCAAAAGCAACAATGCTTTTTGGTAAGTATGCGATTGCACAAATAGGGAAAAAAAAATTGGAAATGAAATAATAAAATAATAAGATGGAAACTTAGTATATGTAAATAAAATTGAGATTCGACAAACATTTACAAAGCTTGGTAACAGTGAACTGTTACAAATCTTATTTGCTAGATGGGGGTCCTTTTTCTACTTTGGTGAGTCTGTAATATCTAAACCAAATAATTTTTTTTCCAAGAAATTAAATAAATTTATGTTCTTTTAATCCTTCTATACAGGGTTACTGGTAACTGGATACATTCCTTTGGTGATCTGATAAAACAAGAGGTAAGGAGTAAATTAACCCCAACATGCACTATACAAAAGTCAATAGATTTTGAGATATTTCGATTTTCAACTTTTCTTAAAAAAATGGTTTCAGATGTCTTGAAATGTAATTTTCAAAAAATCTACTTTAACTTTTTGATTTTTTTTTTGCTGGAATACTTGTCCAATACTATGCTTCCTTCTGGAATAAAAAATATCCTGAGGTATTTCGATCGTGTGAAAATTTCAAAGAAAAACTTTCATAAACTATTTTTTTGAAATAAGAGTTAAAAGTTTTTACAAGTTATTTTCGCAAAATTGTCAAGGCACCTTGCGTACAAATTGTTTTAAAAACTTCCCTAGTGTAGTAGCTATCTAACAAGGTGCGAATCTTGTACAAGAATAACAGAATCTCCCCGCTATGTACCGTTACCGAGGAACAAATCCTTAAGTCGGGACGTTTTAAAAAAAATACGGCCCTGAACGGGGGTCTTAAAATTCTCGGATCCGGTCCATTTTCAATAGGTCGTATTTGGGGGTCACGAGCTTCGTCCCTACCAAGTTTCGTCCCGATCGGTAAAACTTTCAGACACTTAGAGTGGCTATTACTAGGCTAATCCCGAAAAATCCCGAAATTCCCGAAAAAATGACACTTCCCGGGAACGGATCCCGCTCATTTTCAATAGGCATCGTGCCACGGTGCGCTTCTTCAATCGAGCCAAATTTCAACTTTCCCACATGAAAACTGGCGGCTCTAGAGTGTTTCCTAGCAAAGTCACAGACAGACAGACCGACAGA
Source organism: Malachius bipustulatus (assembly GCA_910589415.1). Taxonomy (NCBI): domain Eukaryota; kingdom Metazoa; phylum Arthropoda; class Insecta; order Coleoptera; family Melyridae; genus Malachius; species Malachius bipustulatus. The sequence goes on from OU342630.1 coordinate 32,723,151, forward strand.
CAGACATTTTTCGGGCACAAGAATACGTATACTTACGAAACTTCTGTGACTTTGCTAGTAAACACTCTAGAGCCGCCAGTTTTCATGTGGGAAAGTTGAAATTTGGCTCGATTGAAGAGGCGCACCGTGGCACGATGCCCATTGAAAATGAGCGGGATCCGTTTCCGGGAAGTGTCATTTTTTCGGGAATTTCGGGATTTTTCGGGAATAGCCGAGGAAACACTCTTAGTGTCTGAAAGTTTTACCGATCGGGACGAAACTTGGTAGGGACGAAGCTCGGGACCCCCAAATACGACCTGTTGAAGATGAGCCGGATCCGAGAATTTTAAGACCCCCGTTCAGGGCCGTATTTTTTTTAAAACGTCCCGACTTAAGGATTTGTTCCTCGGTAACGGTACATAGCGGGGAGATTCTGTTATTCTTGCACAAGATTCGTACCTTGTTAGATAGCTACTACACTAGGGAAGTTTTTAAAACAATTTGTACGCAAGGTGCCTTGACAATTTTGCGAAAATAACTTGTAAAAACTTTTAAATCTTATTTCAAAAAAATAGTTTGTGAAAGTTTTTCTTTGAAATTTTCACACGATCGAAATACCTCAGGATATTTTTTATTCCAGAAGGAAGCATAGTATTGGACAAGTATTCCAGCAAAAAAAAAATCAAAAAGTTAAAGTAGATTTTTTGAAAATTACATTTCAAGACATCTGAAACCATTTTTTTAAGAAAAGTTGAAAATCGAAATATCTCAAAATCTATTGAGTTTTGTATAGTGCATGTTGGGGTTAATTTACTCCTTACCTCTTGTTTTATCAGATCACCAAAGGAATGTATCCAGTTACCAGTAACCCTGTATATAGTAAGGGCCATAGTTATGATGCAGTATTGCTCTTATGGTGCCCATAGTTGAGTTGCCGCTTTTGTTATTGCCGCTTTTGTACTTCTGGGAAGCAGGCGTCCACGAGCGTACGCTCTTCATTTTGAAATTTATTTCATTCATTGCACTTCTGCAACGTTTTGTACCTCCGCAGACTGCTCTTTTAACATTAATCTCGTTCATAAGTGAGGATTGCACAACATGGAACAGCACAGTAGAGTTTATAACTTCATACATTATTACAATATTCAGATAATTATTATTATTATATTCTTTTGAATCTGTCAAAGTTTATTATATTCTTCTTTTTCAAATTAATATCCATTTTATGAACAAAATAGTTTCGATTATTTAGTTAGTCAGAACATATTCGTAGGTGTAGTTATTGATAATATTGATTAATTAATATTGATTACTATTTTTATACTAAATGAATATAAATGCTATGACGCGGTATTTGTCATTCCTTCTACAATTCCTTGCGAGAACACATTTCCTAAAGATCTACATTTACTTACTCCACAGAATAATTGGTAGATGCGGAATTTGAATTTTCAACTCACCGATACTCTGTTGTAGTGGCAATAATTGACGTTGCGTTGGTAACCAAACAGTGGTAATTAAATAAAAAAAACTGTCACGTTAATTACAGAGGTCATAAAAGAATTCACGAAGTTATATTTATTTTTGTATTATTCCTTGAATACGAGCAATAATGGACAGCTATTTTGAGTCTCAATATTTTTTTTCTGGACTTGAGCTAAAAACCAATACACAGTTCCTTCTTTCTCGGAGACAATTAATTAATCAAAACGAAATATTCTTAGACCGCAACAATAAGTCCTCAACAGCAAATAAATACCTAGGCTCCAAGCTAATACGAGTGTTGATGTATATTTAATTTAATATTTTGAAATATTTAATTTGAATCAGTACTTAAATTACCTAAATTAAAACTGAAAAAGCACAATGTTAGGTCAAATAAGTACTTACTTTATTCTTCTTCTCAGGGGGATGTTACCAATGAGTGTGCTAAGTCCCCCCTGATAAAAAGAAAGTAATTTGCAAATAAGTGATAGGCAGTACATGAAGATAGACTATGTGTATATGATTACATTGCAGTATAATAATAACCAAAGCGGAGGATCTTATACATAACTGGCAAAAATACTGAGACATCTACTCGAAGTTGTTTTTTTCTAAAAGTGTTTGTGAATATATACCTAAAATGCGAGGGCAGTACCTATACCTGCCTATCTATCAAATAATAGCCACTTCCCTAATAGATAAATAAAACCTTGATAAATAAAGTCATCAATAAAGTAGCAAAAAATAAAATTTTATTAACAAGCACTACGACTTTCATTTTACCTACCTCTTTAAATAAGGAATGTGTTCAAATAATATATTTTTATAATGTAAAAGCAATAACTACCCTACAAGCATTGCAATATTTAGTCTATACGTTATAGGAAACATCAAAAAATTATTACTTTTTGACATTTTAACAGAACCTCAATTATTTTTGTCTAGAAATCCTGAGAATAGGAATGTCAATTTCCTTTCGATTTTAATATTTTTATATTTTATTATTTAATATTTAAATGAACCTGTGCCACTGCTTGCATTGAGCTGACAACGCTGTCAGTTTCTTACCCATTTAAAATGCATTGCCCTATGCTACCCACACTGCATAATATTATCTACGGATTACTATAGTTGTGCCATCAATATTACTGAATAATAACTATAATTGACGGCAATGAAAAACCGCGTTCTTTCAATAGTTTTCAGGTAAATGTTTGTGCAGTAACTGATTGAGACTCCGATGTCTGATTTACAAAAAAAAATGGCTTATCAAATATGGCGGACGTCTATCGTTTGAATTTATTGATTTTCACCAAACTTATCCATTGGAGGTTTCGTTGTATAATCGAAAAACCATTTCCGCTCCCGCAAAGTGTATTATTTTTTTATTATTTGTATCTTCATTTTTACAATAAAAAAAAAGGTAAACAAAAGTTGTGGGCTCGGTTGTGGGATACATCTGCCTCCACAATTTTTGTCATAGTTTTTCACAGGCAACCAATATTTGCCGAGATACATGACTTCATCTCTTAAATTCAAGATGGGGTCACCGCGCTTGCGTAAACTTGGATGAAGTGTTCTAGTGGCGCCTCCTACCTACCTTCAAAATTTCGTCAAACTTCTATTTAATGCAATTTCGGCTCCTGTTTTTCGCTATTTGACTGGTCTGCAGGGTGAATCATATGTAACGAATAATTCATTTTCTCAGTTAATTATTTATGTCGATTATTTATGTTGTATTGACGTAACTTTTTTTTACATACTATACCTTGGCTCAGTAATGCATACATTTTTTTTAAATAGTACACCCAGTATATTATTATATTTTCGGATTGTTTGAAGTAAGAACGTTTTTTACAGTTGCAGTTTAAATTGAGTAGGTTATGAGTTATAAACAAATGAAAATCGTAATTTTTCATTTAGCAGCGTACATCGGAAATGACTCAAAATATCGGAAAATGACATACAGGGTGTTTTATTAAGATGGGTAAGCGGCCGTATCTCGGGTAAATTTTTTTGTGTTTTTTTTTGTTTGCAAATTGAATCTTCTTTCTGATTATGGTGTCATAATCATAATTTATACCGTATGATTTAATTTTTTGGGATAAAATCAAAAAAAACTGTTACCACTACAACACTGCCGATTTTATTAGGAACTATCGCATACTAATGAATACTATACAATTAAAAGCACTCACCTTTCTCTTTCAAACAAGCTCAAGTTTACCAGAATCGGGCTGTTTTGAAGTTACAGCAATTTTATTAATTTCACTTCAACAGCTTCCCCCACTCTTATCAAGATTGGTACGCCATGAGTCGTACACCAAAATTATGCAGAATTGCCTAAGCTTTCTAATGATATTACCAAAAGCATACTTGAATGAGGAAATTTTTGAATAAATTCAGATTTTAAATATTTGGTGTTCATTTGCGCCCCCTTGCGACGAAATGCGGAACTTAAATATAATTTGCAGGATTTTTCTCATGGCCACTTTAATTTTGAAATTTTTTACCCCAAGTCTCTATGTCCAGTAGTACCTACCCGCTATTCGGCCGCTTACTTACCTTAATGAAACATCCTGTATATATGTACCTATTTTAACGTTTTATGTGCTATCCTATGATGTAGATGAAATTTTTATACAGAGTGACGAAAAATCTGATAATTTTCGTCACCCTGTGTGTAAAAATTTTCAGTACACTGTATGATGATACTTGAAAAGTTAAGATAGAGACATAATATGTAAGCCGTTTCCCGATATTTGGAGCCTTTTCGATGTACTTACACTGCATTCAAAATGAAAAATTGCGATTTTATTTTGTTAATAACTCATGTAACCTACTAGATTTAAACTGAAACTGCAAAAACCATTATTTTCTGGATTTTCTCAGGAAATATGAAAATATAATAACATAATATACAGGATGTCCCATTTAAAAAAATAGATAATATCGTCATTACTGAGCCAAGGAACACCCTGCATAATTTATTTACACCAATAGAAAGTAAATTAAATTATAACTTTGACCTACCTATTTCGGATTTTTTTATTCTACAAACATTAACCGAAAAAATGGATTTATTTGTTATTCGTCCTGTATAATAGTAATGGATGTCATTAGAAGCGACATCAATTATTATTGTAACCCGTAATGAAAACTTTATTAAAACTGTCTAAATGAGGTAGGCATGGGATTATTATATTATAGTATTGTGGGTGAAAGTGCTCAAGAAGATGTCAAAATAATTTGAGAAACCAACTGGGGTGAAACTGTGAATTTTATTTATGCAGAAAAGATCAAATTGTTATTCTCTTGTATAAGTATTCTTTTTGGCCAAAATTTTAACGGATAAGACACCCGCGGTACATAATTTGTTAGCGTCTCGTATATCATTAGCTGGCATTTGTTGGATGGTTGTATTTGTATTTCCATCGTATGCTAATGAAAACTGACGGAGTCAGTGAGGGGATATTGCTTTAATTTTTGTTTGTGAATAAACTGTGAATATTAAGCTGCACAAAACTAAAGTTACAGCGTTTAAAAAGGACATCAATATACCGTATCCATGGAGAGTCTCCATTAATTGAATTTAAGAAGATATCTAGATAGATAGATAACTCGAGGGATCGTAGCTCCAGAGCCTTTTTCGCTATTCAAGAGCCTATAATTAGAAATTTTATATGATCAAATATAGAATATTCCCATTTCACTCACGTCGATTTCATAAAAGTCGGCCGCTGTCCAAGACCCAGTCGTTATTAAACCTTAACAAGTTCCACCAATTTCTTTTTAGTCCTCTTTCTCGCTGAGGAGATTTATCATTCCAGCCTTCCACAGGCTTCAGATTTTCAGATTCTCCGGGTGGGGAGAAGGGGGTAATAAGACATGAATTGAACAGGAGAGGTTATGTGATACCAACTAGAAGAAGTGACGTGGCGTATTTCTCTGGAAAATTACCCATTATTGCGGTTTTTTTGGAATGATTTACAAGATCCGCTTCATTTTCGCAGTGCTAATGCCACTTTTAATTATTAAATTTAATTTAGCAAATCTACTACACTTTATAATGTAGAGGCTTCTACAAAGGATAAAGCCTAAAGCTAAAATAAAGGGCAAATGTTCACATATTCAGAAAAGGTAGAAATTTTTTTCACAAGACTTCAGCTGATGGGATACTGAATCGTGATTCAAATTATCAAATTGAGCTTCGAACCGAATTAGCCATTGCTATCTTACTGAGAAGGTTTTTTTTGGCTGTAAAGCAACGTTTTAGGAAAATTGTAGCTAGGAAAACGTAGCTTAAGACATCGCTTTCCATTTGGTAAGCAACTATTTGTTCATCTAGCCTATACATAGACAAGAGGTCCTATAATAGATGAACATTTAATAATGACAATTTTCACTTTCTGAGGAATCCCAGAATGACCTAATAGATACCGGGATTATTTATCGACAGAGGTGTGATGATTGTTGTAGGGGGGATATACAGGGAGGGAATTTCTTGTACTACTACTATCATCATTGGGAAGAGATACAAGGTCGGTTAAATAAGAGAAAAGTTGCCCAATTTTAAAATGACAACAATAATTAATGAATAAAATGAAATTGCAGGTCAATGGGTATAAAACTTTTCATTACTAATAGTCTGTCTACCGGTTTCGGGTACGTCACCCCATCATCAAGACAGCTGAAAGTAAGTGAAAGCACATGGTGAATTTTTTCTCAAACACTTCAATGTGTATCCTCAACTGAATTTATGTGTAGTACTTACTTGTCAGCTTTTAGAAGCCTTCCAAAATATACAGAGATTGAATACAATAATTCATGAACGTAATATCCAATTTAAAATCGACAACTCAGGGACGAACTAGATTTATATATTAAATTTACAATATGATTTAAAGATCCATCCAAGTGAACAAATCGGCTTTGGGAGTTGAAGGCTCAGGTTACAAAACTTACTTAGATGATGTTAGATTACTCACTTACATTTTAATTTATGCCAATTTAAACGGACGAATGTCATGAAGCGACATTTTCCGGTGAGGGTTTCTGAAGAAGAAGCCAAAATGGAGGCCGGGATAAGTTATCTGAAGGATTGATCTCTTAATTTCCTCTCTCTCTCTCTCTCTCACCCCAATCTGATGTTTTTAGCACAATTTTATGTTTATTAAGAATCTTAAGCAAAATTAATTGAAACTTCAAGCGTTGCTGTAGTATCCTGAAAAATCGAGATTTTCTTTTTCAGTCATATATCTTTTTTATTATTGAAAATAAATCAATTATTTTGTGTAGGTTTACGTAAATCATCAAAAACTATGCATTCGACATTTAAAAATTTTTTAAAGCCGACTAGGTAGATCTTAGAGTTTTCATAGGTATGCAACTTTTGTTTTAAGACCACCATAGTTTTTTCGCGTTATTCAGAATTTAAAAAAATCAAGAAAATTAAAAATCACAACAAAAATTCAAATTTTTTTCTTTTTTTTTCGAAAAAAAAAATGGAAAATTATTTCACCGAATGACGTCAATATGACGTCGCGACGTGGCGTTGCGTGCCTTATGGTTTTTTATGACATTCTGTTAAACAATAGTTATTTTTCTTTTTTAAAAAGAAGAAACTTTTGAAGAAATTTTTTTATAGATTTTTGTTTCCCTAATTTTCCCAATACCGAATGAACGAAAAAACAATATGGCGGCCATAAGAAAAAAAAGTCGACTGAAAAAACTTTGATCTAGTGGACTTTGAAAACTTTTGTTGACGACTTATGTAAGCCTATTAAAAATTATTTATTAATTTTCAATAATATGAAAAATATGGCAGAAATAAGAAATTCCCGAGCAAAATTGAATGAATAAAAATGGAAAAAAAAAATACTTGAACCTGTTAACCCATAATTTTCTTTCTGAAATAAGAAATCCGATATTTCAGTTTTTTCAGGATATTTCAGGAAGGGTCACAAATATCTTGTATGTCTTGACGGATTCGGTATGGCCACAATATTGCCCACCTTTTCTCTAGTTTAACTGACCGTGTGTCTCTTACCGTTTACGAGATCCCAATGATCGGTAGTAAAAAAAATTCTCACCTTGTATTTTCAAACTAATCAGACTCAGACTCTGGATTAGGTGAAAGCTGGCTAGTGGGAATTTCAATCAACTTTATTGTAACTATCCTTTCCTATATCCTGTAACTAACCTTAGGATACTTAAAGGTTATGTGGATTATTGCAATAAATCCTCCACGCTCGTCTCCAATTTTTTTGTAACTTCTTTCTATAACAGTTAAACCATTTTATTTAACCGTTAACGACTTGTGATACTCTGGAATTGCTATACTGTCTTACTTTCTCGTTATATTGAAGTCTAATTTGTGCCTTTATCAAAAATAATTTAGTTTCACCGTGAGCTTTCTTCAATTTGGCTACACTTGGTCTCATATGTATGAACGAAAGAGTTTTATAAGATAGAATAGTTTAGTCCAAATAGTTAAATATCATCATTAGTCAAGTAATCACTAGAACATTCCTTCAGAGGTTTCCTTCAGAGATTCCTCAGAAAAACAGGCCGTCAACTTCAATGGAAGGGATGAAATCATGTGAAAACATGATTCATCATGATGAAATCTGTTGATCCGGATAGTATTCCCTCATTTCTCTTGAGAGATTCCACACCCATTCTCTTCCCTCCACTGACTGCAATATTTAACTTATCTCTTTCCTCGAACGTATTCCCCTCATCCTAGAAGATCTCAAAGGTGCGTCCTGTTCTTAAGAGTGATACTAAGAGTGAGATTGGTAACTACAGACAGATATGCATTATTAAAAATTTTTCTAAGGTCTTTGAAGAGGCTCTGTATCGTATAATCTACCCGCATGTTCAGAACTATATTTCTCCCTGGAAACATGGCTTCGTAGAGGGATGGTCGACCATCACAAACCATTTTAGTTTCGTCCAATATTCCTCTCGATGTCTTGATAAACGATCCCAGGTTGATGTCGTCTTCACCGATTTTTCTAAATCCTTCGAGAAGGTTAACCACAGGCTTCTACTCTCAAAGCTCCAGTATTACGATCTAAACTTTGGTAAGTTTTTTCACAGACTACTTTTCTGGTCGAACATCCTATGTCTTCTCTCATGGCTTTAAATCTAATCGCTATTCAGTCACATCTGGTGTATTCCTAGGTTCTAAACTGGGACCTCTTTTCTTCAACCTGTTTATTAACGACATTGTCTGTAATTTTAACGATAAATCAACTGCCTCCTTTTCGCTGATGATCTCAAAATATTCTCTGAGATCAGCTCTATTTCATAGATGATTGTTTTCGACTTCAGTCAACTCTGACTAATAATAATACCCTCATATTTCATTATTCTCTACACGATAAAACGCTTGGCGGAATTGATGAGTTCAGTGATCTTGGTGTATTGTATGATTCCAAACTTTCCTTCAATAAACATTATAACTCATCTGTCTAATCTGCAGTAAGGTCACTAGGCTTCCTAATACGCCACTCTCGTGAGTTCCAGAGCGTCAACACCCTTGTTCTAATGTACAGTTCGCTTCTCAGGTCTAAGCTTGAGTATGCCTCCATCATATGGTCTCCAGGACATCAGGTGTACGTCGACAATATTGAAAGTGTCCACGGCGCTTTTTCAAGTACCTGCACTTCAAGGTTACTGGCTTATATCCTCCATTAGGTTTCCCTCATCATTTATTGCTACTTAGTCATTCAATGTAGACAGATTTCAGAATAGACGCCCCTATATGTGTGTCAGATTCTTATGGAATGTTTTCAATGGCACCTTAAACTGTCCCGATATTCTCAGTCAGTTCTCCCTCAACGTCCCTCAGATCTCCCTGAGACATCATAATATTCTGCACACTGGCATTTCCCGCACTAATCTGCATCACTTCTCCACACTTAGTCGGATTTCCGACACTTATAATCAAATATCCCACGATCTAGACATTTTCTGCTGCTCAATCAGCGACATAAATAATATAATCTGCTGTGCATTACTTCCCTACTCTGTGTTTTAATGTACTTACTACTACTGTACCACTGTGTATTTTATTAATTGTCTATGTTCTGTAATTGGACATTTGTATACAGGGTGTTCTACAAGCTCTATGACAAACTTTGACAGATGGTAGGTTGCTTGATTTTAAACATATTTTTTTCAATAAACATGGGTCCGATTCGTTTTTGTTTAGAAGTTACAAGCATTTAAAAAATCGTAATTTTTCAAGTTCAAGGCCCTGCAAAAGGAAAACGGTTCAAGATAGAGAAAAACGGCTTACATGTCCCTATTTTAACTTTTTATGGACTATCCTATGGTATAGAAACATTTGTACTTTCTTTTATTTTTGTAAATGTGGAGAAAATCTCAGATTTTTTCAAATTTTTTATCACCCTGTATAAACATTTCATCTACATCATTGGATAGTACATGAAAAGTTAAAATAGGGACATGTAAGCCGTTTTTCTCTATCTTGAACCGTTTTCCTTTTACAGGGCCTAGAACTTGAAAAATTACGATTTTTTAAATGCTTGTAACTTCTAAACAAAAACGAATCGGACCCATGTTTATTAAAAAAAATATGTTTAAAATCAAGCAACCTACCATCTGTCAAAGTTTGTCATAGAGCTTGTAGAACACCCTGTATAGGAACATGTTTGTAATAAATAAATAAATAAATAAATAAATAAATAAATAAATAAATAAATAAATAAATAATAATATGTTGAAATAATTTGTTTTCTCAAACTTACATGAGTCAAAAGTGCTTACGGTGATAAACATTTAAATTTGGATATTATTGTATTTTTATTTTTTTTTTTGACATACTTAACTGGTCGCACCTTATTTCGTGATGAAGATAAATGGTATATACAGGCTGTCCCAGCTCATTCGAGTCGGTTTTTTTGGCTCCAAGGGCCAAACGATGGATGTTTTCGAAATTTTTTTTGCAAATTTAAGTGCAGGATCACAATGGCCATAACTTAAAATTATTTTGGGCTATACAGAGTATCCCATGTGAGAGTGGTATACCAAAGTTATGTTCTTTTTTTATTAAATTCTCTTATGTTATTGCATGTTTTTAGATTGTCTGAGAAGAAATAATAGGATTGGTTTTACATTTAGTGTTCGAATTGAGAAGTAAATCATCATTACCGATTAACGATAATGTGACTAGTACTATTAATATAAAAAGAATAAGTAATAATTTCAAGATTTAATTACAATCCAAAAAACATGTAAGAAAGTTGTACTGTTTCTGTACAATATGACAGAGCAATACAAAGAAAGCTGTACAATATGACACACTCCGTATACTTGAGTATATTAGCTAATATCATACCCTTCTCTATATCACTCCTTCTACGTCTGATGCAACCTCAGTGGGCTCATCTCTCATCGCGCTGTAAGTAGATCGCCACTCAGGATTAAGACCTACTGATTTCACCTCTCCCTACGACATCCCTAGTCGGTACGCTGCCGAGAAACAGGTCAACATTCCATGAAGCTCCCACTTGGCTTCGCAATGCCAGGGTGGATGAGGGAATATAGGACTCCCAAGCACTTGCAGGGAGTTCCTACTCCATGAGCCTCCTCGCCTTTCACGATTTCGATTCTGCAATTTCAGGAACCCTTTTAGAGATGTCTATATGATTTCACTTGAATATTACGAGTATACCCAAATATAACTGCTTAGTCTAAATGGAGCAATTTGTATAATTAATGTAATATTAAATACGAGGAGTGTTTTGAATGAAGAGTTGTAATTACTTTCTGTTATTTCATTGCGTATGAGTTTGCCATATCTAATTTTTCAATGTATATGATTTCACTAGCAATTTTGAATAAAAGGATAGCGCTTGCTCTTAATTAACTGATTTTTTTTATTAGAAATTAAAAATTAATTATGTACTACAGTAGTTCTGCGAAGGAAAATAAAGTAATCTCTTTAAGGTTCTATTCTTCTGCTATTCACAAACACAGAACCATTGTTAAATGTTCTCTATAATTAATGGAATGCTACGAGGATATCTTCACTTTTCATGACTTAAATTGCTGATATTTTTCAGACTTTCAGAGCTTAAGTACTTATCCCATAATTTCTGTTTTAGTTATGATCGCTGTTAAATATTGACTGGTATGAACAGAACAAACTATTTGAGGCAGTTACTTCAGTTACAATTGAAGAAATATATAAATGATTTGAATGTGAAGTATTTGCGTTATATACTACTGGGAAATACTACAAAATTGTACATAAAAGAAATTTTACATAAAAGTAAATACTATTATTTATTACAGAGAATGCTTCACTTTTATTGAAGATGGTGTGATTTCCTTTCTTGTACATACTTACTTGTCAAATACTTAGATAAAAAAAGCAGAGTTAATGAATATTCACAGATCAGAGTAGAATATTACAAAGAAAGGAGAACATACAATTGCCCATTACTCGGAAAAATTGTTTCGACAAATAAAAGAAAGTTATAATTGTTGAACTTTTTTTATTAAATCAAACTAAAATATACATTATTTCATGCAAGTAGTTTTTCATCCGAGTTTGGTGCGATGCTAAATAAGCGAGTAAAGGGGTATTGAAGTCAGAATTCTGATGTCACAACAGCCGCGGCTGCTCATAGCAACGGAAGTTGAACGTTTAGACTGTGCACTATGGTTTGCGAACTGCAAGATAATTGTAGGGGAATTCTCCCTCCAGGTGTACACTATTTTTTTAAGAATTAGTATTATTCAAGAGTTTCATTGTTCTAAACATGACTAAAGTGTACAAAAAAGTGGCTGACCGGGTATTCTTCCCCGAAGCAATGAAACAAGCCGTTAGAGATGTGATTGAGAATAACATCAGTCACCGCAAAAATACGGGACCAAATAGTGTAAAAAAATCTCCGCTAGCAAATTATGCCTAAAAAGCCAAAGAGAAATGCGTTAATAATATACGTTTTTGTCCTCGTTTTAACAAGAGTCAAGTATTTTCAACTGAAATGGAAGAAACTCTAGTTCGATACCTCGTCAAATGTGCGGCGATGTTTTATGGCTTCACTCCAAAAGAGACGAAGCAATCTGCCCATAAATTGACAATAAAAAATTGTCTACCAGTTCCAGATGCCTAGACCAAAAATAAGATGGCGGGCAAAGACTGGTTTACCGGATTTATGCTTCAAAATAAAAGCCAATCTATTAGATTCTACTACCGTTTCCGATATGGCAAGTTTTAATCCTGTGAACCTAAAACTTTTTCAAGATAAACTAGGAAATTTGATTGGTCGGCATGCTCTAACGCCAGGTAAGATTTTTAACTTAGATGGAGGTGAGGAATTGAAGATGAACTAACTAGATGTTTATTATAATTATGTACTGATCTCCGAGTTTCAGACTGGTGTTACGACCATCCAGAGGGTTCCCAAAATGGTTGTAAGAAAAAGTTAGCACCAAGTTGGTCAGGTGGTGACTAGAGAAAGCGGTGAAATTTTGACGCAAGTGGAGATCATTTGCGTCGCAGGTTCATCATTATACGGCAGGTTTGAATATTTCCCCGACATAGATACGACCAACAAAAAATGTCGAGCGGCCTTGAAGAAAACGGTAAACTAGGACTAGTTCCTAACGGCTGGATGGCGTCTCAAAATTTCTTAGAAGTTTTGAAAAAATGTTGTTAAGTACATTTGGTGTGATAAAGACAACAAGATATTGTTAATAATGGACAACCATGAGTCTCACCTTTCTCTTCCTGGTGTTGAATATTGGCGTGATAAAGAAATTATCGTTTCAACCGTGCCCCCTCTCACCTCCAATAAATTACAACCGTTAGATAGAACGGTTTTGGGACCTTTCAAGATATTTTTCTATGATTTTCCAAACTATAACATCTATTACTTGCCAACTATATGCATGCAAGCTTGGGATAAAGCTGCCACCCCAACAAACATCAAATCAGGCTTTAGGTGCACTCACAGGGATAGCACCCTTCGATAAAAATGTGTTCAATGAAGAGGATTTTTTACCCGGATACGTGACGGATCGTATTCAACGCTGTTGCAATTCAAAGGCGTTGCTTGTTCTGGAAGTAAGACACCGCCACAGGTGACACAACAACTCTCAACATCTTCTATCTCTTCAGAAAGAAGAAACAAATTATTAGCAAATAAAGAGTGTTCCACTGAGTTCGTGTCCCCTGAAGCTTTGCGTCCTTACCCAAAAGCACCAGCAGTAAGCAGAATAATAGGGGCCGAAAGAGAGGAAGATTCATGGTAGTTACGGATACCCAGAAAATAATGAGATCCAAGAGCAGTACTTGGAAAAAATTTAAAACCAAAAGGCAACAATTAAAAGAAAGATTTTCAAAAGTGACTCAGGCGATGTAGATGAGGATATGGAGGTAACTTATGCAAACTCATCCGACAAGCCAATTTTCGATGACCAAGATGATGACGAGTGCAATATTGAAGAGAATGATTATGTTATTGCTACAGTTTTTGATGCTGACAAAAAATATTACGCTGCACGGATAGAGAAATTAATGAAGAAAGGTTAAGATTTTTAAGACGCCATGTTCAATCCAACAGATTTACTGTTAGTAATGAAGTACAGGCCTATCTACCTGCTGGAGATGTCATATCTAAGCTACCCAAAACATTGGAAGACACCAGACCAAGGATCAAAAATATGATTTATTTTAATAGAGATTTAGGTATCACAATTCTGCTTAAATTGAGTCTGGTTTAAGTTTGACTATGATACGAACTATAATTTTTTTACCTGCTTATACTATTTTGTAAAGAAAAAGGCTTAAATTTTTTTAACCTTATATGTACTCTTAGGACTAATATGTGTTAAATACAACATGTCCAATATCTCCCTACCTAATATCCAATATCTCCCTCAAACGTGGGAGATTCTGGACAAAATCACTTTCATGTTTAGGTGCATTATATAAAAAAACTAAATACAACATTATTTCCAAAGGAATGAAAAAATGTTGCCAATAACTGTACTTGATATCTTCATATCATTATTGTCAAGTTGATCTGTCTACTTCCTGTCTACTTCCGAGATACAAAATTAAATATGAAAATTTCCCAAACCCTCCTCGTTCTCCCCTACTTATTAAAGGGTACGTGTAGACAGTCGCGACAGATTCGACGTCACAGACGAATATCCTTGTTGCCAATTATTTCAAAACTATTGAAAAATTGCTCTTCAAGAGACTAATGCCCGTATTCACAAACGATAATTTCCTAAATAATTACGTAATTATGATATGCATGAGTGAGATGGAGATATGCAGTTTTTTTACAATAGAGTGAGATGGGTATAATTGATTACGTAATTATTTTGGAAATTATCGTTTGTGAATACGGGCATAAAACTTGTAATAGAGAAAAATAACCTGATTCCGGACCACCAGTTCGGCTTCAGGGAAAACCATTTGACTATTGACTAAGTTTATGGAATCACTAACATCATTGAAAGTCACAAAAAAAGGAAAAAAGTCTGTTCCACAGTCTCTCTTGATGTTGCTCAGGCATTTGATTAGGTTTGGCATGAGGGCTTGTTTTATAAATTGAACCTACTATTGCCATGTTGGCAACTTCTACAAAAATTTTGTAGAAGTTGCGACTTCTACAGTCTTACATAATAGAAAGATATTTTTGGGATCAATTAAGAGATACTTATTCCGAATTACAAGAAATTAAAGCAGGGGTTCCACTCCACAAGGTAGTGTACTAGGTTCAGTGCTCTATCTATTATCCACCAGTAATATCCCAAATCTTGAACATGAAACCACGACAAAATTTGCTGATGACCCCGAAATCATTGCTGTTGGAAATAAGCATAAAGAGGCTGCACAAAAACTTAAAATACACCATAGTACTGCCAAGCAGAGACATCCATAATAGGGACCTTCAAATGAATACTTGATCAAACTTTGCCAGTAGCCATGAAGAAAGGCTGCTCCATCATGTAAATGTCGTGGCCAATCATCTCCTGGAAAATACAAGTCTAGTATAAGAAAACTCGAGAGGATGAAACCCTTTGAGTTAGTGAAATGTCTGTACAAAGTAGACTATGGTGCGGTATGAGAGCTAATTATACGCTACATTTATAGTTTATAATAAAATTACTCATTAATCTGTGAAAGCGCACATTGTACTAACCTCAAAGGATCTTGTAATTATCACATTTTATTAATAAAAAAAAACACAGACGAAATTTCGTAGGGCTATACCTCGACATAGGAAGCAGATATCGAAGTGCAGTTTCTACCGTTATCATCAAGAGAGCTCAAGAGAATCATTAATTAAAGGAAATTATGGACCACCCTTTACAACCTACTTGAAGAAATCGCAGGGTGCAAACAAATCGATAAATACGAGTAGCTAATTAAAAATAAACATAAAAAAAATCGATTTGAAAAGCAAAATATTCCAAATAATATTACTTTTATGTTACATTGAATGGATATTGTGATTAGAGAATATTACTTGTGGATGTGAATTTTTTGATCTTATCAAGACCTTTAATCGTCTTTGCTTCGTGGATATACTGAAGAATATTGGAAATCAGCGAAGGTTATTAATATAAATTCGTATATCTTGGCAAGTTGAAACTTGTGAGTTAAAATTAGATTTATACATTCGAAATCAAATAACTCTAGGGGTGGGTTTCCTCAGGGATCTGTGATTTGAGCGAAATTAACGCTAGCCAAAAGCGCCTTTATATATTATTCGGGCTTCTGTTTCGCCTCGTCTCTCTCGCCAACATTGGTGGTGGCATTCGTGCTGTAAAGGATATTGCGTTAAGGTTCGTCCATAAATTAACCCCAGACTCAATTAGTCAATTATTTACTTAATAATAATTATTATAATAATTTTTACATACCAGACACTAACTAACTACCTAATGGTTTATTTACACTTATTGAAAGCATTTATCTATTTACATTAGGAAGTAGAAGTACTTCCTAATAACTTGGAAATTGAAGATGTACACGAAAAACGCCGAAACAGGTCAATTTAATTATCGAGGGAACATATTTCGGTGACAAATTTATAACTACCCACGTTCATCGCCTTAGAATGGTAGCTAATAGACATCGAGTGATATGTAATTTGAAAGCTACTTGAATTCTCTTTGAAACGATTTATCACTTTTGAGTATTGCAAAAATATTAGATACAGGGCAAGCCGATATAACGGTTTTATCTACAATAATTATTGCTTTCTTTTCTTCGGAAATGTGCCGAGAGAATAATTTTTAATAAAATATCGCACTTGGTTACTATGATGATACCTGGTGAAGTGTCTTCTTCTTCAAGTGCCATACCCGCATATCGGGCGTAGGCTACCTCTCGCATATGTCTGTGGTGCGCGAGCTATCAGTTTACACAGACATATGGGACCTCCCTTTTTATTGCCGGAGTCCGAACGGCACTGTTTGAGAGGTTTTACTAGGCAAGGGTACTTGTGGTGGTTTGCCATTGCCTTCCACAAGGTGGATCCCGATCTTGGCTCGAGAAACACAACAAATAGTTGTCGGCTGCTGGTGAGTTTCGAACCAAGGTATATCGGCACGGCGGACCAACGCGCTATCCACTGCGCCACGGAACCCACTGGTGAAGTGTAACATTGTATTAAAAAAAATCTGTTTGTTTGTTTAAAAAAAAAGAAGTAATTATGAAGTTGACTTTCTTACCGATTCGCCCTGTAACATTCACGCGAAACCTAAAAAGTGAGCCATCTTTGTGAAGAAAATTCAAATAGTTTTCTCATGATATCGCTGAATGTCTATTTCCTATGATAATAAGCAAAGGGGTAGCTACCACTGCTACGGGGATGAATTTTGATGGTTAGATTCGTTACCTAAAGATTTCCCCCTCAATAACAAAATTGACCTGTTTCGGCGTTTTTCGCGCGCCGTTATTCCTCGTAGATTTCCCAAAATGCATTTGTGTAACGATATCATTAAATTTATAATACCTTCTAGACTGCATTTAACTACTTATAATAATTGATCAAAGACTTAACAAAGAAAGTAAATTCTTCCGATCCATTTGGCTACCTGACCCTCCGGATTCTTGAACTCTAATAGTAATTTGAGGGCTGCATGGTCATTCAGCTAGAGTCTTGCTGAAATACCCGATTACCTTTTCTAACCCATCCCGCTCTTGCGAAGTACTGCACCAACTCCGAACATTTCTGGCATTTGTGTCCATAATGGACCTTCCCTCGGGCAAGAGACAACTCAGAATCGGAGCATTGATTAGACTCTAATCAGATGACTCTAATCATTAGAGTCATCTTCAGATGTTCAAACGCTCCTCGTTTCACTGGAGTCTACTCTTATCATTTGTCAGTCTAGATATGGGTTTTGCGATTTTAGAATACCCTAGAACGTACCGTCAGTAATACGTACAGAAACCAAGGAAGCTTCTGAGCTCATGTTTATTTTTCGGGATGGGTCATTTTTTTCATCGACTGGATGTTGTGGTTATCAACCGCTACAACTCTACCAGAGACTAAATGCCCAAGATACTGAAAGGACACTTTCTTTTGAAACAGATGATATTTCTTGAGACTAATTAGCTGCACACTACAACCACACAATCCATGGAATACAAGTTCTTCATGTGGTCTTCAAATGTCTTTCCTACCACAATAGTGTCATCCAAGTTTAGACAAGTATTTCATGACAGTCCGTTCAGTATCGTTTCTACAACTGTACCTTTATTTAGGGTAAGTAGGTAACCATTGACATTTACCACCCTCACTGGTTATATTTTTTGCAGCATTATGGTGCTGCTAAGATCGAATTTCTTCTCTAACTTGCCTTTCAAAATTACTTCCCTTCGCTCTGGTTATGTGGTATATTTGTCTAGGATGATCCGGACTGATTGCTCATTTTTCCAGTGCAACACCAATTCATGCTAATTTATTCATAAGACGCCGTGCTTAAGGTCCAGCCTTAAACCTTGCAAGTTCATGATGTCCGTTCCAAGGATGAGTTTATTCTCTATTACCGCTACCAGCACTTTATGTTGTAAGGTCTTGCTACCGATCACCAGGGTAAACGCGTGACCATAAACTTTGGCAGGCGTTCCTGTACCTAACCATACAAAGTCGTCATTTTGTAAGTACAATCTTCTTTGCAGATATTAAAATATCGGGACAGACAATGATTTTTTTGTTTAGTTTCACCTATATGTCCAGACGCAGCGTCATTATACTTTGCAATCAATAAGGCCATCCACCACGACGCCATTTGATTTATATTGAAGACAGACGACTTTAACGGGTTTTTTAGTTTAACCTTTATTAGTTTTCCAATTGTTTTGGTTTATTAGAAGTCGTTGCTTACCTTACAACGACTTAAAACATACCCAAGTTTCCCACACCCCTAAGCATCGGGTTGCCTTTTGACTCTCTCGATGATTCTTTGCACTGCCCCCTATTTATCACGTTCTACCTCCAAATCTCCCTACATTTTTTGAACTCGGCCTTGGTTTCTGATAACTTGATTCGTCGCTTAGAATTCCAGTGCCCGTGTTGAAGAATCTATCAATGTCACTGGGTGAGCCAAAGTTAATGCTTGCCCTCGTATTGGGATCGTCAACGCCAGCTAAAAATTATTGTCCAGCCAATTTCTCAATTACATTTTCGGGTGTTCCTGAATAAGCCAGTCGGACTAATCGAGCTACGTCTGCTGCGAATTGGAATTGGTGAACGCTTTCGCTAGATTTCTGATATCGGCTTGTGAGTTGCGAATGATACTGTTTGATTGTCCATATCGTATTTTTAAGTGACGTACTAGAAATTGGTAGTCAGTTCGTTCAGTCTCAGACAAGGTTTATTAGATAATATTTGTCGCTTCTTCATGCAGTACCAAAGGTTTGATACAAATTCGCGAAGCCTCTTCTATGACGGGTTGCTTGAACCTCCTCAGAGCTGTACTCAATCGCAATTGTTCGTCTTTTGTCACATTCTGAGTTGCTAATGCGGACCAAATTTAAATTAAAGTTATTTCCATTTCGTGTCTTCGCTTTTCTTCTTAAATGAGCTTACATTCCAGAGCAAACGAACTCTCCTGGTCACTAAGCTTTTGTTACAAAGCTGAGAAACTTGCTAAAATCTTCATATCGTTCCTGATTAGCAGAATTATCTTTAAGGCCCTTCATTTTCAGTTCTAAAACGATGTTACTTTCCAGTATTTTCTGCTCTATTGCTGTGACATTTTACAGAAATTCTTGTCTAAGCACTGTGGAGTTTTCCAGCATTTTTTGTTTTACGGTGGCATTTTCTTCAAAGCTGCATGTGCTTCAGTGTCGCAAAAGTTTCTAGCATCGTCTGCTCTAGTACTGTTGAATTTCCCAGCATCTTCTTCTCTAGCCCAGAGAAATTTTCTGCTCTAGCGCTGTGGAATTTTTCGTCATTTTAGCTTTAGCGCTGTGGAATTTTCCATAATTTTCTGCTCTAACATTGCTGAATTTTCCAACAATTCCTTTTTTAGTGCTATGGAATTTTCTAGTAATTCCTGCATCCTCAAACTCACAGAGTAAAAAGTCGGGTATTATACATACTTATTATTATTAAGTACAAAATAATTTTACAATGTGGCCATTGAGACCCTATACTTCAATTTACAATTTTTTTTTCAGAAAAATCCATCGTTTGGTCCACAAAAACCGAGTCGAATGAGCTGGAACATCCTGCATACCTATTTACATAAAGTAGAAGTACCTACACATATTTATTTTTAATCACATTTTACATTACCAGTTCTTATTTATTTTGTACAACGCTTCGCTTTCATTTAAGGAGTGAAGACTATTCCTCAGGCAGTTGGTTTTTATATCGCATGTCATAAGGGTAGAAATATTCTAAACTTCAGTCTACAATTAATTGGTGATATCAATATTGCGGCGAGAATAAGAAACAGAATTCCAGAAACAGTCTCGACGGTTTAGCACCGTGCATCGATCTCGAACGCTTCTGGTCTTATCCCTTCAAAAAATCATCTTTTCGCCAACACAATTATTAAAATTGGCTGATTTAACTATTCTGACGAATTGATTTTTATCTTCGCTACACAATTAACATAAAAACACCCTAGCAGTTTTAAAAATACTGACCTAAACCACACTGCATAGTTTGTTCGACTCAATGAATGACCCGGTTAAAAAACGACTAAAATAAACATTAGACCTAAACTTCTCCAGATATATCCTCATCCATCATTTCATTCTTCTTTGCTCTTTATATTAAAAGTTATTGGAACAAATACTTTAGATCCCAGCTTTGCAACTCTCGTGAAAATACGATAATGCTGTTCGCCATTAGCATGAAAGGTTTTGGTTATATTCCAGAGATGGGAAATTTCTGAATTTAAAATCCTTTTGAACATTCAATATTAGTTTAGAAAGTCCTTTCTGAATCCTCAAGGTAGGTAAATATTCTATTTCAAGTAATAATATAGAGTAGGTAGAGCACGGAGGAGTAAAATTGAAACTCGTAACAGTACATTATAACCTAGGAATATACCCTCGAGAAATACAAGGAATCTAGTCACTACTTATAAAGGGTGAGTCAGTTTTTTTGTAGCAGGACTTCACAAGTTTATAGAAGACCTGTTTTAAGGAATAAAAGTTACCATAAACATATGCACAGAAAAGCTTAGAAAAAAGGTACTGGTGTTGAATTTTTTTTTCAGTTTTGGCCGCATGACTTGGGCATTTTTTAATATTTTAATATTATACCAAGAAGTTATTAAATATAATTTATAGCATACAAATCGAAGAAAAAGAGGGGTGAAAAAATTCATTAGTGGCGTAGATACTTAGGTAGGTATACGAAGGTCCACGACCCATTTTTTTCTCAACAACTTCTACGCCCATGCACGTACAGGACCATACTTATCAGCGTTGGGTTTCCTGGAGATTTCTAACAAGAAATGGATACTTATAAATGTTCGAAATTCCCCATAGTTTTTGCGTAAATTCAGTCTAAACTATCTCAAACCACTTATTTGGCTATACAAAATCATGTACCTATGTATTTTTATCCACAACTGATTTATAAAATGCATTTTATATACGTTTCTTAGTTCATAAAATATATGATTATCATGAAAAGTGCATAAAGTAAAAAGGAGTGAAATAAAGTGTCATAGCGGTTCATTATTTTTAACGCCTAAATCTGACACGTTACTAGAAGCCGGCCAACGAAGTACAGTACAAGTTCTAGTGAGCGGCCCGATCGGGGCGATCGCAAGTGTACTGAGTTCTCTACGAGACGCTGAACGCTGAACTACATACAGGCCGACGCCGAACGCTCCTAAAGCTGGTTGACACCATGTACCTATACTAGAGAAACGTCATAGTTTATTCGAAGAGTGGCAGAACTATGTACAATCATTATTTTGTGTTTTGTGTCATTTAGTTACTTACCTAAAATGGATACCATTGTACATGATTCAATGAATGAAAATCTTCTACCCCAGAACAAATTATTTTTCAATCAAATGTGGCTACACATCTCTGTTACCTCAAAAATCTAAAGAAATGCATATCAAGCAATATGTGACCTTAGTGAACTAACGTGATTAAAAAGGCGTTAATAGCTTATACAATACATTAAAAGTGCTTTTTTAAATAATACCTTTCCGTTCTAGTCTAATAAGTCACTCGTAAATTTTGTATTCAACATGCATAAAGTGCCTTTTTTCCACTTCTGGGATTGACGCACTCGCCTGCGGCTCGTGTGGTCAAACTTCCAAGTCATGAAAAAAATACCGCTATATACACTTGTTGCATAAATAACTATTAAAATTATTATTTTGCATCGAAAAATAACAATAATAATAATAATTATTAGTATCGAAAAAATGAGCTTATTTTTGCGGTATGATGAAGTTTGACTCAATTTACTTAAAAACTATGAGGAACTTCGAGTATTCATAAGTATACCTTTTTTTGTAAGAAATCTCCAGGAAATCCAACGCTGATAACTAAGGTCTTGTTCGTCCATGGGCGTAGAAGTTGTTGAGCGAAAAATGGGTTATATACCCTGTATCTACGCCACTGATAAATTTTTTCACCCGTGTTTTTGTTCGTTTTATGTGCGCTGTTTTTAAATAAATAACATCTTGATACAAAATAAAACATTGAGAAATGCCCAAGTGATGCAGCGAAAACTGAAAAAAATTTCTTTCAACACGTAGGTATCTTTTTTCCGAAGCTTTTCCGGACATAGTGGTAGCTATTTTCGCCTACAATAATTCGCATAAAGCTGAAATTTTGTATACAGATCTTGGGGACAGTATTTCAACTAAAATAGGTTCTAAAGGTCTTCACAAAAAAAAAATCATTCAAGGTCAAAGGTCAGAGAAAATGGATTTTCCCATTTTTACGGTTAACGGTAAATTTTATCCCAAAAAAATAGATGAGATATAACAGAGGGGTTGATCTACCTTGAAAAACTTCCAAAAACGACACTCGTTTTTTTGAATTTTTTTTGTTTCGGTCAACTTAGTGGGATCACTTTTTGTTATGTAGCTGATTTGACGCAAGTCTCGGTGGTGAGGAGGGGGTAGGAAACCAGGTTTAAAACCGGGGGGAAATGGTTTTTTGACCCTAGGTTAGCTGTGAGTCGTCGGACAAAAAAATAATTTCGGGTAAAAAACCGAGATCCCGCTAGAGCGCATAACCTGTGATGCAATCGCGAGTCCGTCCATTACTCATCGAGATATCGCCGTTTTGGATTTTAATTTTTTTTTCCAAAATTACTCCCCAAAATGGTAGTCACCGGAAGTAATGGGCGAAGTTGGAGGCATAATTTAGGGGGGGGGGGGGATGAGTTTACAGGGGTGAAAAAATTCACTCCTGTAAATTTATGTTTCCCAAGGGTTTCGGCAAATTTTTGTGCGGATCAGTGTATTAGGGACGAAAGGAAGACCTAAAACACACGGAATTGGAGATAACTCCGATAGTTCTTGTCCATTATCGCGCAGCAAAAAAACTATTTTTTTTATTATCGATTTATATTTTTTTCAAAAGTAAACAAATGGCGGCCAAAACGAAAAATTAAATAAAAACTTTTATGATTTTCTATCATGAAGGGAGAGGGTGGGAAAATCTAATAAGAAGTGTTTTTTTAAATTGCAGTTTAAGTTGAGTATATTGTATAGGTTCAAATTTTAATATAGGATGATGGAAATAACAGATTTAAATCACTCGGTATAAAAATTTGAAGTCATTGTAAAGTTACACTGGTCGCGCCGGGCTGACTAGAATGAACGTAAAATTAAAAAAATTTGTAACCGGCAAATTCCTGTGGATTCATGTTGGGGAAGGCAATACAAAAGCTCTCTCGTCGAGTCTCTACTAAATTTAGTGTCAGATGGTTTTTTATTGTAAACAATGTAGGTGTAAAATCGGTTTTTTCGACTTTCCTGAAAAACTATGCATTGTAGGGAAAAGTGATGCACAGGCGCAATCAAAAGACCAATAAAATGAGCCCCGATACATCAAAATCGAACGACCCGTTCAAAAGTTATTGCAAAAAACCGGCAAAAACGTGATTATTTAGCCTTTTTTCAATTGTTCATAGGGTTATTGTTAATTATTAAAATGCAATTAGTATACCCAAAAGTAATGAGTCTTAACGTATCGAAAAGGTGTGCAAAAGATGAGCTCTGTGTGATTAATAGTTTTTGCAAAATCCTATTTATTTATCCCGTTTTACGAATTATGCAACAACTTTAAACCTTTGTTATGAGAAAAGTTATGAACGAAAAAGGTTTCACAGCCACGTAGTTTGAAGGTAAGAAGCTGACTTAGACTTGTATTTTCACAAAATTCTGTTGTTTCGCCGAAAACCCTTCTAAGTTAAACAAATAGGTAAGTAGCTACTGAAATATAACTTTTTTTTTATAAACATTTAGAATAAGTTGGAAATTGGTCACGTCAGTGAAATAAAATATGCTGAATTTGAATGCCAGTTAAAAAACACGTAATTAAAAAAAAAGTTCCTAGGCCCTTTTGGAGGCTTCAACTTATTCTAAATGTTTATAAAAAAACTGCTATATTTCAGTAGCTGCTTATACTTATACAATAATTTTGCAAGTTTACAATTTGGCGTCTAAAAATATTTTTGATAAAGATTTACTCATGTGTACTACAAAATGATAAACAATAATGCTTTCTGAACGACACACTTACTCTAACAGTATGGTGAAGACAGAGACATCGATGTTTCAATGGTCATTTCCATCTCATCAGTCTGTCACATCACCACCACTAGAGAAGTGTGCCGATCAGAAAGAAAATCAAAAGCTATAAGCAAAATGTTTCCGACAAATCATTATTATCTTATAGCTTTTGATTTTCTTTCTGATCGGCACACTTCTCTAGTGATGGTGATGTGACAGACTGATGAGATGGAAATGACCATTGAAACATCGATGTCTCCGTCTTCACCATACTGTTAGAGTAAGTGTGTCGTTCAGAAAGCATTATTGTTTTTAAACAGTCGGATTGCTGTAATTGATATAATAATTTATTATTATTCAATTTGTTTCATAGATACTACAAAATGAAAAGTAAAGGTGAATCTAATTACTTAATACTATGGGCGATGATCATACTTGTTTTGGGTATTGATCAAAAATGATTTTAATATAAAACCATCTTAATTCTTAAGGTGGCCTGATTTGGTACAGGTACCTTATCTACCGATCTAAGCAACCGTTCTCATAATGCGTTTCACCCCGTTTTTATACCAGGTTTAATCCCCCCTTTCCCACCTCCGAGACTTGCGCCGAATCGTCTACATAACAAGAGTGTTTCACTAAGTTGTACGAAGCAAAACAATATTCAAAGATTTGTCGTTTCTAAATTTTTATCTATCCCACTATACGTTGTAGATCATGAAATTATCTAGAAAAATTTATTGCTCCTACACTTTTTTCTACGAATCACCATCTATAAGAATCACCATCACAAACTGGACTTGATTTCTTCGAGCTCTATATGAAGCTCCAAAATAATAATTGTTTACAAAAGTTTATGTATAATATACATAAACTTTTTTTACATAAAATTATGTTTTATGAAAAACACACGGAACAATTAAAAGAGTGTAACTATTTCGCATTTTCCAACATCTGCTTCTGCTAGTGAACACTTGCGTCGAGTATTTTTACTATAATGAAGTCAAGTATGGCTAGGCAATCAACTGGACCCAGAAGACTGAAGTTGGAAATCAGTAGATAATACTTGGAGCCAATTCAAACTTTACTCCCACCTACTCCGGAAAGTATTCTCAACATAATATTTTGTAATTGCAAAAAGAGTTGTAATGCAAAATGTAGCTGTAAAAAAGTCTGGTTATTTTGTTCACCATCAGTATGTACCAATTGCCAAGGCTAGCTCCAATGTTGAATCGAATCCACCTCAACAAGTGAATATTTTCGTGATATCAGTAAGGAGACAACTGATGTATCTTTTTCACATATCCAGCTAGAAGCACAAGAAGAAGAAGCCAAAATGAAGAAATAACTTTTGAAGTGGCATTTGAAGATTATTAGTGAGAATAACATTTTCTCGTAAGCAGCAATATTTCGTGAGATTTAAATCATTATCTTTAGTTAAATTTTTTATAAGAGTTATAGTCACAATACATCGTGGACTTTACCTATCAGTAACTTCACATAAAGAAAGGTGCCGAGCTCACTACCATGAGACAATTTTCTACGCTTCCTTCAGGATGAGACACGATCCTGCGTCTCTCAGTACTTACGTGGTAGATTTCTTTCACCTGATTCTGGTTGGAGATCGATTCGTTTGACCGAGCACTTGAGTTTTTGTCCAAACACTCGATATTTGTTCTTCCCCGCACGCCTACTCACCTGACCTTGCTCTTTGTGACTTTTTCTTGATCCTCAAACTCAAAAGACCCTTGAAAGGATCTTTGAGAAAGATGATTTGAGATGACTCCTGAGATTAACGCAAATGGGATAAAGGCGCTGAAGAACAATACAAAAGATTCGTACCAGGAGTGTTTCAACAAATGGAATCACCGTTGGGATAAGTATGCATTGGAGAGCATAGTACTTTGAAGGGGTTCCAGACATGTTACTTTTTTTGTAGAATCATCATCAAAAGAATCACAGTTTTATCATAATAATTATAATGGAAGAACCAAGATTTGACTGGGAGATCAGGTTGAATCATTTTATAATATCGCCCCTTTTGTTGCTGCTGGAAACATTCACTCCATATTTTGGTATAACGTTTATGTCCAGTTGTAATTATATTTTTAAGGGTGAATTGATACAGGCCCCGTGTTGTGAAGCAAATCTTGCTGTTTCATTTGCTACTGTATTAACACTGATACCAGAGTGTCCTTTGATCCATGCAAATACGATTTGATTCCCTTTCGCCTGTAAAAGGGACAATTTTTCAAAAGCTCCTTGAATGAGGTAGGTATGTATATTTTGAAGAAGAAGAAATATGTATCCTATATCATATCAACAAGGCTCTTGCTATATCTATTATTAACACCATCGACTGTTTATCTACATTTTTCAAATAAATTATAGCTTCGAGAATTGCCACTATTTCTGCTGAGTATATGGAGAATTGCTCTGTAATTTTCCATTTTCTGGAAACTTGAGACTTGGAAACATGTAAATCGTAGAAGGCACATCCAGTGGAAGTTTCATTCTTGGACCCATAATGTATAAATTTGGTAATAACTTGGGTATATCAGAAAATAGGATCTTCCTTAACTGACAGAGTTAATTAGGTACAATACTGGGTCCATATCTGAGGCTTATATCATTTTCTTGTATTGTGTCAAGTCAACATATTCAGGCATGGTCAGGCATGGAGATGTTTTGCGGCTCCAATAGCTGTGACTGAGGTTAGTTATAAAACGTTCATGTAATTTTGCAGTAAGGATGGATCTCCTACTGAATACCTATTCGGCAGACAAATCTGAATGACACGTTTTTTCTCCTGAATTTGAGAAGAAGCTCACAGAACTCTGCTAATAATATAGGTACTGGGGTAATTTTCAAGGTTCCTATGTACACACTTAAGCACTTATTCTGTAAAAAATTCAGCTTCTGAAGATGAGTGGCTGCTGCTTGCTGATAGAATATGCACCCTTATACGAGTGGTCAACCAAGTAAATGCCCTGTGAAGTTAGAGACTTGTATAGGATGTTTCGCAATCTTCTTTGGTAATTATTTCAGTCGTATCTAATGGAGAAATTGTATAACAAAAATTGATAACTCATTTGCTTTCTTACCTTTTGTAAAAAGAAACCCTAGGTCATGAATCTAAATCTACAATGTAAAATTCTTGTCTAATATTTAGGTCATTAATCTCTAACAAACATTCTGAAAAATTGACATTAATTAATTACAAACTCGCTTAGCAAACCGTCGTTTTTAATATCAAAACGAAATAATGAAGAGTAACTGAGTGCACAAAAATGTTTCTTACATCCAGTCTCGTACATTTCACCTTTCACCATGCAAAAGTGCCATTATATAGTATCTAAGTCGCTAAAAGAGCCGACCCTGGTAATAGGTCCATTATGACCAGCACAATACGCCGAGGAAGGATTCGTAATGCTGCAAAGGCTCGTCAGGTATTCATAATACCTGACTTAGCGAAATAGACGTGTAATGAAAGCCTAATGCTCAGGCATGATGGGATATGGAATTACATGCATTAAATGTGGGCAATCTCCCTAATTCTCTCGTCCCTGGACTTGAATAGAACTCTTTCACCAGCAGATGACTGCTTGTTCGCTAAATAAAGAGCAAGAGAGGAGAAGAAAAATCGATTAAGCTCAGAATTTAGTTACATAAATTGGAATAAGCACGATATGAACTTTAATTGTGTTAACTGTTACCTGCTACATTATCTCCCCGAATAATTAAAATTTGTTGTCTTATGAAAACTATGTTACTATGGAACTCAATTATCAACTATATACCAGGAGAGAAGAAGAAGATTTTAATAGATCGTAAATTGATTTGCTTTTACTTTGAATTTCACTCGGCTATCCATTAAGCGTGACTGTTAGGCAGCACACAATATGCTGTGTCATTTAAGATACAGCTACTAGATTCTGTTCTTACGTGTTTTACAATTTATTATTATTAGTCCCGTGTTTGCTAATTGGCATATCAGTGTTTGCTGCCACACAAAGTGCAATCAAAGGGTACAATAGAATTATTGCACACCATCATACCAAATATTTATACAAACTTTCCAAATCATGCTATTTATTTATTTATTTATTTATTTATTTATTTATTTATTTATTTATTTATTTATTTATTTATTAAAGTACACTCATCAACGGCATAGAAGAAGGTAAGATGGGTAAATCATAGAAGGTAAGATCATAAACGATGGGGAAAACACAGCGAAAACTTAAGCACCTAACTGAAAGTACTAACTGAAGAACGTATTTTATTGGAAAGTAGTACTCAAAATACAAATTAAATTAATGCAAAACTTGACATTGATAATTTAAAAATTATTCATATAATCATAACAAATCAATTCCATAAATTATTTCTTATTTCTTTACTTTAATATTCCTACGCAGTTTGTACCTAAACCCTTTTTTTAGTAGGTATAGGTATTATAGGTACTATTATTGTAATAGTCCGAATATGTAATGAAATGCTTACCACTTTTACCTTATAATATGTCGAATAATATTTGATTTTGAAAATTAGAATAGGTCTGCATACAACAACATCATTGTTAGATAAAAGGATTAAATTCAGACTGCAGACGTAGGTAAAACTTCAGAATGTTGAGGTACTCATACCTATATTTCGTTCTTTCACTTCTCATTCTTCTCGTAAAGAGTAGATATGCAAAGGAAGTTAATCATTTCCATATTCTTCAATTATTAACGATTGCCGGTAAGTCAACATGTCACGTATCTGCAGTAGGTAGCATCTTAGAATAATGTAGAACTTACAACTGCAGAAGGACTAATAAGACGATCCGGAATGTTGAATCAAATATTTGCTATTCTATCATCTTTTTGGCTTCTTTACTTAAATAGGTAGGTATGGCTTGTCCACTGAGTGTTGGCCGGTGAGTTTCCACACTGATCCTGACTATAAACGATTTGATTTTTTATGTTTTAATTCGTAAAATTATTATAATAATTGATTTATATTATAATTATAATATTTATTATTATTATAATATAAATATTATAATACAATAATTGATTTGATTCGTACAATTATAATAATTATTACAATTAGTACGAATTAAAACATAAAAAATTAAATCGTTTATAGTCAGGATCAGTGTGGCATCTCACCGGACAACACTCAGTGGACAAGCCATACCTACTTTGGCATTTTGCTTGATCTAATAAGATAAATCTCTATTACTTTCGTTAATTTTTATTTTATAAAATTAGAAATTAAGTCTCAAGACTGACAGATGTAAACAGAAAAAAATCTGTTACTTTTAATAAAGAACTTGACAACAAAGCCAGGGAAATGTTGTAATCGATTATTAAATTTATTGTTTTTGAATCTTCCTAATGTCAAAAGAGTTCATTTGATCCCTTTAATAACCTTCAAATTTTAACTGTCATTTTTTAGTGCCATAATGTTCGATGTTACAACGTAGCATAAACAAATATGACCTTGGCAGACTATCTAGTAATAAATCGAGGTGTATATGACGACCCATGCTTGTTTACCACACCTGAAAGATAAAAATTTCATGAATTTATACTGCACCATCTGCAGCACACTTATAGTGCCCACATGAGATGGATACCAAATCAGTGAGGTATATTCTAATATAATGGCCGGACCAGTGCATTGAAAAGCAACATAACTGTGTCTGTACAAAGTCTGTTGAGTTTCTAATCAGAAAACCGAGAGTCTTATAAGGTCTTGTAAGTCCATGACGTAGAAGTTGTCGAGTGGAAAAGGCGTCATATACCCTATATCTAGGCCGCTGATGAATTTTTTTGACCGTGTTTTTCTTCGTTTTTTCGACCCTGTATCCTTTTTTCTAAGCTTTTCCTAACATACCAATGTTTATGAGAACTTTTATTCCTTAAAACAGTTTTTCTATTATAAGCTGGTGATGTCCTGTAACAAAAAACTGACACCCGGTATAACGTCCACCTGAAGACCTTCGTCAAGACGTGCAGGGATATATTGCGAGATGCACATTAGGTTGGTAACCGTAGACCTGCCAGAGATAAACCCATGTTGATGAGAATAAATCCCACCTGCCTAGATAATAGATTATAAAAACATAACTCAGTTTGGATCAATGACTTATTATTGAAATTGGTTTGTAATTATTTACGTTAATCCTATCTCCAGACTTCAGGACGCGCGGTGACAACACGAAGTGCCTTCCATTGGTTAGGAAAATTTGAGGACTGCATCATAGAGTTAAAGATATGTAACAGTGATACTAACAATACCGACAGTCTTGTACCTAAGTACGACGAAATGTGCCCAAAGTAAGTCGGAGGTAACGTCACGATAACAAGAGAGGAGGGAAGATAATATTTTAACAAGTAGCACTATGTAGTATTATCACCTTCTAATTATAGGTCAGATATAAGATACAAAATATATTGTTAAAAAGGTACGACAGGTTTACCTCTCTTTTCTTTGACACTTCTTACTTTTGACGAGCTCTCAGAATCAGGTTCAGATTACACCTAACGGTAACAGACTCTTGTACTTACTAAAATTTTGAAAAGGTAATACATAGTATTATTTGTCACGATAAACGAGACTAAGTAATTGTTGAGGTACTTGGGATGCCAATATCTTTGCTGTTTTGTACTGAAAGATATAAACGTGTACTTATAATGTTCAGAAGTAACTACTTAATAAATTGTATTTAGTTTAACAAACTTTATTACAAATGAAAATCGCTTTAGAACAAAGATTGATTATTTAAAAAGAATTACACTTCTTATGCAGTAGATTAAATATGGTAATATAATTATATAATTCTATGATTAATCAAAAAGGAAATATGTTTTGGTATCAAAATAAGTTTTCCCGAACAGATCGTAAAAAGTATTATGTTCTTATCTACTTCATGAAACAGTTATAGTTAAAAACTATTAATTATTAATTTAACTCTGATCGTCATAGAGCTACTGAAGGTCACTGATGTTGTTTAATAGTCCTTGTAGAAGAATCAAAACAGGAATAAATATAACTTACAGTTTCTCGGCCCTTTATTCACTCGTGAAGGTGATAAATGCCATCACTGTGGTAATGATGATAGGTACTGCCTCAGATGTGAATGTTAAGGTCCAGGGTGAGATAACGAGGCCGCACAACGTGAAGAGATGGTCTTAAAAGGAAGGGCCCAGTACTGCATGCAGATCATGTAAGTTCTTGGACAAACGGCAACACGTGGTTGAAGTAGGTCAACGGGAAGATTGGACAGTCAAAACAACTTAATCCTTGCTGGTGCTGGTACTAATTATATCCTTAAGGAAGGTTAGGTATTCAATAGAGTTGAATAAACTTAAGAAAGAGGAAGGTAAAATATGCTAATTTTAATTTAGCATGTTTGCATTTGTGTCATGGCGGAAGCAAATGGCTGCCTACATAATAGGCAAGCAATTAAGGAATGTCCAGGTAGATATTTAGTTAATAGGTATTAGATATCGGAAGGTAAAAATGAATAATCGATAAGATAGTTCGTGAAATCATACATGGAAACGTGGAATAATCCGTGGAAACGTGAGAGCTAGAATAAATAATATTCTAATTAGGAAATAAATCCTATTGTTTAAATAATTGAATTCTTACCCCAGGTTATGATGTTCGTCACTCGGGCTCTCACGAGAAAATAACTACAAAGACTCTCAGACGGAAGTTGATTAAAAATAAGACTCGAATTCAATCTGTCAACCTTCAAGTATGGTGTACGACAACTCCTAAACATACGATAAGAATCTTAGAGAGTCGAATCATCAGAATTCGAATCAATCAGAAACGTTCCTAGCGAACTGACTCGGAGGTTCAACTGAACGTTAGTTAGACTAAGGGCCGGTTGTTCGTACGTCAGTTAAAAATTTTGAGATAATTACTGATTTTAAAATGCCCTGTATTATCAAACCATTGGTCTGATATTGCTGAAAATGGATTCTGCTCGCTTTGAGAAGAGTTAATTACTGATTAAAAATACAAGATCATTAATTATATTCGCCGTATTTCTCAAAATTTGCAATTTAAAATCAGTAGTTATCTCAAAATTTTTAACTGACGTACGAACAACCGGCCCTAAGTAAATAATGTAGCGCTCACGCTACAGTCTTTTATGAAAAAAACAGGAATATTGTCAGGTCCAGTGGAAAGAGAGAGATTTTAGTTTTTTAACAGCCTGAAATAGCCTCCTCGAATTATTTAGGAACGAAGAAGCTATTAGTATTGAAAAAATTGTGCAGATGATTCATCATGCAGAGGAGATGTAGATTTGAAGCAGCTCTTGAAGTAGTTGACAAAACTGTCGACCACTTCCTGGTGTGACATTGTCAAATTTACATTAGAGAGAACATGTGGTGGTATAGTGTGGAGCAAGCTCTGTGCCGATTTATATAGGACCAGAAACTTTTAGGATTACTTCGGAATGTCGATTCAATACAATCTGTAAAGCTAGGAAAGCAGCGTGGATGTCTCGATTGGTGATAGATCGTAGCTGCTGAAATCTCTCCCGGAAAGCAGTATTGCCCGAGGACTTCGCCAAAAAGAAAATTTCACCTTTGTGTTAAAGGTAATATCTTAAAACATAATCAAAACAAAATTCTACAAAAAAAACAAATCAAAACATCTTCCTGGGAAGGCATCTTCACGGATCACTGAAAAAAATAATAAAAATTAAACTTTCGGTTATAATTATTGTTTTTTATTTTTAAACTTTATTGACAATTATATTTATTTGTGCCATTCTGTTAAATAGCACTGTTAAAGATATGCAAGAAATATCGAAATCTTTAATTTGACACAGAGGGTTACTATTACTAATATCCCCTAATTAACAATAATTGTCGTATATCTTTTACCTAACTAGTATTTAACTTTACATACCTAAATAAGTAACAATACGTACTTTATTCGTCATCAGGAACTCTCACAATTGCAGAAACTCTGCTTTTTCTTCCTCCTTCCATATCACCGGCGCTGGCTAATGCAAATCCTATAAATTTGGTCACCTCCTGCTGGTCAGTAGCATTTTCATGGGTAACACGAACAGCATCTACAAAAGTAAAATAAAAAATTATAAGGTAATATTTTTTATAGAGGCTGTACCAGCTTATTCAAGTCTGGCTGTGCGGACCAGTTGATAAAAAAAAAAAAAATTCAAATACAGGGCCACAAATTATCATTACTCTCTGTTTTTCATTAATCAGTTGGGTAGAACTGCTAAATCGCGACGGTTTTACCCCTACGCTGGCCCTCCTCCACCTCCACTCTCTCTGCTAGCTCTGAGTCGACAGGCTCTCAGCGTTGCCACATAAAATCCGTGTCTCCGTTTTCCTACGGCCTTAAAGTGTCATTTTTGGTTACAAATAATATTAAAATACTTATTTACTGCAGTAAGTCAGGTCTTTGGTCAGGGTAGGTTTTTTTTCCTTCAAATATTCGTAAAATGAAAAAAAAACCTACCCTGACCAAATACCGGACGGAACCGGTAGCTACTTATTACGGTCTCGTGCGGAAGCGGGCAGGAAGCACGCAGGATTGTCTGCAGAACGTAGGAGAAGGGCTTGCATATGGCAACGCTGAGAACGTGTCGGAGCGTAGCAAGCAGAGAGAGTGGAGGGGGGCCAGCGTAGGGGTAAAACCGTCGCGATTCAGCATTTCAGCAGCTTAACCCGTAAGGTATATAGGTACTTACATTTCGTAGGTCGTAATTCCAGTTAATTCCAGTCCAGTAGTATTAATAGTAGGTAAACGCACAACGCACCAGAGTAGGTAGGTTAGGTACTTAGGTACACTTTAATTTAACCACTTTAAACAAAACATCGACGCCACGCAAATCACTGTTCACTGACACAAGTAAGTACTAAACTAGTAAACTAAAGACGAGAGACAAGCACACAATTACACAAAAACAAGGAAGAATTTAAGAAAGCCCAGTCTGCCTTCTGCCAACAGCAACTAACAAAAACAAAACTACAAAACAATCCCAGCCCCTACCGGCTACCGAAGTGGCGACTTGTGGCGCGGGGCGCGGGCTGCGGGCTGATTTGATTGCGCATTGCGTTTTATCCCGTGTCTTGTCTTGTCTGTCGCTAGTCGCTGTTGTCGAGTCTGGCGGGCCTGTCCTGTAGATAATTCGTATTCGTAACACCCATTGATGAAATATTAATACATCATACCTACCCAAGGTCCCTTAACTCATAGGAATCTAGGCACCTACCTACTTATGTACCAAGAATGTACCTACTGTTTTATGGTACTACTTACAGCTTATTAAAAAATTGAAAATGTACCAATTTGGTATTTTTTTCAATGAAGTACCTAGATGTATGTTTATTTAATTAGGTAGGCTACCCAATTTGGCATAATATTGAATGCTGAATGGTTTCATTCACTATTCAAAGCTACGCCAGCGTTTATTGTGAGATATATAATATACAATTGAAATTTTGTGTGAAAACACGTGCGTGTTACAAAAACAATATTTGTTTAATATTGTTAAATATTGATTTTAAAATATAGGTACCTTATTGGTTAAATATTGTTGGTCAATTCTTATTTGTTTACAATATTTAGGCAATATAGAAAATACAATATTGCAATAGAAGAGTCATGTAAATATTGGTGCAATACGGAAGATGCAATATTACAAAACACGTTTCTTAAAATACTGGTGTAACTGTAATATTGAAGATGCCATGTTAGAGTTATTAAGCCAATAATATGTGATATAAATAGGTGATTATAAATAAATAATCAATTTTCTTCACTATTTAAACACTTTCGTGCCATTGTAGTATTTTCTATTAATGGTTGCGAATCAGAAAAATGTACTTAATACTCTAGTCTAGAGTCTAGCTAGACGGTCTAGTCTAGACTAATAATTTTCTCACTCATTCCTTCTCTCTCATCAGTATAATATTATGTACCAGTAACCAGACATACCACGAAACATAAACTCCACGTCGCAATTCCTAAAATCCGAAAAACAGCCCTCCACAACGCAGTGTTGCCAGAGTGGTACATTTGTACCAAATTATGGGTAGGTACATTTATTTTATTACTGCATTTTATTTATTGTATACAATCACAAAATTTCAATTGTATATTATATATCTCACAATAAACGCTGGCGTAGCTTTGAATAGTGAATGAAACCATTCAGCATTCAATATTATGCCAAATTGGGTAGCCTACCTAATTAAATAATAAACATACATCTAGGTACTTCATTGAAAAAAATACCAAATTGGTACATTTTCAATTTTTTAATAAGCTGTAAGTAGTACCATAAAACAGTAGGTACATTCTTGGTACATAAGTAGGTAGGTGCCTAGATTCCTATGAGTTAAGGGACCTTGGGTAGGTATGATGTATTAATATTTCATCAATGGGTGTTACGAATACGAATTATCTACAGGACAGGCCCGCCAGACTCGACAACAGCGACTAGCGACAGACAAGAGGACAAGACAAGACACGGGATAAAACGCAATGCGCAATCAAATCAGCCCGCAGCCCGCGCCCCGCGCCACAAGTCGCCACTTCGGTAGCCGGTAGGGGCTGGGATTGTTTTGTAGTTTTGTTTTTGTTAGTTGCTGTTGGCAGAAGGCAGACTGGGCTTTCTTAAATTCTTCCTTGTTTTTGTGTAATTGTGTGCTTGTCTCTCGTCTTTAGTTTACTAGTTTAGTACTTACTTGTGTCAGTGAACAGTGATTTGCGTGGCGTCGATGTTTTGTTTAAAGTGGTTAAATTAAAGTGTACCTAAGTACCTAACCTACCTACTCTGGTGCGTTGTGCGTTTACCTACTATAAATACTACTGGACTGGAATTAACTGGAATTACGACCTACGAAATGTAAGTACCTATATACCTTACGGGTTAAGCTGCTGAATCGCGACGGTTTTACCCCTACGCTGGCCCCCCTCCACTCTCTCTGCTTGCTACGCTCCGACACGTTCTCGTTGCCATATGCAAGCCCTTCTCCTACGTTCTGCAGACAATCCTGCGTGCTTCCTGCCCGCTTCCGCACGAGACCGTAATAAGTAGCTACCGGTTCCGTCCGGTATTTGGTCAGGGTAGGTTTTTTTTTTCATTTTACGAATATTTGAAGGAAAAAAAACCTACCCTGACCAAAGACCTGACTTACTGCAGTAAATAAGTGTTTTAATATTATTTGTAACCAAAAATGACACTTTAAGGCCGTAGGAGAACGGAGACACGGATTTTATGTGGCAACGCTGAGAGCCTGTCGACTCAGAGCTAGCAGAGAGAGTGGAGGTGGAGGAGGGCCAGCGTAGGGGTAAAACCGTCGCGATTTAGCAGTTCTACCCAACTGATTAATGAAAAACAGAGAGTAATGATAATTTGTGGCCCTGTATTTGAATTTTTTTTTTTTTATCAACTGGTCCGCACAGCCAGACTTGAATAAGCTGGTACAGCCTCTATAAAAAATATTACCTTATAATTTTTTATTTTACTTTTGTAGATGCTGTTCGTGTTACCCATGAAAATGCTACTGACCAGCAGGAGGTGACCAAATTTATAGGATTTGCATTAGCCAGCGCCGGTGATATGGAAGGAGGAAGAAAAAGCAGAGTTTCTGCAATTGTGAGAGTTCCTGATGACGAATAAAGTACGTATTGTTACTTATTTAGGTATGTAAAGTTAAATACTAGTTAGGTAAAAGATATACGACAATTATTGTTAATTAGGGGATATTAGTAATAGTAACCCTCTGTGTCAAATTAAAGATTTCGATATTTCTTGCATATCTTTAACAGTGCTATTTAACAGAATGGCACAAATAAATATAATTGTCAATAAAGTTTAAAAATAAAAAACAATAATTATAACCGAAAGTTTAATTTTTATTATTTTTTTCAGTGATCCGTGAAGATGCCTTCCCAGGAAGATGTTTTGATTTGTTTTTTTTGTAGAATTTTGTTTTGATTATGTTTTAAGATATTACCTTTAACACAAAGGTGAAATTTTCTTTTTGGCGAAGTCCTCGGGCAATACTGCTTTCCGGGAGAGATTTCAGCAGCTACGATCTATCACCAATCGAGACATCCACGCTGCTTTCCTAGCTTTACAGATTGTATTGAATCGACATTCCGAAGTAATCCTAAAAGTTTCTGGTCCTATATAAATCGGCGCAGGCTTGCTCCACACTATACCACCACATGTTCTCTCTAATGTAAATTTGACAATGTCACACCAGGAAGTGGTCGACAGTTTTGTCAACTACTTCAAGAGCTGCTTCAAATCTACATCTCCTCTGCATGATGAATCATCTGCACAATTTTTTCAATACTAATAGCTTCTTCGTTCCTAAATAATTCGAGGAGGCTATTGCAGGCTGTTAAAAAACTAAAATCTCTCTCTTTACACTGGACCTGACAATATTCCTGTTTTTTTTTTCATAAAAGACTGTAGATAAAAGACAACAATATTTAACCAATAAGGTACCTATATTTTAAAATCAATATTTAACAATATTAAACAAATATTGTTTTTGTAACACGCACGTGTTACAAAAACAATATTTGTACAATATTGGTCATTAATTTGTAATATTAGACCAAGATAAATATATTGGACAAATATTGCACCAATCAACAGCCAATATATATTGCTACAGGGGATGCATCTATCAAATGAAGCGAATATAGTCCTAAATAACGCTTCCAAATCCAATTCAAGATCTAACATATCAGTGACAGTAGTACAATTTACAGCAGATATGTAGTTATAAAGAGAGATAAAAAATCCTCTTTTAAAATTGTACGAAGAATGTTTATTGTTACCTATGAACTTGTTGGACCTCCGCAACAAGACACCTCGCACCTGTACAAGAAGAGAAGCAGAATGATGACTATCCTCATCAGTGTAGTGGAAAGTCCAAGGATCGTTCCACAAAACAAGGTTCCGAGCAAAGAACCAAATCAAGAATTTCAGCATTCGATTTATACCCGTTTAGCAAATAAAATAGGATCCTACAACAATACTTCATTATGTGGTGGTGTTTAAAAGGAAAAGATTGATAACTCACAAACAACGCTAGAATTGATAACCAGTTTCAGCATGTTATTGACGAAATCAAACTGTACGTAGTTAAGGCAAAAGCACTGTAAACTATTTGTCAAAAGAGTCAACATTCGTCAACAAGAGCCTTGAGGAATCTTTGGAAGATGGTTTCTAACATTTATTTGAGAGAGTATAATATGCTCTCTCGAATAAATTAAAACACTAGAAATATTGCTATCCAAACATGTAATTATCTTTATTTTAAATTTTCTTTATCATGGTACATATTATACAAGCCCAGAAAATATAAACTTGACGAGATAAACCTATATATTGCTCCATAAGACAACGATACTTAAACAAAACTTCACAGTGCAACTTTCACTGTATCCAGTCTACTGGCATCTGACGCTGAGGCTTTAAAACTTGAGAGGGATCCATGCACAGTTATAGCTTCGGTTCCAAATGACGGTTTGTTTGTTAATCATCCCCAGTGTGTTCTATGCTCAGTTATTTCGTCTTCAATTTGGTTCTCGTACTGACAATCATGATTTTTGTCTTCTTTTGTGTTCAGAGTATTGGGGGTGCGATCAATCAAGGCCTGCAACCCTTATCTGCTGTCCGCCAGTATCGTCTGCATATCTAAGGTCATTCACTAGTGTTCCGTTAATTGATATGCCTTCCTTTATGTCTTCTAGTGCTTTCTTAAACATCTCTTCCGAGCATATGTTAAAAAGTAGAGATGATAGTACACATCCTTGCCATAGTCCTCGTCTTATATATTTCTCTTCACTTTTGATGATCTATTCGTATTATTTTTAATGCATTTCTGTGTTTTGTAATATGTCTATCAGTCTTCTGTGCTGTATCCTGTCGAAGGCTTTTTCAAGGTCATCTAGACATATATGTACCTATACATCACAGTTGAGATCTCGACATCGTTCTATAAAAGTTTGTATGGTAAATAATGACTCTCTGGTGCCAAAGCCTTTTATAAATCCAGTTGGTTTCTTGTTATTTATTTGTTTAGTTTCTTGTAAACGCGTTCATGGATTCAATATCTATGCTTTCATCAAGCTGATCGTCTTATATTCCTCACACTTCATTGCGTTTGGTTTCTTGGGTATTGGTATGAACACTGATATCAGCCACTCTTCGTGAATCTCCCCAGTGTTGTAGATTTCGTTGAATAACTCCACCAGTATATCATGGTTTTTTCCACTAGTAATCTTAAGATTTTTGTAGGTATTTCATTCGGTCCCATGGCTTTATCATCCTTTATACGGCTTAGTACTTTTTTTATTTACTCTCTGGTAATTGAGAAGCCCATTTTTCCCTTTGGTTTTATTGTCTACATTCTCTACATCCTTTCGTCCACCATGTTTCCGATAACTTTTTTTTGTATATTTTCTATGTACCTATGTTGAAACTATCGTGTTGTTTTTCATGTTGAATAGAACCACGAACTTTTTTTTGCTGAAATTGATGATTGAGACTGAACAATTCCCTGCCTAAACAAAGAGAACTGCCTATTTCACTTAAATTGTCTACATGG
This sequence comes from Malachius bipustulatus, assembly GCA_910589415.1. Taxonomy (NCBI): domain Eukaryota; kingdom Metazoa; phylum Arthropoda; class Insecta; order Coleoptera; family Melyridae; genus Malachius; species Malachius bipustulatus. Next base: position 32,763,491 of record OU342630.1, read on the forward strand.
GTGAATTTTTGGGATTGTAACAAACAGATGAGTAGGTACAATACCTATATCGAAAGGTTTCATTAGGAGTTAAAACCCCGTAAAAGTAATTAATTTTTTTTTTCAAATAAAAATCTAGCTCGTACAAATAAGAGAAATAAAAAAAGAACCTGTTCCTGACGTTTATTAATTTCCAAATCCATTTGAACGTAAAGTCAAATTTGATTCTCTTCGTTACACAAACAAACTGAATCCTCTCGTAACTTGCTCTCAATACGCTTATTATATCTGCAGATTTGAAGCCAACTTTCACCCTGAATGTTTTTTCCCTATATTTGAGTATTCAATTCAACTCCTCATTCACAGGAAATTGAATATGTGATTATTTTTCAAATTATCCGGAGGGCAAACAGCATATTTTCTATATTCTACATAATTTGATCTCTCTCATTTGCATGCATTGAATGTATTATACAGCTATTAATAATATGTCAAGTTCAAGCTTCAATTGTAAAAACTCAATAGTATATTCTGAACCTACTTAAATTTTACTCAAGTTTAGAAATAATTGCAAACGAGTCTAATTTTTTTTCCATAATGGATAAAATCCAGGTTGAAAGTCACCAAAGTCTTCTTTATATTTTACATCGACTTCCCGAAGGCAAAATTTACGAGAACGTATAGTAACAAAAACGATAAGTTGTTTATGGGAATTTTATTTGTGACCCAAAATGTTTACTTAAGGTTATATCGAATCGGATATTTGGTCCCTCGAAAATATTATTGTTATTATTATTTATCAGCTTGCTTACTCGTACCTCGAATATTTATCCAGCTTCAAGTAAATTCTAAATTTAGTAAAAAATATTTGTGTATTTATTTATTTATTTATTTAGCAGAAGTACTCTACAGAAAATGAATTCAAATTGGTAAAGATGGGTGACCTGATCATTGTGTTTGTCCTTGGTGTTGGTAGTCGAAAAAAGCTACAAGATCTGGTATCACGTTGGAAAACATGGAAGTTTAAGGTCTCAAGTAGCCATGCTGAATCAATCTCTTCGTGTATTATTTTGTATAAGAACGTCAGACAACTTAACCTATGCTTTTCTTTCAGGGATAAGTAGTTGGAAGTGTTCAATAGAAGTTCTTGTGGAAATCTCTGATGTAGATAATGATGAAAACCTCTGAACCATAGTAGTTTTAGGAATTTTCGCTGTACATTTTCCAACAAATTTATATGACCACTACACAGCGAATATCAAACCACTACCGCATATTCCACTCCAAAACTCTTCATACAGCGCCTTCAGGCATCTAATATTGTCAAGTGATCAGCTATTATGGCACAGAAATCCCAAGGCCGTAAGTGCCGAAGATGTTGTGGAATTTACGTAATGTTTAAAAGAGAGTTGAGAGTCAAAATGAACTCTCACATCTCTAATAACCTTTTTAGCTGTGTGTCGGCAATCATATAGGGATAGATTGTGGGATCATCCCTAGGAAATTTCGACAAAATATCTTCAACCGTTTTATAAATATCGCCTATCAAAGTTTTGTACTTGAGATATAAAACACCCTGTAACTTCGTAACCAATCACAAACAAAAATTCTGTTGTGGTATTCGACCCGCCTTGAAGTTCGCTTATCACCATTGGTCTATGTAAGGTCACTCATGAATCACCCTGTATAAGGCATAGGTACAAATTCAAGCTGCTAACTTAATCTGCGTAATCAAAAGAATTTATTTCTGGTTTCTTTTGCTAGTTATGACATTTACTGTCTTTTTCTTTTGGTTTTCGTCTTTTGTCAATTGCTTTTCCTAATTTGTCAAATGCTTTTACCATTCATCAAACGTCAGTATGATTTTTCAATTGAAATTCCTCTTTTGTCAAATAAGATTCATTTTAAACCAAAAAATGCTTTTTTCTTCAAACGTCAGTAAATCAGACATTACTCGACTCAGTAGCCGGTCTCAAAGTTTCACTTTTCCTCCGCCGGAGCTAAAGTGTTGCCAAGCAACACTTTACCTCCGCCGGAGCTAAAGTGGTGCCATAGCAACATCAACATACAAACACATAGCTACCTGTATTAAGAATCAACTATTGAAATTTTATTAATGTAGGCCCGTATATTCATCAATAAAATTCAACCTAAGATATGAAAACTCTCTAGTTTATTATTATCTAACAAGGTTAAAAGGAATTTGGTATTAATCAAACATAATCTTTGGAAAATCTACACCGAAACGAAGTAATTCTGTGAAACGTCATAATTATACCCGAAGCCGGACGGTCGACAGTCGGCTTCAGTCGAGTCGAGCTCGTGCTCGGTTCAGTCGGCTCAAACGTCAGAAAAAAAGTTGGGTTATTGCGAGATAAACAAAAATAATTATTATTCCGTATTGAAATTTGAATATTGAACACAAGGATAATAATTATAACCATATATCTAGGTACATAAAGGAATTCAACATCTTATATTTTTATTATTAGGTAGGTATTAGTGCACGCAGTTATAGGTACCTACCTACAATGACCTACATTTAACATTCAACTTCTGAGTCTGACTGACTGGCATCATCATTAACAGAAAATGAAAAAATTGACCAAGCAGGGTCTAGCAAGAGGTAGGTAGATGTTATCATTAATTTTATAACTTACTTACAAACTTTTATAACGTTTTTAATTTTGATTTTGCGATGATTAGTAGTTTAGTTACATAATTATTATTTTATTATTTTTCTTTAATAATTTCAATAATAATTTCTCGATGTTCACTGACGTGTTGATGACAGTGTCAATTTGACAGCGCCGCGTTTCTATAGAAGCAGCCCATACTCCATACTCACCTACTTACCAGTCCAAACCTTTTGAAAATTCGCTTTCCTTCAATTAAAAATGATGTTCTTGCTTAAATTTGCCCACGTTTGAAGAAAAAATAGTATATTTTATTTGGAGGAAAAGTGACTTTTCATGGCTTGCTCTCTATCAGCCTCACTTCGTTCGGCTGATAAACACGAGCGCGCCATGAAAAGTGTCACTTTCCCTCCGTATAAAATAATATACTATTCCAATATTATGATACTGTCACTGCGCGTAAATAGGGAAAGCAATTGACATAAATTAAAACTGATTTGACATAAAAGGAAATTGATTGATAAATCAATGACAACAATCATTGATAGATAGAAAAATAAGAAAATCATTTGAAAAAGAGGAAAACCAAAAGCAAAAGACTGTAATATTTTTGACACTTTTCAATTTGCAATTGATTAGTCCGAACCTGATTTTGTTTATTCTCAACCTGACATTGATAAATCTTATTTTGAATTTTTTTATTTATTTGAGAGTTTATGCAGTCTCATTCTGATAGTGTTCATTCTTAATTTGAAAATTATTAGTCTCAATTTGAAGTTGAAAAGGTATAGAATACCTCACTTGTGTCCTTATAAAGTTTAATGAAAATATCGATAAATAGGGAAGAATTAATGTAGAAGAGGGATGAAAAACCGGTTGTAGGTAGTATAGGTATATTTATATTTAATGTGTGTTGATATTAATTGACACAATTCGAAGAACATAGGTACAAATAACTATTTAAAAGTGCACATATAGCTAGAATTGTAACTCTGAGTATTTATCATAAATAATTGTTCAATCAAAAAAAACTGCAAACAGTGCGCAGTCGGTAACTCCACACATATTGTTCTTATTTCTGGCTAGCCTCATATACCCCTTTTCACCCCATTTCACACCCCATGAATTCTTAACGATCCAATAATCTTCAGCAGTACCAGTGCTGTTATCGCTCCCATAACCCACCACAACAGCGTCGTGATTAATAACATTACCACAAGTGGGATCATCGAAAATTCCCTCCACGTAGAGCTGGAACTTGGTGGCATCCAGCCCCACAGAAGCTGGTCCCGCCAAAGCTATATAGTATCTTAGCGTAATTTCGGCTTCTGGTAGGCCCGGAATTACCTGGCCATATACATCGAAATTGTAGATGTTCTGACTAGGGTTGTATTCACAGGTTCCGTTAGTGTTGTTGGGATAAGTCTGGACAGAAGGCATGCCACCGTTGTTTAAGATAAGGCCGAATGCGCACACATTGTCGGTACAGTTTTTGGCGCAGTCGGAGAGGTAGGTTTCGCTTAGAGGGATTAGCTTACCAGTTGACACAGCGTAGCAGCTTTCGATACTGCTGGTCTGTAAAAGATGCAAAATTGAATTTACAATAATTACTTTCAAGAAATGCGTGTTGCAAATGCTGCTTTTTTATTATTTAGGAAGGGGCATAAAAGTAGAGTACTTCTACAAATTATAATATATCGACATTAGAATACTTGTTACAGTTGATAATAATAATTGTAAAAATGGACTCTTGCTTTGTTTCAATTCAAAACTCACTGAAATAAAAAATAATTACCGGATGATAGACTCCATGAACCGCGTGAATCATGGACATCTGAAACGTTTAGTTTATAACAGAAAGTTATGAAGACGATCGCCTAGACCTGCTCCTTTCACACGAGTTAGCACCGGTCAAGAAAAGACCGACCACAGTTTGTTCCCAAATATTATGTTTCCATATTCGTAACATTTTGGATGCATTTTTTTAATAGAGATTTGAAAACCAGTTTTCGGTTGATTTATGATATCAAGATGAAAATTACATTTTATTTAATTTGATAAAATCGGTCTTTAAGTTAATTTGACGTTTATGCAAAATAATTCGAGACCCCACAATAAGACAAAAAAACGATATTTTTTAAAGTATTCGTTATGTCTGATATCAATGCACAATAACAGAGTGTTTAGCTGTTAATAAACGAAATCTGAAAAACACTTACGACGCTAAAAATCCATGAAGCTCCCAAAAGTCCCTGGTCCTCAACTGGTGTGACGTATCCCTTGGTTCTCCAGTCCACGCTGTCTGGAACTGGCGCTCCTGATTTTGAATTTATTGTGTTTATATTTCGCGACTTCGAGGCTAAATTTTCTGGTCTTTTCAGCGAGTTTTGGAATTCCTCTTCTGTCATATCAGCGAACTGATTGACGCCCAATTTATACGAAACCAATCCTTTCTGGTACAAGTTATTATGTCTTGAGATTTTTTCTAGATTTTCTTGGAAAATGCGGAAGCGCTTGTGCTCCTCTTCTGTTGAATATTTCTTCTCATATGTTTCCTGTTTTTTAATTGCTTTAATATATTCATAATTTACAAAATTAATTATAAATGACTTACCGTAAAAGAGCTCCACTGTGAGATTAATTCTTCTTGTACGTTCGGTCTAGCTTGCGCCAAAACAAATAAGATTGGCAGTAGTAAAATAAACGAATTCATGGTTTTAATTTTTATGAATTAATCAATTAACTAACATCAATTTAGTGCGATAGGTAGGTATAGGTAGGTAAGTATGTATATACCGAGGTGGGTACTTGCTTGGCTACTGCAATTTTTTCTCCTTTTTTATACATATGTATATGTATATTTCTTATCAGATTAAGTAGAACTTTCTGAATTTGAGGAAATATTTACATGCATATCATATAGGTGCACTACACCATGTAATGGTAATTGTGCTATTGATTATACAGGGTGATTCAGACCACCCGTACACCCCTTTTTTCTCGAAAACGGCGCATGGGATTTTTTTGGTAGATAAGCCTCTTTACTAAATCGAGACCAAGGAATTGAATTATGATACTTACGAGCTGCGGAATTTCCGGGAAATCGGAAAATTTGCTACCAACTTTGAAATTTTAAATGTAACTCTAGATCAAATTGGCCATATTTGCGAAGGTCTTTGGGAAAGAAACAACTTTTGTACAAAACATTTTTTCCTATCAACTTTCCATTGCTGAGATATGACAAACTGAAATTTCATACAGTCTACAGGCATTTTATACAAATTTCCGAACGCACCCCAAAAATCAGTTCCACAGATAACAGGTAACAATTTTTTATGGACATTGTCATTTTTGACAGTTGCAACTTTAAATTGAACATGTATTAATATAGACTTGTTATTATAAGAGTTAAAATTTTAGAAGAACATCAGAATCACTTTAGTATTTAATTAATAAACATAATCATAAGTTGCCTCAATAAATAAATGAACAATTAGGCAAGATGTGATATTTTATTCAAAGTGTCGTCCACCATTGTGAATACACATTTCTGCCCTTCGTATAACACTCTTTGTTGCTCTTGAAATTTCCTCTGGGGCAATTGAATTACATGCATTTCGAATGCGTTGCTTCATGTCATTTCTGCTGATTGGACGCTCTTGATAAACTAAGTCCTTAATCCTACCCCATAAATAGAAATCCAGCGGTGTCAAATCTGGCGACCGCGGAGGCCAAGATATTTGACCGGATCTTCCTATCGATCTGTGAGGAAAAAACGTGCTAAGAGTATCCCTAACAAGCAAAGAATAATGAGCAGGGCAACCGTCTTGTTGTAACCTCATTGTTACCCTTGTAGCCAACGGGATATCTTCGAGCAATTCTGGCAAGTGATTCCGTAAAAATTCATTGTACAGGTTGCCACTTAAATGTTCATCAAAAAAATAGGGACCAATGATTTGAGCACCAATAATACCGCAGCAAGTGTTGAGGCTCCACACATGTTGGTGGTCAACTGTTCGTAACCAATGCGGATTCTCCTCTGACCAATAATGTGCATTGTGAATGTTCACATTGCCACTACTTTTGAAAGTTGCTTCATCTGTCCACAAGATTTTCTTATGGAAGTCATGATTCTGACGACGATACCAGTTGCAAAATACGAGACGTTTTCTAAAATCGTCATTTGTTAGTTCTTGATGAAGGTTTATGTGGTATGGATGCAGACCATTGTTGTGCAAAATTTTCCACACAGTCGACTGTGACACACCGGAATCTGCTGAAATTCTTCGAGTGGAATCATGAGGATTGACAATAACAGCAGCCACAATATCAGGTGCTACTTCATCCATCATTGGTCGCCGTATTACAGCATTTCTGTTGTGGTTTGGCTGAATTTTACCTGTTATGCGAATGCGAGTGGCCAAACGCTTAAAAACCAAACGAGAATGATGTGTGCGATTAGGATACCGCTGAGCATACAATCTCTGAGCTGCTGAATAATTCTGATGACATTCACCCAGTACCATCAACATTTCATAAATATTCGACTTTTAAATTCAAACCAAATACCTTAAAATATTAATACCGGACACTTCCTCTCAAAACCTCCGTCCATTTTTACAGCGCCCTCATGCAGGAACTGGGACCACTAAAGCTGTTTTTAAATTCAAAGTTAGGTAACTTTTCACGGTTTTTGACAGCTGCAGTCAATGATAATTAATTATTATTAATAATTTGTCATTAGTAATTGAACGTTTTAGTTTCAAGTATAATTTCAATTTAAAGTTACTCTCAAAGCATTATATCAGCGGATAATTTTGTTGCGTACGCAGTTAAATAGGCATTTATAATGTACCGCTGTATTAAAGTGAACATAATGTCTGGAAAATATGTGCTGTGTGCTGTGTGCGGTTGCTCCAACTATGGATTATTAAGCATGTCCAGATCTTTCCACGGTGTTCCAAGCAGGAATAAAGAATTATGTATAAAGTTAACTTTAGAAGCCGCGTAAATAAACTTATTAATATTTTATAACTATGCTGATGGAAATAGGAACAAGCAATAGGTTATAATAACATCGATGAGTGACGAAAGTTTGAAAAAGTGTGGAGTGTCGAAGCCGATTTCTCACCATATTATTTTGTACTGATCATTTCAAAGAGGAAAATTTTGTTAATCCAGCAAATAATAGACCTTTAAAACTGCAAGGAAGCACATATTTGGAATTGCGGCAAATAAAAGGCTTACACTTGGGTATATAGCGATTCAATCTTTTTGAAATATACCTACCTAAAGATATTAATAATATTGTGTGTAATAGTATTTAATTATTGTTAATATAATAAACATATTGAAACTTTGTTGTTTATTGTTGTATTATAATTCTTCGTCCCAATTTCCTCCGTCTATTCCGTCTAATTAATTTTAAGGGCTTTTCTATTCAGCGTTGATATTTAAAACTCCCGCTATTTTTCACCAAATTTAATTTTTACTGGTCCCAGTTCATGCTTGGTGGCGCTGCTAAAGTGGACGCAATAGGGAACCTGTATTACCGCTTTACTAGGGTAGCGCATTCTCATTCTCACAAAAAGTTGGGAAAAAAGTTGGGAATGTCAAATTTGACTTCATAAACGTCAGATTTTCCATGAACGTACAACTGTCTAAAAATTCACATAATTTGTTATTAAGTCCGCGCATTAAAACGCATTTTTCTCAGTAACTACGTGTTAGATACTAAAGTCTACAGCTTCGTAGATCCTATAAACCCGTAATATGTTTTTAATACCCACTGAAAGAGCATTCATCGATTCCTATTCGTGTTATTATTTTGTTTCATTTTTCAAACTTCGCTTTTTTCCACTTGATACCTACGCCTGTGACCAAATGTGCCAAAAATATGACATCCAGCTGTTCAAACATAACCGTGTTTAGTAAACGTCAACGAGTGAATGCGCTACCCTAGTAAAGCGGTATTGCAGGTTCCCTAGGACGCAACCTGTTGCAATGCTATAGGTATAGGAGTGTCCGGTATTAATATTTTAGCGTATTTGTTCAAACTATGCATTTTAAAGACGCTACTGTCAAAAATGATACAACTGTAAAAAATGATGCAACTGTCAAAAGTGTCAAGCCATGAAAAATGGTTCTCTGTTATCTGTGGAACTGATTTTTGGGGTGCGTTCGGAAATTTGTATAAAATGCCTGTAGACTGTATGAAATTTAAGTTTGTCATATCTCAGCAATGGAAAGTTGATAGGAAAAAATGTTTTTTACAAAAGTTGTTTCTTTTCCAAAGACCTTCGCAAATATGGCCAATTTGATCTAGAGTTACATTTAAAATTTCAAAGTTGGTAGCAAATTTTCCGATTTCCCGGAAATTCCGCAGCTCGTAAGTATCATAATTCAATTCCTTGGTCTCGATTTAGTAAAGAGGCTTATCTACCAAAAAAATCCCATGCGCCGTTTTCGAGAAAAAAGGGGTGTACGGGTGGTCTGAATCACCCTGTATACAGGGTTATTCACGGTATACGCCACGCAAGATTATGGCCGTGTCTCTGGATTTTAGGATCCTTTTATTTTTGAAGTGGATAGAGACCCGACAGAGGTACGTTTTAAAATTATATTCATAATGTACAGGGTGTCCCAAAAGCATGAAACATATCAAAGTTATGTTTTTTTAAATGGAATGCTCCTATGTTATTGCATTTTTAGATTGCCTGTGAAGGAAAAAGAAGATTGGCTTTTACAGTTGGTGTTTAAATTCAGAAGTTTGTGAGTTATAAACAAGTGAAAATCGTCATTTTTCAAGTTCAAGGCCCTGTACAACGAAAACGGTTCAAGATAGAGAAAAACGGCTTACATGTCCCTATTTTAACTTTTCATGTACTATCCTATGATATAGAAACATTTGTACTTTCTTTGATTTTTTTATTTGTCGACGCATGGAGAAATCTCAGAATTTTTTCAAATTTTTTATCACCCTGTATAAACATTTCATCTACATCATTGGATAGTACATGAAAAGTTAAAATAGGGACATGTAAGCCGTTTTTCTCTATCTTAAGCCGTTTTCCTTGTACAGGGCCTTGAACTTGAAAAATGACGATTTTCACTTGTTTATAACTCAAAAACTTCTGAATTTAAACACCAACTGTAAAAGCCAATTTTATTTTCTCTTCCCAGGCAATCTAAAAATGCAATAACATAGGAGCATTCCATTTAAAAAAACATAACTTTGATATGTTTCATGCTTTTGGGACACCCTGTACATTATGAATATGATTTTAAAACGTACCTCTGCCGGATCTCTATCCACTCCAAAAATAAAAAAATCCAAAAATCCAGAGACACGGCCATAAACTTCCGTGGCGTATACCGTGAATAACCCTGTATACAGGGTGTCTTTAAAAGGTACCACCAACGTTCTACCACAGATTCCCGAGGAAAAAATATGCCGATTTAACCGAACTTATCCATGTCCAAAGCTGTACCCTTTTCAAGATACAGCCCTTAAAAGGGGGTCAACTAAATACTCATTTTCCAGAATAAGTCAAAAATGGTTTAAACGAGAAACTTAAAAATTTCACCACCTACTACTATTGTTAAGACCAATAAACTGACGTAGTCTTACAAACATTGACGTACAGGATGTTCCTATTTTTGATGTCGCGTCTCACGTTTGACCCCAGAACTTTTTTATCCGCACGCCACTGATTAATTTTGTATTTTTTATCTAAAGGTTGAAGTATTACTGAACTTTTTCCGCCCTTATAAAAATTTTGTATCTTGCATGGTTTCCCCGTCATTAATTTTCAATGATACACCCACAATGCTGAAAACGTATTTGAAAAATGTAATTTCATAAAAATAAAAATTCATAAAACCAAAAGGTAAACAAATATTCAAATTAGATTGCGTACAATGATAAGCAGAATCAAACAACCGATAAGACTTATCCTGATATTTAAAGTCATCTTTGTGAAATAAAATTTAATTAATTTTAAGTAAAAATTACATTTTTCAAATACGTTTTCAGCATTGTGGGTGTATCATTGAAAATTAATGACGGGGAAACCATGCAAGATACAAAATTTTTATAAGGGCGGAAAAAGTTCAGTAATACTTCAACCTTTAGATAAAAAATACAAAATTAATCAGTGGCGTGCGGATAAAAAAGTTCTGGGGTCAAACGTGAGACGCGACATCAAAAATAGGAACATCCTGTACGTCAATGTTTGTAAGACTACGTCAGTTTATTGGTCTTAACAATAGTAGTAGGTGGTGAAATTTTTAAGTTTCTCGTTTAAACCATTTTTGACTTATTCTGGAAAATGAGTAGGTATTTAGTTGACCCCCTTTTAAGGGCTGTATCTTGAAAAGGGTACAGCTTTGGACATGGATAAGTTCGGTTAAATCGGCATATTTTTTCCTCGGGAATCTGTGGTAGAACGTTGGTGGTACCTTTTAGAGACACCCTGTATATATATACAGGGTGTCCCAGCTTATTCGAAGCGGTCTCTGTAGGCCAAACGATGGATTTTTTCCAAAAAAAAATTGCAAAATCAAGTACAGAATCACAATGGCCATAATTTAAAATTATTTTGGAGTATAAAGAGTGTCCCATATGACAGTGGCATATCAAAGTTATGTTTTTTTAAATGGAATGCTTCTATGTTATTGCATTTTTAGATTGTCTGAGAAGAGACAATAAGATTGGCTTTTACAGCTGGTGTTTAAATTCAGAAGTTTTTGAGTTATAAACAAGTGAAAATCGTCATTTTTCAAGTTCAAGGCCCCCCTGTACAACCAAAACGGCTGAAGATAGAGAAAAACGGCTTACATGTCATGTCCCTATTTTAACTTTTCATGTACTATCCTATGATGTAGATGAAATGTTTATATAGGGTGATAAAAAATTTGAAAAATTCTGAGATTTTTCCACGCGTCGCCAAATAAAAAAATCAAATAAAGTACAAATGTTTCTATACCATAGGATAGTACATAAAAAGTTAAAATAGGGACATGTAAGCCGTTTTTCTCCATCTTGAACCGTTTTGGTTGTACAGGGCCTTGAACTTGAAAAATTACGATTTTCACTTGTCTAAAACTCAAAAACTTCTGAATTTAAACACCAACTGTAAAAGCCAATCTTATTTTCTCTTCTAGACAATCTAAAAATGCAATAACATAGGAGCATTCCATTTAAAAAAACATAACTTTGATATTCCACTGTCATATGGGACACTCTGTATACTCCAAAATAATTTTAAATTATGGCCATTGTGATTCTGTACTTGAATTTTCCAAAAGTTTTTTGAAAAAATCCATCGTTTGGCCTACAGAGAGCGCTTCGAATAAGCTGGGACACCCTGTATATATATATATCATATAGGTATATTGACAAAAATATCAAAATACAGAGTACGAATATGTAATACAAAAACATACAACAAAGATAGCGTACAGCTTTGATTAATAGGAAATACTTATGTTTCTATCTTAGTCTTCCAATAAGTCATCTTAACTTGAAACTCCAATTATTATTTAAATTATTACTCATATACTTCAGTTATAAGTACCACTTGATAGATTTTTATTTATTGTAGGTATAAACCTTTTGGGATTTGTATAAATACTAATATTTTGAAAATAGAACATAAAATTTATAATTAGGTATACATTGAAATTAAAATCACTTGATCAAGGAGAGCACCCAAGTGCCAAGTGGATGAGATCGCTTCCTGTTAGTGTGATATGTATAGTAGGATTAACTTTAAAAAGTCAGATGTGACGTCACACTAACCGTCCGAATTAATATTTTTAATTTCGCCAGAAAATGTCAAACAGTTAATTGTCAAGTTGTAAAGGAGCGTAAATTATTGAAGAAATCATTCAAACAATGAATTGAATCGCTTACGTCAGTTTGAGAGCCACTGACAACTACATAAAATTTATTCACGTAATGACATTCTATCCTCTGTGTTGTGCATTTAATTCTCATTCAAAACCAATGTTGACGTATACTTATTTATGCGGGATGGAGTGTTTAGACAAACTGGACGGTTACTATAAAAACACGTACATGAAACAAAATAAATCGAACTATCAAAAGGATGTGTATTCTTAATCGATACGTATGACTTTTTAGACTTTATTGGACTATAGAACATATTCTGTTCAATTATTCACCTAGTCCTCTAAAATTAGACGAAAAATGCATTCAATTATTATTCAATCAAAGCGGGAAAAACGGAATTTTGTGTGGGTGTTGGGTGGTCGATGGGTGAGTCTAAATCCATAAATGCGACTTCCTAACCCTTGGGGAAAAGCCACCATTTTTTAGTTTTAGGGAATAAATTTGGTTTCTGCGTTTTACGACTGTAATAATTAACTTTTTGTCTGTAAAGTAATAATTATTTACTTTACGGAGAAACAAATTCTCTACAAATTTGCACTCATGCAGTCTTTTCATATTTGCAATAATTAATTAACTATGGGTAATTAATTGACGGAAAGGGAAAGGGGAATGAAAACTTCTTAATTTTGCAATAACTCAGTTTTGGGGACTTATTTTCATAACAATACCTGATCGATCGCACTAATGATCACCTACGCAGTAGCGCCAAGTCATTAAGTCGCGCGATTCCGCTTAAAAAATAATTCAGAAATCTAAATTTTGCATCATTTTCAATCTAAAAAAAGTACAAATATGCCCCTAAAATTTAGTTTTTCCAATTTCGTGGGAATTTCTACCATATACAGATCTATTGGAATTCCCCATCAGTTGATTATTTCTGAGGATCAGTGCATCAGATCGTCGGGGAAAATATTTCAGTCAAACAATGTTTGTTTTGGAGAGGGACATCGTTTGGACTCAAAAATCACCCTCCACCTCACCTCATCGCGAGGGGGTGACTTTCAATTTTTTAACAGGAACTGCTATTTTTTATTCGGATTATGGTTTTGTTTGAAACAATATCAAACTACATTGTCTGAAACATTTTTTCATCCGATTCCTCCCCTACCCCCAAAAATGTAGACCAAAATCTAGTGATCCATTTTAATTAATTATTTTTATTTATTATTGATTATTTTAGTAATAAATTATTGAATTGTCACGGTTATCAATTGTGGTTTCGATGATAGGATGACAGCTGTTATGACAATTCAAAAATGTATTAATAAACTAATCGATAAAATAAAAATAATTGGTCATTATACAGGTGTCCGGGAAAATGTGGGAAATCTCTCGGAATCAGATAGAATTAAAAAAAAAGACGACAAGTTCCCATATTTTTTTTCCTAGACCCCCCCCCCTACGGAGATACGGCCTCCTAGAGGACGCCACTGAAAATCAATTTTTCTTTAATAACTTTTAAACTACTTGATTAAATTTAATGAAAATTTAAAATATTAAACAGTACTAAGGACCCCTTAAAATACTACCCCTAAAACATAAATTAGCTTGTTTAGTTTACCAGGGGCGGACTAGGTTGTACATTTTAATGCTTACATTTTTAACACCCTGTATGATAAGGAGTAAAAAAAAAACTTGGAGACCTTGAACATTAAGCTACAGAAAAGTTTCTCTTGTTCCTTGTCGATAAAATTAACCGTTTTCGAGAAAAAATAAATAATAAAAGAATTACAGCGGGTATTTTAAAAGCTACGTTAACGTTAACGGGCAAATTTCTGTGGCCATTTCTGAAGAAGGTATAGAGTCCAAGTGGAAATTTTTTAAATTTCTCTATTCTTGACGTGTAAGTAATTACGAAAATGTTATTAAAAGTCATTTGACGTCGATATTAGCTTCAAAAACGAGCACAGAAATAAGCCCGTTAGCCTAATGAGCCTTTATAATATTGGCTGTTAATGTTTTATTTCATAATCAATAAAAAATTTCATAAGTGGGTTCGACAATCGTGTAGTCAATGTAATAGAAATAAAACATTAATTCTTTTATTTATTTTTTCTCGAAAACGGTTCATATTATCGACAAGGAACAAGAGTACCTTTTCTGTAGCTTAATGTTCAAGGTATCCAAATTTGTTTTTTTTTACTCCTTATCATGCAGGGTGTTAAAAATGTAAGCATTAAAATGTACAACCTAGTCCGCCCCTGGTAAACTAAACAAGCTAATTTATGTTTTAGGGGCAGTATTTTAAGGGGTCCTTAGTACTGTTTAATATTTTAAATTTTCATTAAATTTAATCAAGTAGTTTAAAAGTTATTCAAGAAAAATTGATTTCCAGTGGCGTCCTTTAGGAGGCCGTATCTCCGTAGGGAGGGCCGCTAGGAAAAAAAAATTATGGGAACTTGTCATCTTTTCGGTTTTCAGTTTTATCTGATTCCGAGAGATTTCCCACATCTACCCGGACACCCTGTATACATCCGCGTTTCCTACAGTTTCACTATGGCACCTATATAGGGGTGGAGAACTATAGTAACACCAGGAAGGTATTCATTTGCTTTGCAAATGAAAGGGGAAGCAAAAAACGGCCCAAAAAATCGGTTTTGAGAGTGTGAAGAGAGTGCGGTCTTGACAAGAGCCGTCGATTAAATACCGCGAGTCTCGGAAATAACCAAGGACTAATTTGCAAGGACTAATTTGCTTTTTAGATCACCCATTGAGGTCATGTGTAACAACTATAATTCTCTTAGTTACTCTTGTGATATTTTTAACTGTAGTATTTGTGATTTAAAGAAACTTCCTCTCGAATGTTCATGTAATGTGTCTTGAATTGTTGGTTTTCCTATTTATGTTGTATGAGCAAATTGTGACACTCACAGAATTGTCCTGGTATTGGTTTATATAATACTGTTGGACACTAAATTATTATTATTATTATTATTATAACCACTTGACGACAATGCCAAGCGTTTCGAAGCTTACAGAGACGGACTGGCACTATATCCGCTTTCACATAAATAGTGTCCAGACCACAGGGATTGATGCAATGATTTTTGGAATATAAATGCAAAATTCAAAATAAAAATCGTGCTACTGTTAATCTCGAAGATTTCCCTTGCCCTGGAAATGAAGAAAAAAATAGAAATTTGACCGTAGTGTCAAAGAGGCCTTAGTTGTGACGTGACCTTAATATTAGTTTGCAATGGCTGTTTTTAGCTTTTACCCACCCAGCACCCCTATTTCGCTCCTCGGTCCCTAAAAAATTATAATGGATCTGAATCTGTTTTTTTGGATGTGAGGGAGGCTTCGGACGCAAAAAAATATATTTCAGGCAACAGGTAGTTGATGTTTCACTCAGAATCATAATGCGGCAGTTACTATTTCAAAATTTGAAAGTCACCCACCTCCACATCATAACGATGGAGTGACATGGGGGAGTGATTTTTATGTCCAAACGATATCCCCTCCAAACCAAACAATGTTTGACAGAATTTTTTTCCACTAGTGGTCAGGAATAACCAACTGAAGGGATTAAAATGGATCATCTTGTTTATGGTAGAAATTCCCGCGAAAAAAAAATTTATGGGCATATTTTTAGATTGAAAATTTTGAAAATCGTAGATTTCTCAATTATAGTCTATTTCTTTTGGTTTTACTCATTTGTTAATTGCTTTTCCTAGTTTATCAAATGATTTTCTTATTTTTCTATCTATCAATGATTATAGTCATTGATTTAGCAATCAATTTCCTTTTATGTCAAATCAGTTTAACTTTATGTCAATTGCTTTTCCTATTTACGTACGTCGTACAGTGACATTATTATAAACATTGGGAAAGCAATAAATTTGAATTGAAATAAAAGGAATCTGATTTGACAAAAAAGGAATTAGAGAATAAATGGCAGGTATACTCAACGATTAATTAATAATAATAAATAATAAAAGTAGGTCGTTTGAGTATAAAGCACAAACAGTGCATTTTACTAGCCTGCTAGGTGGGTTCGGAGAATTAATCCATCGCCCATAACAGTTGTCATGCTCGCAGTGCCTGAAACTCCAATCGAGAGGAGCTTCCAATATCCAACAGCAGAGCCTTCCAGAGTACCAAATCAAGCACAGACACGTGTTTCGTTCTACTGGAATTCATCAGTGTGCTGCATCTGGAATGTCTGGAGGATGCTGTCGGATGAACGGAAGCCGGCCCCTCTTAAGCTAAGAATTAACACGGAACTCCGTGTGGTGTAAAGTAGAGCGCCATCCAGCGGTCATTCTAAAGAACTAACCGTGAGTTCACTCTAAGTATATTACAGTTTCAGACACCACCAATGCCAGTCGATTGACAATCATGAATAAGAGAAGAAATGGCAGGTATACTCAACGATTAATTAATAATAATAAATAATAAAAGTAGGTCGTTTGAGTATAAAGCACATACAGTGCATTTTATGGGCGATGGAGTAATTCTCCGAACCCACCTAGCAGGCTAGTAAAATGCACTGTATGTGCTTTATACTCAAACGACCTACTTTTATTATTTATTGTTATTTTATGTTATTTTACGCACAATTTAATCAAAATTGGTTGTTTATGTCTTTGTTACCATGGCGAAAACTATGGTTTTACGACTAGCGGGCCGTAAAGTATAAAAGTTCGTCGATTATAAAATAATGCAGCTTTGTTGTTTATATACTACCTGTTTATAATAACACCTTAAGAATATAATTCACTTTTCCACTATGTAAAAATAAATATACCATTCTATTTAATGTTTTTAAGAAAAATCGCCATATTTCCTTTCATGTCAAATAACGCCCTCTAGCGGTTGCGGTGGTAAAAAAATAAAAAAATCGAAAAAAGTAGTCGACAGAGGAAAGAAAACGCTTTGTAACGAGGCCGAGGCTAATCTTGTTGAATTCCGTTGAGGTTAACCGGAATAATCGACTGTTGAATAAACAAAATGTTGACGTACTCACACCATCTATTTTTGAGGTTATGACAAAAAGTTTCAAATAAAAAAATATCCAAATTACTTGAAGATTACACTACATGTGTTTTGAAATAATCGCACCTTGGATCTGGTCATAAGTAATGTGAAATGTGAGGTTGGTCATGATTGCTTTCCGCTTGTTCCGGAGGACAGATTTCATCCTGCCCTGGTGGTTGACGCTGATCTCAGGATCCCTAGAATCAAGAATTTTTCTTTTGACTCAGCGGCTGAGAGATACAACTTCGGAAGAGCCAATTTTTCGGATTTATATTCTGGAATTCTCTCTCAGGATTGGTCTGTGTTGAAGAACTTCGATGATATTAATGAGGCATGTTCCTGTTTCTATCAGATCATTTATTCCATATTGGACCGCTTTGTTCCCAAATACCAAAGTAAGTCAAACTCTAGTACATATCCTCCATGGTACAACGGTGACATAATACGTGACATCAAGCTTAGGAATAGATATCGAGCTGCATTCAGGCGTACGAATAGTATGTCGTATCTTTGCAAATATAGGAAACTGAGATCTGAAATTAAACTTAGGGTACAGAGTGCATATTTGGACTATATTGATGGCATACAGAACGGAGTTAAATCTGAGCCTAAGAGTTTTTGGAAGTTCGTTCAGAGTAAAAGGGGTAAATCTAGGATTCCAAAAATAGTATTTGATCGTGAAGGGTTGGCTCATGAGAACCCTCGGGATGTAGTTGACAGCTTTTCTGCGTATGTCAACAGTGTATACTCGTCTTCTGATAAGGATGTCGGCGGTGTTCATCATCGGACTTCTGCGGGTTCTTCTTTGCATGTGCAGGTTCCTATGTTGTCGTTTGAGCAGGTCGATAGAGCCATGCGAGGATTGAGGGATGTTAAAACGGCTGGCGCTGACCAGATTCCCGCTTTTTTGGTAAAGGATTGCAGATCCGCTTTTCGTGAACCTCTGCTGACATTGTTCAATTTGTCTCTGAGTACTTCGTCTTTTCCGAGTAATTGGAAGGTAGCTAAAATATGTCCAGTTCTAAAGAGTGGCGACCCTGCTCTTGTATCTAATTACAGGCCGATATCAATTTTAAATAATTTTGCGAAGATATTTGAGATGTCGGTGTACGCGTGTATTTATCCTGCAATTAAGCAGTCTTTAGCTCCATGTCAGCACGGATTTGTTGAAAAACACTCGACAGTCACAAATTTAATGTGTTTTACGCAGTTTGTTGCGAATGCTCTGGATGATCAGGGGCAGGTAGACGTGGTGTACACCGACTTCTCGAAGGCCTTTGATCGAATAAACCACTCTATACTTTTGGTAAAACTGGAGCGATTTGGCTTCTGCACTCGTTTACTGTCTTTCATCCAATCCTATATTTTGGACAGGCAACAATATGTGTTGTACGGTGGTCATAGTTCGCGGCCGTTCTCTCCCACATCTGGAGTACCCCAGGGTTCTAACCTGGGACCGCTGTTATTCTTGTTATTCATCAATGACATTTCTAATGTGATAAATTCTCAAAAGCTTCTCTAAAGCTGCTTTACGCAGATGATTTAAAGATATTTTCTGTAATTGGCAGTCACGACGATGCCCGGCGCTTGCAGGATTCTATTGACAGGCTGAAGGATTGGTGCGTGAGCAATAGTCTCCAAATGAACATGAGTAAATGTCGAGTAGTTACGTATACTAAGAAAGTGACACCAATTGTATTTGATTATTCCTTTGACTCTCTGACTTTTATTCGTACTAATTCCATAAGGGATCTTGGTGTTACTTTCGATAGTACTCTTTCTTTCGCTGAGCATATTTCTCAGATAACCAAATCATCTATTAAAATGCTGGGTTTCATGAACAGGAGTTGCAGTGATTTCAATAATACTCTTTCTCTAAAGGTCTTTTTTACTCGTACGTAAGATCTAAACTGGAGTATTGTAGTGTTGTGTGGTCACCCCATTATCGTTGTCATGTCGATCAGTTGGAACGCATTCAGAGAAGGTTTCTGAAGTTGCTGTATTTTAGGGCAAATAAATGTTATCCTGCCAGAGGTTTCGATCACGGTATGTTATTGGATCAGTTTGACTTCATTTCGCTTGAAAAGCGTCGAAAACTTCTTGCTGTGAAATTTTTGTATGGTCTCTTTCACAACCGTATTGACTGCTCTGATGTGCTGACTCTGTTTGGTCTTCATGTCCCACGCATTAACTCAAGGAACGTTTCCACCCTTGCTTTAAGAGCTGCAAAGTCCAATGCGCTGTTGAAGTCACCTGTGTACGTGGTGTCGGTCTGCTTTAACCAGTTGTCCGGGCTTTGTGATTTGTTTGGGGATAGCCTTGCTGGTGTGATGAGGACTGCTGTTCAGACTTTTTGACTTTATGACTTTTTGATTTTTTGATTTTTTTGCAAACTTGTTAAATTTAGTTCTTTTTTATTTTTCTTTTAGCATTTTGGAGATGCATGTCAGCTGTGCTATTCATTCTATTCATTCTATTCATTTTATTCATTGTAGTTTGTTTTTTTTTTTTTTTGTAATTTTTGGCTTATTATATGTATAGAATCTCTACAGTTTAAGATATACAGGGTGTCCCACGACATGACTGCCATAGCTTAAGGGTAGGTGTAGTTTTTCAAGGCGATTCAGGATCTGGTTTTGAAATTTTCCTGATGCCCTTCGTTTCGATTATACAGGGTGATTTGTGCAATTTGCCGAAATCTTTGATGAGCGATATCTTTTGAACGAATTGATCGAATTTAACGAAATTTGGTAGATATGCTCTACTAATGACACTTAATAGCTCGAATTTTTCGCCGATTCAAGAACTGCAGGGCCGTACTTATTTTTTTTGATATCTTTCAGTTTTGTCGAAAAGTTCATCCTGTATGCATTTTATTCAAAGTTTAATGCCATTTTCTAAAACTACGTGAAAAATGCTACAATGGTGGTAAAACAATACTTGGTATCATTAAACTGAATCGAGAAGAAAATTCAATTTTGTAGTTTTTTATTCGGGATTTTAATTCATGACGTGTTGTTAATAATTTAAGAAAAATCAAATGTGGCTTTTTAAAACTTGCGTATTTTGTAGTTATTTCACATAAATTTACTTTATCTACAGATTAAGCCAAGATTGGGGACCCTTCTACAGATTGTTTCGAGCTAAAAATAAGTTTTAACAGCAAAATAAATAACGCAATTTAACACATTACCACATAGACAAATAAGTATCCACATAAACGAAACAGGAAGAAAAATATCAACACAAATGTTGGGAAGAAAAACTACAATTCAGTGCACGTAATGGTCAAGGAGACCATTACTTTACTTTTTTACTTTTACTTATACTTTAGACTTTTGGAGTAAATAAAATTAAAAACCGTCCTAACTTTTTTATTTCCCAAAAAAACGATATCGAGTTTTATATCGTTGTATTTAGAAAAAAAAGACATATCGAATGATGTCATAGCCAACTATGACTTACATTTAAAAAAACACAAGTTTACGTCATAGCTCGAAAATTACACAACAAATAAAAAAATTGTAACGGCGTTTTATTGTCTATGAAATCGTCTAAAATATTCTCCTTTACAATTTTTCTCTAATTCCAATAATAAGACTGCTATCTCAGTGTAAAGAAATCCGCGGAATTTACTTTATGTTAAATATCTAGGAAGCCATGGAGATTTTCAAAAAAACAAAAGCTGTTTCGAATTAAGCTCATAAAACTGCACTACTTTCCCCATTTAACCGTTCCTCTAACTGCAGTAGTTTACGAGATCCGTGTACTAAACATTGAAAAAAACTCACCCTGTATAATATCTTAGTCGTCAAAAGTAAAAAAATGCAGCTCATAATATACCTTTTCACTGAAATAGGCCAATAAGACTGTCTCATTGATAACAGTCACATCCTTCTCCTTCATCCAGGCTCCTAAGCAGTCAAATTCTGCCTGGTACCTGTTCCTGGATTTGTCAGGAAGTAATAATGACAAAGCTTCATCAGCTTCAGAGATTATTCCTGGCGGTACAAGACCAAAATCTACTAAATTCACGAATTTATCTAAATTATCGCCGTTCATGTTTGACTTTTGTTAAGGTTTTTTCACTGCTCTTTACGTAAATAATTAAAGCAGAACCGCGCGACCTTAATGACTGCGTAACAATCATTAGACCGATCGGTCAGCTATTATAAGCTATGAAGGATATAAAATATCCTTCAAAACCCATTTTGATTTTTCTTCCCAAACTTTGTTATTTTCCAGCAAATACGTTTTTTCGACAGGCCGCCCAAATAATTTCAAATAAAACAAATTTTCGCGCTCGATAAATTTTTTTTTTTGATAGCAATTATCTTGAACACTGGCTTACACAAAAAATTACGTTTTTATAAAATTAGTCTAGCTTCTTTTTTATAATAAGCTTCTTCTTTTTGATATCTTTAATGGTTTACGAGTTATTTACGTGCTAAGTAAGGCTTTTTTCACTAAAGGGGAGGGCATTTTGAGGGGGAGCATCCTCCCAGAATTTTTTTTTTATGGCCTTATGATAAATGATACCCCTACTAACAGCTACTGAAGAAAAGTTCAAGATCCAAGTTCTTTGATGGAAAGTTTCTAAAATGACCGGACCAATTCTATTTTTTAAACTAGATAACAGAACTTGATTGTCAACAAAACATAAGTATGAAGTTATTCATAAAACAGTAAAATCACAAACTAGTATTCTTATAATTTCGTAATTATTTATATTTTATTTTCTCTTTTTGACATCTTTGTGCTTATTTACTACATTCAAAACTCTTAGCTAATTGACTCCTTATTTAATTTCTTTCATGTTCTTTATTGAAATTTCTTGTACCTTTATATTTTTCTTGGTAATTAATTTACTTTTCAAACGTTATCTTGTTCATATAATTGTTTGTTTATACCAATACCAACCTACATATCGAAATATTTTTTCACAAACACTCATCAACAAAGGCGCCTATTATTTACTGCATTATCTATGTTTTTGATTTCAATTATTATTGCAAAACTTAACATTTCCATTCTACCATTGATGGATTTTATGTGTCAATTTATTATGATTTGAGCGATCATATAAGTTGTTTATGTTGTTGTTGTGTTCAGATGGATTGTGAAGTAATAATATTAATCAATTACCAGGACATTGATAATGTCTTAGCGGAGTATATCAAAAAGTGCATAATTAGCTTACCTGCATGTATTTTCTATATATTACAAGATACCTCCAGTATCCTTGTGTAACTAATGATTTTACTAACAAAACACAACTGGCATTGGTGTTCTCTTCGCAGGTAATTTTCTATGCAAAGTCACTAATAATGAATAAAGTGCGTATACTGTGTGTCCCAATTTGCTTGATTTTGGCTGTTTCGGCCATTTTCAGGCCAGATACAGAAAAAGTAACTTAAGTGTCTAGAGCTCGATTTTCGTGAAACGCGAAAATGTGAAAACAGCATCGAGATATCTCTAACCATTTCCGAGATATCGGCCAATTTTGACATTTGACAGATTTTGAAAAAGTGTCATAACTTTTTTATTCGTGATTATTTTTTCATGCAATAAAAACTTTCTACAGGCACTTTTAAAATCAGCATGCAATGCATCAATCAAAAAAAATTTATCCCCCTTGAATTTTGAGATAATACGACATACTTTCTTATTTTA
Organism: Malachius bipustulatus; assembly: GCA_910589415.1. NCBI lineage: Eukaryota > Metazoa > Arthropoda > Insecta > Coleoptera > Melyridae > Malachius > Malachius bipustulatus. Next base: position 32,786,672 of record OU342630.1, read on the forward strand.
AATATAAATCATAGTTGGCTTTGACTTCAAAAAATCACAAAAAAATCAAGCTTCATAAAAAATATACGGTCGGGGTACTTTATAACATCATCTGAGAAAAAAAAATCAATATTTAAACTAATTTCTAGTTGGCTGTGTAAATAGGTGTCAAAGATTAATTTGACAAAAGTTTGTCTCCCTAAAGAACATTTTTAATCATTTACAGTTCATAACCGAAATACAATAATTATTAGTAACTAGACAAAAATATAGAAATATTTTACACAGCGTTTAGTTAGTGGGCTGTGCATGATTAATTGTTTGGCAAAATGAGGTTAGCAATTCAGTTTGACAGTTACTAGTATTAATTGATTAGTCTGCAATATTTTGTTTGAATCTTGTTCTATTCTTAGTGGTTAGGGCTGCTATTTTTGAAATAATGTTCCAACATTATGAAAAATATCAAAGGCTGGTGTGTTATATTGAATCTGGACGAAACTCTGGAGCTGCGGGCGACTTATACTTTGAACGGTATCCTGAGCGCCAGCAACCCAGTGCACAAATCTTCACACGATTAGAAAATAATTTGATAAGTCATGGATCTTTTATAAAGCCACGAGAGAAGCAATACCGAATTCGGGAAAGAGACAATACATCTGCAAATGTAATTGGAACAGTTTTAGAAAATCCTGAGATTTCCACTAGGGAAATCGCTCAGATTACAGGTGTCAGTCGAAGCCAAAGTCAGCGAATTTTAAAACAAAATAAATACAAGCCATACAAAGTTAGGTTAACTCATCAGTTGTTTCCTGGTGATCCTGATCGTAGAAGAGTTTTTTGCAATTGGTTTATCGGACAATGCAACGCGAATGAAAATTTTGCGCACCATGTCATCTGGACTGATGAAGCCAGGATAACAAGTTGTGGCATTTTCAATAGACATAATCGACATCATTGGTCAGATCACAATGAACACATCCGTCAAGATAGAAATATGCAAGGAAGATTCGGCTTTAACGTTTGGCTCGGAGTTCAAGGGCAAAGGATATTAGGGCCGATTATTTATCACGAGAACTTAAATGCACGAGGATATCTTCATATTTTAGAAGAAATAGTTGAGCCTTTCCTTGAAAATATACCTCTTGCAAATCTGAATACAATCTTTTTCCAGCAAGATGGAGCGCCAGCGCACAACGCTTTAGCCATAACAAACAAATTAAACAACATGTTTGGAAACCAATGGATAGGAAATCGAGGACCCGTGCTCTGGCCGGCAAGGTCACCTGATCTCAGTCCATTAGATTTCTTTATTTGGGGCTTCTTGAAAAGTAAAATATTTCAAACCCCAGTAGAGAGCTTAGAAAACTTAGAGCAAAAAGTCGTAGAGGCAATAAACAATATAACTCCTCTGCAGTTATTAAATGCTGAGAAATCAATTAAAAGAAGATGCCAAGTTTGTCTAGATAAAAATGGTGGTCTGTTTGAACATTATTTATAGTTTCCTAGATTTGGAACTGTTACACGTATGATTTTTGTAATATTAGTTTGTAATAAAAGCTAGATAGGTACTTTACACATATGTAATGCAAAAAATATTTTGCACGAACCCTGTTGAGTATTATGATAGTAATAATTATTATTGTCGGTAAATTATAATATTTAAAAATTAATATTTTCTTTTAATTTAGCATTTTAAATAAATATTATAATTAACTGAAGGAGACAACCTTTTGTCAAATTAATTTTTGACACCTATTTTCACAGCCAACTAGAAATTAGTTTAAATATTGATTTTTTTTCTCAGATGATGTTATAAAGTACCCCGACCGTATATTTTTTATAAAGCTTGATTTTTTTGTGATTTTTGAAGTCAAAGCCAACTATGATTTATATTTAAAATAAGAAAGTATGTCGTATTATCTCAAAATCGAAGGGGGATAAATTTTTTTTGATTAATGCATTGCATTCTGATTTTAAAAGTGCCTGTGGAAAGTTTTCATTGCATGAAAAAATAATCACGAATAAAAAAGTTATCGCAATTTTTCAAAATCTGTCAAATGTCAAAATTGGCCGATATCTCGGAAACGGTTAGAGATATCTCGATGCTGTTTTCACATTTTCGCGTTTCACAAAAATCGAGCTCTAGACACCTAAGTTACTTTTTCTCTATCTGGTCTGAAAATGGCCGAAACAGCCAAAATCAAGCAAATTGGGACACCCTGTACACAATTTCCGTACCGATGTATAGTACAATTATTGGGTTTGCTTTTGGGAAACTCAAATTCTGACTCAAACTAATCACCTCTATTTTCTAGGTTCATTTACAATAATAATTGGAAATTCTCTTCCCTATCAATCTCCATTAACCATCACAACCCAAAAAAAGTTTTATAGTTCAATTAACCTTTTTTCTCCATTTTTAAGAGTAAAATGCATTGGGATCTCGGTTATTTTTACAGATTCGTATCTCTCTTCGTATACCTCTGAAACCACACATGATTTTCGGTTGGTTTTATTAAGCAAATTTTTTTAAATGTTAATTTTAGAGACAAATTTATTTTTCATAAAATGTTCTCAAAGAAGTCCAAAACCACACTAACATATGAGATATTCAGGAAGTTATGACAAGTAGTTAGAATTTTTCAAACTTAAAGTAATAAAAAAAATATTTTAAAAAAGTTTAAAATAAAAAAAAACAAAGTTATTCTACGTAGCTTGCATCCATAATATCCAAACATTTTCCTGCATTTTTTTTTTAATTAAAAGGCAATATTTTGGTTGAGATGTTTCAACAACGTTGGTCCAATATGACAGACCTTGTACCTTTTACAGTTCCCGATATTCCTGTAGTGAGCCACGAAGTAATTATGACCCTGTTTAATTAAATTAAACAAAGACCGGCTTTTCTGACAGGTTGTATTGTGAATTAGATGACAAGTACTATTATTGAATATTAAAAACGACTGCCAAGTTGCAACACAACAAAAGTTAACATAGGGTGTAAGTTTTAAGTTTTAACATGCAATTCCATATGACAACACCTAAAAAATGCACTGAATAAGACCGCCTTATAACTCAAAATGACAACTCATAACAATAATTAGTTGTAGTGTGCTCATATTATATTAATATGCAAAATTGTAGATATTCATTCCAGTCAGCAGTTTACAACATTTTGATTGTTCTCCAACTCATGATAATGTAGAGTTTGTCGCTTCAGTAACTCTAAGTTATTTATCTATACTAAATGCATTCTGACTCTTTCACACTTCACACAGAATAGTGTTGAAGTATCACTGCAACTGCGCGACCCATTTCTGTTTAATTGAATTCCCTGCAAAACTTTCCAACAATAATAATAGCATTTTACGGCACAATATGTAATGAAACTTGTTTGTCAGGGTTTCTATTAAACTACTAAGCTTGAAGGACTTAAAATGGAGTAACTAAATGCAATGTCAATAACTACATGTAATATATTATTTTGCTTCAATTCTTGTTAAGTACCTATGGTATTTTTTTTCGATATTTAGAACCGATATTTTTTTCAGACTCTATCAATATCGTTGATAAGATGAAAATCTTTGCAGATCATATATTTATTTTACAGAATCTCCCCAAATACCATAACAATTGTAACAAATCTACCCAAAGAGCAGTTTCGCCTAACCATAGAGCATTTTGTAGGAACATTTGGTAACAATTTGATATCTTTGTATCTATATGTTACGCTCAAACATCGAAAATGCTCATTGAGCGAAAAAAACGACCGCAAGGCGTTACGGCCGGTGCCGAACGACCAAATACTGAAATGACATAAATTTTCGCGTTGTGTCAGTTCTTGTTGACCACGACGCGTCGTGGAAAATGTTCAAACGGCCACGATGCGTTCTGGATGATTTAGAAAGCTCATAAACCGACCATGCTTTTAATATGTTAAGTAAATTTATACAAATTTACAGAAATAACTGAATATCCCAAAATCTTTATTGTAGGCTTATTTCTACATGAAACTTTATCTACAATAATCGGTAAATGAATCGCAGGTAGATAATAGTATATTATTTTATACGGAGGGAAAGTGACACTTTTCATGGCGCGCTCGTGTTTATCAGCCGAACGAAGTGAGGCTGATAATAGAGAGCAAGCCATGAAAAGTCACTTTTCCTCCAAATAAAATATACTATTTTTTCTTCAAACGTGGGCAAATTTAAACAAGAACGTCACTTTTAATTGAAGGAAAGCGAATTTTCAAAGAGGTTTAAACCAGACCGGTAAGTAGGTGAGTATGGAGTATGGGCTGCTTCTATAGGAACGCGGCGCTGTCAGATCAAATTGACACTGTCATCAACGTCAGTAAACATCGAAAATTTAAATTATTAAAGAAAAATAATTATTATGTAAATAAACTACTAATCATCGCAAAATCAAAATTTAAAACGTTATAAAAGTTTGTGTGTAAGTTATAAAATAATTAATGATAACATCTACCTACCTCTTGCTAGACCCTGCTTGGTCAATTTTTTCATTTTCTGTATGCCAGTCAGTCAGAAGTTGAATGTTAAAAATGTAGGTCATTGTAGGTAGGTACATATACTGTGCACTAATACTAATACCTACCTAATAATAAAAATATAAGATGTTGGATTCCTTTATGTACCTCTGGTTATAATTATTATCCTTGTTTTCAATATTCAAATTTCAATACGAAATAATAATTATTTTTGTTTACCTCGCAATAACCCAACTTTTTTCTGACGTTTGAGCCGACTGAGCCGAGCACGAGCTCGACTCGACTGAAGTTGCGACTGTTGACCGTCCGGCTTCGGGTACAATATGACGTTTCACAGAATTGCTTAGTTTCGGTGTAGATTTTCCAAAGATTATGTTTGATGTTTGATTAATACCGAATTCCTTTTAACCTTATTAGATAATAATAAACTAGAGAGTTTTCATATCTTAGGTTGAATTTTATTGATGAATATACGGGCCTACATTAATAAAATTTCAATAGTTGATTCTTAATACAGGTATAGCTATGTGTTTGTATGTTGATGTTGCTATGGCACCACTTTAGCTCCGGCGGAGGTAAAGTGTTGCTTGGCAACACTTTAGCTCCGCCGGAGGAAAAGTGAAACTTTGAGACCGGCTACTGAGTCGAGTAATGTCTGATTTACTGACGTTTGAAGAAAATAGTATATTATTTTATACGGAGGGAAAGTGACACTTTTCATGGCGCGCTCGTGTTTATCAGCCGAACGAAGTGAGGCTGATAATAGAGAGCAAGCCATGAAAAGTCACTTTTCCTCCAAATAAAATATACTATTTTTTCTTCAAACGTGGGCAAATTTAAGCAAGAACATCATTTTTAATTATTGAAGGAAAGCGAATTTTCAAAAGGTTTGGACTGGTATTATAAGTAGGTGAGTATGGAGTATGCGCTGCTTCTATAGAAACGTGGCGCTGTCAAATTGGTACTGTCATCAACGTCAGTGAACATCGAGAAATTATTATTGAAATTATTAAAGAAAAATAATAAAATAATAATTATGTAACTAAACTACTAATCATCGCAAAATCAAAATTAAAAACGTTATAAAAGTTTGTAAGTAAGTTATAAAATTAATGATAACATCTACCTACCTCTTGCTAGACCCTGCTTGGTCAATTTTTTCATTTTCTTTTAATGATGATGCCAGTCAGTCAGAAGTTGAATGTTAAATGTAGGTCATTAATTGTAGGTAGGTACCTTCTTTATGTACCTAGATATATGGTTATAATTATTATCCTTGTGTTCAATATTCAAATTTCAATACGGAATAATAATTATTTTTGTTTACCTCGCAATAACCCAACTTTTTTTCTGACGTTTGAGCCGACTGAGCCGAGCACGAGCTCGACTCGACTGAAGCCGACTGTCGACCGTCCGGCTTCGGGTATAATTATGACGTTTCACAGAATTACTTCGTTTCGGTGTAGATTTTCCAAAGATTATGTTTGATTAATACCAAATTCCTTTTAACCTTATTAGATAATAATAAACTAGAGAGTTTTCATATCTTAGGTTGAATTTTATTGATGAATATACGGGCCTACATTAATAAAATTTCAATAGTTGATTCTTAATACAGGTAGCTATGTGTTTGTATGTTGATGTTGCTATGGCACCACTTTAGCTCCGGCGGAGGTAAAGTGTTGCTTGGCAACACTTTAGCTCCGGCGGAGGAAAAGTGAAACTTTGAGACCGGCTACTGAGTCGAGTAATGTCTGATTTACTGACGTTTGAAGAAAATAGTTATTTATGCAACAAGTGCATAAAGTGGTACTTTTTTTCACGACTGGGAAGTTTGACCACATGAGCCACAGGCGAATGCGGCAGTCCCAGAAGTGAAAAAAGGCACTTTATGCATATGTTGCATACAAAATTTTATCTACGAGTGACTTAAATTAGAACGAAAATTTATTATTATAAAAAAAACTTTCCAATGCATTCATATTTTATGTAAGTGTTTCTTTGAAGCTATTAACTTAGCTTTTTTCATCACGTCAGTTCATAAAGGTGACATATTGCTTAATATACACTTCTTTAGATTTTTTAGGTAGGTACCTACCTAACAGATGTTGTGCAGTCATATTTGATTGAATAATAATTTCTTCTAGTGCGGAAGATATTTCATTCATGGTTAAATGTAAACATAAAATATATAAATTATATAGCCACACATTTGATTGAAAAATAATTTCTTGTGGGTAAAAGATATTTCATTCATTGAATCATCTACAATGGTATCCATTTTAGGTAACTAAAATGACGCAAAACACAAAATATTAATTGTACATAGATCTGGCGCTCTGCTAATAAACTGCGACGTTTCTCTAGTTTAGGTGCATGATGTCAACAAGCATTAGGAGTGGTTGGCGTTTAGTATGTAATTCAGCGTTCAGTCCGAACGACTGAGCCGCTCCGCTCACTACTTCACTAGAACCGTTGATTGAAGCTAGAACTTGCACTCGGCGAGCGTGCAGTATCCTGTCAGATTTAGCGTTAAATAATGAACCGCTACGGCACTTTATTTCACCCAAACTACTTTATTTCACTCTTCAAGATAATCATACATTTTATGAACTAAGAAACGTCTAAAAAAGTGCATCTTATGAATCACTCGTAGATAAAGCTATTTACTTGTTTTTGCAGGCACTATTATTGTGGCATTTAGAATTGCACAACACCTCATTGGCCCTGCAGTTGCACTTTTTTGTTTTACAATTTACAATAACGCTTACAATGGCACATGACAAATCTTTGTTTTGATCCAGACGAAAGAGCTGAAGCTTTTATTGGATTTAATGAACAACTTGGAACATCCGATGCGTTTATAAAATTTTAATTAGCCAAGTTGAATTCATTACGACTATAAAGTCTTTCCAGCACGCCCCCTTTGGTTCCCAACTTATACAATCTGGAATCATTAACCCTTCGAACTACATCTAGAACACTCCTAAGAACAAGCCGCCCTCTGTCGACATCTGGAACTTTAATTACGACATTTTTACCGATCTCAGCAGGAGGTATTTTTTTACGGGACAGCGCCAGCATTTTTCCAGCTTGCTTCTCCATTCCGGCACTAGCAGTTTCGCTCTGCTCTCTGATTGCATCACGTCGGCAGCAAAGGTTGCATACGACTTCTCTTTCACTTTCTTTGATACTGCACTGATTACATGTTTTTCTCCTTCCTGGTCTTTTTAGAGTGTCATCCCTTCCAAGATTTTCTTCAAATCTTCTTTTGTTTCCAAAGATTTATATGTTTCCCTTTCCAGAGAAGAATCTTCCTGTCCGATTATTTGCTTGTCACCAAACATGACCTCGTAAGGACTTTTTCTAATCCCTTCGTGCAAGGCACGATTTTTTTGCTCTGAATAAACCGTAATCCCTCTGATCATTGTTTGGTATCATTGTGAGGCATCCATGCTACCAACAGTTTTACAGTAATATTGAAAATTTCCATCCTGCTGTGTTCCTTTCGGCTTTTCAATTACCTTTTCATATTCCCAATTGTTATGATATCATACCTCTTTAGGCTTCCATTATATTTGGGCGACAAGGGAATTTTGCTATATTTGAAGCGGTTCGCTTCTTTCACTTCTCGGACGATCTCTTCATACCGATCATTGCTGTTATCAACGATATTTTAAGTTTTTAATTAAACGCCTCTATCTCGTTTTTAGCTACAATAGTAGCGACTGTGCTCAATAACATAGACATAACTTCACTCGAAGGCAGTCGTAAACACACTGACAAGCCTAGACAAGAAAGATCGGTTTATGAACCCTCTAAATCATCCAGAACGCATCGTGGCCGTTTGAGCATTATCCACGACGCGTCGTGGTCAACAAGAACGGTCAGAAAGCGAAAATTTATGTCATTTCGGTATTTGGTCATTCGGCACCGTCCGCCACGCGTTGCGGTCGTTTTTTTCGTTCAGTGAGCGTTTTCGATGTTTGGGAGTAACATATTATACACTCTTGCTTTTCATGCGTAGATTACAGGACCTCGGTCTGCATCACGGATAATCGGTGGTCTGCCTATAGTTTCAAGGCTTACAACGAGTTATTTGGTCGGAAAACATGCAAGTTTTCAAAGAATTATTATTCTAAATATATTATACAGGGTGTTAACTACCAAAAGTACAAAATAAAGGAGGTAATTCTACGACTTATTCCAAGAACATAGTTCCTATTAACATAGGTCCGCAAACGCAACGTTTTCAAGAAAAATGTTTTTTCTTACTTTTTTGCGACATCTCAACAACCGTTAAGGCTACAAGCTTTCATACAATTTTTTACATTAATATTAGCTATTTTTATTAAGGCTCTAAACCAATGATCTCGGATGTCAGTGGTGAACATTTTAGGGGTTTACCCCATAACTTTTACGCCACTTGATAAATATCCCACATATCCAATATAAGAGAATAGTCTCTCGATATAAGAGCTTGCCACTCTTTGAATATGGTATGGGTAAAGCTAAAAGATTTTTTCTTCTGGGGTCACTTAAACATATTGGTGTACACCACACCGTCAGAAAAATCAGAAACAATCAAAAAGGAATAATAGCATGTTGTAACACTACTCGTAATACGCATAGTGTTTTCAAACAAGGGCGTGACTCGTTACTTCGCAAAATGCAAGCCTGCACTGACGAACCTGGTGAGTCATTAGGAATTGTCACCGGGAATATTTAAGAAACTAAAGCGTCGTACAGCCTCAGGCATAAACTCTTTTTAAGGAAAGTGGCCCTGAAAAATGATTGGAAATTAGTTTTGAGATTCTAAAATGACCGCAAGAGAGCGTAACATCCACGAAAAAAATAAAATGTTAGAATTTTATCATATGAATTTTCAAAATTAGGGTATACTTCTCTCAAAAACGGTGCCTCCTACAGCATTTGACCAAAGTACCTTCTTTTTGTAAAAAACATTGGCGCTTTGGAAGTTGCTGTGAAAACGCCAACTTTAAAGCCAGAAAGATGGTATCACACCGGGCGAGGCTGTGTGGGTTCTATGTCCTCTACCATCTGCTTTGCTAGTTTTGGTCAGCCCCGGGGTATTTAACTTCCCCGGTGTCATCTATATGGACGACCTTCCCCTATCCGCCACCCGGGGAGGCTGCCGATGGGGGACTAGCAACCCCGACACGGGTTGCTATAATCCCCGACACGGGATATAAAATAAATACCGTACTGATCGTAGATGATGTTGTCTGGTGACCTGTTGACCTCACGGGAACATTTGTATTAATTAGTTTAATCTATCGGAATCAAAATTTTCACGGCTTACGTTGCTTTATTCAATTGTGGCCAAGAAGATGGATTAAATCGAAGATGATTAACACTTTTGTTTATTCGCGTGCTGCGGTCCGATATTTCTTGGTTTAGATATCACGATTTAACAACAGCAGTATGGCAGCCGATCGCGAAAATCTTGTTAGAAACGTCAATTCTCGAAACGGAGATAACCACTCGTTGGCCCGTGGGTCTCGGACGCGAATGTAAGATAATTTTGTAAAAACGATTTAGTTTCTAGATATGTAGATAGGTAATATAAAAAAATGTAATAGATAAGGAAAAAATAATGTGCAGGGGAGGCTTGCCGTTCTCGTTTCCACCAACCCGCCTGCTTCTACTCGCCTCTCCCTTCTGTCTCCTCTTCCTGTTCTCACTTGTGGCCCGTCCTTTCCGACCGCGCTCTTGATGGATCAGCCACCCTTTTGTCATCTGTTACCTTTTCTATTCGCCACTTCTCGCGTGTCTCTTTTCCTCTCTTTCTAGTTTATCGCTTTAGATATGGCGCGATGCACGTCAGGTGATATAGCAATCGTAGGATCGCAACTGACCTTGAGTCCGTGAATTTAAACACGATGTTGTTTTAAAAAAGGTTGTTAGCAATATTTGCTCGATAAAATAATTTCGATTTTGACGTAAAAATCTCGTAGATAGACTTTAACGCCATTATTGCGTTACAGCTTGGTCTTATGCAGCCGAAGCTGTCAAATTACGAGGTCTCTTAAATTCCCAGTATCTCTTACGTTTTCTTACATTGTCGAATATTCAGCGAAATATCTTCAAGGAAATCATAAACAGCTTTATTATAGCTTCAAAAAGGGAAATTATTTAGCACTATTTTGAATATGTCCTGGATCACGGTAACTGAAGCCGTTGATCCCACCAAGGCACTGGAACATTTTTATTCAGCTATTTACTCTGCATTCGATACCCACATAGCCAGGACATCCCCTATGAAAACCCGAAAATATCAAATATCCATCTTGGATTAGCAGAGATATCATTACTTGGATTAAACTAAAGTACTCCTACCTGCGACAATACAAATCCTCCGGTAACACCAAGTTCTATCACCTTTTTCAACAACAACGACCTATTTAAGCAACCGAACTAAACCCTCCACTGTCCCCTGCAACACGAATCACAATAACCAAACATATTAGATCTTCTCGCCCCAACAAGAAATTTTTGATGCATTGTAGTACAGTCATTTGGTGTTCAAAAAGAGAGTTACCTGTAAAGTTTTCCGGGAGTTTAGAAAATTGGTGATTTTATAGATTTTGACGTGCTCTTTCCGAATTTTTACTTTGCCACCTCGTATCTTTGCCGCTCGCGCCGCCATATTGAAAAAATGGCGCCTAAAAGCAGTTTTTTTACAATATCTTCTCTCTGACTCATTTTAAGATGAAAATAGTTATGTAATAAATTAAACTAGAGAAAATTTCCTACAATTTATGGTAGTAATCTTTTTTTGCGCAAAATCACTAATTTCAGAGTACGAGCGCCACAAATCAAGATAGATCTACACTAAAACGCGTTTTTCGTATTTTAACGAAAAATGTGCAAAACTGTGTCACAAGATAAATTCCTAGGCAACGATGCAGACAAGAAACGTCTCATTGAAATGTTGAAGACAAAATTAGAAGCTGCGAACTTCATGGTCAAGGAAGCTACGGAAGATGCGGATACGCTAATAGTCAATACGGCAATCAGCATTTCATCTACATTTGATTCCGTAATAGTTGTCGGCGAAGATGTAGATCTTCTTATTCTCTTGGCTCTGTCTACGCGTTCAAACATATATATTCTCAAACCAGGAAAAGGAAAATTTTCGCAACGAATATATTCAACAAAAAGTGTCATAGATAAAATAGTCGCAGATGACATATTTTTCGTGCACGCGCTTTCAGTGGCTGTGATAAGAATCAGCACTCTTTAATCAAGAAAAAATATAACGTGCTAAAATCAGTCGAAAAGAAGATATTGTAAAATAACTGTTTTTGCCATTTTTCCAATATGGCGGCGCGAGCGGCAAAGATACGAGGTGGCAAAGTAAAAATTCGAAAAGAGCACGTCGAACTCTCTTACATCCCTCGGATTTATTATCCATAACTCCAGAGAGCTTTCCGACTGTAATACTATGATCACTCTATTTAACTTATTGGTTCGAAAAATTCCTGAATATTGCTCTGTCGTATGGTCTCCTGCTACCCTTGGTTCAATCGGAACCATTGACCGCATACTTAGGAAGCTTTAAAGTACCTCTTCTTTCGATAGATGGTAGCTATGCAAAGATCGGATATCAGGAAATTTTATTGCCTCAGAGCTTTGGTGAAACCAGTATTGAAGAGAGACGTAACACTCTTGCCCTCATATTGCTGTTCAAGCTTATTAATAGCAGAGTCGATTGCCTTAATTCACTCTCTGGGATAAACCTTAAAATACCAAAACTGATGAGCAAGGCACCCTTTGACACATTTTGACTCCCTATTCCGCGAACCCGTTTTCTAATTAGTTTCCCCCTTCACCTACTCTACAACAACTACGCCAGCGTTCAGGACTCTATGAATATATTTCATACCGGCGTATGAATTTTTTTAAAGGTCTTAATTTATCATAATCTTATTAGCTTTGTACCTACTGTAAATTTATTACTGTCCTTAATATGTACCTCTCTTCTTCTATTCTTTTTGTCTCGTTATATTGTTAAAATCTATTGTATTTGTTTATTGATATTGATATTGATATTGAGGGTGTCAGATGCGCTGCGACCTATTACAGATCTATTGTGCCCCCTCTTCTCGGCTTCTTTGGAGTATATTCCCTTCATTGAAGCAGCCTCTCCAACTCCGCTTCCCTTAGGAATTTCGGGATTTGAAGGGGATCAAGGCCGGGCAAAGCCCCCCCGTTGAGCTGGTGTTGGCCCAGAACATCGTTTCTTTCACGTTCTAGTGCTTCGCAGTTCATCAATAGGGGACGAGGCGTCTCGTTTTCTTCCCTACAGAGTCTGCAAACGCCATCTTTTTCTATACCAAGTTTCCTCAGGTGTTCATTGAGCTTGCAATGACCTGTTAGGAATCCTGTTAGCATTCTGAGACTTCCTTTGTTGAGGGTCAGGAGTTTCCTTGACCTTTTTCGGTTAAAGTTCCCGAGGAGCTCCTTGGATTGCATGTCTGCTCAATCCTGAGAGGTTATTCCAATAGATTTCTCTCAGTTTTTCTTCTTCCTTCCGAAGTTCTGCGTTGAAGAACGTGTCTTCAAGGCTAAGAACGTGTCTTCAAGGCTATGTATTTGTTTATACACATATGAACTTTTTCCATCTTAATTTGGCCTTTTGTCTGTATGATAGTGTACCTACCTAAATAAAATAAAATAAAAATAAAATAATTAATGTAATACTCTGAAAATGGTCTATCTGTTACTAAACAGGTCTTTAAATGGCTTTTTATACAGCTTGGGAATTTTTAATAGAATAGATTCATTAAAGTGCCCGTTTTGATGTTTACTTACATAGGTTACTTTTCTGTAGGTATCTTTTCTACTTCAACAATTATTAGTTCAAATTTGGACTAATCAATTTCAGATTGCGATTAAAGAATTTCAAATTGAAACGTAACAACATAATTAACCTTTCTAAAAACTAAAGAGTCATTAATTAGTTAATATACCTCCGATCCTAGGGCAGGTATAGATGCTGATATGCAAACAACGTCTATCGAATGTTGAATGTTTGGAATGGGGCAAAGACCCGAGTGGCTAGCTCAATGAAGGTAAAGGCCAGAAGGTCTGTTCATAACAGACGACTTAGTTCATCCTTATACAACACCTCTGACCCAAATTAGGCGTATTGATATAGTTAAGTTAGCTTAGGACCTTTATAATAAACAAAAGCAAGAGCTGTTTCCATGGAGAAGTGGATTCTGTAGAGAAGTGTGATTATTACCATACCTAAGCTTCTTTTATAATTATTTGTTGTTAATGATATTACCTCGTGATAGAAGCGTGATAGAAGATTAGATTTTGTGCGATAAAAAAGCTGGGATAGATGGCAAAATTACCTCCTTTAAAAACAGTCGCGTATAAAATATTCCTTTAGTAGCACAAAATATATAATTATAGGCTGAAGGTGGGTTTCTTGTTGGATCAAATTGGGCTAGTATAAAACTTTTACAGTAAATATTGGGGATATACAGGGTGTTTCATTAATTAGTGCAGAAAATTCAACTGGAGATTCCTTGCTGAATTTTAAGGGGGGTTTGTCATAATAAAAAATAAAAAAAGCCTCCCCTAAGAAGTTACAGCCCCTTAAAGTAGGGTAAAAATTCACATTTATCGATTTTTTTCTGAAATGACTTGAAATAAAAACACGGCTAGGTATTCGAATACTACTACCATGTAGCCTCCATAATTACCTACATAATTTTATCCACCCTTGTTCTCTGCAAGGGTGTGAGTCATACTACCCCTAAAAGTTTTTTTTTCCAGAACTTTTTTTCTAATATTTTTTTTTTTATCTTTAAATTTACACTTTGGAGGGCCAGTTCAATTGGAAAAAAATTTGTCTTTTATAAATTTCACGGAAACTCAATACTTTTCCACTAAAGAATTAAAATAAGCGGACTTACATAAATTATTACAGTGTGATTTTACATACAAATTTATAAAAATATGTAAATATGTAAAATATGTAAAATATTTATAGAAATAAATAAACATTAAATAACACAAAAAACATAATTAACAATAAACACAATCAATTTAATTTAAATTAAAAATATTTTGTTAAGACAGTGCTCAAAATGGGCACAATTTTCTTTAAAACATGCTCTTATTTTATTTTTTTAGTAGAAAAGTATCGAGTTTTGGTTAAATTTTTAGGAGACAAATTTCTTTTCAATTGAACTGGCCCTCCTAAGTGTGAGTTTAAAGATGAAAAAAAAAATTAGAAAAAAAGTTCTGGAAAAAAAACTTTTCGGGGTAGTATGATTCACACCCTTGCAGAGAACAAGGGTGCATAAAATTATGTAATTATGGAGGCTTCATGGTAGTAGTATTCGAATACCTAGGCGTCTTTTTTTATTTCAAGTCATTTCAGAAAAAAATCGATAAATGTGAATTTTTTACCCTACTTTGAGGGGCTGTAACTTCTTAGGGGAGGCTTTAAGAAAATTGTTTTTTATGACAAACCCCCCTTAAAATTCAGCAAGAAATCTCCAATTGAATTTTCTGCACTGATTAATGAAACACCCCCTGTATTGTCTAAGATAGATAGGCGATATATTAACTTCAAATTCATCACGTTATGTGTCATATTTATATCCAGAAGATTAGGTATAATCCAGTAAAATTAAGATTTGGTTATGCAATCAAAGTGGGAAAACCGAATTTTGTGTGAGTGTAGAGTGGTCCATGGTGAGTCTTAATCCAAAAATCCGACCTCCTACCCCTTGTGGAAAGGCCGTCCATTTTACGGCGTTAAAAAACTTTTTATCTTAAGTGTGGTCACTTACTTCACGGAGCTGCCTGAGCATAAATGGAGCAATGAGGACAATCCTAACTGCAGCACTAGAGGTTTTACTCAATCTTCCACCATTACACATATTATATGTACAAGGTACAGTGAAGCAGACAATCTGCAGACTCATGACAGGACCACCACCGGTTATATCGAGTCATGGATCTACCCAACAAGAACTGAGAGAGTCCATCCAGACAGATCCCATCCTGGGTATGCCTAGTGATGAGATACCACCATAGTTCTGCATCAAAAACTTCCACATCCTCTTCCCTGACAGGAAGGAATGGAAAAACGGTATCCCAGTGTTCGCTCACTCGATCTGGTGCACGGACGGTTCCAAAACGCCCCAAGGCACTGGAGCCGGCGTATACGAAGAATCAAAACAAGTTAAAGTGTATAAAATTATCTACAATAACTTTGTTTAATATGCTTTTAACAATAAAATCGACAGTTTGGGAGAAAAAACAGTCACAAAAAATTCCTGTATATTATGAATAAACCTAAAAATATGTGAGGAATAATCGAAAACTAAATTGTTTATTTCTTGGCAAAAAATAACTCCATAAATCAATATTTTCGTATTTAAAAATCTTATTGTTCAAAAAAATTTCCAAGGGGAGACCCTTTTCGCTGAGGGACACTCTCCGTATCCCCCGGACCATAAGGTTGTTCACCTCACGGATCCATCTTGTTTGAAGATATCAACAAAACGCCACTGTGTAATACTTTGAGAACGGCCCTTTGTCGATTGTTACAAGGGGCCAAAAATTTATAGTTACGCCACTAGGACTACCTCTAATAAATGATGGGCTTTTAAATTCCTGAATTAAAAGATAAAAAACTTTCTACATTCTTATGGACTTTCAATACGAAATGGTCATACTGAAAAGCATTTTCCGCATGAACTGTCAGATTTATTAAAAAACTCATGAGGAGCAAAGTTATGGATTAATTTATACCAAACATATTATTTTGTCTGAAACGTTTTTGTGTAGTGTTCAGTATTTTTGAGTTTTGATGAAAATGATAATTTTTCGATAAATAAAAGTTTTAAACAGCCGCCATCTTGATTTTTTTGTAAGGAGAGGCCCTCCTCAACATTATTAAGTAACAGCCTAAAGAATATTTACCACCATGAGCCAAACTTTTTCATGACTTGTAACTCACACTTAGGGATTCATACCTACTAAAACATAGAAAGTTGAAAAATCGGTTTGATTTTAATTTGACATTCGTATCGCAAAACACCATATCTAACTTATTTAGTTTATATTTTATATCGATACTGATATTCTTGCGGTTGTCATGTCATAGTAGGTATCTATTCCAAATGTGTTGTGTAATACACCTGTATTTTACTTGTATACCTACATGACGGTATCAACAAGGTCTGTAAGTAGATATATGCGATCATCCGAACATAATACTAACAACGTTTCCTTTACACACGCTGGAAAGAATTCGACAAAATGTTCCAAGCAAAGATACATTTTCACAAACTGATCGTCTCATCTGAGAACACTACTGCGGAAGCTATATACAGCACTCTTCTTTGTAACTCCAAGGGAACTCTACTGGGAATAATGAGATGTTTATCCCTAACTATTCATAAGCTGCATTGGCGAAGCTTTTCAACCTTCCTCCAGTCTATCGATGCTCGGTAATTGTGATAAGGGATTCGACTTTCTCGTTTAATAAATGGAGGTTTCCCATCTTCGGTAGCATGTCGCTCAGCGTCATTTGACCGTCCCTAGAATTTTTTTCTTCGCAACCCGGAAATCTGGCGTGCTCTATGTGAAAAAATTTTAATTGATACGATTAATATTATTCATACCCATATTTATTGTTAATTGTTAAAATTTTTATATTATTGTCTTTTTATGATTGATTGTTATGCTGTGTACAAAAGCAACCTGTCACAGACAGGCAGCACAACTTTAAATAAAGTATTTCTCTCTCTCTTTTTCTCGCTCCTCGACTACACTAAGGTCAACTGCATTTTATTTTTCATGCTGAGTAAAATCGAAATGTCCGCGCTGCCTAATAGGCGACCTTAAGTTTGTATTAAAAGTTTTTCGAAACTCAATAAAAAAATTAAAGAATGCGCCGAAAAATTCTTATGGATTCGATTACTAAGTTTTAGAGATATCAACAAAGTGTTAAAGATCTTAAAAAAAATTCCAGATCACATATCAGATAACTCTTTAGGTAGGTAAATTAATTTGAGATTTTGTCACTACTACTGAGCTCTTAATATTCCCTAAAGTAATCTGATCTGACTAACTTTAGATTGAATAAAGTATTTTTTCTACTCCCAACCTTTAATATGCATATTAAATATGAATCACCAGTGCTTTAATGGGTCTCATTAAGATACAAATTTTCATTAAAGCACTGGTCAAGCTATCCAATGGCAGAGGAGCATTTGCAATCGAATCGGTTCCTTTTCGCTTACAATCGGGTCGGCAAGCCAACCGAAGTCACAGAGTTGTCATACTCACGACAAAAATTGCCTTGTGATATAAGTTCTGTATTTCTGAAAAAAAATTCTGAACGTTTATTTAATTTAGTACATAAGTAACATTCAAAGAAAATTTATCAAGATTTTATGTTACCTTAATTAATTTGATAAGTAGGTATATCGTGTAACACATAGGAAGATAAAGTATTATATCATTCGTAGCGCTCCGTGATAGTATTCAAAGCGGCAACGCTGCGACCGTCGCGTTGCGCAGGTAAACAATATTGTAATTAATGGCTGTCAATGTTATTAAAATTATTAATTAATCTCAAAATCGAAACGTAAAATTCGGAATTCGAACTTCGCATAATAAAAATTACGCAGTAGTGAGTAGTGCCCTTTAAACTTGATACTAAAACATGTCTCAGCAGAATAACCTTAGCGACAAAGAGAAAATTTGTTAAATGCGTAAACAAATAGCAACCTATCTTAACCTCAATGATCCGCAATTGTACACGGGTCATTGTTAAAATATATAATTTTTTAATCTTTTCTATGAAATAAAAAAGGGTCGTAGAAAAAATAGTGTATGGAACTCGCAGGTAATGGCTATTAATACGCTCTTATGATGGTTAAGACACTCGCCTACGGCTCGTATCTTAACCATCATACTCGCGTATTAATAGCCTTCATTATAAGTTCGTTGCATAATATACTATTTTTATGCAACTGCTCTCAAAAGAAAGTGACACTTCTGACTCATGCTTAAAGTGATTAAAAATTCAGTTTTATAACGAAGCGTGTTAAAAGGGCTATAAGTATCTAATACATCGTTTTGTCTTTTCATTCAATAGGGCTGAGACGTCGATTCGCTCACCCTGTACTATTCTATGGTTCAGAAATATTTGTACTATCTTTTTTTTTTTATTTAGAGAAGCGTTGAGAATGCTCAGATTTTTTATCACCCTGTATAAACATGCCATCTACATCACACGATAGTACATAAAAAAGTACAATAGGGACATGTAAGCCATTTTTCTCTATCTTGAGCCGTTTTCGTTGAACAGGACCTTGAACTTTGAAAATTGCAATTTTCACTTGAATATAGGTAACTCTCAAACTTCTCAATTTAAACACCGACTGTTGAAACCATTCTTATTTTTTCTTCTCAGACATAATCCAAAAATTCAATGACATAAGAGCATTCCATTTAAGAAACACTCCGCTCTTACGCCAGTCTTATATGGATACTCTGTATAGTCCAAAATAATTTTAATTTATGGTCATTATGATACTGTATACTTAAATTTAAAAAATCAATCGTTTGGTCTACAGAGACTGACTCTAATGAGCTTGGACACCCTGTATTTTTTATTTCCCTGATTTCTATTTTCCCAAATGACGAAAAAACGATATGGCGACTACAAGAAAATCAAAAATTGGCTAAGAAAACCCAAAGACTTAGCTCGCTTTGAAAATTTCTTAAATGTCAGATGCATGGGTAGATCAAGACGGTAGATCAGACGGTAGCCTACAACAAATAATTAACTTATTTACGTGGGATCCGCGCCACTGGCAACCCAACTGGATGTCGATGGTAAGAGATTTAAGGCAGGGTCGAGACGAGGGGTGGCACGTGGCAGTTCAACCGAGATCGTAAAGTCGGGAAACGCTGTATTATCGCATGTGTAAACATCTTTTTGTTTATCAATTACTGTGTTTCATTTTATCTAATCATTATTATTTAACGGTATTTCAAGAAGGCCTCATAGTCAAATCCTACATTTATTACAACACCTAATAATAAAAAAAAATATGCCTAAAATAGAAAATCCAGATTTTTTCAGTTTTTCTGCATATTCCAGCAAGGACTGAAATTATCCGAAATTTAGTTTTAAGTAGATTATTAATAAGTGTAAAATTCTGAACTGGGTACTGGACCCATTGCTATGCTACAGTGGGGACTGCAGTACCTGCTGCTGCCCTTCCTGGTAAGACTCTTCAGTGCATGTTCAGCATGGGGTTATATACCTCAAGCATGGAGAGAAGTCAAAGTAATCTTCATCCCAAAACCTGGACGTAGCGACTATACTGCCAAATAATTCCGTTCAATCAGCTTGACTTCTTTTCTACTGACGACTGTGGAGAGGCTTTGCGATACACTAATTAGGGATGAATCAAAATTATCGATTCACCAAAACCAACACGCCTTCATTACTGGTAGTCCACTGAGTCTGCACTACATCAAGTGGTTATCACCATAGAGAGATCAAAACAAAAACACCCTTGGGACGGTTTTTAGACAATGAGGTGGCCTTCGACAAGACCACCGTCAAATCACTAGCGCTGGCACTAAGCCGTCATGCTGTTCCTAAAACCATCATAAGATAGATAAGCAACATGCTGAGACTGACGTCAGTTACCATAGATTGGTGGAGATACAATCTGAATACCTGTCACGGTCACTTAGGGCTGTTCGCAAGAGGGAGTCCTCTCGCCACTACTCTGGATAGCCCTGGTAGACGATCTGATAAGGTTCTGAACTATAAAAATCTCCTTACCATCGGCTAAACGGATGACATCATAATAATTGTAATATCTGGCAAATACGAAAACACCCTCTGTGAGAGGATGCAAGCCGCACTTCGCACAGTAGAAAAAAGTCAATCCTCGGAAAAAAAAGGTCGTCCTCTTCACACGGAACCGTAAACTAAACACCACCAATCTGCCATGCCGTTTCGGTAATACCTTAAAACTCTCATCCTAAGTAAAATATCTGGGCATCTCATTGGATGACAAGACACGTCAACGAAAGATTCTAAAAGACTAATGGGGCCCTGTTAGTGTAGGGCGACCGTGGGGACGACCTGGGACCTATCCGTAAAGGTTGCCCTATGTCTTTACACAGCCGTCATCTAGCCCATGCTAACATATGGTTCAATAGTTTGGTGGTCCAGAACCAGACTTGCAACTGACCAGACTAAGCTAGACAGCCTACAAAGACTTGCATATGTTGCTGCCACTGGAGCAATAAGAATCACCCCGATCGCGGTCATGGGGCTAGTCCTCGGGCTGTTGTCCATAGACATCTTTGTCAGGGAAGCGGCGCTGAGAACTGCCCTATGGCTAAGACTGGCGGGTCAGCTCAATGAAAAGAAGTGGATGGGCCAACACGACTTCTAGGGAGGCATTCGCAAGATCGTCTATCCTTACGGTGGATTTTATATATCCTCATCTTCAATAAGAACCACGCAATAACAGAGGTGCATCCGGATAGTTGGTGTTTTGAAACGAGGCCGCAGATTGGCTCGAGAAGGAGCCAAATCTCCCTCCGCGCCCGAGCCTACAGGTCCGCTGGCACTACGCGAGTTCTACTCAATAATAAACAAGGATAGTATGAAGGAATATGTACGACACTAGCAAAATGCCCCCATCGGCTGCTTCCCCAAACAAATCATACCGGTATCAACCGACACACTCACCAAATACTGCTCGTGAATATCCCGAACAATACTCAAACTAGTGATTGGCATCTACACCGAGAACATCTCCACACGCTAGGAATCAACCCTCAACTACTATTCAGGGAATGTCACGAAGAGGAAAAGACTGTGAAACATATCCTGTGCTGATGTCCTCCACTCTACAACCTCCTTGGGTTGTAGTTGTGATGTTCTTGCCATCAACTTGGCTGATGTTTGCGTCACATCAGCCAAGCCTCAACGACCTCTCTGGATCCCCTTCAGGGGTCCTGGTCCAGTTATTTCTGAGCCTGGGATGACTTAAGGAGTGAGGCCTTCAGATAAGGGAGAAGGAACAATGTGCCACCTGCTGCGGTCTCAGTGCAGCAGACTTGTTCTGCCATCCTAAGAATCCCGAATCTAGAAGCCAGCAGCCAGAATGTTCGTTCCATTAAAAAAAATGGAATGTTCAATTATTTTTCTGTATTCATCATTTTATTCAGCGGAAAAAATACTACTGTTTGCTAATTAGTCGACATCGTCAATTCAATATGAATGAAGCTAGCAATAGCGCAGACTTAATTTGAAAAACGGTGTATAAAATATACAGGGCGCGACGCGAGAAGCTTAGAGCATTGATAAATGTAAAAGTGATTGAACTATACAGAAATCTGAAAATTTGTACATACACGTATGACTTCAGTTTCAAAGGAACTGAACTAAAATATTTTCAACTCCACACCACTTCCGGTTATATCGGAAGCTGCCTTCAGCTTTCTTATTTTGAACGAGACACCTGTATATTATCACATTTTCAGATTATCTGAGAAAATGTGATAAGAATAAAATAAATAAAATTTAAAAATAAAATAAAAAATAAAATTGGTTTTTCGAGTTCAAGTTTTAACGAGTAGTTTATGAGTTATAAACAAATGAAAATCAAAATGAAAAAGAAAATCATTTTGTATTGAAATAATAATACATGAATATAACTTTGTAAATGAATAGATAGAATAGACATGTCAACTTGGTTTTGATCAATAATGATTTTAAATAATGCCAAGTTGAGAGTAATTATTATAGAATCGATTTGAAGATGAATAATCATAACCCAAATTTTATACATAGACATTGAAACTAATCCAGTTATTATAATTTTAGTTTTATAATAATTATTATGAGTTACATTGAATTTTCTTATTCTCTTATATTGTCTTGTATTTCTTTGTCCTTTGCCCATTGTTTGAAATGTTTTACCACCTTTGATACAGGCATATTATTTCAACAGATAATATTTTCACTCCGGGTTTATAAATATTTTTGTTTTACGTTTTGCTTTACTAATCGTTCGGGCTTTTCGCTTATGAAAACAAACAAAATGTTGATTACAATATCTTTTTAAAGCTTTATTAAATTCTTCATAAGAATAGAAAAGTGTGCCCGTTAGAAGCGGGCGGTAGCTCAGAGGGCTAGAATTGCAGGATTACTCATCCGTTGACTGTCACCGCGTAGGTTCAAATCCCACTCATTCCTTGGTTGTTCTGTTCGTCTAAGCCAGGTGATTTTTAAAAACTTGTCACGCCCCTAATTTATAGAAATATTATCTGAAGATGAAAATGCTGAATCAGGTCAGTTTTGTTATCTAGGAGGACATATTTTGGTGAAAAATTTAACTACCCAAATTCATTCCCTTGGCAGGAGTGATATCGAGTGATATATCATTTGAAAGCTACTTAAATTCTCTTTACAACGATATCTTACTTTTTGGTTTTCGCTTAGTTGCAGGGTGGCCCAACGAAAACAAAACAGACCTAATAACTTGGAAACTGAAGATGTACGCGAAAAACGCCGAAACAGGTTAACTTTGTTATTGAGGGGGACATCTTTAGGTAACAAATTTAACCAGCCAAATGCATCTCCTTGGCAGGGGTGGTTACTCCTTCGCTTACTATCATAGAGAACAGATATTGAGTGATACATCATTGGAAAGGTACCTTAATTCTGTTTAAAACGATGTCTCACTTTTTGGGTTTCGCCTGAATGTTACAGGACGAATCTATAAAAATTGTCTACTTCATAATTACTTCCGTTTATTTTACCCAATATCAAATAGTTTACCAAAACCAAAATGTATATCGTTGTAAAAATAACTCAAGTAGCTTTCAAATGATGTATCACTCGATATCTGTTCCCTATGATAACAAGCGAAGGGTTAGCCACCCCCGCAAAAGGGGATGAATTTGGGTGGTTAAGTTTGTTACCTAAAGAAGCCCTCCTCAATAACAAAGTGGACCTGTTTCGGCGTTTTTCGCGTACAACTTCAGTTTCCAAGTTATTAGACGTGTTTTGTTTTCGTTGGGCCTGTATTTAAGCGAGACCCAAAAAGTGAGATATCATTGTAAAGAGTTGCACAAACGTTAATTACATCAGATCTGCCAGATAATTACTGATTTTAAAATGCCCTGTATTATCAAAATGTTGGTTTGATATTGCTGGATATAAACTCTATTCCCTTTTAGAAGAGTTAATTACTGATAAAAAATGAAAGACCATTCAAAATATTCACCATATTTTCAAAATTTGCAATTTAAAATCAGTAATTATCTGACAAATCTTTAATTAGCGTTTGTGCAACTGGCCGTCGATATCTTACAAAAAAGCATTGCCGACTTGTATGTCCATTTTGATTCGAGTGATTTGTTTATGGTAATGTTTTTCTTTTTAGTTAGCAACAGGCAAATAACGCTAACGGCTGACGACGGAACTTGGACGGAATTCTTAAGAAAATAACCTTTGATCCGCCATTAGACGGAATTTTAGCATCAAATGTCAGTTTGTTGTCATTAAAACAAATATTTAGTGAATCATTCCGCCGCGCTTGCGTACTTTATAACATTTTCGGCGGATTTATAGATCTTCCGGATTTATAGATCATATGAACTTCCGCCCCAAGGCGGAACTCTAATTTTAAATTCACAATTCCGCTGGCGGAAATCTAGCCTGTATTCTTAAACTGGCCCTAGCTCTTATCGTGGTTTCCGAGAACCAATACCTACTGGAAATTTACAAATATTCACCCTATCTAATGGAGAATAGGTATAGGTACTATTCAAATAAAACTGGGATAACTTTTTTGTTGTGTTGTGATTGTGGCTTTCAGCATAACTATTAGAGTTGTTATCTGATATTTCATTAAATCTTTTGGCGATACTTGACAAAAGGGAATTTATCATAATTGGTTATAAGAGTAATTACATATTAATAATACAGAATCAACTTAAAAATGAGAAATGTATTTTTTTAAGTTTCAATCTTTTGACAAATAAAATAGATTGTCATCTTTGCTAACATTGTTTAATTTATAAGCCACATTGACACTAGAAAATTAAAATAAACTGACCCAATTTTATTTCAACAGAACTGTAGGTACCTACTTATTGGTTTTTACAACACTTCTTGCTGAAGCAATTTGTAATTTCACACTATACGTATTTTTTGAAAACTATTATTGAAGTTCCAACCACAAGTAAAATAATATTTCATACGTCTCGTGTACTAATTACTTAAAGGACAAAGTGTCACAGGGAAGAATTTATGGAGCAACACATTATACTTTTGAATGTCAGTAACAAAACAGCAAAACTTCACTAAACTTTCCCAAAGTTTCGAGAAAAATTATGTTGGAATTCTAAGTCCGACATTCATTATACATATAGGTATAGAAAATAATAATTAACTGACAAAAGTTTGAGGACATAATATAAATTATCATGAAACAGGGAGTCATAATTTCCAAAGAACTGTAATTAATAATGAATAAGAATGCCCATTCACTCATTTTTTGTTTATATTTCTCTTCACTTACGTTTTTATATATAATAATTATAAGGAGTACTATTAATGAATTAATGGTATAACAAACGGCTATCAGCATATAGATGACCAAAGTTATGATCCTATAACATTGTGACTTAAATGGCTTGAGTCGAGTACCTAGTTTGAAAAAAAGTTACTATTTTTCACATATCCGATACGGAATTTTTTAAATGCGGTTTAGGAAAGTCATAAATTATTGGGTATGTTTATAAATTATTATTTATTTATGTTTACTTCTCTCAAATATCATTCAAGAGGTTTCTTATCTGCTAAATTTCTGTTAAAATTGGAGACTCAAGAACTTTTACAAATGACGGATAACATCTTTTATTATACTGTAATTGTCAAATAAAAGCAAGACGAGAGGACTCATGATGCTGTGTGAATAATGTATACAGTGAGGACGTTTATAATAGTGCCCTGTGATTTTAAATTTTGTTACGAATGAGATAGAGCTTGGGAACATGTGAGTTTCTCTTTAATTTTTAATCAGAATGATACCACTTTGGTAAAAAAAAACTATGTTATATTTTACTACTTTTTGTTGTAAAACTGATTTGTAAAATGTCAAAATTTTGAGGGACACATGACGGGGTCTTGTGAGACCTCCATTTTAAAGGTTTTTCAATTATCTACACAAAAATTATGTGTTTCACAAAAAAAAATTTTGAATATTCGACTCAGCATTTAAAAAGGGTGGCGAGGACTATAAGATTATCAAAATTTACCTAATGTTTGTGTAGATGAGTAAAATACTTTTCAAATGAATTAAGTTTAATTAAATGTAACGAAAAATACGAAATTTTCGCAAGGAGCTCCAAGGCAGCCCTTGTCATTTAAGATTTTAATGACAGGACGTACAATCATCTACGAGCAGGACAGATTATCTTGCTGGAATAGCGTTCATTACAAATGATACAGAGGGCTTAAGGTACTGCTTACAGAAAAGTTTTAAACACCAGTAAATTCTATAAATTTCAAGGAACCAGCGCATTTTTAAATATTCATTATCTTTATTAACAAAAAGTTACGAGTTAAGTAAATTAAGTTAATAAGTTAAATTTAGTCATCAAAATGTTCCATAAAGGACAATGCGTTTGGGTGTCAGAGCAAATTTTTGTAGTTCTCGCGTCACCACACCAAATACCTTAAAATATTAATACTGGACACTTCCTCTCAAAACTTCCGTCCATTTTTACAGCGCCCTCATGCAGGAACTGGGGACACTAAAGCTGTTTTTAAAAAATTCAAAGTTAGGTAACTTTTCACGGTTTTTGACAGCTGCAGTCAATCATAATTATTAATAATTTGTCATTAGTAATTGAACGTTTTAGTTTCAAGTATAATTTCAATTTAAAGTTACTCTCAAAGCATTATATCAGCGGATAATTTTGTTGGGTACCAGTTAAATAGGCATTTATAATGTACCGCTGTATTAAAGTGAACATATTATGTCTGGAAAATATGTGCTGTGTGCTGTGTGCGGTTGCTCGAACTGTAAATGGATTGTTAAGCATGTCCAGATCTTTCCACGGTGTTCCAAGCAGCAATAAAGAATTATGTATAAAGTTAACTTTAGAAGCCGCGTAAATAAACTTATTAATATTTTATAACTATGCTGATGGAAATAGGAACAAGCAATAGGTTATAATAACATCGATGAGTGACGAAAGTTTGAAAAAGTGTGGAGTGTCGAAGCCGATTTCTCACCATATTATTTTGTACTGATCATTTCAAAGAGGAAAATTTTGTTAATCCAGCAAATAATAGACCTTTAAAGCTGCAAGGAAGCACATTATTGGAATTGCGGCAAATAAAAGACTCACACTTAGGTATATTATAGCGATTCAATCTTTTTGAAGTATACCTACCTAAAGATATTAATAATATATTGTGTGTAATAGTAGTTAATTATTGTTAATATAATAAACATATTGAAAACTTTGTTGTTTATTGTTGTATTATAATTCTTCGTCCCAATTTCCTCCGTCTATTCCGTCTAATTAATTTTAAGAGCTTTTCTATTCAGCGTTGATATTTAAAACTCCCGCTATGTTTCACCAAATTTAATTTTTAGTGTCCCCAGTTCATGCTTGGCGGCGCTGCTAAAATGGACGCAACCTGTTGCAATGCTATAGGTATAGGAGTGTCCGGTATTATTATTTTAGCGTATTTGACCACACTTTGTTCATTTTGTTCATTTGTTCGTACAGCGAGTAGTACTAATTACGTAGTCCTCTCGGAGTGACAGGTTTATGTGCGGAACAAAGTCCTGCCAGCAGGGCAGTATGCCTTGTACAAAAGTACCTTCCAGTAACGCTTCTAGCAGGACAACTGCTTGTACACTCTATCATTAGGGGTTGAAATTAACGTCCATGATCAGAAGTCGCAATACAGACAATGCAAATGAAATGTTATCTATTCTTCTGGCTTACTTTTTAAAGTACCTACTGATTTTAAATTGCAAATTTTGAAAATATTGCGAATAAATTCAACGATCTTTTATTTTTTATCAGTAATAAACTCTCTTATTTAAGAGAGTAAAACTTATTTTCAGCAATATCAGACGATTATTTTAATAATAGAGGACATTTTAAAATTAGTTATTATCTGAGAATTTTTAATTTACGTTTGTGCAACATAATTGTCATTTAATACCGCGCCGAAAACGTGAAAAACACTTTTTTACTGCTTTTTCGAAGTTTCATATTAATTTTTGCTACAAGAAAGCCATACTTCTAAAGGGCTGGTAGATAAAACCAAAATGTGAAGAAAGTTCGAAGGAGTTTTTTTATGTTATTATAATTATTTATAGTTGTTCGAAGACCTTATTGACCTTTTAATCATTCAAGCACTTGAAGAAGACGTGAATCTCCAAGAAAGCCAACGTTTCTTTCAACAGGATGTACTATGTCTCCCCATTATGTATTAGTAGGCGGTTTCTTAGATGCTCGTTTTTCCGGAAAATTGATAGGCACTTGGACAGCTAGGTCGCCCGATTTATCTCGTTGGACATCTTTTTGTGGGGCCACTTAAAGTCCACGGCTTATGCTACACACTACTTTGAATCCGTTCAAGTGCTTCATGAAAGACTCGTGAAAATCATCAAGAATCATGAAAATAGTTTGTAAACTTTGTGTGGAAATTAGAAATGGACATTCTGAGCAGTACATTCGTTTAATTGAATAATTGTTTTTGCGCGAACAATTTTGTTTCTCCTCACAGTAATCTAGATAGGGTCCCCAAAAAAGAAGATAGACGATGAAAGCAGCTTCACATGATGTCACTCGACATCTCTCCTTGCTATTTAAATTTTTTAAAAGTGGATCTAGGCACCCTTAAATATGCAAGTATAACTTTGAAGCGAAGATAAAATTTGGACCCCCTTCAAGTTAAAATTTACCGTTTTTATTTAGAGTCAATTTTTGAAAAAATAGCACAAGTCAATTATTTCAAATATTCGGTCGACTGGTGTATTCTAGAAATTGTAGACGCTGGACATGTCCTTCTGTTTTGTTTTAAATCAGTGTAGCATTGCTCTAGTATTTAGGGGTTGCCAAGCGACGTAGTCAGTGATATCTAGACTTTGGTTGATTTAAAAAAAATTGAAAACTGACAAACACGAAGAGAACTTTTCCACCCAAAGGTACATTTTAAAAACGACAACGTTAAATAATTTATAATTTAATCACTTCAGTAATTATTATTGACTTTTAAAAAACGATTTAAACTCGTTATCACTGGGTATTAGATTTATTTTAAATAGAATAACAATAAGTAGTTTTTTATGTAATTACCTACATATCCAGTGCGCGAAATTGAACTATGGCGCTTGTGAATGAGAGCTTTTTTATCGAGGCGAGTGCCGAGACAACATTTCATTCGAAAGCACCATAACTTCGCGCGCATAAGATGCGTACAAAATTTTCTAGACAGCTTTATTGAAATAAGCGAAAAAATCGAAATATTATTTATTGCTTTGTTGTTGTTCTAGGTCGTGAAATACTTCGCGCTACCGAGTAGACAACAATAATGTGCCATTTTTCATTCGCATATTGATGAAAAAATTACAATATTACATGGTGAGTTGAGGCAAAGTTGAGGACTCAAGTCCTTTGTTTTGGTACTGAGTAAAAGGATGGGCTGTGAAAATGCATTAGGCAACATGTTTTCGAACCGTGAACAAGTGGTTCGCGAGAATTTATAAACGGGTCAAAGTGCTGTTAAAATGTGTTTTAACAATAACCAAAACTGTCAATGATAAATTGTCAAAATTTCCGTCATTTTCCTAATATTGACGAGAAAAATGTACACAAATCGTGATTACACAGATATTATGGTGTTGATCTTGAATGAATGACATGGGAATGCACATGAGGCCGCAAGAGTCTACGCCGAAAGATTTCCAATTCTCGGGCATCAAAATGGTAACGTCATCAGGAGATTAGGAGGAAGGTTGCGAGAAACTGGACATTTAATTCCAAATGAAGCAGTAGATGGCGGTCGCCCACGTTCTACGTTGACGCCTTAGATAGATGAAGAAGTGTTGGAAATTTTGCAAGAGGATCCAATACGCAGCCTACGTCAAATAGCGGCAGAAATAGGAGTCTCACGTATCACGTTCCTCTACTCATAAGTTTATCGCTGGTGAGGGCCATCACCCTTACCACTACATCAAGGTGCAGGCTCTTCTAGCCAACGATTTTGAACCGCGGATCCACTACTGCCATTGGCTGTTGCGACAAGTAGAAGCAAAGCACGCCTTTACTTCTCGTGGGTCATGGACCATAACGAAGCAAGTTTTTCTCGGGATGGTTTGTTTAATCAGCACAATAAGCATCATTTATGCTTTGGAAAACTCGCATGTATCGGTTGAACATCACCATCAACATCGATTTGCGTTAATGTGTGGGCTGGGATTCTGGGGAATGAGCTTGTGGTTAAAAGGTTAAATAGAGAGAATTTTCTGGAACTTCTGAATGGCGATCTGCCAGGAATGATTAGAAAGCCTTATTCACCTGGCGCAAATACAAGATATATGGATGCAGTTGGACGGTTTCCCAGCTCATTTTGATGGTTCAATGAGAACCTGGGTAGATGAATAATACCCAGGAAGATGAATAGGTATCAATGGATCAGTGGACCAGTAAATTGGCCACCAAGGTTCCCGGATCTCACTCCACTCGACTTTTTTCTTTTGGAGTCACATCAAGTCAACTGTTTAGCGCACTCCTGTCCAAAATGAACAAGACCTAATAGTGAGAATTCTAAATGCTGCTGTCACCATTACGCCTCAAATGCTACTCCATGCAGCGAGTGCCGACCAATATTGTGCGTCGAGCTCAGATTTGTTTGGAGATGCAAGGACAAGATTTTGAGCAATTAATTTAATAAACATGCGTAAACAATAAGCAATTTTCATGATTTGAAGCATTTTTAATAATTTTCTAATGAGGTAGTAGGTACCTTCTACCTTTAAACCGTTCCAACTCTCAAGACGTCTAGGTACGACAACGCATTTTTGAAAAAGGTAAAAGCGCAATGCTCATTTGCAGGTCATCGTTTTATTATCAAAGTATAAAAGTTTTATTATCTATGCACCTATTTTATGCGATTTAATTTTTGGCAAATAAGCTCGAAAAAAACCTATATTGATTTTTTTCATTATTTTTTCTGGCCTCCGATGATGCTTCCCCACAACGTACTGCAGAGCTTTTCCGCCATTTTTGCACACCCTGTATAAATGCTGTCAAAAGGCTGTCAAAAATAATTATTTGACACATGAAGAGATAAATGACTTGAGGAACTTTCCTATAAATCAGTAGACTACTTATTTATACAGTGATCGGCAAAAGTAAGGAATAAATTCGATAAAACAAAAAGCGCTTTTTTTTAATTATAAAAGAGGTCGTATGAGATGAAGGTGAGTGAGCATCACGAAAATACGTGTTCCGATCTCACTGTGAATAAAACAAAGTTTCAGAGTGAATGAGTGATACTATAAAGCTAATTCATATACTGTTACACAGAACTAATAGTGCCCTAGGCCAAACGATAGTTAAAAATCCTTTAATGTAACTAAAAGTGCAGATAAATAGAACTATTTAGTGTAAAACCTGCCAATAATAATATACAAGAAACCTACTATCAAGTGTCAGGAAGATAACAGCGTGATCCGATAAATCGGCCGCATAAAGTATAAATATTATGATGAAGGAAAAAAGGTACACAGCTGATTATTCTATTTATTAATTTACTAATTAGAAACAATTAAACGGACTCCTGTTAAACAGGATGTCCCACAGCAACCCAAAACTTAGTGAAATCCAATCAATGCCTGCAACAATGTCTCAATCTCAACAACCAAATACAACCCTAAACTACTCTCAAGCCGTAAGTAAGGCACCCAAAATTAGCTACTCTTTCCCTAAGAAAGAACAAGCCGTGATACTCAATGCCATAGAAGACCTTAAACTGCTGGACTATGTAACCGCTGTCGGGAAAATCATTGGAGCCAAAAACATAATTTTCGCGTCAAGAATATCTAATAATCGCATGTGCATGTACCTTATCAATGTTAGCTATGTGGATGATTTAGTCAGTAACCATAAAATGGTACACATAAACGGACATAATGTCAATGTTCGTCGCCTCATAACGCCTGCAAATAGAATAATCCTCTCAAATGTGTGCCCGACCATCCCACACGAACCTTTGGAAGAAGCAATAAAAAAATTAGGCCTCCAAACTGTATCACCTGTCTCTTTTCTCCGAGCAGGCCTCCAAGAATCAGAGTTCAACCACATTCTTAGTTTTCGGCGTCAAATATATGTACAAACCGACCCAGACCTGGAAATCCCACCATCTATTTTAGTAGAACACGACAACACAAGTTACCGTATATTTCTTACATCGGATGATCTGACATGCTTTCTCTGCAAGAAAACCGGTCATATTGCAAAAAGGTGCCCTAATCAATCAAACATTCAAAATATGCAAACAGAGTCTACTGAAGAAAATGACAATATTTCAGATAACGAAGATAACGATAACCGCAGCAATAAAGAACACCAAGCTCCAACCAAAGTCACGCGACCAACACAAGAAGGAGACACACTCTTCCTCACCCCTCAAATACCCATAAAACAAGTAAAAAGAACTGCAACCACCATATCAGATACCTCCAAAGACAGAAAACAAGACATTACAGGAACAGAAGACACGACATCTCCAGGCGCTAATATCATCAATGAATTAATGAAACAAAAACCTAAGAGGATGAGGAGAAGTGACTCAAACACAAGCTCACACTGTCCAATTGAAACAATGATCGAATCTGCGAGAGAACAATATGAAAACAACAAACCTACCACCATGCTATCATTCAGTGAAATCACCGCTTTTCTAGATAACGTCACAGGAAGCCCTGACCCTCTTAGCATTGCGCTCGAATATACAGATAGCACCGAAAACCTCCTAGAGTCTCTCATGAGAATATACCCACTACTAGACAACAAAAGTATCAAAAACAGAATCACACGCATCAAGAAGAAAATTAACAAACAAATATGCGGAGATGAGCAGAGTGGAATGGACACAGACTGTTCCCAAAGTAGTTACTAATTAAACATCTTCAAATTAAAATTTCCACATTCATTCTTCAGTGGAATATTAACGGATACTATAACAACTTAGAAAACTTACAAGCAATTCTCAAAGAGAACAATTATGATATAGTCTCACTTCAAGAAACCAATTTCAAAAATAACCCCTGCCCATCAAAAGGTTTCAACTGTTATCATAAAAATCGCCAAGAGAGCAACAAAGCAAGCGGAGGGGTAGCCACATATGTAAGACAAACACTCCACTCCAAAGAAATAAATCTAGTAACACGATTTGAAGCAGTAGCTGTTAGAATTGAATCACTACAAAATTTCACCCTCCTCAATATCTACCTGCCAAACAGCCAAGCAGTGGAAGAAAATGACTTGCAACACCTGCTCAACCAAATTCCACCCCCGTGTATTATGATCGGAGATATAAATGCACACAACATCATATGGGGCTCTGAACACACTGACCCTCGAGGTAAAATGATAGAGAGGCTTCTAGATGTTAATAACCTCTCATTATTAAATACTGGAGCTCAGACACGCTTCAATGCTTTCAACGGGAAATTCTCTGCCATAGACCTATCAATATCCGATCCAACGCTAACCCCGTATCTAACCTGGGAAACATATGACCACCTATATGGAAGCGATCATTTCCCAATCAAAATCCACCATTTAGGCCACTCCAGACAAACAGAAGCTCAGCAATCGCAATCCTGGAATCTCAAACAAGTAAACTACTCCCAATACTCAAAACACCTAGAACACCTTTTCTCAGAGATCCCAAACACATCAAGTATCGACGAAAAAGTGGAACATTTTGAAACAATGATCCTACGTGCTGCAGCAGAAACAATAAAAAAACTCAGGCCCCCAAGCAGATATAAGAGCCTACCCTGGTGGAACAGAGACTGCACAGAAGCAGTTACAAAATCAAAGAAATCTTTTTACAGATACAAAAAACACAAAACACCCGAAAATTTAGATGAATTCAAAAGACTACGAGCCGAAGCAAGATATATCCTAAAAACCAGCAAAAGAAACTCGTGGAGAGAGTATGTATCGGGAATAACGACCACTACACCCATAACAGAAGTATGGAAAAGGATCAGAAAAATCAAGGGAATCAATAAAATAAGCAACATCCAACACCTGACCTCTAATGATGTAGTATACTCCTCAAACTCGGACATCGCCAATATCTTGGGAGAACAATTTCAAAAAGCAGCAAGCAGTAGAAACTACGATAACAACTTCCTAGAAAAAAAAGGACAAGAAGAATCAGAAAAAATAATCCATACTGACGAAATGCACCTCCCTATCAATGCCCCACTCACCAGTAAGGAATTAGAAAATGCCTTAGGCTCCGTAAATAACAGCTCCCCTGGCCCTGATAATATCCCATATGCCTTTCTCCAAAATCTACCACTACAAGCAAGAGCCTATCTGCTAGACTTATACAACAACATATGGACAAACCAAGTCTTTCCTAGAAGATGGTCTGAGTCAACAATCCTGCCAATATTAAAACCTGGAAAACAAGTAAATAGGGCGAGTTCCTATCGACCCATCTCCCTAACTTGTACAATGTGCAAACTCCTAGAAAAGATTATCAACAATAGGCTAATGTATCATCTGGAACGAGAAAATGTCCTGAATCCATATCAAAATGGATTCAGAAAACATCGCTCAACCCAAGATAGTATCATAGATCTCGAATCTAATATACATGAAGCTTTCACAAACAAGTCAAAGATATTGGCGGTATTCTTCGACATAGAAAAAGCATATGATCTAACATGGAGATACCCCATCATACGACAACTACGGGAATGGGGCTTACAAGGAAATCTCACAGCATTCGTAGCTAACTTCCTGAAGGAAAGATCATTCCAAGTGAAAGCAAACGGCTGCATATCAAGAAAATTTACCCAAGAAAACGGAATACCCCAAGGATCTGTGCTCAGCGTCACATTATTTCTCATAGCAGTTAACAATATATTCGAACAAGTACAATCGCCTATTAAAATTAATCTATACGCAGATGACATTGTTATATATACCAAAGGAAAAAACATCCAACAACTAAAACAACACATTCAAACCGCTGTTGGAAATCTAGAAGAGTGGTCCAGTAACACTGGCTTCAAGTTCTCGCCTGGAAAAACCAAATGTATCCTCTTTTCAAAATACTCTAGACAGACAAGACAACTTCCGATTATATTATATGGCCAGCAACTAGAATACGTATCAATCATAAAACATCTAGGCGTATACTTTGACGATAAATTATCATGGAGAAAACATATCCAAGACCTAAAGTTCACATGTAATAATATCCTAAATCTGATGAAAACCATTGCGAGCAATGACTGGGGAGCGGACACAAATTCTCTAATTAAAATATACAGATCATTGATTAGATCCAGAATAGACTATGGACTCATATCGTATTCTACGGCAAGCAACAAACTATTAAAAACCATTAAATCCATAGAGAACTCAGCTCTAAGAATTGCTCTTGGCGCTTATAGAACAAGTCCAACAGAAAGCCTACACTGCCTAGCAAGTGAACTGCCCTTATCCCACAGAGTATACCAACAGGCACTAATATATGCAGCAAAGCTGTCCTCAAACCCAAAAAACCCATATAACAAGAATACCTTCTCTGTCAAATACAAAAACATACTACTTCAGAAGAACAGAGATCTGCCTCTATACGAGAGAATAAGAAGAATAACCTCTGACCTGAATATCACGATCCCTGACCTCGCAATAGATAGAAGCATAGCCCCATGGAACTCGCCACATCTGAAAGTAAACCTCCAGCTAACCTCCTATCCAAAAAAGCAAACACACCCTCAAATAATCAAGAGAGAACTACTCTCTGTTCTCTCCCCCTACAGCGAAGACCAGACAATATATACGGACGCCTCCAAAAGTGAAAGTGGTGTCGGAATAGGCATAATAACTTGTACAGAAACAATAAAAAAGAAACTGCCAGATCAATGCAGCAATTTCACTGCAGAACTATATGCATTATTAGAAGGCCTAAAATATATTGTAAAACACCCAAAAGAGAGATACGTTATATGCACGGATTCACTGAGTTCCCTACATGCGATCAAATCTAACAACCCTAGTAGCAAGTTGGTAAACCAAATAAAAGTAAAAGCAGCAGAAATATTAACAAGTATTGACCTCCTGTTTGTTTATACACCATCCCACATCGGAATAACAGGAAACGAAAGAGCAGACCGAGCCGCAAAAGAAGCAAGCAAACTTGAGACAACTGAAGACGCCATCGAAAACGACACAGACTTCAAAGAGCATATAAAATCAACTATAATAAACAACTGGGACACCGCATGGAACAACAGCTCATCAAAGCTTAGGAAAATAAAGAACAAACTAAAAACTCAGCTCCCACTGCCAGAAAACAGAAGAGACCAAGTCGTCATTACCAGACTAAGAATAGGACACACCAGATTTACCCATGAACACCTCTTGAAGAAACAGGATGCCCCAATCTGTGAACCCTGCAACGCCCCACTCACAGTCAAACACATAATGGGAAACGAATGCACCACTCGTAAACACCAAGGGTACCTAACAAACCACGCTACAAATCCAATGGAGCTACTACTGACAACGAAAGAAGGAATCCTGGCCACAATCCAATACATGAAAAATACAAATCTCTACAATAGTACTTAATGTAAATACATATCTGAAATGTAGCTAACATAAATGTATAAGTTAAACATAAGTATGAGAATGTAACCACACCGCTAATAACTCTCTAGTAGTTGAAGCGGAATTTTCTTTAAATAAAAAAAAAAAAAAAAAAAAAGAGGTCGATTTTGTTTTTAAATTGTTCAACTTTTGACATAATATTCGTGTATACAGGGCAATGCGCGAAAAAGTGGTGACGTTATCGGCATTTTTTTTTAATACCAACCCTTATTTATTATTCTCTAGACACTAATTCTATTGCCAATACGGTAACGTAATCAATTTGTAACTTTAAATAAAGAAATTTCCTAGAAAACAGCTTGTGAAGTCGAAAGTGTGCACTTTTTACTGATATCATATAAAAATGACTGTTTCCATGGTAATTTTATAAGATCTGTCTATTAAATAAGTCTATTAAATTAAATCTGACTAAATTAAGTTTTTGTCCGAGAAATTTCATTATTTAAAGTTATAAATTGATTACATTATCATATTGGCAATTGAATGAAGTATCAAAAAATGGAATAAAAAGTTGTAATGTACATTTTGTACTTACTGGCTAAATGCCAGCGACCCGTAGACAACCGCGTTGCGCACGTCGCATAAGTGAGTGATGGTGGCCTTTAGTTCGGTCAGTCGACGGCGATGCAAACGCGCCTGGCTGGAGCCCTCGAGTTTCGTCGACCTCGATTGTCGAATTTCGATCCTGTACGCCGATACCTGAGATCCTACTTTTAATTGTCGAATTCTTTTCTCTCCTGGAGATCGCGAAAGGAATACCGTTTCCGCCAAACACCTGTCGCTAATAATTCACCTGTAATGGCGTCTTGAATTTACCGTACAAATATCAGAAACATCGTCCGTGTTTTTGGCTTGGTGAGTGACCTAAAATGGTTCCTTTATTTTTGCTTGAATTATACAGATCATATTTCCTTTTAATACACGCAATACGCTATTTTAATTACAGCAATTAATCCGATCGAGTTTTGCTCATGGCTGTCCGCATGTAAAATTTGTTGATCACATTTTGATCTTAATTCTCTTGAGGATGGGATATAATTTGATGTACCCTTGGTAGGCCAGACTCGATCGGACCGTTAATACAATCAAGAGTGTCTCTGATACGTGATGAAATTTCAGCTTTTCGTACCGGAGCACCCTTTAAGACTGGACAAGTTTTTCGTACCGGAGCTTTTCAAACTGGAGTCTTACTGCGGGAACACATTTTTTTCGTACCGGAGCTCATTCTTTTCGTACCGAAGCACATTGTTCGTACCTGAGATCATTTTTCCGACTGGACAAACTTTTTCTTCGTACCGAAGCGCACCTGATCCATTGGCACACACTTGTAGTACTGAAGCTGCCGATCTGACCACCGTAGCAGCTAACATAGACCAGTAACTAGCAGCCGAACCTGTGAAGTTCCAGTACCCCCGGCTGAAACCCTCCATCTTCCAGCGGGAGAAACCAATCGAAGATAAGTGCCTTCACTGGTCCATTTTTTTACCAACCATTTCATTCGGCTGATCTCAACGCTCTTGTTTTTTGATTTGTTAACCGTGCCCAAGATTTCAATGTGATAATAAATAACTGTGATTTTTTTTAAATAAAGAGCACCTGTTGTTCTGCTGACCTGCTTGTTATTGTGAACCCTCTTAGATTAGCAACTCAATCCACGACCCTTGTTGTCTCTTAATTGTCTCATGCTCTCAACGGTTATTTTTCCCCTCTAGGGTAAAATAATTCGTTTCAATTGACGCCCAACGTCAATAGTTCATTTCAAAGTAAGGGTTGCCATTTAAAAGAAATGCTGACAACGTTGTCACTTTTTCAAGCGTCACCCTGTAAGTCGAATATTTTTTATTTTTTCAAAAAATTCTTCGTTTTTTTCGCTTTCCGTTTTATCGAATTTATTCCTTACTTTTGCCGCTCACTGTATATAGGCAGTAGACTACCTATTTTGTTAATATTTCTTGCGGGTTGTTTGGTAGATATACAGGGTGTTTCAAACCATCGGTCGATGCCCTACCTCGTTCTAAGAAAAAGTTCCTAATGACATGGCTTCGCAAATGTAGACACAGGTTTCGAGATACAGGTTGCAAAAAAAATCAGTTATTTGACGATATCTCAGGAACCGTTTTAGTGTTCGGCCAGGCTGGCAAGCGATATGTCGTGAGCGGAAAATGGTGGACGATAATGTAGTGAGCGATATGCGACATTCTGTTCACCGCAAAGCGATTAATTATTTAGTTTAAGCGATTTCTCTCCCACGAAAACGTCGAATTATTACTCTGTTTTTTAAAGACGATGCTTCCTCAGTTAGTTTTCTCAGAGTAAAAAAAGATAATATGGTGTACATCCCGTAGATACAGACAGGAGTATGGAGAGTTCATCATTTGTACAGACAGTTGTGAAAATATCCGGAAAGGTTTTTCCAGTAGGTACCTTAGGATGTATGTAAAAATGTGATGATGTAAAAATGATGTTCTTGAAATGTTTATTTATTTTGTGTGTTGCCATAGAACTGGTCTACGAACTTCTGATATCAAAATTTCTTTGAAACACGAAGCCATGTTGGCGTGTTGACAACTAAATATCGCTCAGATATCAAACAACGTTATTGAATTCAGAACGACACGCTTAGTCGCTAAGCCTAAGCGATATGTCGCGCATGTTTTGTGTCAGTATGGCCGCCCCAATCTGTTGTGTACGTGTTCGGGCCTAAGGGTTCGGCCCTAAGGGTTCGGCCAGGCTGGCGAGCGATTTGTCGTGAGCGGAAAGTCGTGGACGACAAAGCGATAAAAAAGAAATTCAAACACGTACACAACAGATTGGGACGGCCATACCGACACAAAACATGCTCGACATATCGCTTAGCGACTGAGCTTGTCATTCTGAATTCAACGTTGTTTGATATCTGATGAGCGATATTTAGGTAGTTGTCGCTCAGATATTTATTTGCCGTGTTATCAACATGCCAACATGGCTTCTTGTTTCAAAGATATTTTGATATCAGAAGTTCAAAGTAGGCCTGTTCTATGGCAAGACACAAATAAACATTTCAAAACCATCATTTTTACATCATCATATTTTTACCGACATCCTACTTGAAAAACCTTTCCGGATATTTTCGCAGCCTGTACAAATGATGAAACTCTCCATACTCCTGTCTGTATCTATTAACAGGATGTACACCATATTGTCTTTTTTACTCTGAGAAAAGTAACTGGGCAAAATATCGTCTTCCAAAAGCAGAAAATAATTCGACGTTTTCGTGAGCGACATCGCTTAAACTAAATAATTAATCGCTTTTGTGGTGAACAGAATGTCGCATATCTCCCACTACATTGTCGTCCACGATTTTCCGCTCACGACAAATCGCTCGCCAGCCTGGCCGAATTAAGATTGATATAAAACCCAGCTATTCGTACCTTCATATCTTATCATTAATATTATTTACTATTTTGGGGACTAACTAAATATTGTGGCAGTGAAACAAGTCACAAAAAATTATCACAAACAAGTACCTAGTATTTTTATCCACAACAAATCAGAACATGTTGCTACTTTTATGGTATATGTTTTTCTTCATAAAATGCTGTTACTTTCGAAAACAGTTCATATTAAATGTTTTGACCGAGAGCTTTTTTTATGTAGAAAACATTTACAGTTTAAGATGTGCTTTCACAATGCCGATTTTCCCAGTGTCGTAGAAATTAGGGGCAAAAAATTTCAGACAACCCTAAAACCTTCACCTCTGCTATACGGAAATAAATTTAGGTAAAGGTCAAAAAGTAAATAATATCAATGATAAGATCTGTATGTACAAAAATTCAGTTTTAGGTATGTCTCAAACGGTTCCTGAGTTATCGTCGAAAACTAAAAAAAAAAAATATCTAAACCGTATCTCAAAAACGGTTTGCGGACGGACCCATGGAAATACAGGGTGCACGATGTATCCTTCTCTATATTGCTATCTCCTGAACGCTAAGAGATACAGGGTCGGTTAAATTAGAGAAAAGATGCGCAGTTTTGTGGCCATCTCGAATTCGTCAAAACATGCAAGATATCTGTGACCGTTCCTGAAATATCCTGAAAAAACTGAAAAATCGAGATTTCTTATTTTCCTCATATCTTTTTTATTATTGGAAATTAATAAATAATTTTTTGTAGGCTTACATAAGCCGTTAAGAGCTATCCATCTGACATTTCAAAAATTTTCAAGGCCTACTAGATCCAAGAGTTTTCACAGTCAACTTTCGTTTTTCTTATGGCCGCCATATTATTTTTTTATGTCGTTCGATATGAAAAAAATAATGGAAACCAAAAATTAATAAACTTAAAAAAAAAATTTTTTAATTTTTATTCTTAATTTTTCAAAGAAAAACCTAGGTAATAAAAAATCGTCGAAAGAGGTCAACATTTGTAAAATACGCCGAAATAGTGCTTGCCTTATGGTTGTTTAATTTATCTATGAAATTCGGTCTAAAAATGTCTTTTTTGTAAAGAAAAAAGAAGAATAAAAATTTTTTTAATTTATTTTTTGAAGTTTAACAATTTTTTGTTTTTATGATTTTTTTTATACCGAACAACATAAAAAAACACTATGGTGGCCATAAGAAAAACGAAAGTTGACTATAAAAATTCTGGGATCTAGTCGGCTTTGAAAATTTTTGAAATGTCAGATGGGTAGCTCTTGCCGACTTATGTAAGCCCACAAAAAATTATTCATTAATCTGCAATAATAAAAAAGATATGGAAAAAATAAGAAATCTCGATTTTTCAGTTTTTCCAGGATATTTCAGGAACGGTCACAGATATCTTGTATGTCTCGAC
Source organism: Malachius bipustulatus (assembly GCA_910589415.1). Taxonomy (NCBI): domain Eukaryota; kingdom Metazoa; phylum Arthropoda; class Insecta; order Coleoptera; family Melyridae; genus Malachius; species Malachius bipustulatus. The sequence goes on from OU342630.1 coordinate 32,827,992, forward strand.
GGAATCGAGATGGCCACAAAATTGCGCTCCTTTGGACTTGTTTAACCGACCCTGTATTCGTTAGCGTTAGGAGATAGCAATATAGAGAAGGATACATGGTGCACCCTGTATATGAACTTTTTTTCAATGCACGCCAAAGAATCACAACAAATTATGTATTGTTATGTTATGGTTATGTCATATAAAGTATGTAGATGGAAAAGCGGGAGAGCAATCGGCATTTTCGCCGCCGGCCGTCGGCATCGGCGGCAGCGCCGAAAGAGGAGGCCGAACAGAAAGCACAAAGCGGAGGCCGGCGAATTCTGACAGCAATTTCAGCAAGCACGGAACACGGGGTCTGATCGTTCAATATCGGCGGCGCTCGTCGACGCCCGTGGCGTAGCGGGTGTGTGCTGGACGCATCGGTGACTCTGTAACAGGGACAGCAAATAATGTAGCCGTGATTCTATTATACCTGAGATTAGAGATTGACCGGTATTATAATAGTTATATTATACTCATATTAAAAAATAATATTGGTATGCACTTTGTTACTTTTATAATTTCGGCTTCAAATCTTCATTCGGGAAATAAAAGTGATCTTAAAAAGTTTAATACCATACCATTTTAAAAAGTAATAGCTTACGCTGTTAAGTTTTCTTTTCCTGCTCCTAGGAATCATAACATGTTCTTTTAATAACGTTTTCCTGTTTGATTATTTTTCATGATACTTATAAGGTAAAGTGGTTTTTGCGGTCAGAATAATTAACTGCATGTTATCTGAAATATTTCTCTATGACTTTGGATAAGAATTGAATTATTCAGCCTATTTAACTAAAGCCTGAAATTCTTTAGATATCTACCTAGAAGGAATTACTTATATGAAAATTTCTATAAGATAATATTATTGTCCTCATAAGCAGTAGTGCCGTATCTACCTATTAATAAAGGGTGTTGGAAGAGGAATCCTTTTGGAGTAGGCCTTGACAGCAAAGAGGTTTGTCTCAACTTAATCCACTATTTTCAACTGACAGCTCTTGATTTTCTTAGGTTAGATCTATGATTTTATAATAATTACAGTTGTCACAACATTCAAAAGAAGACTAATAAAATAAAAACTGACTTTATCGTCATTTTTATAAAACAGATAAATAAATCAATAATTAATTAAAGAGGTACGTGAAGTGCCCTCCACCCTCCTGGACACATTGCATTACGCGATTTCTTCAGGTGTATTTTTTGTCTCAATTACTTTTCCTCGACTCTGTGTCGTAATTCTCATAAATTATTAATTGGTGTCACAAATATTTAATTTTTGATGTAAGTAGGGCCATAAAAAGAACTCATATGATGTGAGGTCGCAGGATCTGTCTAGCCATGATGGCTGATTACGATGGCCATTACGACTGATAAGTCGATCTTTTAAATGTCCCGTCTCCCTCAGTAATCGAGGGTTTCGATAGTGCAATGTGATTGTGAACCGTTCTGCTGAAAATATCCTTCGGCCAGTACGTCGTCATGAAGCTGATTCATAAAGGCTTGAAAAATTTCTTCTCTATAGCACAAGTTACATACGCCAGATATTCAAGGCCGATGCAAGCTCTGCAACTTTGAAGGTCTTCATAGGAATATTGTCTAGCTTATAAGAATAGTCCTATTGTTATCTAAATGTACCATTTCTATCATAAATATGAGTTATAAAATATTAATTAATCACTCTTAGTCTTGCCAGCACGCGAAATAGACGCTAATTTTCTCTTTTGTAGAATTTAACGTTTCTTTTTTAAAATAAATTAATTTTTAAAAAAGCTGCTGTTCGTCTTCGATTTATTTCTCGCATAGCATTTTTATGTTCCCTTAAAAAAAACTTGAGCCAATTAATCACCTATAGGTAGCAGTAACTGCTTCCCAAACGCCAACTTTCTTAGGATGAAGTGGCTTTTCAACAAACGCATGTGGGTTGTCAGCAAACTATGTAATTTTTGGAATTGACATATCCCGATCTTTGAAATCATGCTTCATCTGTGAAGAAAATCTTTCTGAACACTTCTTTGTTGTTTTAAAACTGTTCGAAAACCATCAACAAAAATCTAACTTCTCGGGAATGGTGAAGAAAGTCTTGCTGAACGCTTCTTAATTGTCTTGCAAATGTTAGAAAACCATCGACAAAACTCTAGCCTCTCGGGAATGTCCCGAGGTAACAACTCCTGCACCTCCGTCACTCGATAAGGATCCAGGACAGCATCTTTCCGAAGCAGCTTGTGGCAGGTTCCCACAGAAACATCAATTTTCTGAACTAAGTAAATAGATAACGAATTGATGTGCGAGTATCATTTTGCATAATATTGCGAGCAATGTCCATTGTCCAGTCTCCACCTTTTCTTCAATATGTCTCTTTGGCCTTTTACTTGATATTTTGACATTTCCTGCCTCTCGATGATTTTGAATATACATGGTGATCCCCAAATGGAGCACGGTACCTATATAGATTGTTGTAGAGACTCTCCAGAAATACTGTACATTTAAAACAATACCAGTTTCCTGAAGGGCTTCGCGACGGAGATATGAAGTTAAAGAATAAGTGTATCTAATGAAATTTTGTCTTCACAAAATTGGTCATATATCTTCTTAAGGAAGTCATGCTGGAGAAAAAATTAAAAAATGAATTTAGAAACCCTAACACACAATTAATGATGTGATACTATCCGTGTCCAACATTTCGGGATCACCCTGTATCGCTCGACAGCTTCTCTAAAATTCTGGAGACCCACCGCAACACAAGGATATTTCTCTTGGAACTCAATTAGGCGGTTATCTGTGCAGAGCACACCATAAATCTTCATCAATTCATTCAATTCATTTCAACTGTGAAAGTTTTTTGCTCTAATATAAACTCCAATTTATGTTTAATACAAATCGATCTAATTAATTTAACGAATTATAAATAAATATCCCAACTTCAGTCATTATTTTCTTTGTTGAGTATATACATACATTAACTAGGTATTATCATTTCCTTTGATAAAAAACGAATTGAACGACGTTGAAATGAAAAACTCGAAATCAGTTGTTAAACGTCACTAAATTCATGAGCTGGAACTAGAGATGGACAGATCGAGTTACGGAGCAGCCACATACCGATTCGTTATTAAAAATACTCATGAGCGAGAAACACTGTTTCGGACTCTTTGTCACATATCTACTGGAAGATTTAGACTTATTATGGATGAAAGACCGAAGATTTGAGATTCACAGCTCGCAGTAAAATTAAGTTATTGTGAAATAACCTATAAATGAATAACAGTTACAGTAAGTAACCGTGACTACGTATCACTGTTCATTGAAAATCGAAAAGGCAAGTCTACCAAGTTTTCAATTCAACATCTCCGATATCATTCGCATTTTTCACGGCCAGCTGAGGAAGTGTTACTAAACGAACACCCAACATTTGAAATAATGACATGAATCTATCATAGAGTATAGGTTAGCCATAATGGCTAACCTACTACAAGTATAGGTATTATTATTATAGTCGCAAACGAGTAACACTTTTTTTCTACTTTCATAAATAAAAAATAAAAACAAACACGAAAAACGCAATTAAAATCAGACGTCAAACGATTTTATTGAATTCTGTTCATATTGACGAATAGCATACAACATATCAAAGTATCGATAGTCTAATTACGGTACTATAAAATATTTCCAGATAATTATTATTAGTTCAATTTTCCATAACTTATAAATTATATTTAATTAAACTTCTGCTCGTAACTACTGAAGCTTGGGTTGTAGCTAATGACGCCGAACCAGACGAATGTGAATGTTGTTCCCTTATCTAATGCTCTACTTAGCTCTTATAGCTCTTATTACTCTTAATTACTAGTCGGGTGTCTCAGGGTTTCGTAGCAGAGCTTCAACAGCGGGTAATCTATCAACGAATAAGAGGAGTTTTTCCTATGATTGAATCAACCTTAGGGATTTTCCGACTATTGAAAAGATCAAAAAATATTTATATCAACTCAAAAATGATAAGATTTGATGACAGTATTATTCATTCTAGAGATTCTTTTGTAGGTAACTATGAAATTTTCTGTAAAATGTTCATTATTTGCGTTAATTAAATTTTTAATGCAAGGATTACATGTCCCGCACACGAATTATAGTTTTTATTTTCATGTCATTCTCATTATATACTTCCTGATTATTCCATAAAATTGATAATTCCAAGAATAATTATAGTTTAAAGAAAAGAATAAAAAGAATAGTTTGCATCTACCTAGCGAGCACAGAACTCGTCGACAAACTTCTTAAAACCCACCCATCAATAACCATTGGAAATACCATACTAAACATTCGAAGACTCGTCTCCTCTGCTAAGAGAATTTTAATCTCTAATGTTTTCCCATCCATCCCACATGAACTTGTTGAGAGATCCATGGAAGCTTTAGGCCTCCCTGATCTCATTCCTTAAAGCAGGCATTCCTGACGACGATCTTAGCCACATCCTTAGCTTCCGTCGCCAAGTATACATCCCCCCACCCACAGAGAATTTTGAATTACAAACCTCAGTCGTTATCGAATCCGACGATGTTCAGCACAGAATATTTCTGTCCATTGACAGAATGGAGTGCTTCCTCTGCAAACGTGTAGGCCACGTCGCTAAATCCTGTCCAAATTCTAATGGAAACCCTCCACAACCTACCAATCAACCACTCTCCGTCTCAACTGCAAAGCCAAATCTAGTTCCAACAACCCCCCTCGGGAACAAAGACCCGCCAAATCAAACGTATGGCCAAAAAAGGATTCACTCTGAAATCTCAACTCCTAGTGAATAAATCAGAGACCCGCTACAGTCTCCGTCTAACGAATCAGCTTTGATGCTCCCTCCAAGTGACCCACCAAAAAGCAACAAAAACCGTACCGATAAAAAATACAAAAAACCCAGGACCGACCTCGGAGTAGATCCAAGCTTAACAGAAAAAACCAGATGTAATATCCACGAAGCATATCAGAAGACCACAAAACCCTTTATCCTACCCCTGGACCGCTTTGTAGCTTTCTTGTAAAATTCGTATGGAAGCAGCCACCCCTACAATGAAGCTTTGAAATTTACCACCTACATAAAAACCCTCCTTTCTGACATGCATACTATATATCAAAGTCTTCAAAGCAGAGCAATAAAAAATAGGTTCACCAGACTGTCCAAGAAACTTAAAGATCGCGTCAAAGAAGAAGCAATAGAGACTGAAAGCGTTGCATATCACTTGGCTCGATCGTCCCTACCGACGAAGAATATCACTCTGTCGTTTCTATTACCTCATATCAATCCCAAGAATATAGTCTTATTAAAAACAAAGTAGATAAGATTTAAAGAAAATACTTTTAAAATCGCAACATAAATTAAGATTATACAGGATGTTTCAAGAACAAATGGATCACACTGTAGATATATATTATGTTTTTGTAATTTCAAAGTTTAGACAAACGCCATTTTTTCTGGAACTAAAATTCACACCATGGATCTAGTAAGCTCAAATATACATATGGAAAACAAAACAAAAATCATAAGTATGTGTTGCGGATTTTTTGTCGGGCACTGTATATCGCAAAACACAAACATAGGTATATATATTTTAGTTAGGGTATATAATATAGGTACCTAGTGTATTGTATAGAAGAGAACATTTTCTTGTGAAGTAATCAACGTGTGCACGGAACATTAATAATTAATTTGGGTAATGTTCTCATAGCATTCAACTGAAAGGTAAATAAGCTGAAACTAACCAGCTTAATTCATGTAACAACCAAAGCAAGTTCCAGGGAATTGTTATTCATAAATATTCATAATGACTCATTCATTCATGGTGGAATCCGTGCTGTTTTATTTGGGACGTTTACTTTTATCGTTAACCACTAATCACAATAAGAGATTGTTTAGTAGCTGGCGGTAGCTCATCGGGTTAGAGTACAGACTACTAATCCGCTGAGACTGCCACCGCCTGGGTTCGAATCTCAGTCTCGCCTTGATTGTTTGTGTTCATCATCTATTCAACTATTTACATAGTAAAGTTGTATCTGGGTAGAATGAGCTAGTTCTCGATGCCCAGGATTACTAGATTGGAGCGACTTTGTCTTATCTACATAATTAAGACCGATGTGCCCTCCTTTTAAAAAAGATATTGTTTAGAACAGTAATTATTATTGTTTAAAAAAAACTTTTGTCATGATCATCGCAGTAATATATCTTTCTGATAATTAATTAACTATTGTTATGTATTTAACTAAGTTATGTACTGATTGATTCTGTATTTATCATCCAAAGGCTAAAGTATTACTGAACTTTTCGAACTTTTTATAAAAAACTACACTACTGAAAACGTATCTGTGATTTTTTTAAATTTAAATAATAATTTCAACAATAGTATTCCACCACAGAATCCTGGGTTAAAATTATGTCGACGTAACCGCATTTATTTATGTATAAAATGGCCCCCTTATCAAGATACAGCCCTTTAATAGAGGGTCAACTGAATGCACATTTTCCAAAATAAATAAAAAATTAATTAAATGAAAAACTTTAGTTTAACCGCCTACTACGATTGTTCTCAAGACCAATAAATATTAACAAATAATAATAAATACAAAAAAAAAACGTTGTTGAGAAATAAAAATTATTATGTTAATTATTATTAAAATGTGATTTTGACAAATACGTTTTCGTGGTGTAAGATGATTAAAAATTAATTATGGGAAAACCATGCAAGATATCAAACTTTTATAAGAGGCCAAAAAGTTTACCAATGCTTAAGCCTTTGGATAAAAATACAGAATCAATCAGTTAACACAGCAGGACCGGTATTTCGTAAACAGACCGGAGAAATCTATTTTTATTTTTTTTTCAGTCGATGGAGTCGGACCTTTCCTGTCTTGTGACATGTGTCTTAGGTTGGGTCGGGGTGAGGGGGAGGGGGGGGCACGCTTTTAAAATTTACTGAAAATGAATTTTATCGGAAAAACGGGTATATCTGAGCCGGATTTGATCTGACAAAAAAATTATGGTATCGAGAATTGAAGAGCTTGACTAAACACGGAAGTTCGTTCCGACCTGAACCCTTTAGCTCAACTGGTTCGCGAAATATTGCGATATTAAGGGTGCAAAAATGAATTAAAATTACTGACTTTAGCTCGGCAGGTGGTGGAGTTAGGGCGTCAATTTTTTGCGAGAGGAAGGGTGCCACCGAGTACTTTGACGGGCCGGAGGGAGGGGGTGGTGGGCCAATTAGGAGGGGAGATATGGGGGTGAGAAGAAAAATACGGCAACGCTCGTAAAAAGTTTATTTATTGACCTACAGAGACCAGGCACCGCTCATTTTCTTCGGTTTTTTATCTATCACCCGGTAGTCATGGCAAAAAATTTTATTTTCGAATTTCGAAAAAAAAAATTATTTTCGCAAATGCGCGTTTGGCGCGCAATTTAAAAAAAAAGTCATTTTTTTTCTCACGTTTTTGGGGGTGAAGGAAGGGGGTGGGGAAATTTTTTTTCACCACTGAACGGTATTTTTTTTATCTTTAATTTGAGCCCCACTTGAACCCGGTCCGACCATAAATAAGGGCACAACGAACCGGCAAAGTCTAGGCTTTATTGCGGGCGAACGGAGAGGGGTGGGGGGTTCTTGTTGGGCTCATTGGGAAGAGAAAACATTTATTTATATATTTGTTTTTTTTTTTCGTGCGTATCTTGCCCGCGCGCGCGAGTTATATACATGAAGATCTCTCTTTAAACCGGGCGAGAAAGATACCCGAGCAGCCGTGGGCGGAGCTTACGCTCTCCGCTTGTCTATACTCCGGGCAGACACGATCGGCCGGGAACGCGCGCTCGGAATTTATTTTCGAATGCTTGTTCGCTCGTACCTCGCTCAATTATGGATCGATTTTGAAAATTCTTGCTTGCTTTTGATCGCTGAACGATCGGGAATGGAAAAACACATCGAGTTACTGTTTTTCATCTGCTGGCGGGTCGATTTTTCTTACATTTGGGTCGTTGTTGGCCTTGTTTTTCATTCTCAGTCGCGCTCTCTTATCTTGATAGCCTTCTATTGTTTTCCCGGGATGACGCGCTGTGTTCACGAAAACAATAGGCAGGTACACAATAGAAAGAGGTGCTACACAAAAGACTGCATCTCGATCTATTCATGGTCAAGCGAGTGCAGCATATGGCTGCTTCAGGTAAGAAAATTATTTCGAGAATGGATGAAAGAGTGTTTTCCAACTTTCTCTAGACTTTGCCGGTTCGTTGTGCTCTTATTTATGGTCGGATCGGGTTCAAATGGGGCTCAAATTAAAGATAAGAAAAAGCCGTTCAGTGGTGAAAAATTTTTTCCCCACCCCGTTCCTTCACCCCCAAAAACGCGAGAAAAAAAAAAACTTTTTTTCTAAATTGCGCGCCAAGCGCGCATTTGCGAAAATAATTTTTTTTTTCGAAATTCGAATTTTTTTTTGCCATGACTACCGAGTAGTAGATAAAAAAACGAAGAAAATGAGCGGTTCCTGGTCTCTGTAGGTCAATAAATAAACTTTTTACGAGCGTTTTGGTATTTTTCTTCTCACCCCCATATCGCCCCTCCTAATTGGCCGACCACCCCCTGCCTCCGGCCCGTTAAAGTACTCGGTGGCACCCTTCCTCTCGCAAAAAATTGACGCCCTAACTCCACCACCTGCCGAGCAAAAGTCAGTAATTTTTATTCATTTTTGCACCCTTAAAATCGCAATATTTCGCGAACCAGTTGAGCTAAAGGGTTCAGGTCGGAACGAACTTCCGTGTTTAGTCAAGCTCTTCAATTTTTGATACCATAATTTGTTTGTCAGATCAAATCCGGCTCAGATATACCCGTTTTTCCGATAAAATTCATTTTCAGTAAATTTTAAAAGCGTGTCCCCCCTCCCCCTCACCCCGACCCAACCTAAGACACATGTAAAAAGACAGTGAAGGTCCGACTCCATCGACTGAAAAAAAAAAAAAAATAGATTTCCCCGGTCTGTTTACGAGCTGTTTATTTTACCGGTCCTGCTGGGTTAAGTTACGCTCGGGTAAAATAAATCTGGAGTAAAAAGTGAGACGTGACATCAAAAACAAGAACACGCTGTTTGTCAATGTTTGTAAAACTATGTCAGTTTATTGCTCTTAACAGCAGTTAGTAGTAGTGGGCGGTGCAATTTTTAAGTTTCTGAGTTAATCCATTTTTGACTTGATTGGAAAACATGTGGATTTGGTTGGCCCCTAACAAGGGCTGCATCTTGAAAATGGTGCCTTTTTGTACAGAGATAAGTTTGGTTGAATCTGAGATATCTGGGACCATCACTCAGATATCAGAAAATCGACTCTATTTACAACTTTGCTTCACAATAATTATAAGTTACAGTTTTGAACTACTCTCACTTCTACTAGGTACTTTTCAAACTACGACTAGTTAATAATTATGCAATATACAACTTAGTATAATCGCTGTTATATCGCCTCTATTTATAGAAGGTGTTTTTACAATTTTCCACTGCTTTTCTTTTTGAACAAAGGAACAGTAGAACCAGCTCGAAAAAAACGTAGACGACTTGTTTTCGCTGCGAAAAAATCCTCTTAATTGGTAGTTCCCAATATCTGAATTTTCGAAATCTCTTCAGAAATAATCGAAACTTAGTAGAGTTGTTCCTGTTTTCAAAATGCCCCATCACTACACTGTGCTGGTAAATTACAAATTGTGAATTATAAATTACAAAACATAAATCTTATTTAATACGGTTTTTATTGTAAGACGATTATGAATTTCCTTGAAAATATGTTATGAAAATGAAAGATGTTTTCGAATGATGCCATTCTAAATAATCATCAAACAACTACATACAAAATAACTTTGAAAGGACCACCAAAAATCATAATTTCAAAATACCAAAATACCTTGATGTAACTTTGAATGTATCTTTGAACTATAACTAACGGTAAAAAATGTTTTATTCAATAGTAGAATCTTTTGCTCCTGCAAGGCTCGGTAGTACACACCACAAAATTAGATACTCAACTTCAAAACAACTTATATGATGTTTCTTAATTAAGGGTCCATGGTGAAGTGGAAGGTTCGTTCCGAAGTATTACAATCCGATACAACTTGCTTTAACCAACTATTGTTGATAATAAAATAGTTAGAGGGTGGCAAAGTTGACATTTTAAAATTTATTTTTCAAAATAATTTCAAAGATTGTAAAAATTTGGGAATAGACGTTTCATGGTATGAGAAATCAAAATTCGAAACCCGTTCAAGTCATACATCGTAACAAATAAGTCTTGATGATCGTGTGAATGTAACTATTTTACCCCCAACGGTATCTCGATTTTAATTTTTAAATATTCAAGGTACATCATTATTGCGAAAACAAGATATACGGATCGTCAATCGTCATTCTTATAAGTTAATCGTTTTCGAGATAATCACATTTTGTCCACGACTACCGTATAATATGTACCTTATGAATGAGTTTTCTAATGCATAAGCATAGTCATAATTCACGTGAATTATAACCCGTGGATAATAGCCAGTGAATAATCATTATTCACTGGTCTAGAATTGCTAAGGACACGCGGTCTATATTTAGTATCTGGCAAGCATTTATCAGTACGTTTAGGCAATAACCAGGCACTTTAATTAGTTAACCTTATGTCAATCATAAAAATCTTCTTAAAGTATTAGCTTGATCTGGTTTGTAATGCGCAAAAAATTTAAAATTAAATAGAATATTATATCAAGTAAATAAGCCATTGACATGACATGACAAGCAAAGCATAAATTGTTGTCAATTTGAAACGTCATAACTACTAGCATAGGTACCTACTATTTCTGTTAGAATTGTTTATTACTAACCTTAAATGATAGGTCAAAAATCAAACCTAAAAAATATCATTCGTTGGAAGTAACATTCTTCATCATAATAATTAATCTGTTAGGTTAGGCACTATAGGCTAAAATGAAATTTCATCATAACCTAACTATTAAGTAGACCTAGGCCCATGTATTGTAATTAATTTATGGTAACCTATAGAAAGTGGTTGATGAGATTTGGAAAATAATACGCATGCCCCTCGGAACAGCTGATGGTCATGCTGTGTGTTGCCAGATTCACTTGTATTTACCAACAGACGGTTATATGGTGAAGTTTAAAAGAATTACTATTACAAGTTTATAAATTAGATAGATTATAAAGTGAGGGGAACATAGTTTAAGTTTAATTATATGAAATTTATATGTAGGGCGAGTAATTCTAAACTGTTAATTGTACTAATACTACGGTATAATTGCCGATTTTGGTCTGTTGGTAAATACCAGTGAATCTGGCAACACACAGCATGACCATCAGCTGTTCCGAGGGGCATGCGTATTATTATCCAAATCTCATCAACCACTTCAATAACAGGATTACCAACTTATAGTTTAATAATTTAGTTAGTTAAAAATTAAAATGGAAATAATTGATAGTGAGGACGAAATACTGTGTACTCCACCGGAGATAACGGAAGCAGCAAAGGTAACTTACCTGAATTTGTTGCCTAAGAAATCCCGAAATCTTTATTTAACTGTATACAACACCTTTATGAACTGGAAGGCGACCAAGAAAATTAATTCATTCTCATTGTTTAAAATAAATTTTTGGAATCAAAGTAAATAGCAGTCGTGGACAAAGTATAGTATTATACTCGCATATAATGAGCTATTATCCACTCAGGTTAATTATGTCACTCGCTAACGCTCGTGACATAAACTTAACCTTCGTGGATAATAGCCCCCATTATATGCTCGTTTAATAATATACTATTATTACTCACCTGCATAATTTACATTTTATTTATTATCAGAAATATTGACAGAGTAGGCTTAGATAAATAATGACCCAACATGTTGACAATTTACCATTTTGACTTTGACGGAATAAAAAAATAACTCGATAACTTTAATAAAAAAAAATAGAAACAATTAGTAATTCTCTTTTACTTAAATTTGTTCTTCACTTTTTTCTTAAATTAGAGTTGTCGAGATAGTTTGCACTGTTATAAATCCGTCAAAGTTAAAAATGTTAAATTGCCAAAATATTGGTCATTATAGTAGGATTAAGTTTAAAAAGGCAGATGTGACGTTACACTAACCGTCCGAATTAATATTTTTAATTTCACCAGAAAATGTCAAACAGTTAATTGTCAAGTTGTGAACGAGCGTAAATTATTGAAGGAAATCATTCAAACAATGAATTGAACCGCTTTCGTCAGTTTGAGAGCCACTGACAACTACAGAAAATTTATTCACGTAATGACACTCTATCCTTTGCGCTGTTAATTTATTTCTCATTCAAAACCAATGTTGACGTATACTTATTTATGCGGGATGGAGTGTTTAGACAAACTGGACGGTTACTATAAAAACCGCGTATATGAAACAAAATAAATCGAACTATCAAAAGGATGTGTATTCTTAATAGATACGTATGACTTTCTAGATTTTATTGGACTCTAAACCTACTGTTAATATTTCTGGTTATAAATTAAATGAAAATTTTGTAGGTAACTATGCTAATTTGAGGTTTCCAGCAAAATAATCAATTAGTTTTCAAGTTGTTTATTTATATAAAATAACGTAACATAAGTTTTTATATTCCGAAACACGAACATAAACCGCCATCATGGCTTCATAATACATAGCATTGATTAATTCTATTCTATTCTATTACATTCGCAATGTCAACTGACAGTTGACAATTGACATCGACAGATGTTCATAGAGTAAACAAACAACCATAAGAATTGCTCATCAACACACCCCCACAATTCTTATAACAATTTAAACATAATATAATCTTAACAAACACCAATATTCAGTTTGTCCCTAAAATAACAGAATTTTACATTAGTTAAAGATTTTGTAAACAAATCTGCAACTTGCTCACTTGATTGCAAATATTTTAGAGTAATCTCATTTTTCAGAATATAATCTCTGATAAAATGATGTTTTACATCAATGTGCTTACTTCTCTTAGTTTCAAGTGTAGAGGCTATTTTTATTGTTGACTGATTGTCTTCGAAAATTTCAATCGGTCGAACATTACAATCCAAAAGTTCCTCTAAAAGCTGCTTAACAAATAAGATTTCAGTCAGACAATTTGACAAAGCTACATATTCTGCTTCTGAACTTGAAATCGAGACAGTGTTTTGTTTCTTTGTTTTCCAAAATGTAACATTGCAGCGTGAGCAAAATAATTAATTATGATTCAGGGAATGTCGAAAGTAGCAGTAACGAGAGCTTGCAGTGCAAGCGAAGGGCAAAATGTTGTTTCGGCAAAACGATAATACTGCAAAAGAAACTTTCACGACAAATTTCTCTGAAGATAATGAAGTTGAATAACTTGAAAACTGAATCAAATACTATCAGAGTGCTAGTTATTCTGCTGCTTTAATTATTAAAAAAGGTACACCCTATATATAGGTATCTAAGGTAGATTAGGGATGCCAAAGAGTTCTTCAGTTCTTATTAACTCGATTTGCTCGAGTTCTTATTTTTATTGTGCTACCTAAACTCTATGAAGAACTAATAAAAAGTAGATTTAGGGTTATGAAGATGTTAATGTGATTTTCAAAGAATAAGTTAAAATGGACAGATGTTTAATGAGCAAATTATGGTTTACATTTCCTGTTTAATTAAAATCAAATAATTATCCTGTCTTATTTTAAAAGCTTTTAAATCTGATATAAATATGTTTAAACAATCAGTTTGTTTGAAAATAAAGGATCCTTTACTTTGTACACCTGTGTACAAAAGAATAAAATACTTCCGATATCATTTATATCGAGAAAGATAAAGTTCGTGAGTGGTAATTAATTAATTTACTAAGTTAGCACTGATCTTCTAGTCCTTCCTCGTCATGATCGGTGAGATAAAATAAAAGACAACACTTACAGTTTCCGGGATGAAGCTGATTGAGGTAAAAACTGTCTTTATTTTGACAGTAAAAAGGATATTAATAACTCCTGGACTTTGCTAGGGGTGGTGCTCAATCAGGCATTGAAGTCTCCAGAGAAAGCAGCAGGTGCAGAGACGACGCCCTGATGAGACTCCTAGGATTGGACAACCAAAACAGCACTAGTACCGGGAAATGTTCTGCTGTCGTTGAAAATCACCAAAACGTTGATTTATTTCACCATGGATAAGTGAAAACGATGCAAGGATCAATTAGATAGTTGAAGAACAGAAATGGGCCACGCTCCCTTTGTTTCCTAGTCCAAGATGGCTCCCTCGGTCACGATAGACAATAAATCCGGATATTAGTAAATACCGGAGAAGGTAAGGTATTTACCAAAGGGAAAGGTAAAGATAAAGGTATAAGGTAGAGTTAAGATAAAATTCCCAAAGCTAAAAATAAGTAATAATCAAATTAGAGCTTCTCTTCAAAAATATCTGTAATGGCGACTTACCCTGAACAACAGGCTTCGATGGGAACGATCAAGAGAATCAACTTTCTTGATGGACAGATAAAAAGGAAGTCTATTCAGTTCCGTGAACTGGAGAGGAAATTCGCCTTCGGTTGGTGAAAGGAGAAATGTCATGGGCAGATACTGAAATCTGATTGACAGTTGACAACTTATTTGGTTCCTGAAAAGAACTCAGGATCGGACTGAAACGACAACTTATTTGGTTCCTGAAAAGAACTCAGGATCGGACTGAAACGACAACTTATTTGGTTCCTGAAAGGAACTCAAAATCCTAGTGAAACGAAACGTGCAATGCCATCTAGTAGTGAATTATCCAGACGGTACCAGCGCCAGAATATGGTGTGGGTAGTCAGTTCAAAGATGCGATCTATATTATAGGGAGTTGTAGGGAACTGTAATTTTACAATTCTCTTTAAAACGAGAGAAGCTTTGCAAAGAGGACAACAGGTGACGTATTCACGTTACACACCTCCCCTTACCGATGCAAGAGAAAATTCAAAAACTAGAAGAAAATTCTAGTTCTTTCTATACCCGTAGAAGGGTATACATGAAGGTATGATTGTGGATGACCAACAAGGACAACACAAATCGAAAAAGAGAGAGAATAGTGTTTTACAAAAACAAACTTTGTAAAAGTTTTCTACCATGTTTACTATTTGTTCAGATAATATCGCACAGTTAGTCACTTTAACTAGCTATACAATACAAAAAGAAATATTTAACTCGCTCATGCAGATTAAATTTATAATTACAAAACCTTAATGCTAAGTAGATAAAAGAAAATGTACATGCATTCTTTCTAGATAACATGCTACTAAGTTGATTATTATTATAAACACTTATAATTAGATATTGTATATACAAGAATTAAAATTAAGTTATAACATTTCGGTATAACAGGCTCGCTGTTAATAGAGCTGCACTGTTTTGTTTGATGTTCAACCACCCATAGTTTTGAACACTACTTCAGCCTGGGGTTTCAAAAACCGCCAACACTGAAGGACTAAGAAAATTGCTATGGGAGTTTTCACACAAACCAAAACTCTCGGAAACAGGGCTGCTACCCGATAGAATGGACAACTAAACAAATCCAGAAATTCTGACTTCATCATAAAAAGTCAAGGTAGCGGGATAGATATAATTAGGCATATATATACAGAGATTGAGGTAAATCGATTTCTCGATATAACAGTAGTGCTGTTAATAGATCTGTGCCGTTCTATTTGACGTTTGACTGCCCATGGTTTTGAACACTACTTCAGCCTGGGGTTTCAAAAACCGCCAACACTGAAGGACTAAGAAATGCCATGGGAATCTCCCATCGAACAAACACAGCCTCCAAAACAGGGCCATTTGTTTTAGGTAGTTGTGGACATTCAAATTCAATGTCTAGGAAAAGCTTGAACTTAACTATCTAGGTTAAGGCAAACGCGGAAACAACTTTGTTCGATAACCAGCCAACTCAAAAAGGTATTCACAAACATATGCTTAGAAAAGAGATAAGATACATGGAAAATAGATAGAAAAGGATTTAAATGGTGACCAGAAATAGAATCAGCATTCCCAAGACGTTCTAGTAGCAACTTTCATACTAGGCGACCATACTCCACAGGCATCCTGGATTCTGCGATTTACGAAGTTAAATGGAGATTCAGATTTTCGTAGGATAAAACCCGATTTGTAATAAAATTTGACCAATCGTTTGCCCAAAATTATCCAGAATTCTGAGTCTTTAAGCACAGGTTGTTTCGGTTTCTCCAAGGTAACTATCTGATATGCAGGGATATCTGTAGTGGGAGCAAGTCGGTCTAATGGGGGAGTTGTCAGAGGGAGTAAAAGTTCTCCTTCACTTGGGGACGTGTTGGTATTGTGATGAAAATGCCAATAAAGAAGATAAGAAATGTGCAGTCCTCTGCATATGATGTGGGACAACAGCAGACTACAATGACAAGGTATCTCAAAACGCACCTGTGAGGCATAGGAACGGTCTATAGCGTAAGCCATCTTAAAATCACGCAAAGGGGTAAAATCTCTACCCGATGGCGAGTACCGGTCTATGAGGGCTGGGTAATATGTTCTTCTTAGGTCGATCCCACAAGTCTTCTTGTTACACCTCTTAAGGGCAATATCATCAAAAGGGAAAGCTATAGCGAGTAGAACCTTTTCTTGACATGTTAGATATGGTGTGATGAGTTCCCTGATTAGAACTCCGTCAGGATCTGTCCGTACTGAGGGCAGGCAGGAAGGGTTTGGTCCTCTTTTGAATTTATTTGGCCTGTAACGGCCTAATTCTGATGGTTTTGGTTTGTTATAAATTCCCACGAACGCCAAATTTCCTACTGAGACACTATCTGCACTAGGATTTTCCGCCGCTATTATCTCAGTTGAAAGGTGTCTGGCATTGAAGCTGCTCAACGACCAACGAACGTCTATACCGTTCTCTCGACATATTTCTCTCGAAATTTCAAATTGTTCCTCATCAATAGGAACTCTCGGATGGTCATGAGTTAATACGGCATGCGCGGTTAGGAATTTAAAATAACGCTCCTTTTCCACTAGAAAAACATCTTTGTCCAATTGGACATGCCATGGCTGAAGACCCGGATTTACTTCGAAATCACGCATATTTTTCATTTCAGCCCAGAGTTTCATATTGAACCTCTTCTTCCTGGGATCAGATTGATGAACGCCTTGCCTCCTGGGGGGCATTTTTCCACTGTAATAGAAGAAAAACTAAATGAAGATAATTCTATTCTCTCATGAGACAATAGAGATACTAGACAATTGTCGTTCTAACTACTACCAGTTACAAAGGGATAGACTTGGATATCAAAGACACATCAAGATAATTCCATCACTTGGAGAGATAAGAAAACGGGAAAGCCATTTTCATCATAGAGATAAAGGGGTATTCGATATCAGTGTTCAGATTCCTTTACAGCAGCACTGAATATCTAGAGCCACCTTTGCAAATTCAGAACTCTAATTTACTTAGATTTCTATTTTCCGTTGAGGAAATATTCGCAGAGAAGATAATGATTAGCTATCATTTCATTATGAAGCTAATAGGTAAAGGTATTAAGGTAAGATAAGATAATTTCTTTTCTTTTCATTGAAAAGAATATCTAAGATAAGCATTAGCCACCATTTTACTGTGGTGCTAATAAATAAGGTAAGGGAAGATAAGATAAAAGGTATCTGCTGTCGTCTGATTGGACAAGCAGAGCAGTTTTCACTTTAGCACGTAGCAGGGCGGAAACTGTCGGGAAAGCACCCTACATAGATAGTAGATAAGATAACGGTAAAAGACAAGATAAGGTAGATACAACGGTAAGATAGTGTTTTCCTTTGGTTCAATGAACACAAGAAAACTTAAGAGATAACATTAGACTCGCAAACGTTAGCCAGATAAGATAGATGAATAGTTTCTTCCTGAGGTAATAGTTTAGATAACCAGAAAAATTATGGGTTCTCAAAATTTGAGCGATCGAACAAGATAAGAGACTGAGGATAACAGATACCGATCCCAAAATTAGCAACATTTATACTTTGTCGACACATTCACACAACTAGTTTCGAGATCCTTGAGAATGCCTTGTAAGGTACGGTGTTCATTCTGCATACATTCTTCATTCATTCTAGATACGACAAAAGACATAGCCTTCTCAATTCGCGTATTGTCTAACCTCATTCCAAACAGGAGTTTGTATATGCTGTAGAGAAGATAGAAATTAGGTAGAAATAAGATTTCTGGAGAGAGAAGGAAGTGAACTATTCATCAATTCGTGGCGGATCTTTGCCTCCATACGCCTTTAAGTCCTTCGCATGCCAGCGACCTAGCGGGTTGCCTTCCTGATCCTGTAGTTCGTACACTAATTTAGATATTGCCTTGGAAATTCGGCAAAGTACGAATTTGGGGGCCAGTTTAGCAGCAAAGTTCTTTGCAGCATTCGAAAGGGGGTAAGTATGTTTCCATACTAACTCTCCTTCCTGGAAAACATCTGGGCGCTTACGCAGATCATAATACTTCTTATTTACGTCATAAGCCTTTTTTAATTTGACTCTGACGTCTTCAAAGATAGGAGGTAATCTGGAGATATCATTTTCCCTATGCACATAAGAAAGATCTTCTGGTAGGGCAAGGTAGTTATTTTCGACAGGACCATAAAAGGTTCCGTCAATAGGTATGTTTCGTGCGAAAACAAGAAAAGCAGGAAAATGTTTGGTGACTTCGTTCACAGACAAATTAATTGCCTGGGCCACCTTGTAGACATTTTTATCCCAGTCTTTGTGATTATCTTTCACATAAGACGAGATAGCGGTAAGCAAAGTTCGATTGGTTCTCTCGGTAGGGTTAACCTGTGACAAGTGCCTAGCACTATACCACAAATTAACTTGGTACTCTTCCAATAACTTGATGAACTGAGTACTCTTAAAAATCTGAGCATTGTCGCAGAGAACAATTTGAGGGACACCAAAGATCAAGAAAACTTGATTTTCGAGGTATTTTACAACTGCAGCTGCGGTTGCGTTCGGCATGGGTTTTACCAGTACGAACTTAGAGAACCAATCTGTGACTACGAGAAGTTGTGTATTCCTGGCTTTCGACCTAGGAAAGGGACCCATAAAATCTATGGAGATAAATTGGAAAGGAAAGCTTATGCTTTTGTAACCACCCATTAAACCAGCACGAGCGACATTAGTCGATTTGTGAGCACCGCAAACCTGACAATTTCGTATGAATTTCTTTACCGTTAGGTCCATTTTGGGCCAATAGTAGAATTCCGATATTCGTGCCTTGGTTTTTCTTACGCCGAAATGGGCCGAAGTAGGGGGATTATGAAAAGACGCAACAACATCATCCCTATTTGGTGTAGGTATGACTATTTTCCAATTGGAAAGATTTGACGATAGGGAATGGTTCGGCTTCAGATGTTTGAGAAGAAGACCGTTTTCAACCGTGAAATTTGGGTAACTATCTGGATTTCCCGTGACGTTTTCCACCATTTTCCTATACCACTCATCTGGTGTAAGATCATTCGCGGTTAAGAGAGAGATATTTCGAGAAAGGAAATCTGCTGGAACATTACAAGATCCCTTGCGATGTTTCATCTCGTAATTGAACTGGCTAAGTCGTACACACCACCTAGCTAAACGACCTGTGGGCTCCTTAAAATTTTTAAGCCAGAGAAGAGAGGCATGGTCGGTATAGACCGTGAATTTGGTGCCTTCAACATAGGGACGAAAATGCTCTATGCCGAAAAGGACTCCGAGGCATTCTTTTTCGGTAGCATAGTATTTCCTCTCTGCCTTAGAGAGAGTGCGACTAGCGTAGGCTATTGGGTGTTCGAAACCTTCGTCTTCTTGATACAGAACTGCGCCGATTCCATAGTCACTCGCATCAGTTTGTATGCAGAAAGGCTTGGAAAAATCAGGGCTAGCCAAGACAGGGGCCGATGTTAGGCGTTCTTTAAGAAGTTTAAAGGCTTGGTCAGCTTCTGAAGTCCAAGTAATAGACTGTCCCTTCTTTCTATTGTGCAAAAGTGCAGAGATAGGGGCACTAATAGTGGAAAAGTCTTTGACGAATCTACGATAGTATTGCAAAATGCCTAGAATGTGCCTGACACCAGTGGTGTTGCGAGGAATGGGAGCTTCTGTGATTGACTTTACTTTGTCTTCACAAACACGGAGACCGTGTTTGTCTACAATAAATCCAAGGAAAGAAAGAGAGTCACGACAAAATTGACACTTCTTAAAATTCACAGTGAGGTTGGCCTTACGTAACCTTTCATAGACTTCGTTTAGAACTTCAAGATGTTTCTCAAAGGTATGAGTGACAACAATTATGTCATCCAGATAAACAAAAACGAACGGCTCGAGGTCAGGTCCAATGATCCTGTCCATGAGACGTTGTTGCGTTTGCGCGCTGTTCCGCAAACCAAAAGGCATACGCCGGAACTGGTATAAACCCCTTCCGGGTACTATAAAAGCTGTCTTTGGACGTGAATCAGCGTCTAGAGGTACTTGGAAAAAGGCTTGCTTTAAGTCTATAGAGGAAAGAAAATTTGCGTCTCGCAGTTTACAGAGAATGGAATCAATCCTAGGTAGAGGGTATGCATCATGGGTGGTAACTTCGTTTAGTTTTCTCCCATCAAAGCACATGCGATAGGTATTATCCTTTTTCTTCACTAAAAGGACTGGCGAACACCAGGGGGAATTACTTTTCTCTATGATGTTAAGTTTCAAAAGCTTATCAATTTCCTCATTTAGAAATTTTTGAACTGCCGGAGACAAGGGATACTGCCTTTGTCTAAAAGGTTTGGCATTCGGGGTCTCTATAGAATGACAGAGAACGGAAGTTTCGGGCAGCACATCGATAGGAGATAAAATTTGAAATTTTTCGATAATCGGGTTCAATTTCACGACATCTTCAGGAGGAAGAGTAGAAAAATCATGGATTCTACTTATGGTGCTAACCTGGGGTTCTTCAAAACAAGAGGGAGGATCCACTCGGTCTCTAACCTCAAATGAATCTCTGGAAAAATCAATAGAGATATTGAAAGCTATGGCCACGTTCATACCTAAGATAATCTCGGGCAAGATAGAAGGTACAACATGAAAACGAACAACTTTAGTGACGTCATCAATAGTTAAGGTAAGGTCCAAGATTGAAGTGACAGGTAATGGTGAACCATCTGCATTTCGAAGGGAACATAAGAGATCTGAATTTCCAGAGGAATCATGGGTTCTGCCGAAAATTTCTTTTATGACTTCAACATCACAAACCGAAATATTCGCTCCGGTGTCAAAAAGAGCAGTGAAACGCTTTCCTTGCATATCCACCGAGATATAGGGACGGTTATCTACTGGATCGGGTTGTAGAATTTGAGACACGATTGGGGGTATCATTTCAGGGGTCGTAGACCTACTAGGTTTATTTTTAGGGATGACAATTGGAGTCCGATAGAAATCAGAGACTCTATTTAACCAGACCTTCCACATATTCCTTTGATGGTGGAGGTCCGCAGTCGTAAAGATATTTACTTTTGGTTTTCGGAGGGGCTTGCGTGGTTTGTATCCACGGGCCTCTTCGAAGGGAGAGATACTTTTGGGTGTCTTGACTCCTGCTGCGTTGCACCCTGACGCGCAGTCTTCTCGTTTTTTGGGCGAGAATAGTTCGGTGAGCAAGAGGGACATTTTGGTTTAAAAACATCTTTCTTTCCACAACCGTAGCAGAAAATAGTTTTGGGTTTTCGACATTTAGGGTAGAGATGACCCTGGTTAGAACAATTCCAACAGAAAGGTAAAGAAACTTGGTCGTGACCTGCATCACGTTTTCCTGAAAGACGAGAAGTTGGCCTTGAAGTGACAAAGGAATGTTTTGCCGATGTTAGAATGGCCTCATCTGGACATGCCAGGTCTGAGCTAAGGAGGCTATGCACCTTCTTTGAGGGAGGGGGTCGATATTTAGAAATCATGGCCCTATTGTCTTCTAGCTTCTTGCATATAGAGATAATCTCATTGGCAGTTGACACTTCAACCAGAGCCAAATGGTTCAAGAAGTAGGGGTGTAGATTCCGCTTTATGATCTTAAACTGTTCCTCCTCTGAGGGAATAATTGAAAGTCTTTTGAAAAGTTCTTTCATGGAGGCTACATACAGGGCTACTAGCTCCTCTTCTCCTTGAGTGCGATGATTTATCTCATTGAGAAGATCATCATCGTAAGATAGGGGTAAGAAAGTTTCCTTCAACTTTAACTTAATTTCCTGCCAAGATTTTAACGAACCGGCAACACTGCGATACCAGGTGAGGGCCTTATCCTCAAATAAGTCAACTGCTGAAGTAAAAAGATTTTCATCGGAAACATTCCGCGAGATTTGCAATTCACGAACCCTTTCTAGGAAATAAATCAGGTTGTCTTTATTAGAGCCTGAAAACCTTAGGTTCCACTTATGTACAGGGACACTGTACTTGGTACTAGCTGTTGAGGTGGATGATTGCGAGATATCAGAAACAGGAGGAACGACTGGTTCATTCTCATCCAACTTCAGAAGCCATTCTCCCTCCAACTGGAGTGCTTCTCCATAAGCCTCATCTCTATGAAATTTCTTAGAAGCATCAGCTTCAACATTTAATCTGTTTATTCGAGCGATAACATGATCCACTCGAAAAGGGATACGTCTGCTTGCAAGATCAGTGAACAATCCAGAAGCTTCAGGAATCTTTTTCTTTAAATCTAGCAAAGTTGCTTTGATTTCAGAAAGATCCTTATCAAAATCGTAGGGTGACTCTAACGCTACCGTAGAATCTTCCCTATTAATAAGCGCTCGGAATTGTTTCCTTCGCTTGTCTTGCGTACTTTGAGGTGTTTGGTTCCTCAACGCAATCTCATAGGTAAGCTCATCGCTGAGCAGGGCTGAAGCGGGATTCATTTTAGAAAAATGTAGGTACTATAATATAGTATAGATAGATGAGAATAAAAAATTTTTATTTTATTCTAGAGAGAAGACAGTAGTATTATCAGCACAGGTAGGCAACGTAGCACCTAGTGTACCTGGCCTAAATAAGGAAAGAATGAACCTGGCCTATATAAAGAAAGAATAAACCTGGCCTACTTGACTTGGCTGTGACGTCGCGTCACCAGTACAAGTGAGAGAGAGAGAGAGATTTAAATTCAAAAGAATTCCCTTCGTTTTAAAACGAAAAAATAGGTCACGGTATTTCAAAAAAACTAAAATACCGATATAAGATATAATTTCTTAGTAGAGAGAGAGATAAAGGTAATCTAGAGAGATACTAAGATAAGATAAGGCAATATTTAAATATGCATAGGTATGTCGGTAAGTACAGATATTCTCTAGAGTCGGTAAGGTAGGGATCGGAAGAAGTACATGTCACCATGACGTATCTTTACACGTAAAGAATTCACTTTCTACGTTAGACGTAAAGAATTGTCGTTGCTTTAGCAGTCTGTCAGCGTATGACAATGACAGAGGGACACCAGTTGGAACAGCTGATCGATAATTCAGATATTTCGAATTTAACTTAAAATTCATGAGCGAAGGTATGGGATAATGTTAATGAAGGAAATGTTTGGATGTAACTTTCAAAGACAGTTTGATCGCAGAGCTCTCTTAAGAGTATCCTCTTTGCACGGAGTCAAACTTCTCCCAAAGCTTACTCGAGACCTTCGCGACAGTATTAACAACCACTCCGTAAAGCTCCTTTTGCAAGGTTACCCTTTAGCGGCAGTGTAGCGGTAAGAAGATAAGGTATTTTCGCGTCACGACACTATTATTCACCAGCAGTAAAAAAAACAATAACTAACTAAGACATTCTTAGACTAACATGCGAGTTCATGCAACTATAATAATCATGCATTAAAAAAGTAAGATAACTGTACGATACATCTGAACAAAGTAATTTATGACGTTAATATCAATTTTCCATTTATAATGGGAACTAGGAAGAGATCAAGTGCTTTTATTTAATTAAGGTAGTTTCTAATCCAAAGTTTGAGGGTGAATTCGATTCCCGCCGGGGAAATGCCAATTGCAGCGTGAGCAAAATAATTAATTATGATTCAGGGAATGTCGAAAGTAGCAGTAACGAGAGCTTGCAGTGCAAGCGAAGGGCAAAATGTTGTTTCGGCAAAACGATAATACTGCAAAAGAAACTTTCACGACAAATTTCTCTGAAGATAATGAAGTTGAATAACTTGAAAACTGAATCAAATACTATCAGAGTGCTAGTTATTCTGCTGCTTTAATTATTAAAAAAGGTACACCCTATATATAGGTATCTAAGGTAGATTAGGGATGCCAAAGAGTTCTTCAGTTCTTATTAACTCGATTTGCTCGAGTTCTTATTTTTATTGTGCTACCTAAACTCTATGAAGAACTAATAAAAAGTAGATTTAGGGTTATGAAGATGTTAATGTGATTTTCAAAGAATAAGTTAAAATGGACAGATGTTTAATGAGCAAATTATGGTTTACATTTCCTGTTTAATTAAAATCAAATAATTATCCTGTCTTATTTTAAAAGCTTTTAAATCTGATATAAATATGTTTAAACAATCAGTTTGTTTGAAAATAAAGGATCCTTTACTTTGTACACCTGTGTACAAAAGAATAAAATACTTCCGATATCATTTATATCGAGAAAGATAAAGTTCGTGAGTGGTAATTAATTAATTTACTAAGTTAGCACTGATCTTCTAGTCCTTCCTCGTCATGATCGGTGAGATAAAATAAAAGACAACACTTACAGTTTCCGGGATGAAGCTGATTGAGGTAAAAACTGTCTTTATTTTGACAGTAAAAAGGATATTAATAACTCCTGGACTTTGCTAGGGGTGGTGCTCAATCAGGCATTGAAGTCTCCAGAGAAAGCAGCAGGTGCAGAGACGACGCCCTGATGAGACTCCTAGGATTGGACAACCAAAACAGCACTAGTACCGGGAAATGTTCTGCTGTCGTTGAAAATCACCAAAACGTTGATTTATTTCACCATGGATAAGTGAAAACGATGCAAGGATCAATTAGATAGTTGAAGAACAGAAATGGGCCACGCTCCCTTTGTTTCCTAGTCCAAGATGGCTCCCTCGGTCACGATAGACAATAAATCCGGATATTAGTAAATACCGGAGAAGGTAAGGTATTTACCAAAGGGAAAGGTAAAGATAAAGGTATAAGGTAGAGTTAAGATAAAATTCCCAAAGCTAAAAATAAGTAATAATCAAATTAGAGCTTCTCTTCAAAAATATCTGTAATGGCGACTTACCCTGAACAACAGGCTTCGATGGGAACGATCAAGAGAATCAACTTTCTTGATGGACAGATAAAAAGGAAGTCTATTCAGTTCCGTGAACTGGAGAGGAAATTCGCCTTCGGTTGGTGAAAGGAGAAATGTCATGGGCAGATACTGAAATCTGATTGACAGTTGACAACTTATTTGGTTCCTGAAAAGAACTCAGGATCGGACTGAAACGACAACTTATTTGGTTCCTGAAAAGAACTCAGGATCGGACTGAAACGACAACTTATTTGGTTCCTGAAAGGAACTCAAAATCCTAGTGAAACGAAACGTGCAATGCCATCTAGTAGTGAATTATCCAGACGGTACCAGCGCCAGAATATGGTGTGGGTAGTCAGTTCAAAGATGCGATCTATATTATAGGGAGTTGTAGGGAACTGTAATTTTACAATTCTCTTTAAAACGAGAGAAGCTTTGCAAAGAGGACAACAGGTGACGTATTCACGTTACAACATTATCAAAAACTTTTAGCACATACCCTGAAATACTTTTCCTATCAATTACATCATTTGCAAAATCTGCATCTACATATGCTGACAAAACATTAGAAACATTTTCACTTTTGTTCTTTAAAATTTTCAGTCCAAAGTTTTTTGTTCCTTTCAAGTAACGTAAAACATTTTTAAGATAATTCCAATGATTTTCCGTAAAACAATTTTGGAATTTACTGAAATACGTAATAGCGAAACATATATCTGGTCGACTGCCTAACATTATGTACATTAAATAACCTATTAGTTCTCTATAAGGTAATTTATTTGAACATTCATTTTTATCACTCTCTAACATTAACTTAGGTTGAATAGGTACATTTTGGGTTTTACACTCTGACATATTAAAAATATTTAAAACCTTTTCGATAAGCTCTTTCTGATCTATAAACAGTCCATAATTTGTTTTTGTTATATTCAAACCTAAAAAATTTATCTTCTCAGTATCTGTCAAATCTTTCATTTCAAAAACATTCATAAGTCCATTCTTAATATCCAAAATTTCTGAACTTAAACTTGAAAAGAGAATCAAATCATCAACATGAACCAAAACGTAAGTATGTTTAGTGAAATATAAACATGGATCACTTTTTGATCTCTTCAAATTTAATTTTGACAAATAAAAAATTCAGTTTTTCATACCAGCAAAGTGGAGATTGTCGCAATCCATACAATGCTTTTTCTAACTTACAGACTTGTGATTTATTGTCTGAAGTAAGTCCCTCAGGTATTTTCATATAGACTGGCTCTTTCAAGTTTCCGTTTAAGAATGCACTTTTAACATCGAGTTGGTGTATTTCCATACTTTTGTCAACACTAACAGATAGTAGAATTCGTAAAGTATGCATTCTCGCAACTGGTGAGTACACTTCATCGCACAAATCTGTTTGTTGATATCCGCGAGCCACTAACCTTGCCTTTTTCACTTTTTCACTGTTTACCACTTTTTCACGAAAAACCCATTTTGAGTCGATGACCTTTTTATCGCTTGGTACTGATGATTTTGGTACAATCTTCCATGTCTGATTTTTCTCCAATGAATTCAGTTCCTGCTTTACTGCCTCCTTCCACTCATTATCTTTCACAGCTTCTTCATAGTTTTCTGGAGTTTCTTCAGAGAAACCTGTCATTAAAACCATCATCATTTCATAATCTGCATATTTTTTCGGTAGGGTTCTTGTTCTTTGCGATTTCTTATTTTCAGCTTCCTGGTTTTCTTCTTCGTTATCATCTACATCACACTTATATTTATTATCACTTTCTTTATCTTCTAATTCGTTTTGTGAACGTTCTTCCGGTACTGGCACATCAATATTGTTTTCTATAAATAATTTTAAATCTTTTTCTTCTTTACTTGCATTTCCCATCATTTGATTTTCATCAAATATAACATTTCTTGCTGTCACAATTTTTCTCAGCTCGACGTCCCATAAACGATAACCGTTATCGGTATAACCAACTAAAAACATTTTCTTACTTCTTGGATCTAATTTTCCTTTCCTGTTCTCAGCTGGAATGTGTACATACGATGTACAGCCAAATACTTTAATTTTGTCAAGATTCGGTCTTTGATTATACCACAGGTCAGCTGGAGTTTTGTTGTCCGACAGCGTTGAAGTTGGTGTACGATTTATAAGATATGCAGCTGTAGCTACCGACTCTTCCCAAAAAGCTTTATTCATTCCTGCCTCAAAAATCAAGCATCTAGCTTTTTCTAAGACCGTTCTATTAAATCTTTCTGCAACACCGTTCTGTTCTGGAGTTCTCGGTATCGTATATTCCAATTTTATACCTTTACGCCTGCAGAAGTTTTTAAATTCATGTGAGACATACTCACCCCCATTATCACATCGTAATCTTTCTGGGAGTGTCTTAAATTTATTTTCAATCATGGTTAGGTATTCTCTGAATTTTTGACATACTTCACTTTTGTTTTTAACAAAATACACAACAGAGAAATGTGAAAAATTATCGATAAAAGTAACAAAGTATCTCATACCATTATGTGACATAGGATTTATTGGTCCACACACATCACTTGAAATAACTTCAATGATTTTCTTTGCTTTCCTTTCCTCAGGTAAATTTTTAAAAGGTTTCCTTGTCTGCTTTCCTTTCAAACATACCTCGCAAATCTTAGAGGAAGGATACTTCGAAGAGTGACCCATTCTTCTATGCAGAATGTCTTTTTCTTCCATCATTATATTTGCATACATTTCTGGTAATACAAACTTTACAATGTACAAGTTATTTCTCAACTTTCCTGAGACCAATTCTTTATTGTTCATTCTTACTGATATCAGTCCTTTTTCAAATATTATTTTTGCACCTTTTCTTTCAATTTTCTTAACTGACAGTAAATTGTGTGTTAAATTTTCACAAACTAGCACATTTTCTAGCTTCAATTTTTGTCCCTGTTCAGTTTCCAATTTAAGAGTGCCTTCTAAAATTGCTGTAACAGATACTCCCTGTTTTGCGACTTTAATTGCATAATTTACTTCTCGACTTTCAGTGAGATAATTTCCTAGTTCTTTTGTTATCAAGTGGTTCGTTGCCCCACTATCTACAACGAAATCTACCTTCTTCATTAGATTTTCATTCTTATCACATGATAAACAACTTATAAAAGCAACCTCATCATTGTGTTCAGCGACGTTGGCATTTTTATTATACTCAACAAACCGTAGGTAGGTACGTCTTAATGAGTATAAAGACAAATCAATAGCCTGTCATATTGGAGTCGGGTTTTAACCCATCGTCCTGACAGTTGTCAAGTCTGAAGCGCCCGAGAACCCAAATAAAGAGTTTCAGACTCAGGCAGCAACACACATCCAACCAGACTACCAAAAGCACGGACGGCCGTTTCGGTCTCATTAGACCTCGTCAGCGTACTATATTGGAGAGTCCGGAAGGATATGAATCGCTGCATGAATCGAAAACCCTATATGGAATCTCATTCAACCGGTTACCAGTGACCTCGAGACAGAGCGACATCTATCAAGAGAAACAACAGGCTCCCAGCAAAATAAAACTCCAGTGTGTATAATGGGTTGCAGACACTCCAAGGGCTACAAGACTGACATCAAATATGCATATTAAAAAGCCGAAGTATACTCAAAAGTCACAACAAACCGTAGGTAGGTAGGTCTTAATGAGTATAAAGACAAATCAATAGCCTGTCGTATTGGAGTCGGGTTTTAACCCATCGTCCTGACAGTTGTCAAGTCTGAAGCGCCCGAGAACCCAAATAAAGAGTTTCAGACTCAGGCAGCAACACACATCCAACCAGACTACCAAAAGCACGGACGGCCGTTTCGGTCTCATTAGACCTCGTCAGCGTACTATATTGGAGAGTCCGGAAGGATATGAATCGCTGCATGAATCGAAAACCCTATATGGAATCTCATTCAACCGGTTACCAGTGACCTCGACACAGAGCGACATCTATCAAGAGAAACAACAGGCTCCCAGCAAAATAAAACTCCAGTGTGTATAATGGGTTGCAGACACTCCAGGGGCTACAAGACTGACATCAAATATGCATATTAAAAAGCCGAAGTATACTCAAAAGTCACAACAAACCGTAGGTAGGTAGGTCTTAATGAGTATAAAGACAAATCAATAGCCTGTCGTATTGGAGTCGGGTTTTAACCCATCGTCCTGACAGTTGTCAAGTCTGAAGCGCCCGAGAACCCAAATAAAGAGTTTCAGACTCAGGGAGCAACACACATCCAACCAGACTACCAAAAGCACGGACGGCCGTTTCGGTCTCATTAGACCTCGTCAGCGTACTATATTGGAGAGTCCGGAAGGATATGAATCGCTGCATGAATCGAAAACCCTATATGGAATCTCATTCAACCGGTTACCAGTGACCTCGAGACAGAGCGACATCTATCAAGAGAAACAACAGGCTCCCAGCAAAATAAAACTCCAGTGTGTATAATGGGTTGCAGACACTCCAGGGGCTACAAGACTGACATCAAATATGCATATTAAAAAGCCGAAGTATACTCAAAAGTCACAACAAACCGTAGGTAGGTAGGTCTTAATGAGTATAAAGACAAATCAATAGCCTGTCGTATTGGAGTCGGGTTTTAACCCATCGTCCTGACAGTTGTCAAGTCTGAAGCGCCCGAGAACCCAAATAAAGAGTTTCAGACTCAGGCAGCAACACACATCCAACCAGACTACCAAAAGCACGGACGGCCGTTTCGGTCTCATTAGACCTCGTCAGCGTACTATATTGGAGAGTCCGGAAGGATATGAATCGCTGCATGAATCGAAAACCCTATATGGAATCTCATTCAACCGGTTACCAGTGACCTCGAGACAGAGCGACATCTATCAAGAGAAACAACAGGCTCCCAGCAAAATAAAACTCCAGTGTGTATAATGGGTTGCAGACACTCCAGGGGCTACAAGACTGACATCAAATATGCATATTAAAAAGCCGAAGTATACTCAAAAGTCACAACAAACCGTAGGTAGGTAGGTCTTAATGAGTATAAAGACAAATCAATAGCCTGTCGTATTGGAGTCGGGTTTTAACCCATCGTCCTGACAGTTGTCAAGTCTGAAGCGCCCGAGAACCCAAATAAAGAGTTTCAGACTCAGGCAGCAAAACACATCCAACCAGACTACCAAAAGCACGGACGGCCGTTTCGGTCTCATTAGACCTCGTCAGCGTACTATATTGGAGAGTCCGGAAGGATATGAATCGCTGCATGAATCGAAAACCCTATATGGAATCTCATTCAACCGGTTACCAGTGACCTCGACACAGAGCGACATCTATCAAGAGAAACAACAGGCTCCCAGCAAAATAAAACTCCAGTGTGTATAATGGGTTGCAGACACTCCAGGGGCTACAAAACTGACATCAAATATGCATACTAAAAAGCCGAAGTATACTCAAAAGTCACAACAAACCGTAGGTAGGTAGGTCTTAATGAGTATAAAGACAAATCAATAGCCTGTCGTATTGGAGTCGGGTTTTAACCCATCGTCCTGACAGTTGTCAAGTCTGAAGCGCCCGAGAACCCAAATAAAGAGTTTCAGACTCAGGCAGCAACACACATCCAACCAGACTACCAAAAGCACGGACGGCCGTTTCGGTCTCATTAGACCTCGTCAGCGTACTATATTGGAGAGTCCGGAAGGATATGAATCGCTGCATGAATCGAAAACCCTATATGGAATCTCATTCAACCGGTTACCAGTGACCTCGAGACAGAGCGACATCTATCAAGAGAAACAACAGGCTCACAGCAAAATAAAACTCCAGTGTGTATAATGGGTTGCAGACACTCCAGGGGCTACAAGACTGACATCAAATATGCATATTAAAAAGCCGAAGTATACTCAAAAGTCACAACAAACCGTAGGTAGGTAGGTCTTAATGAGTATAAAGACAAATCAATAGCCTGTCGTATTGAAGTCGGGTTTTAACCCATCGTCCTGACAGTTGTCAAGTCTGAAGCGCCCGAGAACCCAAATAAAGAGTTTCAGACTCAGGCAGCAACACACATCCAACCAGACTACCAAAAGCACGGACGGCCGTTTCGGTCTCATTAGACCTCGTCAGCGTACTATATTGGAGAGTCCGGAAGGATATGAATCGCTGCATGAATCGAAAACCCTATATGGAATCTCATTCAACCGGTTACCAGTGACCTCGAGACAGAGCGACATCTATCAAGAGAAACAACAGGCTCCCAGCAAAATAAAACTCCAGTGTGTATAATGGGTTGCAGACACTCCAGGGGCTACAAGACTGACATCAAATATGCATATTAAAAAGCCGAAGTATACTCAAAAGTCACAACAAACCGTAGGTAGGTAGGTCTTAATGAGTATAAAGACAAATCAATAGCCTGTCGTATTGGAGTCGGGTTTTAACCCATCGTCCTGACAGTTGTCAAGTCTGAAGCGCCCGAGAACCCAAATAAAGAGTTTCAGACTCAGGCAGCAAAACACATCCAACCAGACTACCAAAAGCACGGACGGCCGTTTCGGTCTCATTAGACCTCGTCAGCGTACTATATTGGAGAGTCCGGAAGGATATGAATCGCTGCATGAATCGAAAACCCTATATGGAATCTCATTCAACCGGTTACCAGTGACCTCGACACAGAGCGACATCTATCAAGAGAAACAACAGGCTCCCAGCAAAATAAAACTCCAGTGTGTATAATGGGTTGCAGACACTCCAGGGGCTACAAAACTGACATCAAATATGCATATTAAAAAGCCGAAGTATACTCAAAAGTCACAACAAACCGTAGGTAGGTAGGTCTTAATGAGTATAAAGACAAATCAATAGCCTGTCGTATTGGAGTCGGGTTTTAACCCATCGTCCTGACAGTTGTCAAGTCTGAAGCGCCCGAGAACCCAAATAAAGAGTTTCAGACTCAGGCAGCAACACACATCCAACCAGACTACCAAAAGCACGGACGGCCGTTTCGGTCTCATTAGACCTCGTCAGCGTACTATATTGGAGAGTCCGGAAGGATATGAATCGCTGCATGAATCGAAAACCCTATATGGAATCTCATTCAACCGGTTACCAGTGACCTCGAGACAGAGCGACATCTATCAAGAGAAACAACAGGCTCACAGCAAAATAAAACTCCAGTGTGTATAATGGGTTGCAGACACTCCAGGGGCTACAAGACTGACATCAAATATGCATATTAAAAAGCCGAAGTATACTCAAAAGTCACAACAAACCGTAGGTAGGTAGGTCTTAATGAGTATAAAGACAAATCAATAGCCTGTCGTATTGAAGTCGGGTTTTAACCCATCGTCCTGACAGTTGTCAAGTCTGAAGCGCCCGAGAACCCAAATAAAGAGTTTCAGACTCAGGCAGCAACACACATCCAACCAGACTACCAAAAGCACGGACGGCCGTTTCGGTCTCATTAGACCTCGTCAGCGTACAGTTTTTTGGTAGTCTGGTTGGATGTGTGTTGCTGCCTGAGTCTGAAACTCTTTATTTGGGTTCTCGGGCGCTTCAGACTTGACAACTGTCAGGACGATGGGTTAAAACCCGACTCCAATACGACAGGCTATTGATTTGTCTTTATACTCATTAAGACCTACCTACCTACGGTTTGTTGTGACTTTTGAGTATACTTCGGCTTTTTAATATGCATATTTGATGTCAGTCTTGTAGCCCCCCAACTAACAATTTTGCTGTATAAAATATTCATAAAAGAACTGATTTGTTTTATAATTATTATATTGCGGCTTCAAGAATATAATTGTGTTGTATTTAAGCTGTGAGGGAAATCATTTTGCTCTTGGGAACAAAATTGTTTTCTTAGACAATGTTTAGAACGTTCTTAGTGCTAAATTATAAAACACCTTATAAAATAAATATAAAACTGTTTTATAAACGTTTATGCGACTATCGTTATAGGATATAAATTATTATAAAACGAAACTGATTAATAGGAGTTATTTAGCAGTGTTTAAAACATAATATGAAAGCTCGGTTACATAATTGCTTTATACAATTGACGTTGTGTTCTTATGAAACTGTTATATAAGTGATCTTACAATGCAATTTTGTTATCGCAGCAAATTTGTCATAATAGAAGCCGAAATATAACTGTTATATACCAACTAAAGAACCTGCAAAAAGGAAATAATAATAAAACTGTTATGAAATAAAATAACCCTGTAAAGGATTACTACTTATAAAAAAATAAGAAATAAATAAAAGTCTAATATATGTGTGCCTGTTCAAAAGATCAAGGGTGCTTATTCTTACAAAAATCAAATAAAATGTCGGATATTTTAGTCGCTGGAAAAAATAAAACGCAGTGGCGAAAGGGTTCCTGCTGTCGAAATGATTGTAAGCGAAGGACATTTTGTACTCAATAACAACTGGTCTAGTCTCAGGGTCAGGACAGAAAACGAAACAGAAGCGAGTAGTTTAGCAAATAATGACTGGCTTGTAAATTTAGAATGCACCGAAGAATTAGATATTCAACTACCTATCAGATTCAGAAGCGAATAAAATTGTTCTCTAAAGATATACTTTCACATTATAATAAAACAAATCTGTTTTATAACTGCTGAAACATTACTGTTATAAAACTAAAATCAATTTTGCAAATATCATAATTCTTTAATGGTCACCAAGAACAGGCTTATAAAACAAATTTGTTCTGTAATTGTCACGCAGTTCAGTGTTATAAAACAGATTTCTTCTGTATATTACTTAACTGGCAACCTGTTTGCCTTATATTTTCTAATGGTCACCGAGAACAGGATTATAAAACAAATATATTCTGTACTTGTCTCCAGTTCAGTGTTATAAAACAGATTTGTTCTGTAACTGTCATACAAGCCAATGTTATACAACAAATTTGTTCGGTAAGACTTGCATACCAACTGTATTATGCACAACAACGTATTTTGAACACAGCATCTTATGGAGAGGGCAATTGCAGAACCGTATTATTATTTTTCTATGGTGGGATATTTAAATACGCGATTTTACTCATATTTTGCAATTCAAAGTTGCCGTTCTTCCCTAGTGTCGCTTAATATCGCGTGAGCAAATAGAAATGAAATTTACACAGTTAATAATAATCGAATAATTTTTTATAAATTCTTTAACGGGATTTAATTATTATAATATTATATTTAAAGTAATATTATAATTTTAATGATAAACATTTTACTGCAATGGCACTTCAAGTAGTATGAACGCCGGTACTTCCCAAGTAACACCTATTCATCAACAACCTGATGTATAATATAACACTGTTTTTGTGTATTGTGCTATTTATTTGGATTTCAATTGAACTTTAACTGGTCGCTGTAACTGGAAATTCTATGTTTCTGTTGGGTAATTTAAAAATAATAATAATAACATACATAATAGGTATCATTATTATTGTTTGATAAACATCGAATACGGTCCTGTATTTTGGATATGTTGAATGTCGTAACTATATTGTTTTATAAAAGTCACTAATTCTGCTTTCTTGCCATATAAGGTCGACTTTAGATACAAAATTGTTTTATTAGGTACCAGCCATATTGGATACAGAATTAAGCACCTATGAACAGGCGCCATTGTTGAATTATGTGTAATTTTGAGTCAGTAGTTACCACCTTTTAACAATAAAAAACATATCAGTTGAAGTATATTCTTAAAAAAAAGTTTACACGTACCTATTATTATATTATCATGAATTTTTTTTTTTTTGAATTTTTTTATAAATTTTTAATATTTCTAATATCAATTTTAACTGCGGCGCGTTGAAATATTACCACATATATACTATATATTTCACAATAAAATTTACTTCGCAAGTAAAATTGACTTTTAGGAGATCTTAGGAGCCACGATAATTTGACTTGTAAGTACGAAAGTGAGTAGCTATACAACATCCCGTTTTCATTAAAATACCCAGTCGTAGCATTTTAGTTTCTTTAAGGATATATTATACACTCTACCTCATAGTAAAGGAATTGTTTAGCACCTATGAAACAAATATATTTTATGCTTGCAGTGATCCATCACACTAATAAAACAAATATGTAACTTGGAAGTAAGTTATAAAACTGTTGCTTGAAAATGTTCTCTTTATTTTATAACCATTGCATAGTGGTAATAGGTATAACCTTTATAAAACAGTTTTATAATGATGTTTGACTTTGTTTCTTAAGACTTGAGTAGACGTTTACATAACTATTCGATATTAGTGCTCCGCTGACCTTATAGAACAAGTTAAAAAGCCAATATGTTTTATAAACCTGCGCCCAATTTGCGTTTATAACTGCTGTATAGACGTTTTAGAAATGTTCTCAGGAATAAAGCTGTTTTATAAATTTTGTTTTATTAACATTCTTACAGCATTTATAAAATATAAAATTGTTAGTTGGGCCCTGGAGTGTCTGCAACCCATTATACACACTGGAGTTTTATTTTGCTGGGAGCCTGTTGTTTCTCTTGATAGATGTCGCTCTGTCTCGAGGTCACTGGTAACCGGTTGAATGAGATTCCATATAGGGTTTTCGATTCATGCAGCGATTCATATCCTTCCGGACTCTCCAATATAGTACGCTGACGAGGTCTAATGAGACCGAAACGGCCGTCCGTGCTTTTGGTAGTCTGGTTGGATGTGTGTTGCTGCCTGAGTCTGAAACTCTTTATTTGGGTTCTCGGGCGCTTCAGACTTGACAACTGTCAGGACGATGGGTTAAAACCCGACTCCAATACGACAGGCTATTGATTTGTCTTTATACTCATTAAGACCTACCTACCTACGGTTTGTTGTGACTTTTGAGTATACTTCGGCTTTTTAATATGCATTTTTATTATACTGACTGTTTTGGTAGTTCATGTTTTTACGGCAATCAGACTTTTTATGTCCTTTCAAACCACATTTGTAACATCTGAAGGGAAATTTATTTTTCTGAAAGTTATTCTTCTTCTGCGCCCCGAAAGCATGTCCAGTATCTTGACTCCGATCTTTATTTTGTCTGGCTTCTTCAAACAATAACTTACTCTTCACAAAATCTAGAGTTACTGTATTTTGATTTTGGCAAAAATAAATGTCGATTGCTGTAGTGACTGTCTGATACGATTCAGGCATTGCAGACAGGAGCTGACTTATTATTTCCGTTTCATTTATACTACCGCCACAACTTTTCAACTCAAGGACAGTTTTCTCAAACTCTATTATAAAATTATTCAATGAGTTATTACTTGAAAATCTCATGTTTCTAAGTTTGGTCTGCAATTGTATTTGCATTGCAAGACCACTCTTTTTATAGGTTCCACTCAAGGTTTCCATGATTTCCTTGGCTCTCTTCTTTTCTTTAATCATTTCCAAAGTGTTGTCTCCTAAACACTGAACTATTAGATTTCTTGCTTTGAGGTCCTTTTTATTCCAAGCTTCCAACTTTTCAGGTTCTTTTGGGGGCTCTTCAGTTATTACCGTTAAGACTTCATAGTGTTCCAATAATAGCTTCATTCGGAATTCCCAGTTTCCAAATCCCGAACCATCAAAAGGTTTTACAGATGTAATTGTACTACCACCCGCCAATGACATTTTTGTGTTTCTTCTTAAACTTTTCCACCACGTTAATTACCACGCTTCCACGTAACCTTTAAATCACACTTGAAAAACGTTTCCTTCGAATATTTCACAATCCCTGGATTTCCCGTATTACTGGGCCCATAACCTGCTAATTTGAGGTTTCCAGCGAAATAATCAATTAGTTTTCAAGTTGTTTATTTATATAAAATAACGTAACATAAGTTTTTATATTCCGAAACACGAACATAAACCGCCATCATGGCTTCATAATACATAGCATTGATTAATTCTATTCTATTCTATTACATTCGCAATGTCAACTGACAGTTGACAATTGACATCGACAGATGTTCATAGAGTAAACAAACAACCATTAGAATTGCTCATCAACAAACTATTAAAATGCGACTATCTCGAAATGACTAACTTTTGAGAGTGACGATCAGTGTTAATTTTTTTTCAATAATGATGTTATAGCTTTAATATTTAAAATAAAATATAAAAATAGCGTTAAGGGTAAAATAGTTACATTTTTGGAGGGATGGTCAGAGTATACTCAAATCGAATAGATAATAAATAAAAAGGCAGTTTGGTTAATGAGTATATAATTTTAATTGAGTAGCTCGTCTACCGGTTTCGGGGTTAACCCATCATCAGGACGGCTGAAAGTGAGGTTTATTGTAAAGTTGGAAAATTTTTTGGAAATACAAAATGATTCCAAGTCAAAAAACATTAAACAGCATACTCACTTGTCAGCTTAAGAGCTTCCGTAAAACATAGAGGTACACATAAAAATTACTAATGAGAGGGCTGAATTACACATGTGAAAACCTCTCAAGCCACGTGGTGAAAATTAACAAATTATTGATGTACTTGTTTTACATGTAGGTACAAGATGAAAGGCACCCACAGAAAAATACAAACAAAGTTTAAACCATATTCAAAAGGAATGATGGGATTTTATGAGTTGAAGACTCGTTGAATTTAAATAATAACCATTTTTGAGAAAAAGGTAAAACGGATGAACCGACGTGAAGCGTCGACCGAAAAGTAAGAGAAATTCTATGAGGTTAGTTTGTCGGTCTGGTCAGAATCTCCATCCCGCTCCTTAAAATAGTTACATGTTCACTTACATGATCAACATGACCGATTTCCTCAGCTCTCTCGCATCCATAAAGAATATGTACCTACCCTAAACACCCATTAGGTACTGATGGATATCAAAGACTTTCTCTGCCTACAGGACAAGAAAGGATATAAAATTGAATTCATGTACGTTCCATCACACTGCAAAATAAAAGGGAATCAAGGAGTTGACTCGTTAGCGAAAGATGCCGCAAAATACACAACATCCGTCGCAGTGACGATGAAAATTCCCGAAGACATCATCAGCGAGATCAAAAAATTAACACAAGACATCTGGCAGCAGCTGTGGGACCAAAACAACTTTCGAAAGCTCTACCGTATCAAACCATCAATTACAACAAAACTGCCCCTTCCAACTAACAGAAGACACCATAGTAATAATATTAACCAGACTTCGATTAGGCCACACACCAATCTGAATCACTCCCATTTATTTAAGCGTGAATGGCCCCCTATCTGTAGCCACAGTGACGCCTCATTAGACGTCAAAAAATAAATAAGAAAAATGGCGTAGATATTCGATTTTTTTTACAATATGTTTATTTTTCGAAAATTATAAAAACGCTCCTGTAGCTTCATCTTTCAAGATTAGTGAACGAATTTTTTTACTCTTATGAAACTTTGGGATGAAGTTTGCTTATCGTTGAAAAAATCGCATTACTTCTACAGGGAGTTCCTTCAAATTTCAAAAAAAAAACCATCCACGAGGCACGGTTTCTGGTTGCAGTTTTCAATCTAGGGGGGGGGGGGGGTGAAATGTTATTATTTCTATTTTAAAGCCAGTGGAGTGTGTGTATGAAAGGGGTAAAAAAAAATTTCAATAACCTTTTATGAGAATATTTATGAAGGAATTGAACGAAATTTTTATAGAAAACAACTACTATACTAATAACCCTCACCTCTGGAAAATGTGAAGAAGCGGATAAGTAAAATGGCGGAGAAATTCGATTTTTTTACATATTGTGACTATTTCGCTAAAATTTCAAATTTCCGGTTTTCAAAACTTCCCTGTAACTTTTTTCGAATGTATTAAATGTAATGTAAAAAGAGCATTTTTAAAGTAAAGTTAGCCAGTGGGGCCCGCTTTGTCCATACTTTGTCCATTTGGCCGTTCATATCTACCAGAAACGTACGATTGAACTGCTATTTTTTAACTTTAATTTTTTTTATTGTAATACTTAATACTTAAATTATTACTGTCGTCGGAAAATTTTGCCATTCCTTCAAGAAAAATTACCACTGGTGCGATAAAAGACGAAAAAAAGTAGTAAATTGCCGTCATCGTACTTTTAACATTATTGTTCTGAATTTTTGTTTTCAGTCGGTTGAAACAATAAATTTTTCTCAAACAAATGCCAAATTATTCGGACGACAGTAATAATGTAATAATTATTATTACAATAAACAAAAAATAAAGTTAAAAAATAGAAGTTCAATCGTACGTTTCTGGTAGTATGAGCGGCCAAAAGCTCTTCATGTTCAGGTGGAAGAAGCTGTTCTAGACGAAGCTGAAAACAATTTAGCTACAAGCACAAGAAAAATAGGTGCAAAGTTTGAATTTGTGCCATGTTACAGTATGGAAATTTTTGAAAATAAAATTTTGGTTCATGTTGAATTTTGTACGTTTTTGATCACAAAATGCCGTTTCTCTCGAGAACGGTGGCTTCTATATAGCTTTTAACCAAGAATACTTTTTTTGTGTAAAAAACATTGGCGCTTTGAAATTTGCTCTCAAAATGTAAATTTTTCCGGTATCGTAAAAGTTAGGGGGGTGAAACCCTTACCCAACCCTAAAATCTCCACCACTGGTAACTTATATCTTAGAACATTAGTTTGAAGCCTTAAAAGTAGCCATTATTAATGTAAAAATGTGTACAAAAGTTGGAGACTGTAGTAGCTCAAACGGTTCTTGAGATATCGCAAAAAAAAGTAAGAAAAAACAATTTTTTTGAACACCCTGTATCACGAAAGTGCGTTTGCGGACCCCATGTTGATAGGAACTTTTCTTCTTAGAATAAGTCGTAGAATCACCTGCTTTATTTTGTACTTGTTGGTAGTGAACACCATGTCGAATAAGTTCAAAATAAACATATATATATATAACTTCAACAAAATCTTCTAGTACCCATTCTAGAGTAATTTCAAAATAAAAACTAAAACTATGCAATAACTTCTAACAAAATCATGTTCTTAATTTTAAGCAGGTCTGACCTTTTCAAGTCAAATGGTCCGCCACCGTAGAAAACAAAGTCTTTATGTTATGTACATTATTAATGTCTTCTGTTCGGGACCAAATAAAACTGTCCAACTCTGCTTTTAAGAACTTTATTTTGAAGTGTTCGTTTCCGCAATCTTTTATTATTCTATACCAATAAACATTGCTTGATCATAGAAAATCGCGTAATAATTTTCTAAGTGTATCTCTAGTGATCCTGTTTCGGGTAAATTTTGTGAGTGAGGAACTCTAGACGGAATCAGGATCTTCTCCGAATCTTCGGATTCGGCGAGTTCCATTGCGACCTCATCCGAACAGCCCCTCTGAGGAAGCTAACCGCGCCATCTTGACTGTTGCCAATGTATCTCACACCAGGTCTTCCGGTGTGAGAAAATCTCTCCCGAAAGCTTGTAATCTAGTCATTAGTCTTCCTTTTTCTAAGGGGAGATTTGTTTCTCCTTCTGATCCAGCGGAACCGAGCTGTCTTGGAGTCGAATTGGAACCGATCTCCATAGCTTCTTCAGTTGCCTGGAGATCGAGGTTTTGGCTCTCCTCGTCAGAGCATATTTGTTTGACACAGGAGCATTGATGTTCCAGGAGTGGCTGGGAAAGGTTGGTTCACTCCTAGCAGAGCCCGCATGCGAGGAGTATGAATGGCTCAATACAACAATTTTTTATAATTTTTTTTTTAACTAAGTGCCAATAATTTTACACTTGGTAAATCTTTAGTTACTCTAGTATAGTTACATATTGATTAGCATCAAAATGAATCAAGAAGCATTCAGTTTTCAATTAAATACATGATACAAGTCACAGTTCTAAAGCAACGAGTAACGATCGTATGCGCTGGAACGGGGGCGCACATCCCGAGTGCGACGAGGCATCTCGACGACGTCGACGACGAGTGCGACGGGCCGGCGGCTGGCTGGCTGAGCAGCGGCCCGGGCACGGTTCGGTTCTCGGTCTCGCTGTGTGCTCTGTGCGGACTGCGGAGTCCGCGGGCCCGTTTATAACGATCGCTCGCTCCGTGCTCGAAGCTCGAACGCGCTCGCTCCCTCTCTTGCGATGCTCTCCACGATACACAGACGACGGCACTGAATGCTAAATGCCAGACGTGCCATCGCTGTCGGGACCTCTTCGTCGACGATGCAAGCAGGACCTCTTCCTAGTGGTGGATCTCTGTTGTAGTGCTGGTGCTGGTGTCCGTTTCCGTGATTACAGTGTCAGTGGGTTTGAGTACGAGAACGGGTTCACCGACCATTTACTGTTACTATTATTACTACTACTACTGACTGCGTTACCTAGTTACTATTACTACGTCTGCATACTACATGAGACTCCTCGTCTGCCGCTGGCGGTGGTTATTGTAGGTTAGTTTGCAGAGATTTAATATTTATTTACATACATTTAAAATAGTGTCTATGTTGCCGGTTCTTGATAATGATACATAATAGGAAAGCCGGTGTCAGTTTGTATTCGCTGACATAATGAGGGCGGAGCTGTTCTCATACATACATAATTTCCCATGGAGAATATTAAAGACAAAAATAATTGTTAAATTTCTATTTGAAAATTTATTGGTTTCAAACAAGTGCGGTATTAATTTATTTATTACATTAGACTCGACATTAGAGAAAAGTTACAAGGTGTTGAAGTTTTATAGATAATTTGAGTGCAAACCTAAAAAAGTTTTGACAGTATTTTTTTTAACGTACCTTTCTACTGACACTTGATTACTTTCAGTCTCGCTTTCAGCAGAAAAATCTAAACAAAAATAGATAGATAGGAACGTCACTTTTTTTTCAACATAGAGTGTAGGTACCTATTTGACTGGAAATAAGAACTTATTCAAAAATTTAAGTGAAGTTCAAAGGGGTACCTACACCTCAAAAAAAAAACTCTCATTATTTGTTATAGATACAGGATGCCGATCGCGTTACAACTAAATCTGAAAAGTTTAGAGACCCAGAACCACAATTTTGAAAAACCATTGTCGAAAATTGTCGAGCTAGTCCAGAAAGGTTGTTACACCTACTAATATCAGTTTTTCACACATCTCCTTCAGGCCGATGAGAAAAAAAGCTCTGGGTTTTCAGTGAAAACTCGACTGTTTTTTAAAATTTTATAAAATTTTCAATTTTATAAAATTGATAGCACTAAATTAAATGACATATTATGTGAAAAGATTTTAATTGATACGATTAATATTATTCATTCATACCCATATTTATTGTTAATTGTTAAAATTTTATATTATTGTCTTTTTATGATTGATTGTTATGCTGTGTACAAAAGCAACCTGTCACAGACAGGCAGCACAACTTTAAATAAAGTATTTCTCTCTCAGACTTATCTTGAAGCTTAAACCCTTAAGGGAAAAATTCGGAGAAAAAGCTCACATATCGAAATTGATACAGAACAGGGTTTCTGAATGAGGGTCTCTATAAGAGATACAGGATGCCGATCGAGTTGCAACTAAATCTTAAAAGTTTAGAGACCCAGAACAACAATTTTGAAAAACCATTGCCGAAAATTGTCAAGCTAGTCCATAGAGGTTGTTACTCCTACTAATTCACACATCTCCTTTCAGGCCGATGAGAAAGAAAGTCGACCATTTTTTTTTTAAATTCAGACTTACATTGAAGCTAAAACCCTTGCTAAAACCCTTAAGGGAAAAATTCAGAGAAAAAGCTCAGAAATCGGAATTGATACAGAACAGAGTTTCTGAATGAGGGGGTAGTCGATGAGTACCTAGGTTCTTAGCTCGATAGGTACTGAATACAAAATTGGCCCTTATCTGAAATATCTTCGATATCTGTTTGTGAAAATAACTTTTACAAAAATCAAGCTTGATTTATATTTTATAGTACTTACTTCAATCAGCCATTCATCTTGAACATGTTACAAACTTGTTGCTTGTGTGGGGCAAAAATTTGTCGGCGAGGGAACCAAATTTGAATTGCTACGTTGTCAAAGGAGAATCAATTATTTACTTGAACATGATTTCATTACGAACGAAAATAATCTCACTTTTCAAACATTCAAGCTTTCAAACAAGGAAAAATTCGATCCAAATTCTCAACTGTCACTACTACGTCGTGCATCGTTCCTATCGACGACTACATGCGGACTGTCTATAAAGAGTAAAGACTGACCGCCGCTGGACGGTCAGAGCCCCATAGCAAATATATTTGGCGAGAAGCAAATGTAATTAGAGATGTTCCGAATTAGAGATATCTTGGAATATAGTACCTATTGTTGATTATATTATAAACGTCGATTCATACAATACAAAAACAACAAACTGAGCATTAGAGGAAGTCAATATTTTGTGGGTTCTTCTATAATAGCATGACGAAGAGTCAACATTTGATATGGCATGATTCTTATCATTTATTAAAGAATTCCATAAAAACGGCATTTCACTGCCTGAAGAAAGCAATATAAAACTTCATGTGGCGTACTTCGAGACTGCATGCTCAACAGTCCCTGGCTATTTTCTCTTTCCTCCAAGTTTTCACTCCAGCTCAGCCCAACCATGTTGAATACTCGGTTCGATATGAGGAAATCGGATAAGTATTCCCAGTCTATCTTTCTGATGAAGTTAATGTTGAAATCATGTGAGTACTATTTTCGCAAGATTAGGGTTGGCCTTATCATCTGCGTAATGATTTCTACCCCGATCTCGCGCAACGCTGCTTCTTTTAAAGTCATAAATTAGAGACGATCATTAACCCCTATAAGAAGCTGTTTACTTGACAATAGGTGCGCAGGGTAGGTAGCGGAGAAAGTAAACACTACCTACTCTCTAAGCTACCTAAGGGTCGCCTATTCATACCTGTAGTGTAAGGTTTACTTTCGCCCTCGCTTTCGCTGTAATTCTATTCTACCCATCTATTGTAAGTGTAATGGGGATTATGTTCGCTTCTGATTTA
Organism: Malachius bipustulatus; assembly: GCA_910589415.1. NCBI lineage: Eukaryota > Metazoa > Arthropoda > Insecta > Coleoptera > Melyridae > Malachius > Malachius bipustulatus. The sequence continues at coordinate 32,872,162 of OU342630.1, forward strand.
TGACTTTAAAATATCCTGAAATGCAGGTACTATACATAATATTCACTATCCAACTATTTCGGCTCTATCATTATTTACGATATCGTAATAGTTATTATAGTACCCACGATTACATTTGGCTCTTTATTATGGTGTCATAAATCCATAAAAAAGGAGCACGTTACAAAGCTAAATAAGTTACATAAAGACTCGCGTTACTGACAATAACAGGAGCGAAAAGAACAACACCAACAGCGGCCATGGAGGTGCTCCTAGGGCTCCCGCCACTTCACTTGGTGGTGGAGACTAGCGGCGGCATACAGAGTCAAAATAATACTGCATTGGACCTTCAATATAAGGAAAGGATACCATACAGAAATATTCAACCATCTGGAAATCAATCACATTTTAAACATGCGACCATAGACGAGTAAGAGCATAAACTTTTGTAAACATTATCAGGTAGTAATACCTGCAAAGGGACCAAAAGAATATGAAATCAAAACTAAAAACAACAAATGCACCTGGTACACGGATGGATCCAAGACAAAGATTAGCGCTGGAGCGGGAGTTGCTGGGAGGGGCGAGGGAAATATATTTAGTATAAACCTAGACGGACTGGCAACAGTGCTACAGACAGAAATTTTGGCAATCCACGCCTGCCTGGAACATAATATGATAGCCGGTTCTTATGAAAATGTGGACACTGAAATCTTTACTGATAGCCAGACAGCTCTAAGAGCACTGGACTCAGTGACGATACAATCAAATACAGTGAAGAGCTGCATTAACTCTCTAGTAAAACTAGCAGAGAAAAACAACAAAATAAACCTAAGGCGAGGAAAGGACACCAGAACAACAAAGGTAACAAAAAAGCGGATCAGCTTGCAAAAAAGGGATCCAAACTACCCTTAATCGGGTCAGCACTAACTTGCTGCATAGCCTACAACGAAGTCAGAAGAAAAATAAAAGATCTCCTGAAGAAAAAACATAGCTCCCATTGGAATGAAGTAGATGGACTGAGACATTCGAAGATATTTATCAGAGAACTATCAGAGAATAAAACTAATGAACTGAAAAAGCTGAGTAAACACCAGCAATTGGGCTTCTAACAGGACATTTCTCACTGATGAAAGACCTCTCGATAATAGGAGTGAAAAATAACCCAGATTGCAGGAGATTCGGGGAGAATGAGGAAACCCCATTACCACCTAATGTGTGAATGCCCAGCACTAGAGGGAACTAGACTTCTAGTATTTGGGACCGAAATGGCAGAACCAAAAGAAATAGAACAAGCACCCATTGGACTCATACTGAAATACTTTTGGAAATACTGATGAGCTAATCCAAAGGGGTACAATTAGCGCAAGCTTCAGTACAAGGGCTTTGAACCTAATCTAGAAGTGATAATAATAATAACGATATCGTAGGTATACCCTCGGATCTCGCCTCGGGTATACTCAATGGTATCGTAGAGAAATTCGAGTCCAATCTAAAAAGTTGTTTAAGAAAACAAGCTGATCTACCTGTTCTGTTGCAGGTAGGTAACGTAATTTTTAATATTGATTTCTACAGTCCCGACCCCTATGGGTAATCATAAATACATATTTATAACGTTCGGCATTACCCCAGCTTTTTCATGATACCTTATTAATATGGTTTCACTCTGTTAAAAATTATCATACGGATTTTACTGTTGATCCCGATAATTCATCCCCAAAAACTGCTTGTACTTCCATTAGGCTCCCTCACTCTCCGTTAGCAGAAAACTCTACCATCACGCCATATACCTACATAGCATGCCTCGAGTAGTTATATAAACCAAATGTCTCGCCAAATGTTGATCGAGCTGCATTTTATACTCACTTCCACTTTTTTCTTAAGAGTCTGTCCATAGCTCGGTCTATAATAGCTATGAAGCAATCACGAAAATTCCTCCCGTTTTCTTACACGAAACCCCGCTTTATGAAATTCTTGTTGGATATCTTGGTCACTTACAACACAACAACTCTCTGAAAAGAGACCTGGGAATCTCACCATTGGTTCGGACAAAATTAATTTGCTACGGCTTCGCAGTTTCCGATTATGACCTATTCTGTGTCGGACGCCTGAAATTCCTGTTTAGCCGAATCCAACCGTCGCCCTTCATCGTGTTGGAGGAAAACCAGCATTATACAAAAACTACAAACCTTGTAATGTTACAAACCTTCATTAGTAGAAAGAGAAAGGTAAAGTGTCCGAAGTGCTCATAAATGGATCAAGTCTCTAGAATACAAGAAATGAAGAGACTGGTTTACGACTGGAAGGAAAATCATTCAACGCCATATTTGACGTGAAGGAGGAACGAAGCAGCAAACTAGATATTTAAGCATCATGCATAATGGTTTTGGATTGATTTTATAGATATTGCTGGACTTGACATGAGGCTTCCCATCTAGTACCCTAACTGGGTAAAAATCGTTTTATTATACCTAGCAACGACTTCAACATTCCTGGAAATGCATTCTCTTATGCTTCTTGCACACAAGATCGCAGTGCTCTTTTACTAAGCAAGTAACTTAGGTCAGCTTTTTAATTCCAGACAGGCGAACTTTGAAAATATGTAGTATAAATGGAGGAATTATATTATTTGAATCATATGATTCAAATTTTTATATGATACAATTAAACATTCAGAAGTAGGCACCTGTGACCTGCGTAACCGGCTCGGCAGTTCATGTCATGTTTGATGGGAATTCACCTCTAAATTCACATCACCTTGATTTAAACATTAGCTACTACAAAAATAACCTCTAATATGGCACAAGGTGCGGAAGAGTAATTATTATATTTTTTTAAATACAACAAAACTAAACTATTCGATAATTTTATATTTTGCTAATGTAATAATTAACAATAACATGTAAAATTGGATATTAAGATAAATTAAAAAGAATATTTGGCATGAGGAAACTACGAGGGAAACTTGTTCTCGTTGCCTTTTTGTTGCCGATTTCTGAGTTGCCTTTCGACTTCGACGTCGAATATTGAGCTCATGAAGTGAGCCGGAAAAACTCGGGAAAACTAGATTGCTATAGCGCATTCGATTGACCATCGTTTGACCACGTTTGACCACCCAATAATTTTGCTTGGCCACCTCCAGGAAAAAAGATACGATTTTTTTTTTGATCACCCGATTTGACCATCGTTTGACCAGGTTTGACCACCCACTAATTTCGTTTGACCATGTCCAGAAAAAAAGATATGATTTTTTAAATTTCCGATCCGGCCAACTTCATAATTCTATAATTCTCTCTGGAAGCTAAACAAAAAATTTAGTGGTTTCATATAATTCAAGGACCAACTTCACGGCAGGGTTTCTAACCTCGAAAACGAACCGTTTAACTTCCAAAGAGAATTGAAGAATTGTGAAGTTAGCCGCATCGGAAATTAAAAAAAAATCATATCTTTTTTCCTAGACGTAGTCAAACGAAACCACGGTGTAAGATAATTGGGTGGTCAAAACTGGTCAAACGATGGTCTAACTGGGTGGACAAGTTACGAATCCCTAAATCAAACCGTTTAGCTTCCAGAGAGAATAGTAGAATTGTGAATTTAGCCGGCTCGGAAATTAAAAAAAAATCATATCTTTTTCCTGGACGTGGCCAAACGAAATTATTGGGTGGTCAAACCTGGTCAAACGATGGTCAAACCGGGTGAGCAAGTTACGACTCCCGAAATCAAACCGTTTAGCTTCCAGAGAGAAATGTAAAATTATGATTGAAGTTAGCCGGATTGGGAATAAAAAAAAATCATATCTTTTTTTCTGGACGTGGTCAAGCGAAATTATTGGTTGATCAAATCTGGTCAAACAATGGTTAAACCGGAGAGCAAGTTACGACTCTCGAAATCAAAGCGTTTAACTTCCGGGGGGAACTGTAAAATTGTGAAGTTGGCCGGATCGGAAATTAAAAAAAAATCATATCTTTTTTTCTGGACATGGTCAAACAAAATTGTTGGATGGTCAAACGTGGTCAAACGATGGTCAAACGAATTATCATCACTATTAACTCAATTTGGAAATTTTGTGAAGTTGGCCGGAAATTTTTCTTTTCGCAATTACACATAAAAAAAGGTATGGTCAAACTAAATTATTGGGTGGTCAAACTTGGGCGCTATAGCAATCTGGTTTTCCCGAGTTTTTCCGGCTCACTTCACGAAGCAAGAATATTGGCATGCTGGTTATCTCGGGACGAATGTTGTTTTTTTTATCTAACGTATCAGCCGTGGAATGTGACCTACCAAGAGGACTCTGCGGATAGGAAACCTTTAGATTTTATGCAGAAATAATAATGTGAAAGGATATTCAGCACGAGGTACAGCACTGTAAGAAAATATTCATAAGATTACTTCCATCCAGAATGCATCGAAAATAAGCTACCTTTAAAAATGGTTAATAAGTGCAGTGTCTTTTCTTATATTTATTAGATAACAGCGAACTTTGCTTGTAAAACTGATGATGTAGGTACTTTTGTCGAGGCTCTGTAACGAGATGACAGATCTGGGTGTTCTGTTTGATATGGGGGATTATCAACAATCACATTTTCAAAATTACCTCACTGGAATTTATAGTTAGAGAAACATTCGATTTTTATTCACCTGATTTATTTATGTTGCTTTTCAACTGGCTTGTGCGAAGTAAGTGAACTTTGAGTACTCGCCTCGGTTATGTGGTATACGAAATCTACCGCATATGTGGTTATGCTGAAGTCTATTCAAGGTAATAAGGCTGTAAAACATTATTTAACTTTTCAATTAGATGAAAACTTTACCCTAGGATAGGAGTTGCTGAAAGGTAGAATTATTAAACCGATTTACCGCGCGGTTGCACTGTCTAAGAGATAGGAAATAGAGTCATTGTTTCTTCAAAAACTTATGAAGACACTTGTGATCTCGCTGGTAGGATTTAAATGACCAAGTTACTTCATGTTTACTCACATACTCCACCAGGCAATTGAAGTTATTCTATCTGCTGACGCCCGATGCAGACCTGTTGAAGTTCTCTCCTCTTTTATGATGCACTTAAGAGCTCAGGTCGAATTTCTATTGGGAAAGTATTGACATTATAAACGCCTCTGTCGGAGATATTAAAGATGCATTTATTCGTTGAATCCACGTATTATTATTTTTATAGCGGTATTTATAGGTTTTTATTATTCTTTCAAATTTATTTCTTGTAAGTATGTATTTCCAAAATATATCATTGGTTTTGAGTATCTGTTTTTTTAAGAGCATCCCCGTTGGACAGTTATATCTCAATAAAAAATTAATTTAAAAAAAGTTTTATTCGTTTTATTCACATAAATTTATTAAGAATATTTTTTTATTGAATTTATTGAATTCATTAAAGTTCAAATTTCAAGACTCTTTTAACAATATATTAGAAAGCTCAACTTTCCGTACTAGCTGACATTATACGACAGTACCTAATTTAATTTATAATTAGGAATATTTTATACAGTTTGTATCAAAAATAAATGTACCGACAAACTTTTAGGAGTAGTAGGGGCCGTCAAAACAAACATCTTTTTCTCGTAAACATTTTTCTAAAAACGCTCCGGTTTCGAGATAATAAGATAAAAATTCGAGATTAACAACATTAGAGTTTTTGGTTATAACTCGTGTAAATTTGAACCGATGTTGGTGAAAAAAATACAAATAATGATCTTTAATTTGGCTGTTTTCCAGTGACGTAGATACAGGTTTTCCCTCCATATCTTTTACACCACTGTGTCTCTATTGAAAATACAATATTATTTAGCTTATTTCATATGTCCCATTTTTTAAGATTATTTGAAGTTTTCTAAGGTAATGTTCGGCCATTTACATTGCAAAATTATCATTGTTGATTTCATTAAAAAATATCCGGCTGTATGTAGAATGTTTATGCAAATTAGTGATATTGCCTGAGGAAAGTTAAAATATCTGCAAAAGCAAAACGTTGCAAAACATCATATGAAAATAAAAACTAAAGAATAGTTTTTTGTTCTAAAGTGTATGGGCCATTAAATAATGTTTTTGTATTTGCAATAAAGTCAGTGGCGTAAACTCGGGCGTAAAAGATAGGGAGAGAAAAGGGAAAAAAAACTGATTCTTTACGCCACTGGAAGACATCTACAAAACCTGAAATATCCAGATTAGAGAGATCTTGGTTTGTTCATGGTTCATGCCGAGTTTCATAAAAATCTGTTCTAATTTATAGGAGTTATAATCAAAAACTCGAGTAAAAACTGTTGTATTTTTTATTTTTTATTTTAACACCCTGTATCTCTAAACGAAGCGTTTTGGACAAATGTATATGGAAAAATTTGTTTTGACGCCCCCTACTACTCCGAAAAGTTTGTCGGTATATCAACCTATACACACCCTATAGGAGAAATTTTTTTCGACCCCCGGCCCTCTGACTTGCAGAATTCACGCACCAACGCTTTACGAATGACGCTATCAACACCTTGTAATTTTTTTCTATTCGTCAATATGAGTAAATAAATTTAATCAATAATTTATTCGAATAAAATCGTTTGACGTCAATTTCAGGTAAAAGTTTATAGTAGCCACATCATGAATCATTGTGCTTCCTCGTCCTGTAAAAACTAACTTTCATCACTTCGCCGATGGGGATGAAATGGGAGTTAAGTCAAAAACTACAAATTTGAAAAAAAAACTGCATTAAAACAGTTTTCTATACCTTTAATCCCGTTATACATTTCAATATGTGTCTTTATTATTATGAACTTATATTATGTGACTTATCTCCGTCCGTACTTATCTTCTTTAACACAAGGTAAATCTATATTTTTCTCACGCCCGTATCCATAAACGATAATTTTCTAAATAATTACTTAATAAGTTATCTCCATCTCATTGTACTAATGCATATAAACTGTATATCTCCATCCTATGAATTTAATTATTTTCGAGATATTGCAGGGCCAGAACGTTTTGTGAATACATGACTTAAATTTTTCTCAAAATTATGACCCTTTTCACCCCATCACAGACCTGATATGTAGACAATAAAATTTCAATCTCACTCTCAGAGTTCGCAAATACAAACAACAATAGTAAACGCCACTAATAATAAAAAGGATCAGAAAATGAAAAATTCCTATAACCAAGGGTACCCCGGCAACATAGACACTGCCTATATTTAAATCTTATCTTAGTAGGATATTATAATATGTTGGTTTATTACTCGCCTATCTGAAACTGACTGCCTATCAGGCCTGTTTATATCCATTTAAAAATGAGCACATTTATGTACGATTTAATCTACATAGATAATTATTAGTAAGTATAATAAAAATGCTTTTTACAACGCCAATTTGTAATTTATAAAATAATGCTTATCAGTTTTACCTTCACAAAAAAGCCTGTTATTAGAAGGATACCAAGTACACTACTACTATAAGTATGATATCATGGTACTAACACTATTATGATGATGGTATGTTGTATATTTTTTTAATAAGTGTCGCCAATAAATAAATAAATACATACCTATAAGTAATACCTGTAATATTGCTTCCGTGAATCATCGTCATGAATGAATTATTTATTAGACGTTAGACGAGCTAGTTATAAATAAATTAGCAGGTGAATACTGAATTAATTTTTTTATTTGGTATGATATGTATGTGTGTAATAATATGTGTGCATGGTTAAGTTTTTGACATGGGTGACTGACCTGGTCTTTGACAATGTGTAAACAGTTAAATGTTTATGTTCTCGTTATTCGTACTTCTTTAAACCGGGTTGAAGATTGCGTATGTTCACGAGATAAAGATTTACGTAGGCATTATTTATTTTATCTATGAGTTAAAATTGTTATTAAAAATTTGCACAACAACGCTTGTAATTTGTATTCTTGCATATATTTAACTCGAGCTGCTTTCTATTTGCTTTGAAACTTTTTGCAGGATAAACAAACATCTATTGAATGTGTAATGTACCTATACAGGTGATCTCCAATTGGGGGACACTGTATACGAGTGTTGAAGAAGATGTTCAGAAAGTTTATCAATAATTTTAAAATGAAAATTATTGTTACTACAGCTTCGTTACGAGGATATAGGGCTGGCTTAGAAAAATAATAAAAAAGACTATCAAATTTGAACAACCTCCACTGGCAAAGCACCTTATTTTATATACCTATTCTATATACCTGTTTGTTTTTATGTTTTTTTTTTATTATTGTCGGTAACGGAATTACAGGCATTCAAATTTAAGCTCTTCCTTGAGTTTGCAATATGTATTAGTTAAGTTGATAAAATTGTCAATGTGGCATCGTTGTTCAAGTTGAGACTTCACAATGTAATCAAAATAGATTTGAATAATATTAGCGGATCGAGAATTGAGAAACTTTGTTGTCATTTCATGTTTCCATTTCATGTTTTCTAACGTTTTAAACAACCGGACAGCATATATTTTCGCAAAGAACCACAAAAAATTACACAAAATGCCTGGGAAACGATTGAACTCTCTAGGACGTAGTGTTGTGGTTAAATTGCTAGAATATTTTACTGCAGAAAAAGAAAACGGAATTTGTATGCTTTCTTTAAATGCCACCCAGCAGGTAGGCTAATGCATGATATTTCTAATCATGATTATAACAATTCTTATCATTCTTATTTACTTGTATTACTATATTTTTGTTATCAAAAAGTTTCAAGGCTCTACTTCGTCAATAACTTGTCGAAATAATATATTTGTAGGATATTCCTCAATACACGCCACTGACGCGAACTGCGATACCACATCTGGTTCGACTTAGAAATAAGTGTATGAATCAAATCGAATTAAATGACATTGTTTAGTCAGGATCAATGTGGCATCACACCGGACAACACTCACTGGATAAACTATACCTATCTATTTACAGGTTTACCCTAGCATATACAGTTATTGATTTATAATTTTCATATAAATTTATTAAAACACATTATTTAGCGCCATTTTTATTTCACTTTCAAAACCCTCGTATTTATTTAAAATAAAAAAGCTGCCTTCAAGGTACTTTGATTCCACACGCTTTTATATTCACTATTTAGAGTAATTCAACTCTGTGAATTATTGAAAGTTGCCGTCCGTTTAATCCTAACTCAATGTATGGCGTGCCGTTTCGCATTATACAAAGTAAGTCATTAGTATGGAAAAGCTGGATTACGCTAACAAATGAATAAACCAAATGTTTTTGCAAATGGGAGGTCAGGTATGTATTACCTCGTGTATTACAGTGTGTCCATCAGTGTAAGTGGTAGTAGGTACATGAGGATCTTGGAAACGGGAAGAGATAGAGACTCGATTAAATTAGAGAAAAGTTGCACAATTTGATGCTTAATAAGAATTTGATTTTTTTTTATATTTTCAGTCGTTCCTGAAATATCCTGAAATAACTGAAAAATAAAAAAAATTTTAGCCATATCTTTTTTAGTATTGGAAATTAATTAATTATTTTTTGTAGAATTACATAATTCGTTAAAAGCTACTTGACATTACAAAAATTTTCAAAGCCGACTAGATCCCAGAGTTTTCATAGCCAACTTTTGTTTTTCTTATATAGCCGCTATATTGATTTTTTATGTCGTTCGGTATAAAATAAATCAAGGAAACCATAAATTAATACAATACAAAATAATTTAAAATAAACTTAAAAATAGTTATTTATGTATCTATAGTGTGAGAAATTGAACTTGTGAATGAGCGGGCTTTTTTAAACTGAAAAAAACCTATTTGAAAGCACCATAATTTCGCGGTCGAGATGCATACAACATTTTTCAGACAGCTTCATTGAAATAGGCGAAAAAATCAAAATAAAAATCATGAAAATCAGCAAGGACATTTTTAATTTAGTTCCTAGGGAATATTGCTAGGGTAATAAGTACAAGATTTTTGTATAGTGCACGAAATAGTTGTCGCTCTGGCTATGTCATCGCGAAATACTTCAGGCACACTGCCGATGAGACAACAATAATGTGCCATTTTGCATTCACAACATGATTTGACGGCTGTCTAAAAAGTACTTTTTAGGCACTTAGGGCCGGTTGTTCGTACGTCAGTTAAAAATTTTGAGATAATTACTGATTTTAAATTGCAAAATTTGAAAATAGGGTGAATATTTTGAATGATCTTGTATTTTTTATCAGTCATTAACTCTTCTAAAAGGGAGTAGAATTAATTTTCAGAAATATCAGACCAATGGTTTGATAATACAGGGCATTTTAAAATCAGCAATTATCTCAAAATTTTTAACTGACGTACGAACAACCGGCCCTAAGTAAAGCTACATAAATGATAATTAAAAGCAAGTGTTTATGAATCTTCAAGATACTGTCCCTTTGATAATATAAAATACCTTTCTCTTGTGTTCATAAATTTTCATTTCTTGTCTAGTTAGATTTATAAAAAGTTGTTTCTTGGCAATTTAACAAAAAATCTTGTCTGACACACATTGCAAAAGTTAGACACTTTGACGATTGTCAATCTTGGCCTGAGCAATTTTCGTCCGGGCTTAAAACACTCCCATTTTGCAACTTGTACCACAAATTAATAGCTATTAAACACAATTTGGTTGCAAATGGTTGCAAACATAAAAATTTTAATCGATTTTCCAATAAAAAAAATTACACACGCAGGGTGCATACAGAGGAAAAATAATTTTTTGTACACACAAAATTTAAAAAAAAAAACTATTTATGACTAAAACTTATGGCTTTTGTTAGTTTTTGTCTAATTCTATTATTTACTTCATGGTGGAATTTATATGGTGCACTCTGATTGTAAAATACTGTTTTAATATCAATCTTGTCAACTGTAAAACATAACCATATAGAGGGTCTTACTCCAAGAAATGCTCTGGCAAAGATGCAAAAATCTCTCCAACATTTCGTTGTCTTAGAGCCAAGGGCATTAATTTTAAAATGTAATTCGATGTGTACAATTAATAGCAGAACACGATCGCATTTTAAAACAAGTTCTCTTGATATAATAATAACGGATTTACAATAATTTACAACATAAAAGTTTACAATTGCACGCAAAACAAACAACTTAAGAAATGCAGGCAACGAGTAAGGTATTTTGCCACAACTAGCTCTATCCTTCTCGACCTTTCTGTCTCCCTCTGCGTTGGCAGCGATTATGATACACGTGGGCCGGTCCATCTCCAGTATTATTATATGTCAATGATACATTAATAGTACATTAATATGATTTCAAATATAAAGATATATTACTTTCTTTATGGTTTTTTACTTTTTGTATGATATTCGGTATAAAAAGTTTTTTTTTCCGAAAAAAGAATAATAAAATTTTCCATTTTTTTTATGATATTGATTTTTAGCTTCCTTGTTTATTTTATACCGAATGACATATGGCGTTCGGTATACATCAATACATCAAACATCAATATGGCCATACATCAATATGGCGGCCATAAGAAAAACAAAAGTTTGCTATGAAAACTCTGGTATCTAGTCGGCTTTGAAAATTTTTGTAATGTCAAGTGGATAGCTTTTGATGCTCGTTTTGACGGCTTAAGTATGTGAGCCTACAAAAAATAATTAATTAATTTCCAATACCTAATAAAAAAGATATGGCTAAAATAAGGAATTTTGATTTTTGTTTTTTTTTCAGAATATTTCAGCAACGACTGAAAATACAAAAAAAAATCAAATTCTTATTAAGTAAGCATAAAATTGTGCAACTTTTCTCCAATTTAACCGAGCTGGTATCTCTTGCCGTTTCCAAGATCCCCATCATGTGCTGCCACTTACACTAGACACACGGTATAGGGTCGTTCAATATTTCAGTACACCATACAGGGTTGGTATTTTACACGATGTCGAAAGAGTTTTACATTTTTTACAATAAAAATCAAGAAAAAGATTAAACAACTTTCCACTTTGACTGCAGTATTCAATGGACATGGACAGAATAAATCTTTAAAGGCTATTAATTCTCGTAAAAACGACAAACTATTGCAATCAACCATTCGACCATGGTCAAAATAAAATTGCGGTATCCGGGATAGGTAAATACATACCGAGGTGGATACATTTGGTATTTAGAAAAAGAAAAACAATCATATTTCTTTCACAGTAAGAAAGAAGTATTATTCATAGAAGTTATCCAGAAGTCCAGAACTTTCACTTCTGGATAACTTGAATGACGCTGGTAGCATAGCTACCCGGGGAGTATTGGTATGGCTCAACATTCGCTTGGACGTTAACCGTTAGAGGTATTCAGGAATAAAACAGATCATTTCATATTTATACATCGATCTCAAGGCTTTCTGAAATGAACTCCAAGAATATCGAGTCGATATCTCTTCGCTTTCTCCATAAGTTTGGGCGTTCTTTCATTTCTTTCAACTGCAAAGAGGAGACATTCCAATTTCCGATTTCTAAAGTCCACAGTCTTGTCACCTCCGTTTGAGGTTTAGGTATTACGGTAGCTGTTTCTCTCCCGTATCTCTCATTTGCATAAATGAAAGGAAACTAGGCCAGCCAGGTATACACGGTGGTCACTTTTAACCACCAAACTCACCATTGGGATCTCGGAAACGATAAGAGATACAGGGTCGATTAAATTAGAAAAAAGTTTCACAATTTGATGGTTAATAAGAATCTGAAACAAAATTAAGGACAACTGCAGGCATTTCTGAAATATATGTTTTTATTATTGAAAATAAATTAATTACACTTTGTATAACTTTGTATTAAGTTAACAGAAGTCGTCCAGAGCTATGTGTCCATGTGGCATTAAAAAAAAATTACCGCCGAATAGATCCCAGAGTTTCCACAGTCGCCTTTTTGATTTTCTTATCGCATAAAAAAAATTTAATTAATTTTCTTGTTTTTTTTTTAACCGAATGATATTAATGAACCGCGGAGAAGATAATGTGATGGCAATATTTCCAATACTGATGTTATGCTAAATTTTGTTTCAAATTCTTAATAAACATAAAATTGTGCAACTTTCCTCTAGTTTAACCAACTATCGTACTATGTCTTACCGTTTCCGACATACAAAATAGTATATAAGAAAATTTAAATGGCCACCTTGGTATGTTTTTCCTTGAAGCCCCTAAAACATTTGGATTCTAAAACCTATATGCCTGTTAATATTCATTACAAACTATATGCAATAATTAATTATTATTGAAGTTAACTGACAACACAACAAACAATAATGAATTGTGACATTGGTACTTTTTTAATCGAGAGTTCTTCTCTTTAGAACTCACCATATAATTATGTTGTGATAATAATGCTTTTTATCGAAGTTATTATGATTATACTTTTTTGCAATAATTTTTTGTTGCCTAAATTCTCATTAATATTAGAAAAAAATCACCAATGGCTGGCACACAACCTTGTGTATTGTGTAATAACGGAACACTGTACTTTTTATCTTTGAAAAATTATACCTACTTACTTATTTATATTTTTAGTTGCAAATTTATTTCAATGCCTAATGATGGGAGCTATTTTTATCTTCTGTTACTTAGTTGCAAACAGAATACCGAGTTCATTATGATCAGAAATTATGTAGGTAGGTATTTCCGAGGGTATTTCTTCCGAAATCATCAATTAAATTTAATTTTTTTCATATGAAGTAAAGGCACCTGCCCATAATTATTATCCCCAGGGATGTCCTCTTTAGCAGACAGGTTAATAATTAAAGTTATTAGTATATATTATGTTTATGCCTTAACAAATATACAGGATATACTATTTTTAAAAAGACTTTAAATAAAAAGTTTAAATCAAATGTGTAGGAGAGCGGAGGAAATATCAATAAATAAAAAGTTATGAATTAAATTTAATTAAATATTCATAAAACGTACTCTTACTGATATAAAAGTGTCCCTTCTAATGCCCCCAATATTGCGAGCACCCACTGACAAAAGTGGCACCGTGCACCGCAGACGCCATCGCTTGGGGAAGATATTGTAGGTATATGTACAAGTATTGTTATTACTGTAGCCACACTTTTTCCCGGTCACGTCTTCTTTTCCAATGGGAAAGTTATTAATTTTTGTTTTTTGTCTAAAAACATGGTTGAATTTTTTAGTATTATTATGTATAAAATTTGAGAATCAGCACAAGGAATAAGCAGAATTTCACTCCAGGAGTTTTTCTCTAAAACGCCTCCCTCCGAGCTGCCTTCTCCCCAAAACTAATTAATAAACTTCTATGAATTCTTCTATTTTGTTAATTTTCCGGGCGAAGGATGGAATATGTAAAACAAAATACCAGGAAGACAAAAAAAACAATAATTTTTGCCGAAGGTAAGTACATGTTAAAATTTTTCCAGAATTTTTAGGCATCATATAAGGGGTTTTTGGCTTCCTTCTCGAAGAGGGCCTGGTCAAGTGACCTGCCACTAAGATAGAATCCTTGCTACGCATGCCTTGAACTAATAGCAACTCCACCAAGTGTTTGCGGTGCCCGATGCCACGTTTGTCAATGAGATCTTGTATTATAAGAGATGAGTTAAAAACTACATTTTTATCAAAAAAATAAAATTTTGTTGTTGCAAAAGTATATGAATTGACTTCATGAAAATTAATTTTTTTCTTACCCCCATCTAAGTAATTTTGAAATGAAGTTGTCAAAAATTAAATAATACTAAAGTAAAATATTCGGGGTACTTAGGCAACTAATTAATTGAAGATCAACAGATTGTATCTAACGACATTAAACATAGTTTTCCACAGTAGATAATTTTCCACCCGTACACCCCTATCCTCTATACTTTGGAAGATGGTCGGCTTCCTCAAGGCTGACCTGATATACGGTTAATAGGGCGACTAGATGTGAGCCACAATAAACCTTCGGTCGCAGTGGTGTAGATATCACAAGGGCCCACCTGTGTCGCACACACGATAAATCTAATCTAATCTATACTATGAAAATTGTTGGAAAAAAGTACCCACCGCGCAAATACTTTTATTAGAAAGGTAAACTGTCAATAATTTGAAACAACAAATCCTATCAGTCAACAAATGGCGTGAAAAGGTACCTAAGCGATTCCCTCAGAAGCTTGTTTAGGGCGCTTAGGGTGTTAAGTTAATATATCAAAAGTCTAGGTTGTGATCCGGGAAGTGGGGGGTAGGGGTAAAGGTCTAACTTTTGGGGTTTCCGGTTATATCTCAAACAAAGGTGCATCGTATAGGAAAACATTTCCCGATAATAAATAAAAGTTCGTAAAATGATCTAAAATTTTATTCTATACGTAGCTTTCGAATTCCCAACCGTTTTTGAGTGACACTAGTAGATTTTTTCGAAAAAATCATTTTATCTCATATTTTTTTAGCAAACATCCCACTTTTGGAGTTTCCGGTTATATCTCAGAAAATTAGTCGTAGGGAAATTGTTTTTTATAATAAACAAAAGCTCATAACATTGTCTAAAACTTTTATTCCATGTTTTTTTTTTAATTCTCAACCGTTTTCGAGCTACACGCTCGGACAGAGTTGAAATTTTCTCAAAAAGCATTTTACGTCATATTCTTCGTCAAACATTCCCTTCATGTCGTCAGATAAATGAATTCATCTAAAAGAAGTTGTATAGAATTGAATTCCCTTCTAGAGTATATGTATAGAGTGTGTCGCATTTGATGAAGATGAATACACCCCTGTATCTTCGAATTTTCGATATTTTGCTAAAAAAAGGGACCCCTACCCTCCCGTCTTGTTATAAACATTGGAAAGTACGTGGGTATTTCAAATAGAAACGACACGAGTTAATCAGTACCACCACTGAGCTTTTACATGTTCGATGAACGGCGAAGATACTCTTATCAGCCTTATCTGATTGATTGTTGTTTTTTTTTAAGTGGAGACCGACTACCATTGTTGATATTGGACACAACTTATTTATGGATTCGGAGGCGTATCTGCGCACTAACCAATTCTCGTCAAACTCTCGCCTTTCTATAAAATTTACATCGTACCAGACTTAAAAGATGTATAATTGTTAACTCAGGAAACATAATAGGACGCGTTTTAGATTAGATTTTACACAGCAACTAATTGAGTATTAAATTGATAATTACGGATACTTCCTATAATAGATTCTGCGGTGACAGCGGTGAGTGTTGAACAGTAATAACTAATAATCGTTGTGGATTGAGCTATTGAGCAGTAATAACCGTTGTGGAATGCGCCAGTGAGCGTTCAGAGCGTGCCCAGTACGCGGCAGCGGTGTGGATTTCAAAAATCTGAACTCGATCACAGTGTTTTCATAGTAGCTAAGAAACTTATAACCTAATAGAAATGTGATTGGCGGTTGAACTCGACCGAAGGAATCCCAATGCAATTCTTCAGCTACCGGTAATTACTATCTCACCCACGACCTATCTCTCATCTGTCCGACATTATATCTTACAGTTATCATACCAATACCATATTTATCTCCCAACAATGTACCGGGTGTCTCAACACTAGTGTCCACCCCCTAAATCGAGCCTAATTTTAAAGATAAAAAATTGAAACTTTGAGGATTTGTGTACTTGATATAGGACCACGGAATGGCATAATTAGTTTCATTAAAAAACATTTTTAATATATTTTTAATAATCACCTTTTTCATGAGTCCATACTACGACACTGTCCAGTGCAGGTTCAGTGTGCCGGCTAGCCCAGCAAGAGCCGTCCTTCTATTTATTTGGGCCTTATTTATTTTGTCATAAAACTTTATTGCACCTACCGTTTTCAGATTATATTGATTATATTGTTCAGATTATATTGTCTACCTGTCATTGCTATATAATTATATTTTATTTAATTAAAGCCTTATAATTAGTTTTTTCACATTTATTTTCTTTCAAGCGATATTGATTTTTTTAATCGATTTCTACGTATGTATTGAAAAAAAATCGATTTTGTTTTCGACAATTTACCACCATATTACAGTTTTTTATCGCTGGCGCCCGAACTAAATTTTTTTTAATGAAACTGATTATGCCATTCCGTGGTCCTATATCAAGTACACAAATCCTCAAAGTTTCAATTTTTTATCTATAAAATTAAGCTCTATTTAGGGGGTGGACACTAGTGTTGGGACACCCGGTACTTAACGGACCGAGAGCCCATTGGTTGTGTCAGGTTCGCAAAATGTCTATCCAGGCGGATCACAAGCAGGGTCTTCAACAAAATAAAATATGTTGGTATAATTAAAAAAGGATCTTCAATAGAAATAATTCTTCCTAGACTTTTTTTATTCCATGTCCTTACTTCATATACTTATTTCTATAACCACCTCTTCGCTTGTAATATTATTTATGCTTGTAAATATAATATCAATAAAGTAGTTATCTACAATTAATTTTCATTAGGTATCCTCTATTTCTACATAGTTGATGATAGCCTCAACGTCTACGAGAAACTTTTTAAGGTTGCAGATTAATGGATGAGGCTTATTGCCGTTTGCACAAGTTATACTTCAAGAAGTGAGCAACAATCGAAACTATTATCACACTTGGAACAATAAACCATTAACCATCAGTTAGTTGGTTCGTGTAAGAGTGCCTTGATCTCCTATTTCATACTTGAAAATTTCATTTCGTTTAATGGAAATAAATTCCTTCCGCATTTTTTATGAATGGATCGCGAGAGTAGTTTTTGGCAACAGTCTAATAATTATTGTGTCGCGTGTTTATTAACAATTAACAGACATATACAAGGTGATGCAAATTAAGTCAGCTTAATTAATTACTACATTGTTATTCGGTTATTGGAAGGTCGATTTAATTAACATTTTTTATTGACAAAGACTGCTGAAATAAATATATAGATGCTCTGTAAAGATTACAGTAAATTGTGATACAGTTCGGTATAAGTGTCTTGTGAAAAAATCGAGAAAGAGATTGGCTGAAAAATATATTTTTCGAAATTTTCATCTGCACAGGATGGGCTTAGCGATCAGCGCTGAATGCCGCCTGTACTTGGAGGATGATGAAACAGCAAAACACGTCCTATATGAGTGTCCCGCTTTGGGAAAAACCAGAATACAAACCTTCGGGAGAGACTTTCTCACACTGGAGGACCTGAATACATTAACAACAGTCAAGATGGTCAGCTTCCTTAAAGAGGCTGACCTGATTGGATTGGGTTACTGTAGCACGACTAAATGTGAGCCACAATAGACTTTAGGTCGCAGTGAGGTGTCACAATGGTTCACGCACTCACGATAAATCTAAATTTAAATCTTACTTTCTGAACTGAAGAGTATCTTTCAGCTTGCAATCGTAACCTGGATCACTTTTTGCAGTACTTGTTTGGTCAGATTCTTGGGTTGATGTACCAAATTCGATCAGAAGGTCAAATCTTTGGTATGTCTTGCCTATTATGATACACAAAGTACCATCTGTTCCACTATATTTTCAGAAATTAGATCCTCGTACCCCGGGTCAGACCCTAATCTGTATAGTCCAAGTTTCCGTTGCACGTGTAGAGAAAGGTAAGATGAGGCTTCGTACTAATATCAAACTCGTTTCTACAGTGTTATAGGCGTCCTTCCAGATTAATGAATACTATCGATTCCAGGTCACTGACTACCTTTCCCTCAGTAAGTCGTTCGATGTCTGGATTTGTGATTGAGGCGATCTACGATTGTTATTTTTGTTTTCGTGGGACTGGTTCCAAAGCCATACACTCTTGTAGCCTTCTAATCATAGGCCCATCAAGACAACACGATGTCGTTGAGGCTCTATAGTGTTCAAAATTTAATTCGTCAGATAAACCCGCCGTTTCTGCATCCTTGACTCGATTAGAGAATGATGCAAAGCTTCGGACACCTTAACCCTGTCAAAGTCTTTTTGTAATCACGATGTACAAGAACCTTGAAAATTTGAACTGCTTCTTTCTACCATCTCTCGAACGGTCTAAAACTCACTTGTCCCATATCTACAACGAACCCAATGAAGTCGAAATTTTTGGCTATTCACAGGCACTTTTTATATCTTCCTAATCCAAAATTAACCAGTTTCTGGTGAGGGTGATTAAAAACTCATCACTCAGTCATCTCAGTCACCTCGGTCACCACTCGTCACGCAATCATAAAATGCTTCTTTTACCACGTTTTCATTAAACTGCCATAAATTCATTACACGTCTGCCTGGCTATCTGTCTGCGCAAGTCTTGCAATCGATTGTAAACTGCACAGAGAATTAGAGACTTGAAACTTTGAAAGAGTTGAAAATCTTGTGGTCAATGAGAGATCACCAGAGCGAACTTAACTACAGAGCGAACTTAACTACGTAGGAAAGTGAGCTTTAGAGAGAAAGCGCGTGGGCGGAGCTTGCTGTAACGGCGGGAATTCTGCAGCTCGAACCTAAAAGAGAGAAAGCATAAAATTGAAATAAGCGTAGTTTCAATTAAAAATATGTAGTGTTGTAATGTAATTATCTACTTCGATGCTCTCATTAGCAGATCCGCGGCACTATCGATTTGATCTAAGAGAACCCAAGATGTATTCTTTGACTGTTAATTTCTTTGACGTTATGTGCATGGTAAGTTCCATGTCTTATTATACCATTATTGTATGTATAACTATTTTTACTTGCTTTGTTTATTATATCTTGAATTATCTATTGATTGTACAATGATTCACCCCAATACTACAGCTTATCTGAAATTCCTGCAACAAGAGAATTTTATCTAATTTGATTGTACCAAGAATGTCACGGGCAGTGTATTTGGATTCTAATAACAGGTATGCGTGTTTGTGAAGCGAGACGAAGCCTAATTTTATTAGCAGATAGGCGAGTATTGTGCGAACATAGACCCATGCGATATAATAATAATAATAAAGCGATTGGAATGCTTTTCATTGCGATATGTGCAGTAAAACTGAAACGTGATACAATCAATGTAAGTTGCGAGTTGTGGCAATTGTTTACACAACCGATACGTGACATGAAATCGATCTGGTAAAGTTGTCGTGCCCCCATCAGGCGCAGATACCTGCTAAAAATAATTTATTAAAATTAATGCAGGATTATTTTGCGCCAACAGGTTCTTTTTTGCGATAAATGTATCTAGGTAAATAGGTAACTATAAGAATTTTGCAAGAATAAGAGACTTCTAAAGTGCCCACAACAGGTATACAGAAAAATAAAATGGGTACTTTGAACTTAATGATGCATATGGACAACTTCATGGACTGATACAGGTTTGGACCACTTTTTTGAGTATTTTAGTGGGTAGGTCCATATTAATGTAGGTGACCATTTTTATCCTAGGTAGGTATGTAGTACGAAATACAATAATAACGCTTATTCTAAAATTCTCATCAGCCTAATAGAAAAATAATAACAAAATAGTTTTTAAGCGTATGGTATACCTATGTTTGTGTTTTAAATCAGTGAATTAAAAAAAGGTGTAGCTTGCTATAGTGTAAGTCTGGAATAAGCAATCTATTGAAATTTTCCGATTTGTCAAAGTACTCATAGAATCCTTAGGAAATTGACTTCCAATCAAATTTGTTGGAACTTTGGGGATCGGTAGAATTCGACCAGTACTTACTAGTAGCATTACTATAGAATTTTTTTAATAAATAAAGCCCTAAATTTTATTATGTCATCCTTCAGGCAAAACACTCTCAGTTAATCGACAAGATATTTTAAAATGCATTTAATTATTTTTTACAGGTGAGCATGCTAGCTTGGTCGTCAAGGATAACCCATTGTGATTATTTTTAAAAAAGTTTCAAACGCTATAAAAAGCCATAATTAATATAACGATTAAATATTAAAATATGTCGTATTACATAAGAGGAATTAATATTACATAAGAGACTTACTTGACAAGTATGGAATAAAAATTAATAGTAGGATACAGGGCGGTTAACAATTCGTTTCGCACATTGGGATCCCGGAAACGGTAAGAGATACGAAATCGGTTAAATTAGAGAAAAAATTCACAATTTTACACTAATAGTCTTTTTTTCTTGATTGTCCTCTTCTAAATTCCTTTTTATAGTATTCCAAATGATTTTCTTATTTTTCATGTTACTAGTCATTGATCTATCAATCAATTTTCCTTTACTTATGTCAAATTGATTTCACTTTATATCAATTGAGTTTCCCCTTTGCAGTGCATCACTATTATAAATATTGGAAAAGCATTTTTGGTATAAGGAGAATTTAATTCGACAAAAGAGGAATTTAAATTGAAAAATCACACTGACGTTTGATAAATAGGAAAATTATTTGATAAACTATAAAATGCTATAAGAATTCGAAACAAAATTTAAGAATAGTCTAGCAGTTGCTAAAATATCAAGAAAAAAAAAATAAAAATCGAGATTTCTTATTTTTTATAAGTGAAATTCTCGAGCAAAATATTGAGCCTATAACCCACGAATTTTTTCTCTTTCTTATTTTCGCCACATCTTTTATATTATTGAAAATAAATTATTTTTTCTTCAATAAATCAATCAGCCAATAAGTCAATAAATCAGACATTACTCGACTCAGTAGCCGGCCGCGAAGTGTCTTTTTTTCTCCGTCGGAGGTTTACTATTCACTTTTCCTCAGCTCACTTCGTTCGGCTGATAAACACTAGCGTGCCATGAAAAGTGTCACTTTCCCTCCTTATAAAATAATACAAGTACTATTTTTTGTTGGTTAACATAAATCGTCAAGAGCTGTACATTTGAAATTTCATTATCAACTTTTGTTTTCTGTTATCGCCACCCTATTGTCTTTTCATGTTCATTCGGTTATAAGAAAAATCAAGGAAACCAAAAATCATTGCTTTGAAAAACATTTTCTTAAAAAGTCCACTATCTTCGAAAAAAAATCAACCTTTTTTCATCGAATGGAATAAAAACGTCTTATCACGTCGTTACGTTGTTAAACATTTTCATAGAGGGGGGGGGTTCTTTATTCTTGGAGAAAGCCAGGAAAATCTGGTGAGACGTTGGAGGTCACAGTTGCCAAAGGATGTCCACAATGTGCCTCTAATTTCCCTTGCTATTGAACATGGTAGCGGACGATCAACTAGATGAGCTAAACGACAAAGGTTACTATATCCAACCCAGGGCTATATGGACGATATAGTCATATTATTCATGGAAAAGCATGCCAAATATCAGAGCTCATGCCATGAGTTTTGAGAATTATGAAGGAAGAAGAAGCATTGTGATAAAATGGACCTGGAACATGTACTTAGACGGCCTTAGATAAAAGTAAAAGGGTAATGATGGCCTATAGAATGTTCTTTGCCATAATGTAGCGCCTTGAATTGTGCATGATACATTGGCAGTACATCACTGTGATAAGACCCATTTCATAATATGGATTTTAAGTCCGGTGCCTCGAAGTTAGCCAGTCACAATCCACTATGAAACTTCTAGGTGTTCAGAAGCTAGAATGTCATTGCATAAGGGTAGCCATGGGCACCACATCAACAGCAGCCTTGGAAGCCATACTTCACCCCCGCCTCTTAAAATATGTAGGTATATTAGGAGCGAGGAACGAATCGGGACCTACAGGCTGACCAACTGCGAAGAACCTGGACTACTCCAGAAAAAATAATTTCAACACTGAGCCAGTATTTTTAATGCGCGGTGATAAAGATAAATTCTAAAATCACATTTGAGAAAGCATCCAAGGTTTTAATTGACTGGGAAGAATGGAAGCGAATGGAACACCCTCGGGAACACCTGTGTCTGAAAAAAGGACTGGTATGTTATTAATAACAATATGGTCATATTCGTGTGTCCAAAACAGGAAAAAGGAATATGAGCCGACGTGTATGGCCTGTCTCGTGGATGTAGCTCCTGGGAATGCATACCACAACATTACAAGTTGAAACTAGTCAAAGCGTGGGGAAAAGTGTTAAAAGGAACTACCAACGTAAGGAAATACGCAGCCTCTTCAACAGCCTGGTTAGCTTGAAGGCATGCTACAAAATAAAATCAAAGTTGATTTGGGAATGCTGGCAGTACCTCAATGATCTTGCTAAACATGCCAAGATAATACTTATTCGGGTGCCGGGTCATCGGGGACAACGGTGATATGTGAACACGAGGCTGCAAACGAACTAGCCTAGCCAGGCAAGGCTCTGCAACGGTGTTTACTGGACTCGAATCAGTATTTGGAACAACAAAAAAAGATGCATAGTGCAGTGGTTAGTGAGCAAGGACCCAATACAGAACAGTCTGGAAACTTCATAAAACCTAGTGGAGTATCAAGTAGACGTCAACAGAAGCAAACAGAAGTTTATAACCAACTCCTAAAAGAGGTGAATCTGAATGGAAGAAAGCGTGCAACCCTCCCACTCGAAGGAAAGAACAGAAGAGACTCATAACATAATTATTATAAAACGTACCCAAGATCTTGAAAAAAATAAAATAAATCAAATTGCAGCAGGCATTGATGTTCAGTGAAGAGAATATAAAGTTCTTAATTATGCCCACAAGTCACTGAATAGCTCTTAAAAATAACGAAGGTTTTCTCAATTCATTTTATATGATCTGAAGAGCATAATAGTGAAGATCATCTGAAACCTGTCAAGGAGCCAGCTGACGAGAAAAGCTATCTTAGAATATCCTTTTTATTAATCATCTTCTTCGCGTATGCTGGTTCAGCGAGGTGATGTTCCAGGTCCTTCAGCTTCTTTAGAGTTCTCTTAGTCTTCATTGCATGTTTTTTCATCCATTATACGCTATCTCAAGCGACACGTCCTGCCCAGTATCACTTATATCTGACAAGTTTCTAACGAAGACGTAGAATTTGGTCCTCCTCCTTACAATCCAGTAGAACATGCCACAAGCCCAATTGTAGAGTTACTTCCTTTATCGCCTGTAGCCTTTATCGCCTACATATGTAGGTAGTTGCCTATTAGGTTTATTTGAAAAAAATGTGATTTTTATTTGATATTTTTATTTATATGACCCATTCACAAATTTCCACCCTATATAATAGCTACTTATTTCATTTATTTATTTGAGATTCAAATACTTCTTATACAAATTAAATAAAAAATGAAGAATAAAAACTTACTGCATCAGAGACTTTTCCGCCAGGTATCTACAATTCGGGTTGAAAAGAGCATGAAAGGGCAGTTCAAATTCAATAAGAAAGTCTTGCTCATAGAATTTCATATCGAGCGTTCTAAGCAGGAAAATTACCCTCGTCACCGATTAAGCGGATACGTGCTTTCGGTTCAGATCCAGAAAAAGGTCCATGTCAAGAACTGAGAAAATAATCGACTAAGCAAACCGAGAATCTGGCTGACTGAACCAGGAGTAAAGCCGACGGAGGAAACGGCAACTGGAAGTGACATTCCTTACATAGTCTTGAAACGCATTGAACAAGATGAGGGTTGGGGTCTCGAAATGCTTGAAGTGAGGACTACCAGGTGACAATAACACTTAATAAAAGTATATTTAAGCCACCCTGTATTATTTTGATTCATCCTTTAATAGGACTACTAATACTTATACCCTGATAACTTTGAGCGAAGTAGGTAATCAAATTCCATTTATCATAGTCATTTTTATATTTACGTTTGTAATACAAATTTTTAAAATTTATTCCGAAAATTTCAGTTTAGAGTTTTTACGACTAACCAACAGTTGGTAGCCACCAATACAGATGGTAGAGGACATAGAACCCACACAGCCTCGCCAGGTCGATACCATCTTTCTAGTAAAGTTGCTTTAAGAAGCTGACGTTTCGTTGCTGTGTCAGATATTCCGGTCCATGGGGTGAGAAACAACAATATTCATGGATGGCATTCCCGGGGTTAAAATTTTCCGGAGGTAAAACGACCCCTCATTCGGATCTCCGGGCGGGGGCTCCTCCAGGGACCAATTCATGCAAGACCAAGAATAGTAACATCCCCGAATGGGAAAATTTATAGTTGAGTTTTGTAACATTAGAGATTTAAACACGAATATCAATGCAGTACAGGAACGTCTGCAGGAAAACAAACCTCACATTCTAGCACTGTGTGAAACAAAAGTCCAAGCCTCGTCAAGCACAGTTAATTATCTGTAACCAGGATACGACTTTCATTCCCGATTTAGACGTAACTTCGAAATTGGCGTTTTTGTCAGAAGTGACCTCTCCTGCCAACGCGAGGCAGTCTTTGAGCCTCCTGACTTTGACGTCATGTGGCTTAGGATAACTGACCGACAAACGACGAGATTTATCTGTTGCTTATACCTACCACCCAGCGATAAGCACTAGAGGACAGCTTTTTTGTCCCTGACAAAAACTGTTGACTGTATACAGATAAACTTTTTTTTTGCTTTTTGCTATGTTCAAGCTTTCTTTGTTCAATCGCGTGCGTACGACCTTTTGAATACGCATGCGATTTGTTTGGATTAGTTCGTTGTTTGTTTTCACGACATTTTACTCTATTTAACACTATTGTACTGATGCAATGATTGTTGTAATTTTACGTACAATAAAGAGAGATATTATTATTATTATTATTATTATTATTAACTACCCTGAACCCGAGATAGCCATCTTGGGACGTTTTAAGATACCACATAACATAACTGTCTTAAGTACTCAAATTTCTGTGATGAAGAAGGCCGTGAAGCGGAATCGTTTGCGATCAGCTGTGGTTTTACCCAGCTCGTTGACAAACAAACCCGATTCCCGATCGCGAGGCTCGCTAGCCTTCTTGACCTCTTTTTGACCACGAACCCTCAAGTATATACTATCACGGTGAAAGTTCCACTGGGTTCCTCAGATCGCAAACTCGTGTCAACATCATGTGTCCTACCAATTATTAGTATCAAAGAAACAAGTAAACTGCGTATAGTCTGGCACTAGAAATCGGCCAAATGGAAAGATCTGAGGGGATATTATCAAGCTTTTTCATGGCGGAGTGTTTGTTTCGGCTTTAATGATCCATCTGTTTGTGCTAGGGAAGTTGCTAAAGTCATCTCAACAGGCATGGAAGCCTACATTCTCTTTGCAAGGAAACAGCACTCAAACAGCAAAGCTTGATCCAACAAAAGGTGCAAGGAAGCTGTTGCCTCCAAACAACTGGCTTTTCGCCAATGGCGAGAGAGCTCCGTCGACACAAATCACCACAATTTCATCCTTGCTCGAAACAGTCAGCCAGAACTTCACCAGATCCACGATTCCACCACTTACACGGATAGACGTGACTATCGCATCTACGGCTACTGAGAAGGCGAACTTGTTGGCGGGAGTATTTTCTTCATACTCTTCAGTCGACTTTCAGGAAAGAACCCCGCCTATGATGCCTTTCGTGGAGTCCAAAATTTCTGACATTATTTTCCGACAGCGTGTCATAAAGTGCATTATGCTAGTCTTAGACCCAAACGAAGGCCACTGGGCCCGTTGAAGTACCTGTTATTGTACTTAAAAAATACGCCATTGAGCTGTCAGCTGTTTTCTGCCGATTTTTCAATCTGTCGTATAAAAAGGGAATACTTCCTTCCCGCTGGAAATGTGCACGGATCCAGCCCATTTCCAAGAAAGGCAAAAAGACTATACCAAATAACTATCGATCAGTGGCACTGCTTTCAGTAATATCCAAGATTGTGGAGAAAGCTATTAACAAACATAATTTAAAGTACTTGGAAGGAGCTAATATATTCAGCGACCGCCAATATGGATTCCGCAAACAGAGGTCAACTGGTGACCTCCTCACCTACGTCACCGAGCTATGGAATAGCGCAGTAGAGCACCATGGGAGGAGTTGCGCTTCATATTTCTAGAGCTTTTGACCGTCTGGCATGATGGAAAAATTCTGCTTGTGGCTTGCGAGTTATCTTGAAGATCGCTCCCTTACAGGTAGCAGTCGATGGAGTTCTTTCTGAGACTTTTTCCATCAATGCCGGTGTAGCTTAGGGATTCATTTTATCTCCGACTCTCTTTCTAATATTGATCAACGATCTGCTCGAAGCAACAAAAAAACCCAATGTACAGTTTTCCGATGACAGTTTATATCTTCTTATACCGTAGATGAGCGAACATCTGCCATCGACGCACAGACTCGTAGAGAGCAAGAAGTTGTCATACTCAACAGTGACATAAAAAGATTCTAGCTTGGGAAATAGAAACCAAGTTCAATTTAATACTGGAAAAACCCACGTATTCATCTTTTCCAAAAAGGCCAACGTTCTGGAGCCAGATACGGTGATGGCGGGACACTCTCTTACACCATCGATATATCCTAGTTTACTTGGAGTGAGCCTCGGAACGAACATGTCTTGGCATGACCATGTTGCGGGCCTGGCCAAGAGTGCTTCTCAAAAACTTGGAACACTCTTCCCCACGAATAAATTTTATACACCTCAACAGGTTATCGTCTTATACAAGGCTCAAATCCGACCATACTGCTCACATGTTTACTGCATTACGGGGACTTTAGACTCACTGTAAAATAAGATAAAATATAATATTCTACAAGGCGAGACATTAATGGCGCATTTACTCTTGAGACATTGTAGGGGGCGATTCGTGCAGCACAGGAAAAATAGTAAAAAAATATATATTTCTTGTAAATCGACCGAAATATGAAGATGTAAAGTCTAGAACTCAATTTCTTCAATATTGACAAGTGTAAAGAATTTGCTTAAAATAGAGGAATTTTTCAAATATCAAATATTTCTCCCCCAAAAGCACGGTTTAAATTTACATGAATGAAATTAACTGTAGTGTTTACCTTAGTCTATATACTTATTAAGCAAACAAATTCTTTAAAACTGTCGACATAAAGAAGTTGAGTTTTCAACTTTACCGCTTTATATTTCGGTCGATTTAAAGTAAATATTTTTTTACTATTCTTTATATACTGCACGAATTGCCCCTTACAATATCTCAAGACGGAATTCGCCATTAAAGACTAACCCTGTATGTGGTACTACATAATGATATGGTAGGTATACAAGTGAGGCTACAAGTCGAGCTACAAGTATTCCATGACTTATGCATCAAGGAGACAGGGTACAAAAAATATTATTAACCAATTTCGACAAAATGTTTTTTTTTATTTACTTTTTTTACTGTGAAATCTTTACTTTTGATTACGGTCTTTGATAAATAAACAGTTTCCACACATTCACTTTTCGACCTATGACAATAGACGTAATAGCCAGTCAATAGACAATTCAGTCAAAGCCAGGAGGAATCGGATTAACTGCTCGAATGGATGGCATGCATCGAAAACTCCCTTCTCTTCTCGTACTAGCCCGAGTGACATTATTAGCGACGGGCTGCATTGCAAGCAAAGCTCTCTCAAAAGCAGTGGTCTTTTCATAATCAGCTCCTATCAGATTATCAAAGGTCTTCCTGATTGTGAGCTCTCATTTCCTCTTTTTATTATGGTAATACCTATCGTCGAGGAGCTTTTGTAAAACCCATAGATTAGGTAGGTACTTAGTATTATAGACGTCATGAATACCTTTCAAGTTATAAGGAATATAATTTAGGGAAATTGATTCCATTTCAGGGAATTGCTAATTGTGAGTTGGAATTTTAAAATATTGTTATTCTGTTCAGAGAAAATGGCAGTAGGTACTGCTTGGGAATAGCTAATTGTGCAACTGGATTGGATTATGATCTGCTCTTTACATTCGCATTTTAGTACGGAAAACTTTTCATATAGAAGATATTATTCGAAATTATTGAAAGGCCCCGCACAGATGATTATGGAACTCAGCCATCCCTTAAAATTGTTAATGCAAATATGTTATTCAACTGTTTATGGTGATCAAAAGTCTCCATGGGTATGAAGTGAATCTGTATACAGGGTGCACCATGTATCCTTCTCTATATTGCTATCTCCTAACGCTAAGAGATACAGGGTCGGTTAAACAAGTCCAAAGAAGCGCAATTTTGTGGCCATCTCGAATCAGTCAAGACATGCAAAATATCCGTGACCGTTCCTGAAATATCCTGGAAAAACTGAAAAATCGAGATTTCTTATTTTTGCCACATCTTTTTCATTATTGGAGATTAATAAATAATTTTTTGTGGGCTTACATAAGTCGGCAAGAGCTACCCATCCGACATTTCAAAAATTTTCAAAGCCGACTAGATCCCAGGATTTTCATAGTCAACTTTCGTTTTTCTTATGGCCACCATATTGTTTTTTTATGTTGTTCGGTATAAAAAAAATCATAAAAACTAAAAATTGTTAAACTTCAAAAAATAAATTAAAAATTTTTTTGTTATTCTTTTTTCTTTAAAAAAGACAACTTTTAAGACCGAATTTCATAGATAAATTAAAAAACCATAAGGCAAGCACTATTTCGGTGTATTTTACAAATGTTGACGTTTTTCAACGATTTTTTTTTGTTTTTTTTTTGAAGAATAAAAATTTTAAAAATGTTTTTTTTTGAAGTTTATTAATTTTTGGTTTCCATTATTTTTTTCATATCGAACGACGTAAAAAAATAATATGGCGGCCATAAGAAAAACAAAAGTTGACTGTGAAAACTCTTAGATCTAGTCGGCCTTGAAAATTTTTGAATTGTCAGATGGACAGCTCTTAACATCTTATGTAAGCCTACAAGAAATTATTTATTAATTTCCAATAATAAGAAAGATATGGCAAAAATAAGAAATCTCCATTTTTCAGTTTTTTCAGGATATTTCAGGAGCAGTCACTCTTAGCGTTCAGGAGATAGCAATTTAGAGAAGGATACATGGTGCACCCTGTATTGGGCCACGCCAAATAGGACGATTTGAAAATTTTTGGTTTTTGATTTCCTCAATTTTTTTCATTTTTGAGTACCTACTCCTTTAAAGAACCTTTCTGGTAAATTTTGAGATTTTTAAAATTATCTCTTAAAAATATTTCTTAACAAATGGTTTAAATTGAAGCATTTTCTTTTTAATTTTTGTTTTCAAATGGACCTAATGACTAATTACTTCGTTATTAATGGACCTATGAAGACGGTTAATTTAGCAGACGAGAGGAATTTTTGTCGCGTATTTTAGTTGTGAAAACAGGAAATCAATTGAAAGTCAACGTCATGTGTAATTTGGTAATTTCCTAAAAGGGAAAACTTAAAATTATTAAATTTTATTATCGTCTGGAGACAATGAAATACAGTCTTTTGCTTTTGGTTTTCCTCTTTTTTCAATTGCTTTTCCTCTTTTTTCAATTGCTTTTCCTAATTTGTCATATGCTTTTCCCATTTATCAAACGTCAGTGCGTGATTTTTCAATTGTAATTCCTCTTTTGTCAAATGATATTCCTTTTATATCATGCTTTTCCAATGTTTATTATAACGTCACTATACGTAAATGGGAAAAGCAATTGACACAAAGTGAAACTGATTTGACATAAAAGGAAATTGATTGATAAATCAATGACTATAATCATTGATAGATAGAAAAATAAGAAACTCATTTGACAAATAAGGAAAAGCAATTGACAAAAGAGGAAAACCAAAAGCAAAAGACTGTAAAATTGCTTATTATATGGTTTGCGTTTAAAGTGAGTAATTTTGAGAATAACAAGTGAAAATCGCCATTTTTCGATTCTCAAAGTTATTTACAACTAAAATGTGATATGATAAAATATCAGAAAGAAACTTACAGTCTTTTGCTTTTGGTTTTCCTCTTTTGTCAATTGCTTTTCCGTATTTGTCAGATGAGTTTCTTATTTTTCTATCTATCAATGATTATAGTCATTGATTTATCAATCAATTTCCTTTTATGTCAAATCAGTTTCTTTGTGTCAATTGCTATTTACGTATAGTGACATTATAATAAACATTGGAAAAGCATTTTATATAAAATGAATCTCATTTGACAAAAGAGGAATTTCAATTGAAAAATCACACCGACGTTTGATAAAATGGGAAAGCATTTGACAAATTAGGAAAAGCAATTGACAAAAGAGGAAAACCAAAAGCAAAAGACTGTACATAGCTCTCTCTTAACTTTTAATGTCCCATTTCATGCTGTAGAATAATTTTTTTTATTTTGATTTAATTTTTATTAATCTCTGATTTCTCATCAAGTTTAGATACGGACTTGTAATTTTTACGATATTTTATCTTATTTTCGTTGTAAATAACTTTTATAGTCGAAAAAAGCCGATTGTCACTTGTTTTTAACTTACAAGTTACTCACATTAAACGCAGCTCGTATAGGACATTTTTTTCTATTTAGGTACTACTGAACAGACAATATTGAAAAGTAATAATATAAATTATCTAACAGTAGTAATTTACTGATACAGTAAAAATAATTATAAGTAATAATATTTAAAATAAATAATGGTAATAAGCTTACCATTTTAAAAAGTTGCTTTTGTTGGAATATCGCATGACGTGGACTGGCAATTATTGCTTTTTTGTTTTCACCAATACGCGGCAAAAAATATTCTGTTTTTCAAATTTAGCAATGGAAAGCAGTAGATTGTTCATCACC
Organism: Malachius bipustulatus; assembly: GCA_910589415.1. Taxonomy (NCBI): domain Eukaryota; kingdom Metazoa; phylum Arthropoda; class Insecta; order Coleoptera; family Melyridae; genus Malachius; species Malachius bipustulatus. The sequence continues at coordinate 32,903,575 of OU342630.1, forward strand.
CTTAACACATATTTTTATACTTCACTCCCATGGAGACTTTTGATCTTCATAAACAGCTGACTTACCATATTTAAATTTTAGCTTGGTTTATTCTATTGGTAAGTGTGATAAAATACTATGGTCCCGTTTTATAATAAAATTTAGGGTCCAATTTCACCTTGGATACTGTTGTTTTTAACAATAATTTAAAGTGACTTTGAACTAAAGTGACTTCAAAATTTATTATGAAACCGACCGTAATTCAAAGATCCCTGGTTCGAATCTATCAAAAACCGCTTTTAGTTTTATTTTGCAATTTGGGCAGTCGTGTAGGCAACTATGTTAGCTGGTATAATGCCCCTCAGTCGTGATATACATTGGAAAGTAAAGAAAAACTATGAAAACTGCATTACCGACAAACTCTCATTCCATTGCTACATTTTAGGTCTAGGTATGAATCTGTTTTCTTCATCCTTCTTTTTCTCTTGATAGGAGATTTGTCCCTCGCTGTACTGGAACTCAGCCACTAAGGTATCGACCGAGGTATCGAGCTTATCGTATGGTTGTTAATTTTTTATAAACAATGATTTTGTTTTTTTTTTGTATGCATGGGAATGCGCTGATTTTTTTCGTATTGGTACTTTCTATTCCGTATTAATTATTCAATTTTCTTATTTTATAAATCACTTAAATACCTATACAATAAAAATACCACTCAATTATATCGCTCACTATCGCTTTCTTATTCGTTTCACTGCTGTCTCGGTACCAATTATTGCTTTTGCATCGCCCTTTCCGTCGTTTTATATGGGATCAGATACCTGGTGACTCTTTTACTAGTCATCCTTTCTCAGTCATTTGTAGATATGTTTTCAGAACTTGTTCAGTCTCAAGAAGTCGTGAACTATCCAATAACAACCTATCGCACACTCGGGCGAAATTTAAAGCGTCTCATGCTTTTTTCTATATTTCTTAATTTTTTACCATTCTGTCTTTTTATTATTTTCAAGTAAAACGGTTTAAAAAATGTTGCTTTAACATAATTTTTCTTTGATTCAGTGTATCAAAAATCATGGCAAGTTTTGGTCGGTTTTGTATTATATTATTTTATTATTATTTTATTTATATACTCAGATTCAGAAAAAAAAAACGGGTCACCTAATATTTATTCAAAATCGAGCATTTTTTTTTAGATATTTTGGCTTTCAGGTTACACTTTCGATTTTTCCTTCCTCCTGAATGGTTCAAGAAATAATATGATACTTTTTTTTGTTCTAAGAAACAATAACAACAAGCTACCTAGCAATCGAAAAATGACAAACAAGTGCAAAACATAGGCACAATTTGCGAATTGAATGAATATTGAAACGTGAAATGATTGAATTTTAATTTTCTAACATGTTCATTAAAAAAGAGTGAAAGGGGAAGAAGGCGATTTGTCAGTAAAATTGAGAAATTGAGATTTTAGCGTTATCTGGTAGCAAAATATTGAACCTTTCTTTATACCAATACTCGTCGGGAAGAATGCGATAGGTCAGAAATTACAAGCATTTAAAATAAAGCTATACAGGGGAAAAAAGATGTCCGAGCGGTAACAGGCAAGAAGGTGGAATGTCAACTTTCAGTACCTATAGATCGAGGATTATACATATAAGAAAGAGGGAAGCTAAAAAGATCAGTCGACAAAATTTGAGCACCGAAGCAATTTGTATGGACTATGCCAAAAATTTGCATAGCCCAACATATCAACAAACGATGTTTATTATAAAAGACAGCTAGCTGTTTATTGCTTTAATATTCACGTGCTTTCAAATAATGAGAGCATTTTTTATATGTACCCAGAAACGATTGGAAAAAAAGAAAGCGATGAGGTGTGTTCTCTACTGCATCATTTTATCTATAACTTTATGGATGACAAAGTCCGTCACTTAGAAATTTTTTGTGACTCTTGTGGTGGACAAAGCAAAAACTATACCCTGTTTCGGTATGTGCATCATCTAGTCCATGTACAGAATAAATTTGATTCCATAAAGTGTCATTTCCGATAAGAGGACACTCGTACATGGGACAAAGATTTTGGTTTAATTAATCAAAAAACACGAGTAGAATCACCAAATGAGTGGGCTGAGGTATTTGAGCTAGCTAGATCAAAGCCAGCTCCTTTTGATGTTGTTAAAGTTAATTAGAAATTTTTTTAAACATGCACTAAACACTTTACGAGTAATTTTTACAAACCTAAATGCTCATTTCAATCTCGACCTATTAGGGAATTAAAAGTTATTAAAGGAGAGCCGCAGTTTTTTTATTTCCGATCCTCTTGGAATGGGGCATGGAAAACCGCAGTTATAGTAGATTAAAAAAAAAATGGAAAAGCTATTGTGCAACAAAAATTGAGAATTAATTTAAACTACCAGGCCTATCATATCAAGAACTCCTTCCAAAATCTGATGATAAGTACCAGAACTTGCAAGACTTGAAAAAATTTTGCCTCAATCCTGCAGCCATTGACTACTACAATGAACTACCTCACGCAAAAAAGTCCCAAAAATCAAGACCAGAAGCAAAGAAGCAAAAAGAAATAGAGTGCAAGGAAAAAATAAGAAAATTGACACTGAATAAGAAAACTACACTAAATAAGAAAACAAAAGTCTGAAACCCAAAATCCAACAGTTAAAATTAAAAATGGCAATTCTTCTGCATGACAAAATCATATTATTATGCATTACTTATGTTATTTTATGTTTCTTATAGAATGTTTTTTATTTTTGTTATTTATAAGAAAATTTTATTTTTAGTGATTATTTAGTGAGAATATTACTGTGTGAGAATAAATTCTGTTGACATACCACCTTCTTGCCTGTTTGAGTTTGACGTTAGTAGAAAAAAAAATTTTTCTCTGAAATACAACATAATTTTATTTTGTTAATGTTACCGTATCATTTAAAAGACAATAAAGAAACATTTTTAAAATTGTCACTAAATTGTCTTTCTTTAAAAAGGCACAGTGTGATCTTAAAAGCTTAAAAACGCTTTCCTGCACATTTCACTTTCTTTGACAAATCGCCTTCTTCCCCTGTACCCTTATCATTCTTTTGTTATATTCCAGGAGGAAGTACCTGAGTCCTTTATCCATGCAAAATCAAAAGTGTGTACTAAAAGCCTAAATATTTCAAATGAATAACAAAAATAATAAAAATGATTGAAAAAATAAATATAAAAATATAAAGCGGCCCAGTTTTTTGGCACCTGAGTGATTATTCTATATTATGGGTAACGATACTAGTAAATCTCCAGTGGGAAGTTTTATTTGTCGTAAGTTTTTCTCGTTCCATGCAACGCCATTTTTCTGGGATAAGACGGGCCTTGATAATATGTCTGTGTGTGTTATTTTGGCATTGAACGGCTCGCTTCTTTATTATGCTTCCTTTATTTTCTGTTTTTTTTTCTTTATTTACATTTTTTTCTTTTTTTTTTTGAGCCTCAAACAAAGGAATAGGGTTTGGGGGGTCGACAATGATCACAACGCGTCTAGGGGTCCATCAAGACTACTTTTAAGCTAGAGAAAACAGGACCATTGAATCATATGGGTCTCAACAGGCAGATAGTGCACACAGGAATCTTAATTCCTAATTATTGTACACCTCTTCCTTTCTTTTTTCCGCCTTTTCCTGTTTCCTTCACCTCACTTTTCAATTACTATTTTGATATAATAGTATACATATGCGATTTTTAAGTTTTTTTTTTTGTCATTTAAGTCTAAAATTTATTTTTTCAACCCTTACTTCGTAGAATCTCTGCATATTTATTGATTATGAATAAAACACTAATGTTTTATAAAATTCTACTGTATATTGATGGATGGTAGAAACGTTACACGTGTTTCGCTACTTTTCATGTAGCATCTTCCTACATGAAAATGCTACATGAAGATGCTACATGAAAAGTAGCGAAACACGTGTAACGTTTCTACCATCCATCAATATACAGTAGAATTTTATAAAACATTAGTGTTTAATTCATAATCAATAAAAAAGTCATTTAAGTCATTTTTTTTTTGCATGTAGAATTCATTAAAACAAACAACTTTTCCAAATAAATTTTCCCAATCAAGTCAAAAATAAAAGAGATATTATAGCCTTTAATAGTTAAAAAATGAGAGTCCAGCCCTGTAATAAATTCTGCATTAAGGTCTGACAGAAATCCATAATTTAAGTCTGATAAGAAGATCTTATTAAATGCTTCTGTTTGAAAAAATCACACTTGAAAATTACTAAATTTTCCTAAGTCAGGAGAAAATAGTTTCCAGGACAATGATATTATTAAGAGCAATTTGGTTGAATTTTCTAGTCTTTGTTTTTTATTCAACCTCTCTACATATTATATTAATTGAGTTATTTTAGTTTATTTCCTATTGTTTTTCTTTTGTTTCCTAGGCAACCTTAATAGGTAGGTAATGCAATTTTTGTTTCATATAATCGTTTATATGTTAAAATTGGTTTAATTAGGTACCTGAATTAATTAAGTACAGGGCTGGGCTTTCATTTTTTCAAACTATCAACGGCTGTATCTCTTTTATTTTTGACTTAATTGAGAAAAGTTATTTGAAAAAGTTGTTTGCCTTACTGAATTCTACTAAAAATACTAAAAATGAATCAACTTAAAAATAACCCTTACTTACCTTGATTTTCTTGGGATGCCAAAGCTGTTGAAAAACGCGATACACGGCTCTGTTTTCGCGTATCTCGGCGAATAGCGCGATACTATACATCAAAAAATATATTCAAACGGTTATTTAAGTCGGGTCGATATTTTAACATAAATGTTTTTCTCAACTGAATAATTAATCCGGTTTGCATTGTTTTGACTAAATTATTTATGACATTGAATCAATAAAAATGTAGAATTTATTAATTACCAGCAGGTACACGATGTGTCCCAGATTGGTGATGCATGCGTTGAGATCTCGGCTGCTCTAGGAGATAGGAGAACTCATGCGGGAAATGTTTTTGGTAATTTTATGAGTTACCAAAAAGTACACAATGAAACCTAACAAAACCTTACGTGACTGTACCCTTTGCCTGAAATCTCTCGCAAAACGGTCATAGAGCTATCTTAGATTTTGAGATATTTTAATTTTCTAAATACCTAACTTCTTATTTCTGATTATTTGTGAAAAACCGAAACTTTGTGAAGACAACTTTCATTTAGAATCTGTAAATTGATAAACTTAGTCTGATGATTTTCATTTGCAGGTTTCAGTTAATCGGAATCATCCATTAACTCTGTTTTTTATGCACGCAATATTCATTTTTTACTAATTTACTAAGTTAGACAGACCATTTCATTATATTTTTAATGATGTAACTAACACACTTTGAAAGAAAACATATAAACACTGTTCCGTTATCGTAATTGATGTGGTCGTTAGAAATTATTAATATCTACAATTCGTTCGTCAACGTAAATTCGTGGGTTCGAAGAACATTCAGCCCCTACCCCTTCCTTCCCTTTTACCCGCACATGCAAAGACAAAAGTGAGAAGGAAGAAGAAACACTTGGTCAGCCGAAGTTCTCGGAGCAAATGGTATTGGATGGATCGTCAGACATCCTCCGAATTCGTGTTAATAACACTCGTAATAATTAATCGTAATAATATCGTGAACCTAAAATAACCGCGGCTTATAATCGTGAACTTAAATTAACCGCGCCTTGCAACCTCGGTTTAATCGTTAAATTAAGTGATCTACAACCAAAGGTCAGTAACTACCAATTCGAATTATTTACTGTGCATACCTACCTACTCCTGTTTCTTTCGGGGTTAAAACCCTGGTCCTTCAGCCTATAATTAAACCATTAATTGGCCCAAATTTTGGGCCTTCGCCCGCATCAAACAAACACAAAAAAATAATTGAAAAGTGAAATTTTGACATTTTCAAATTTATGTTGACAGTTACAACAAAGTTGGATAAATAAAAATTCGATTTAATCACAATGGTTGCGTTCAAAGTCGACTTATCCAGCTACTGAAGTCTACACTTCTTCAAAGCAGCGCTATTTCTGCTGTCACTATCTATTCTTTGTTTTATTAATTATTAATTGACATTGATGTAAAGAGAATTAAAGTAGCTTTCAAATGATTATCACTTGATGTCTGTTCCCTACTCGGTTCCCTATGTGACAAGCAAAGTGGTAGCTAACTCTGCCAAGGGGACGAACTTGAGCAGCTAAATTTCTCACTCAAATATGTCCCCCTCGATAACAAAATTAACCTGTTTCGGCGTTTTTCGCGTACATCTTCAGTTTCTAAGGTATTACGCCTGTTACTTTTTGTTCGGCCACCTTGTATATCTAATGGTTGTTGTATTTTATTTACATATTTTATCAGAGTGTAGCAATTTGTTTTGACAATTGACAGTAATGAGTCAGCATCATAGCTAGTTTTTGCTCAGCAGTCACACATAAGCTGTCAACACATCGACTTTGCTGTCAAGCTGACGGCTTTGAAAGCAACCATTATGTAACATTTAAATATTTTAATCAAATTTTAAATACATTATCATGAAATGTGGTTTAATCAATTTTCTATTTAAATAAAAAAACATCTTACTTGTTTTATTCAAAGAGTACAAAAATTAAATGTGGAAACAAAAATCAGACTAGAAGACTAAAATCTACACGAAAAGTTGTCTTAAGAAAGGTTTTATTTTATTTTAATAATAAGAAATGAAAAAGTCATGAGGATATTTAGAAAATGCAGCCCCTGTTTCTAACTGAAGCGGCCGATAGCCCAATGGGTTAGACGAGCAGTCTACTAATCCTACTGGTGCCTTGGGTGTTGTGTTTTGTTAAAACTATTTATATAATTACAATTTGTGTATAGCTATACATTATGGTCTAGATCTCGATGCCACAAATTACCAGAGTGGAGGGACTATGTCTTACCTATACATATGTTAAGACCGGTGCTCCCTCTTTATTACAAAAAAAAAGATAGCCATGACCTTTGGAGAGCGGTTTCAGGTATAGGCACGTCAAATTTCTGCTTTAGTGATTTGCGTTAGGTTTCTTGTAGGTACTTGTTTTTGATCTGGTTCTTTGAAAGTTTTACGATATCGCTCACAACATCAAAGATAAAGTCGGTTCATTCTTGTCATGAAACGTAGATTTTCATAATTATTGTTACATCCAATTAATCGTTATATGAGGATAGAAAAGTGATTTTTTATTGGATGCAGTCAAAATAATTACCCGTACTTTTGATGGAAAATATTTAGAAACCGATTTACTACTCCCAATTAACGATCGATAGTTCCCGGTCTAGCAAATCCCTCCTGACTACTCAGGGAACTCGTGCGTGTACACACCCCTGCGTTGCCAGACTCGAAGATTTGTCCTGCATTTAAATATTTATCTTCAAATTACTTAGACAACCGTTTTGTTGAAAAGAATTTGATTCTTCATAGTGGAATTATTATGTCATCACTTTTGGTCATACATCAAAATTATATTTTTGACATTACTAGAACGATTTTGGGTTTTGAGTTATTAAATGGTTATTATTACAAGAGTTGATATAATAGGTTTCTCACTGGCATGGTACACATCCCCACGTTTTTCTCCCATAAACGAATTTATGGGTATAAATGACAAAAAAAATTCGAGTTTAAGTTTGACCATTTGAGGTCCAGGCCTACTTGATTAGGTAATAAATTTTATCATATTTTGATGTTTGCCTGCCTTGACAGGAGCAATATTTTTGTTTTCTATATAGGTGAAATATCTCTTCTGCACGAAATAACAAAAAAAAAAAAAATTATCGAGAAAAATTTCTCAGAATTCCAAATTATAACGCGTTGGTACTACCCGAATTTCATAACCACAGCCTATATTGATTTTTTCTCTCCATTTTTTTGCAAAATTTTCATATTTTTTTTAATGTTGTAATCAAGGTTGTAATTATTGATTTAAATTTTACTCTCCATTTTTGTCAGTATGGAAATACCTTGATTAGAATGATTTAGTGATATTGGCGTTAGCGTTTTTCACAATCTCGTTCCAAAAGAGTGTTGATAACTAATTCTAAGACATATTAAAATATAGCATGCTTAGAAACTTTAAGTTTTAGACTTACAACTTAAGCGCAGTGCGTATTTTCAGATGTTTGTTATCAATAGACCCTAGTAAATCAAATTTGGTCTTAATGTTATTTCCGAAAAAAATTTTGTAAAAAAAAAATGTTCTTTGCTAGTCTTTCTGAAACAAAAATTAAAAAAAGTACCTAAGTCGATAGTTATGAAAAAGACGTACTTTACTTACACAGAAAAGAAAAATGAAAGACTTTGTCAAGATCTAATTAATTTAGTTTAATAAAAATGAAATTATAGTAAAAATTTTTATCTAATCTAGCAGGCCTGGATCCCAAATGGTCAAGTGTTAACTCCAAAATGTTTTTGTCGTTGATTCGCTTATTCTGGGACACACTGTATATTTTATTGAGGTATCTTTAAGAAATTTTATCTGTCCGGTACTTCCGGTTTTTCCGAAAGTGATGAGAACTTTTTATTTTAGATGGGACTTATGTATTGGGTATATTAAGCATTGTCTTAATATAATCTATAATTGTATCCATTTTCATATTGTCTGAGAAAATTCAATACGAATGGCTTTTACAGTGGAGTTCAAATTGCGCAGTTTATTACTTATGAGTTATAAACAAGTGACAATCGCCTCTTTTCAAATTTCAGAGCAATTTGCCTCAAAAGTGGCTCAAGATATCGGAAAACGGCTTTATTAAGGTACCTACTTGAACATTCGTGAAATTTCATTCGCATACAGTTGGAGACTACTTGAAAAGTTATTACAGGGACACGTAAGCCGTTTTCCTATATCTTGAGCTATTTTAGGGGTACATTCCTTTGAAGTTTAAAAAAGGGGACTTTCATTTGTTGATAACTCATAGATTATTCGATGTAAGCTCCAAATCTTTGCAAAAGCCATTACTTTTAAATTTTTGAGGTATTGTAAAAATGCAACAATATACAGGGTCAATAAATAATTAAAAATAAATAGTTGGTGAAAAAAATAATAAAAAATAAAAAATTCCGCAAAAGTCGGAAGTAGGAAACATGTCGCACATATCGGTCAAAAAGTGCTTGTCTTATTTCAGTCTTATGGAGTCAAAAAATGTGTTACATAGTTGCAAAGTTCATTAATTTTGCGCAGGATGCAACACAATATAAAAAGATTTAAAGAAACAATACACTCGTAAGTCGATTAGGATCTGGGAAACGTGTGAGGTGAGGGGACACGCATAATTATCATAATTATATATAATTATTCACATACCTAGATCACGCGTGGTTGAATTTTCTTTCGCAAAAAATGCACCTCGAGTCGAAATCCAAGTCTAACTCAAAAAGAGCCCTTGAAAACGATTGTAATTATTTTTGATATGTTGTTCTTTAAGGATTTCACTGCTATTTCAGGCAATGCAAGCGCCCAAAAAGCTTTTAGGCAGTATTTGTGGTTCCAAGAGGTCGTCGAAATTGCTGAGGTACAGAGAAATCAATGCTAATTTCAAGCAATATAAATCTTTTGAATTAGGTGATTTAGCAATTATTTATCATTACTTCTAATTTTTATTGCATTAGGTGCCTACGTATACACACCTAAAATATTCCAAAGAATTACTAAAAACAATCATATTCCGCAGCAACTAGGTACCTACACATCAGGGATGTGTCGATAAAATGGAGGATTCCTTTCTTTCGTTGAAAATATATTATCAACAAATCTTATTTTTCTCAACCAAAACTGTATTTTCTTTCTGCGTATTAGATATAATAAATGGCAACATTGACTCACTCCGGCAACTATGTATGCATGGCAACGTCCTTTGAAGTCTAAATCTCTTAGTCGGAGAAGGACTCGCATGCCGCCGTGCATCCAAATCGAAGCATTTTAAGTTGTAAGCGGAAGGTTTTCCAGTGGAAAACTCGCCTAATAAAATATGCAATAGATAGGTACCTGAAGTATTTTATTTATGACAGGCTGAATCTATCTAGAAGTTTAGATATATCGCAGCTTATCAAAAAATATGTTTGCTACGGATAGAGAGTTTCAACTTATGCTTATGCTTAACTTTGAAGGGGATACTGAGTGAGCACAACCGGGTGAAACATTGGAAGAGAAAATCGTTTAATTGGAATAATTGAATGAATTAAAGAGGGGTAAATTTTCCCAGTACTGGACCTGCATAATTTGTATAAGGGTAGTGATCCACTGTATTTTTATCTTGCCTGGGAAAGATTTCTTTTTCAACACATTCTTCCTGAATTCTTTTTCATCACTGCATCTATTTTAAATGTTTTGTCAATAACTATTAGAAATTTCAAAAATCTGTTATAATTACAACTTTAATAACATTTAAGCGCTGACCGGAAGCCCGCATACATAGATTAGCCATGCACCCGTAGGTATGCCCAAATAAATTTTTTCAACTTAATTACATTATCAACAATATCCTTTTCATGTTAATACAGATAAATCTTCATCTCGTTTGTTTAATTATTTTCAAAATAAAACCGGGTCGTAAAGTTTTATTGGGAATGTACTTGAGTATCTTGTATGAGAAACAATGTAGTGTCAACACATAGACCATGAATTTAGTGAATATAACCCGTTCATCACAATTGAACAGGTATTTCCTCGACTATTATAACAGGGTGTATCTTTAATATTGGGAAAGAATTTAATGGCAGACTCTTTGGTGAAAAATAAACAAAAAATTTCCCATTAACGTGTATCCGGAAACGTGTACCTACCGTTTTCGAGATACAGGGTGTCAAAAAAGGACTTTTTTCCAGTTTTTTAGGATATCTCGGAAACCTTATAAGATACATGCGTGGGATTTTTCCCCCTAATATCTACAACATTGGACACATTTATATTTTAAAAGCGCACTTTTGACAGCCAATATTTTCTTCACGAAAAAGATACTCTTGTTCATAATTGCTAACGTGAGCCGTTTTCGGTAAAAACGGATATTTACGATGAAAAACTCGCTTTGGATAAATATATAAGGAATGTCATTTACCAGCCGGCTAGCTCCCAATAAATTTGCAATTAATATCAAATTATTGATAAAGTTAGCAATAACAATCAATAAATGGCAAGGCACATTAAGAGCAATCAGATGAGGTGAAATAATAAGAGCGACACATATTAGAGCAATTTATTTCAACAAAATGTCCTTATAAAAATAGCACAATCAAATAGATGACAATAATAGAAATGAGAACTTCACATTAAGTATATCAGTAATAATTAAAATATCACAAATTATAATATCACAGGCAGACACAAAAAAAAGATATAAAATACGAGTAAAGTAAAACATCAGCCATTCACAGTGGACAGGTAGTAATAACGTTTATAAAAATGAGCGTAAATTAATGATCGAAAATACACAATTATTATCACAAGATCTCCTGGGATCACGGAACAGTAATGAAATAAGTATTAACAATGGATAGGTACACATGCATTGCCTGTCGTCGAATTAATTTTAAAAGCAAGAATAAATAATTATTCAATACTCACCCTGTCGAAAGAGACCAATTCACACACAAGCCTAGTCTATGACACACTAGCTATCCTATGCTAGCGAAATCACCGAATTTATTTCTAACCTTATCAATTGGAAAAAAATTATCGACGGCGACCACAATCGACCACTCGAAGATCTACGATCGTCCGAAGGAGGCTCCCCACCAAAAGATGCCCGGTAAAGCTGGAATAAAGATGGAATTTTCAACTACCTAATTCAGCGACATGCCCATACAGGCTGATCACGTCCACTACCGCACTATTGAGCACAAAATTATTATTTAAAGATACAAAAAGGTTACATCACAAGTGGGATGTTACAACCTGTCTCGAAAAATTAAGAGCAAAATAACTTCGCTCATTCCTAAGATCTCCGCAAGTGACACATGAAAAAACTGAATTGGTATTAAAAAAGTAGCGTCTATCAATGATGTAACATGTATACAAAACCTGAGTTTCGTATCTCAATGGCCTACATAATTATAGAATAAAACAGATAGCAAGAAACTTGCTTATAACTTGGAGCAAACCAGGTTACTGGATGACATAGAAAGTCACAGTCTACTAGGTATGCCCTCGGATATAATGCCTAAGATAATCATGAACCGCTCTGCTTATAAGGTCCTTCTTCTGAGAAGAGACGTGTGGGAGGACAACCTAAATGAACTCCTGAAAGCAGATTTCAGTTGGTTCATCGATGGATCCAAGACGCATCCATAGGAGCTGGAGCTAGGCTGTGTAGCGCTAGCTCGAATAATAGAGTATTCTTGAGCCTCGGCCTTCACGCAACCATTTCCCAGGCCCAAATCTATTCCATCCTCAAAGAGCTCTGTGCGCAGTTGCAGGAAAAGATGCACTGTCAACGCAGATCGATAAAGATATTTTCAGACAACAGAGCGGCTATAAAAGTTCTTAGATCCAGTCACTGCAAGTCTAAGTTAGTCTGGAACTGTTAACTAACCTTGGAAGCTCTAGCAAAGAGCAACGAAGTAACTCTGATCTGGATTCCGGGCCATGTTGGATAATGGAGATAACGAACTTGCCGACTCTCTGGCCAGAAAAGGTGACGAATCCGACTCTATTCGCCCAGAATCAACATTTGGCATACCATTAGATATTGCCAAAACAACAATACGAAACTGGGCTGAGAGGGTTTCTCCAGCACTGGCAAAACTTACCAAGATTGGACCATTCGAAGGTTTTTATAAAGGGTACTTCGAAAAAAAGGACCAAAAAACAATGGGAGCTTAACAGGAAAGAACTGAAAACCCTAATAGACCTATATACTGGGCACTGTAAGCTGAATCATCATTTGGATGATAATAATAATGCTTGGAGGTTGACGAAACAGCAAAACATATCCTATGCGTAAGTGTCCCACTTTGAGAAAGACCAGATTACAAACCTTCGGGAGAGACTTTGTCACACCAGAGGACTTGAATAGATTAACAACAGTCAAGATGGTCAGTTTCCTCAAAGAGGCTGACCTGATTGGGTTAATGTAGCATGATTAGATATGTGCCATAATAGACCTTCGGTCACAGTGGAGGTGTCATAATGGCCCACTTACGATAAATCTAATCTAATAATCTAATCCGTATCTCAAACGGTTCCCCAGATACGTTTAAAAAACGGGGCATTTCTGGACACATGTTAATAGAAAATTTTATGTTTATTTTTGACGCAAGAATCTTATCTTTAAATTTTTTCACAATAATGAAAATACACCCTGTTTAAATTGATATCTCCAAAGAGCAGGAGCCCGTTTCATAAAACATTTGCAAGTGACAATTCGACAAATAATTGCCACATGTATTTCGCGTCAAATTTCTAAAACCAATGTATTCATTATGTGGTTATAGAAATTTGTCACAACAAATGTGATAATTTGTCGAATTGTCACTTGTAAATGTTTTACGAAACGGGCCCCAGACCGATAGCAAATCATTCCAAACCGTAAAAATCTCTATAAATGTTTTTTTGCGCTATCGAATGCTTAAATATTTGAACTAATTATAGCTGAGAGGATTAAAACCTTTCTTGACTCATTCATGCTGTTATCCAAATCACAGTTTGGCTATCGGGTGGGTGTTTTTGCTGTTGAGTGTTGAGGAAGTCAGTTGTTTTGTTGAGCAAATTGTAGACGCATTTGATGGAAAGCATACGTCCGCCGCTGTCTTATGTGATCTCCAGAGAGCTTTTGAGTTTTGACTGTGTGTCTCACAGTGTTCTTATAAATAAATTATATCGCTATGGTATAAGAGGAGTGGCGCTGCAGTTAATTGAGGGATTTCTATCTGGTAGAAAGCAGTATGTTGAATATGACAGTGTTTCATCCGATATTCGTGAAATTAGGCATGGAGTACCCCAAGGTTCGGTGTTGGGACCACTTTTGTTTGTTATTTACATTAATGACTTAATTGAATTTATGAAACCTGAAAAATGTATATTGTATGCTGATGATACGACTGTTATATTAGTAGGGAATACAGTAGAAGCCGTGAAAATTAAAATAAAAAATGCCCAACTAAAACTTGAAGACTGGTTTAATATGAACAGACTAAAATTAAATATTTCTAAAACGCAGATTATTCATTTTTTGACTTGTCATTACATTGTAAGTACGCAGGTGGTGAATTTGTTAGGTATAAAAATTGATAGCTCCTTAAAATGGTCTCTCCATGTTGTGAAACTGTGTAGCAGGCTGTCTCGTCAGATATTTCTTCTCAGGCTGTTAAAGTCAGTTATCGATGATGATTCGCTGAAAATGCTTTATTATGGTGCTTTTCACTCAATAATGTCTTATGGGGTCATTATATGGGGTTCCTCTAGTCAAAGTGATAAAGTATGTTTAAGTTGCAAAAAAGGGCAGTTAGAATTTTAGCGGGTGCGGGATATTATGACAGCTGTAGACAGTTGTTCGTAAATCTGAGAATACTTACCTTGACAAGTATGTATGTGCTTAACACACTTAATAAGATACATATCAATAAGGGAGAGTATGTGAAGCATGCTGATGTTCATGATTATGATACAAGGGGATCTGGAGACTTAGTACCTTTGAGGTCCAGGCTGCATATATCATATTGATAAATAAGATTGATGTCTCACCATACAACATTCTGCCGAGGAATATTAAACAGCTGCCTATAAATAGGTTTAAAAAACTTCTAAAAGAGGCGTTATTGCAGGGTTGTTTCTATTCTGTTAAGGAGTATAAGGAAAATATTGCTGGATATCTTGCTGCATATCCAGAGTAATTATTAATTCTGTAACATCAAGTTTAGTATGTATAGTGACATTATTTTTTATAGTGATGTTATTTTTTATGTTTTCTTGGTTTTCTTATGTTAAGTGGCTTAATAGCCTTAGCGGTCATCAATTATTATTGTGTCTGTTATTAATATCTCTTTATAATGACGTGCCTAAATGTATACAGGGTGTCCCATAACATGTGGGCAATCTCCCGGATTTGGGTATATTTCGTAAAAATAAATGAAAAAATATCTATAAAATTAATTCCTCAGAGACACCCCTACAAAGATATTAGCTGTTGAAGTTGAGGGTTGAAAATCAATTTTTTGCAATAACTTTTTTATTTCTTGACCGATTTTGATAATTTTTGGTGTTATTTTGTATTATTTTGGACTGTTTAGAATAGTGTTTCATAATCTTTGGTAGCACATACATAGACCTCGGGATGGCATAACCCCCTCATTCACTTGAAAGAAAACAATTAAAATAATAATTTTACAATTTTTTAAGGTTAATTTTCCTTTTCTTTGATATTTTTTACATAAAAAATGTATCCTATTTTATTTCGATAGAGCGAACCGTTATCGAGATAAACGTCCTTCTAATAGGTGATGCGTCGCAGGAACTTTTTTCAAATTTCAAGTAAATTTTAACAAGATGGCTGACCTATGACAGTAAATTGAGCAGGAAACAAAACAATAACTTAATTAAATACACGTCAGTGTCAAAGATTTCATTTCATGCAGATTCAATTCTAACTGATTTTCTGCGTATTCAGCGTTTTTGTAACTCATTTTAAAATCAGTTAGAATCTGCATGAAATGAAATCTTTGACACTGACGTGTATTTAATTAAGTTATTGTTTTGTTTCCTGCTCAATTTACTGTCATAGGTCAGCCATCTTGTTAAAATTTACTTGAAATTTGAAAAAAGTTCCTGCGACGCATCACCTATTAGAAGGACGTTTATCTCGATAACGGTTCGCTCTATCGAAATAAAATAGGATACATTTTTTATGTAAAAAATATCAAAGAAAAGGAAAATTAACCTTAAAAAATTGTAAAATTATTATTTTAATTGTTTTCTTTCAAGTGAATGAGGGGGTTATGCCATCCCGAGGTCTATGTATGTGCTACCAAAGATTATGAAACACTATTCTAAACAGTCCAAAATAATACAAAATAACACCAAAAATTATCAAAATCGGTCAAGAAATAAAAAAGTTATTGCAAAAAATTGATTTTCAACCCTCAACTTCAACAGCTAATATCTTTGTAGGGGTGTCTCTGAGGAATTAATTTTATAGATATTTTTTCATTTATTTTTACGAAATATACCCAAATCCGGGAGATTGCCCACATGTTATGGGACACCCTGTATACAGGGTTATTCACGGTATACGCCACGGAAGTTTATGGCCGTGCCTCTGGATTTTTGGATCTTTTTATTTTTGGAGTGGATAGAGACCCGGCAGAGGTACGTTTTAAAATTATATTCATAATGTACAGGTGTCCCAAAAGCATGAAACATATCAAAGTTATGTTTTTTTAAATGGAATGCTCCTATGTTATTGCATTTTTGGATTGCCTGGGAAGAAAAAAGAAGATTGGCTTTTACAGTTGGTGTTTAAATTCAGTAGTTTTTGAGTTATAAACAAGTGAAAATCGTCATTTTTCAAGTTCAAGGCCCTGTACAAGGAAAACGGCTTAAGATAGAGAAAAACGGCTTACATGTCCCTATTTTAACCTTTCATGTACTATCCAATGATGTAGATGAAATGTTTATACAGGGTGATAAAAAATTTGAAAAATTCTGAGATTTCTCTACGCGTCGACAAATAAAAAAATCAAAGAAAGTACAAATGTTTCTATACCATAGGATAGTACATGAAAAGTTAAATAGGAACATGTAAGCCGTTTTTCTCTATCTTGAACCGTTTTCGTTGTACAGGTCCTTGAACTTGAAAAATGACGATTTTCACTTGTTTATGCATTGTCCATTGTGCATTGTGCATTGTCCGATTTGGGTAAATTTCACGTGGAAATTTTGACAGTTCCTTGACGTTCCTAAAATTTACCGCTTAGTATTTCGGAACTCTAGAACACGGGTGGTAACTTATATAGAGTTTAGGGTTTTCACAGACCAATAATGCGTGATTGAGGACGCGGGGGCGAAGCGATCCGAAGGCGGGACACGTACCTAATTGTGAAGCGGGAAATGGATGAACACAAATTCTCCCGTCTCGATTTTTGCCAAAAGGTGATCTTGGTCAAAAGCTTAAACATGAACTGCTTTTGAGAAAAACAGCATTTCAATGATGAAAAACATAAAAGTTGCAACATCTTTTGTTGTGGACAAAAACATTAAGTAGGTATTTGTTTTGGTATTTTGTTTTATTTGTTTCACTGTTAGATACAAAAATATTTAGCCCTCAAAAAATTAGATAATATTAATGACAAGATGTGTTCAAAAGCTAGGTTCTGTATCTCCAACGGTTCGTGAGTTATCGTCAAATAACTGAAAAATTTTATTTATCTCGAAATCGGTAAATTTGCGGATCCATGTTGATGGGAACTTTTTTTTAGAACGAGGTAGGGAATTACACCTTTCATTTTCCGACACATGTTTTGAAACAGGGTGTTTCAAATTTCAGGGTGTTCCATACTGTAAAGATTGTGACAGTAAATATCATTAGTAATTAGAGTTTGGACTTACTTTATTTTCAAAGTTTACTTTTCTCGCTAATGCGGAAATAACCTGCGTTTCATAACTCAATTTAATTGGAAAAGTAATATTTTCCCACTCAAATAGATCAAGCCATTATAGAGTCTTGTTTATTCATTGCGAGATGATTGTTAAAATATCGTGTTATTCGGGAAAACTTACTTACTAATTTTTTTTTTTCGTTGAAAGAACCCTACCAGCTTTAAGACGCCTCTATACTTCGGCTAAAAACAAAACTGTCTGATTGATAATGCTCTCTATAATAAACATTTGAAAGTATTTATGGGTGGATTAATAAGTAATCTAAATATTAAAGTTAAAGAAAACAAACTGTCAATTGTACTGGGATACACGATAATCTCTTTTGTTTGCATTCTTGAGATAAAAAGTTGGTGCTGTTACGTAAAGTAAATAAGTTATTTTTGTTTTCGTCTAATTTCACATGATTTAATTATTAATGTAAATTGAGACGAAATTGCATACCTTTTATAGGTACATATACAGGATGTTGTATAGATTATAATAAAAAATATACAATTAATTATTCTATGTCATTTTAAGACTCCAGATCTAATTTTTTTTTCCCTATTAGGCTGGGTTCTTTGGGTATAAAATGTCTCTAACACAATTCAAATAAAGATACATAAAAAAACTACAACAAGAAACGAAATTATGAGTCCTTTTGAGGCAAGATGGAGCCTGATCTTATGAAGAAGCGCTTTTGATTACAAATATGTAAGTTTTCCAATTCTCAGTTATAATTTATAAATATACCGGGTGGCTGATACCTGTACATTGGGCATTGCCTAAGAATACAAAATAGTTTACATTTTAACGAAATTAATATTGTTTTTGTTGGTTATTGTTAAATATTCTTTAACAATATTACATATTATTAGTAGTTTCGTATTATTTTTGTTTTATCATTGTTACTTTTGCACACGCAAATGAGTGCAAAAGTGGGAAAAGTGGAAAAAAAGTGTGGATGAAAGATGCTACCGGATCTGACTCCCAACTTTGACACTCTACAGCTCAATCACTCCAGTGATGAAGGAGAGTCAATTTTGTTACGTGTTAACTTCAATAAGAATGTGACATAGTGCAATCTACGTCTATCCAAGAGACTGGTCAGTCCAAACTCAGACAAAAGGAGTCGATAATCATACCCGCGTGCCGGATATTCCCTGTTTTCTTGAGCATCAGATACTTTGGAAAATTCCTCTGAATCATGCCAATGGAAATAATTTTGTTATTGTAAAAGGGAAAATAGATCAATAAAAAATAATCAAGTTTGGATCGCACTAGGCTCGTGTACCTTCAGGGAAAGTGAAGCATAATGTTGGAAAATGATTTGCAATTTCTTATTACAAAACATATTGTGCAATGGTTTGCACGTGATGTCGAATGTCAATCTACTATAAAAGAACACACCAAAATCTGTAAAACTATCGCGGTATGATGTTCCTATTAACATCGTATGAAAACAGTACAGTATTTTTACTCCTATAGTGAATGACATAACTACACTTCGACAGATTCAGAGACAAACCATTTTCGGTGCACCATTTGTTAACTACAGTGAGCTCACTCTACAAAGAGCGACAGTCAGTCACACTGGATATTCGGGAATAGATCTTAAAGTTATGAGAAAAAGAAGATGCTTGGCAGATAACGAGGAACTCACATCATTGATATGCAATATGAATAATAAAGGGCTAAGGTTTGATCCCTGGGGGACACCAGATACAGCTAAAAACTAGTAAACTGATAGCGTTATACAGTGTGGGTCACAGGCATGGTACACCCCCTTTTTTTCTTAATTTTTTGAGATAATTTTTTGAAATTTGGTAAGTCGCATATTCTCGATAGAGCGCACTTTTTAGCAGAAAATTGAATTTTTTCCCACATCCGGTTTTTCCGGAAACGTTACCAACTTTTTATTTTTAAATTGGACACCCTATATATTATTATATTTTTGGATTCTATACATTTGTACGAATCCAACAGTCCTACATAAGTACCATTTTAAATGACAAATTTGTTTTTACTTAATTTTTTATTTCTCAATTATAGTGTGCCATGACTATTTCGTTTTACTCCAATTGGATCATCTAATGCTAGAAAAATCGAATTTTTGTTCAAAGTACTAAATTAAGTGATTTATGGATGAATAATGCGTACCGGAATTTTTTTTTAATTGAAAATGCACATGCACTGCAGGGAAATCCCTATGACGCTCTCGGAGCGGTGCATGAGCGGAGATATCGATTCACGTTGGCCTTGAATCTCAGTAGGTTGTATACTTCGGGAAACACGCCCTTTGGAATGCTATTCCAAAGTGATGCGGTTCTATACATAAAAGAAGTCTGAAATAGGGTGGTACGAGGTGTAACGAGCTGAACCTGATACGGATGAGCGTCTGCGGCTCATGGATGCGGCCCGGTCTTGATCTTGGTGGGATCAAGCGGGCCACGTCTTTTGAACACTTTCCATTAAAATATCTGTAAAACAGACTCAGGTTAGCTACTCTTCTTCGATGTTCGAGAGTGTCTAAATTTTTTGTCAAATCTGGGTCCCCAATCAAGCGGATGGCTCTTTTCTGAATAGAGTCAAGTAGTCTCAGCGTACGTTTAGGAGCTGAGCTCCAAATATGTGAGCAGTACTCCAAGTACTTGTGGAATGATTTTTTGATCTGAATTCATTTTTTTCAAATGGTGCCATATTGGTACCATCTACTAGTACTTCCAATAAGGGACATTTTGGTGTACCCATTTTGCATCTGTGGCGACCACAACTTAAGTCATGGCACACTATAATTATTGAGAAATAAAAAATTAAGTAAAAACAAATTTGACATTTAAAATGGTATACTTATGTGGTATTGTTGAATTCGTACAAATGTTTAGAATCCAAAAATTTAATAATATATAGGGTGTCCCATTTAAAAAAAATTCAATTTTCTGCTAAAAAGTGCGCTCTATCGAGAATATGCGACGTACCAAATTTCAAAAAATTATATCAAAAAATAAAGAAAAAAAAGGGGGTGTACCATGCCTGTGACACACACTGTATATGACATGTTGATTCCGATTAAATAAATATTTGGGATTAGGATTTGAACAACTTTACAATTGAGCTACTAAAGCCCATTTTATTAAATTTTTGAAGAATTGTATGGTCTATGCGGTCTAAAGCCCTTGACAGATCAATGTACAGCACATCAACCTGACACTGATCATCAATAACGTCTGATAAATATTGGGAGATACACGTAATAACGAGTTGTAAATCCATGTTGGTATGGTGAAGTAAGGCTTTTAACTTGTGGACTTATACAGCCATGCAAACAAATCTCAAATAGGTAGCTTTGGAAAATTGGAAAGGAGTGCTATCGGTCGATAATTTGTTACCAAAGTAGATTATCCTTTCTTTAATACGGGGCAAACTTTGGCTTTTTTCCAATATTCCGGGAAATCTTCTATTTGAACAGACATGTTAACAATATATTTATTTGCCCAACAGATCACATGAATCCAATAATAGAACAAGAAAAAAATTCGGAGTTCAGAACTTAAAAACAAGTAATACACGACAAATGTAATACTTAGCAAGATAAATCAATACACAGTATAAAAAAAAATCAGTTATAACAGAGATTGGTATTGGTATTTTGAGTAAATGTGAGAGATGGTTTATGTGGTCTCAAACACTGAAGTCTGAGGGCTTATTGTATTTCTCACATTTAGATTTTCCTTTTACAAGGTTCAGCAGTCCGCTAGCCAAGGTCCTTTCCGCCAGCAGGCTGCCGGGGCTGAGTGGTCCCAGGACCGCATAACGCGTTCGTGCGAGTACTGGACACTCAAATATCACATGAGTGTTCCTCGGGATGCCAAACACTGGTTCGGGACTTCGGGCCCAGTGTAGCTCATTCCAGCGCCTTTCTTGAGTATTTGATCTGCAGCCTCATTACCAGGCGTCCCACGGTTACCCCGAATAACAGAGATAGTATTAACCGTTGGCGGCGGAAACAGTGTTTTTATACACCGCAAACGAACTATTGAAATAGTCAAAGTCGCTGCATACACGGTTGTAAAACAAACACATTTTTTTTCACACAGGTGAACGCATCAGCACATTGGTCGTAGCCACCGGTAAATAAAAAGCTTTGGGTGATCTAATACTCACCTGATAAGTGCAAAGGCCAGCCTAGCCAACAATCAAGGCGAATCAACCATCCCATTTAGCAGTTTATACAAAAACAGCAAACAAGACTGTCTGTGACCGATGGCAAGCGACCTGAACTCAAAAGTCTCCAACAGTTGACACTGGGGAAAACCGCTATAAGAATACTCGCCAAAATGCTTAAGCCAAAATAATTTTAGAAATTTTCGCTGCACTGACTCTAACAAGGAAGTCTGCTGCATATAAAAGGGGAACCAAACAAGTGTACAATATTCCAATCGTGACCTAGCAAACGCATTAAAAAGAGCGACCAAGCATTCAGTTTTGTCAAAAGACTTGGTGTTTCTAATTATTAATAAACCCAGCATTCTGAGCGAAGATGCCACAGTAACAATAACATGTTCGCTGAAAGTCAGCTGACTGTCGAAATGCACCCCTAAGTCCTTGACAGGTGTACACCTTACCAGGTGTACAGGTGTATACCTTACCAGTAAACTATCACATAATATGTGATACATACAGTATATTATACTGTATGGATGAATGATTTGAACCTTTGTGCGTGAGTAAGTAACCACTTTGCATTTATTTATGTTAAGCTGAAGGTTGCTACTATCACACCAGCCGTGAAAAGTGGTCAGATCGTTCTGAAGGATCTCACAATCAGTAGAGGAAGATACACGGTAAAAGATCTTAACATCATTCGCAAACATTAAGACATGACTGTTGATTAAGATAGGCAGATCATTAATAAACAAGATACACAGCAGGGGCCCAAGATTTGACCCCTGAGGCACCCCAGAAGTCGTAATGTAACGGTAAAAGAAGAACCAATTGTAATTTACATTGTACTCTGTAAAAGAGATATGATCTGACCAACATAATCAAATTCTCAAAAATCCTCTCAGCTTTTTGAGTATGACATTGTGATCGATGCAGTCAATGGCCTTGGAAAAGTCGGTATAAACAACGTCAGTTTGTCCTCTATCATCCAGTACCTCACTCACAAGTTGTGTGAATTGACTCAGGTTCGTAGAGCACCTATATAATCCTTAGCGGGAAAGGAAGGTATCAAGTCTGGACCAGATGTGAATTTATTTGACAATTTTTCTGAAGCGGTAATTATATCCTTCTCTGTAAATATTGGGAGACTAATAAAGACGAGAGAGATGTTTGCATTTGCGAGACGATCGGATTGGCTGAAGTGTTAGATACACCTGGCTAAAATAACTGGCGAATTCATAAAAAATTTCGCATGGCCCGGCTAAAGGCTTGCCATCTTTATCAACAATCGAACCAGGTGTACCCTTTTTGTGTTAATGTAGCTATATCTTACACCATGGTTCCCACTAGCTTTGCCAAGCCGAGCAGGTTGCTAACTTAAGCTAAATGGGCATTCATTTATAAACAAAATCCAACTCTGTCTCGTCAAAAATGTACATTTAAAAACAATTAGGTGAAAGGGAGCACAGAAATCAAACAAAACTCACGTTGATGGTGATCGATCCTGTAGGACTCCAAATAGAAAGGAGCTGCCACAAAAATGTCGCTCTTCTCTGATCCTGGTCGTTAGTGGGTACAAATTCAGTTTTCTCAGTGTAGTGAGACAAGGTGGAGATCTCTTGTAGGTCGCTGATGTTTTACGGTAGCTTATTGAACCGTAAAAATAAGGAGATCCTTCTTTATCCTTGACAAGAGAGATTGCACCTTCTAGGTGATTCTACTTCTTCGACTATAATCATTTTAGAGACGGTGATAACAATAACTACTGGTTTCACGCACCAACACACACTTATAAATAGGTAACGTGGTTTTATAATAGTTACTTGGCTGTTTAGTTATTATAATATAATTATAATAAATACAAGTAGGTACGGGTCAAGTTTTCGAGTCTCCATTCCTACTGTCTTTTCTCTGTCAAAACCCTGCATGAAATAAAATAAGGACCTACCACGGTGTGCACATCAGGTGTTCTCTTTAATGAGGATGGTTGAAACACTCGAACCATCGGGCATGTTTGCGAGTATGAAAAATGAACAAAATATCGATTTCTTAGGAGAATCCCCTTTTTCTCTTTAATAATACAATTATTTCTGATCATTACAAGGTACCTATGTCAAAGTTTTAACATTCCTTTCCTTCGGCTTTCAGGTCAGTCAACAATAATGTACTTATTGTCGAAGAAAAGTTAAATTTCAATACCTACCGACTTTATTTTAAAAAATCACAAGAATATAATTGATTAATCCGAGTCAATTTACATTCGCAGTAAGGGTAGCAACCTCTTTAGATCTGGAAGGAGAAAAGGGTCAAGTGGCACTACTAAATCCCTTTGAAGGCATTAGAATTCTCTTTTTCGCTTCAGAACGTTGTATGAGTAGCACTTCTTTAATTCTACTCCTGATTGAAATTGCGAATATTACATAACGCTGAAATGCTGCCTTATAAAGATGGAGTCTTGTAAGATTTCACGAAAGTGACGCATAATATACAGGACGATCTGGTATCATATAGACATAGACGCAGAACTAAGAAAAAATAGAAAATCAAATTTTTGGCTTCAATCCTCATAGGTACTTATACAGCATGGTTTTAAAACTTAAAGGACATGTAAGAAATGCAAAAATAGGCAAAAAACCTCCCGTACACATAGGTCTTCGGAGCTTTAGTTTTCAAGATACAAGGTGTTACATTTTTTGAAAAATTTAATATTTTTTAATATCTCCTAACTAGCTGATCAAAATAACTCAACATTTTTGACATATTGTTATTGTACTAATTGAAGTAAGTACATGATTTGATATCCCCAACAAAAAATTATCTAATACAGTGGTGTATATCTGGGTACGTCGTTACCTTTTTTTAAATAACTTATAAGCCACTGACTTTAATGGAAATGTGACATTTTTGGTAAATACATTGTGTTGTTTAGAGGAGAAAAGTAACGTTACTTTTTTTATTAGATACTTCCAGAAATAATTAATCATTTTTGTGATCGCTATTGAAGCGTGTTACATTACAAAAACATGCAAAAAATTGTCTAATACCTTGAAGACAGGGCAAAAGCATACGATTAATTTTCTCTAAACACGAGGTATCTATTGAAAATGTGATATTTCCATTAAAGTCAGTGGCGTCAGGATTATTCACGGTATACGCCACGGAAGTTTATGGCCGCGTCTCTGGATTTTAGGATCTTTTTATTTTTGGAGTGGATAGAGACCCGGCAGAGGTACTTTTTAAAATTATATTCATAATGTACAGGATGTCCCAAAAGCATGAAACATATCAAAGTTATGTTTTTTTAAATGGAATGCTCCTATGTAATTGCATTTTTAGATTGCCTGTAAAGAAAAAAAAAAAATTGGCTTTTACAGTTGGTGTTTAAATTCAGAAGTTTGTGAGTTATAAACAAGTGAAAATCGTCATTTTTCAAGTTCAAGGCCCTGTACAAGGAAAACGGCTTAAGATAGAGGAAAACGGCTTACATGTCCCTATTTTAACTTTTCATGTACTATCCAATGATGTAGATGAAATGTTTATACAGGGTGATAAAAAATTTGATAAATTCTGAGATTTCTCCACGCGTCGACAAATAAATAAATCAAAGAAAGTACAAATGTTTCTATACCATAGGATAGAACATGAAAAGTTAAAATAGGGACATGTAAGCCGTTTTTCTCTATCTTCAGCCGTTTTCATTGTACAGGGCCTTGAACTTGAAAAATGACGATTTTCACTTGTTTATAACTCAAAAACTTCTGAATTTAAACACCAACTGTAAAAGCCAATCTTATTTTTTCTTCTCAGACAATCTAACAATGCAATAACATAGGAGCATTCCATTTAAAAAAAACATAACTTTGATATGTTTCATGCTTTTGGGACAACCTGTACATTATGAATATAATTTTAAAACGTACCTCTGCCGGGTCTCTATCCACTCCAAAAATAAAAAGATCCTAAAATCCTGAGACGCGGCCATAAACTTCCGTGGCGTATACCGTGAATAACCCTGTATATTATTAAAAATTGGATTGAATCACTTTTCATTGTATCACATCATGATAATTTAGTACAATAATTGTCAAAAATTTCGATTTAATCAGATCAGCCAGTAGATATTAAAAAAAATTAAATTTTTTGAAAAACTTTAACACCCTCTATCTGTAAAAATCTTGGAAACCAAAGCTCCAACGACCTATTTTCGTCTATTTGTGCATTTCCTACATACCCTTTAAGTTTTAAGACCCTTTATGCTTCCAAGATTTTCAGGAGAGATTTTATACTTCTTCAGATGTTGATGTTACCTGCCAAAGCCACGATGATCCAAACTTCATAAGTCACTGCATCGTTTCTATTTGGGTTTGGGGCATGAGCAGACAAACTTTCAGTTCAGCTTTTATACAATAACGAAAGGCTGGCAGTCGCCCTCATTTTATCCCCTTGTCAGGTATTAAAATGCATCTTTATATTAACTGCCTTTTATCGGAGAAAAAAGTCCATTAGCAGAGAAAAAATGAGTACTTTTTCCCCAAAATGGCCGCTTAGGTAGGTATGGCTACTATTAACACTCAAAAATATCATCAAATTTATATCCAGTATACACACGAAAGTTACATATTATTAATTATCTTAAAATGTCAAAATTGCAGTTATTAAGAGAATTTTCATAACAATCACTCCAAATTATTAAATTCACTCATCGAAAACCTACAAGCATCTTTGCAAAACTTTCTTCAATTTTAATTTAATTATGACATTTATCGAATTAAATCTTTCGTTATCAGGCAACGTCGATTACTATAAAAGTTGACCAGTTTGAAAATTGAAATTAAACCTAGATCAACGTTTCGACATTATTTTCAATTATCGACTTACGTTTTTTAATCTTCTAGTACCGATCTTTTCACAGAAAAAAATTGTATTTATTTCTTCGCACAAGGAAAAAGTGCGATTACTCTTTTAACTGTTTATCGAAATCACATCTCGACCCAAAATTTATCACTTTTTCCCCTTGTATAATAAATAACTATTATTACCTACCTATTTGATATTTTTCACATAAGAAATGTATCCCGAGTTAATCCGATAGAGTGAACCTGTATTTCTATAAACGTCCTTTA
Source organism: Malachius bipustulatus (assembly GCA_910589415.1). NCBI lineage: Eukaryota > Metazoa > Arthropoda > Insecta > Coleoptera > Melyridae > Malachius > Malachius bipustulatus. Next base: position 32,930,448 of record OU342630.1, read on the forward strand.
AAGGTGATCGACGAAACAATTCAGAAAAATGTTTCGGTCAAAATGAATACATACATTTTTTATATAAAAAAGTATCAAATAAAAAGAAAATTAACAAAAAAAAAAATTAACAAAATTTATCAGAATCGATCGACTAATAAAAAAGTTATAGCAAAAATTGATTTTCAACCATCAACTTTAAGAGGTAAGATCTTTAACGGGGTGCCCAGGGGAATATTTTATAGCTATTTCTCCAATTATTTTTACAAAATCTACCCAAATCCGGGAGATTGCCTACATTTTATGAGACACCTGTAATTAACTTATGATTTCCACAAGGGAAAAAAATAAACTTACAAGAGCAAAAATAGTTCTTCATAAAATTTATGTTTTCAACCTTTACTTTGTAAAATCTCTGCATATCTACTGATGGATGATAAAAATACAACACCAATGTTTTAAAAAAATTCTACTGTATACTGATGGACAATATAAACGTTACGCGTGTTTCGATACTTTTAAAGTAACATCTTCAGACGTATACTTTTATAACAATAATTTTTTTACATACGTCTGAAGATGCTACTTTAAAAGTAGCGAAACACGTGTAACGTTTATATTGTCCATAAATATACAGTTGAATTTTTTAAAACATTATAGTGTTTTTTTATCATCCATCACAAACTCTTCTTTTTATTCCTTGAAAGTTACTTGAATATAATTTGCTTGATCATGCGCCACTTGGGGAGGTATACCAGAATGTGGTTACAAATAAATGGATATCCTTACTCCTTTGGAACATGCAGTTGTTTTATAGTGAGATACAAGTACCCATGTACTCATGTATTATTTATTTATTTATTTATTTATTTATTTATTTATTTAATACAACCACTCAACAGGCTATTGAAACCCAGTTACAGAGTGGGTTTAACAAGCACAAGCAATCAAAATAAACCTTAAACTCTACTAAACTCTACTAAAAACTACTTAAAACTACTGCAATAAATTACACTATAAACAAAGTAAAACAAACATTCTTACATCATACTCCCTAAAGCTCTGAAACTCCAGATCTCGGACGTGAAGGCAACGAACCACAAAATACATCCACTTGTGTACATTTATTACTAATAGTGCACATTTTATATAGGGGAGAGAACCTCATCACATTTGTCCTAGGCGTACGCAAGTAAAATGTATACGGGTTCCTAGATGCAGATCGGGGAACACTAAAGGGCAACATCGAAAGAATTTCTGTGGAGTTAATCAAACCCATAATTAGTTTCACTAAAAATGATAAAGTATGATGTTCCCTACGAATGTGCAGACTACTTATTTCAAAATGTGCAAGCAGTTCTTCATTTGGATATCCAATTCTGGGATAAGAACCTGTCGTTTTAAAATGAAGGTACTTGAGAAACTTTCTTTGAATGCTATTAGCATGAACCGCATATCCGGGAGTCCAGATTATTGAACCATATTCAATTTTTCAGCGTACAAATGCAAAATATAGCGCTCTCGTTGTTTCCAAATGAGTAAAATCTCGGCAGCTCCTGAATAAGAAACCCATCATCTTGTAAGACTCATTTCGGAGAAGGAGTAAACATTAGGAGAAGGAGAAGAACATTAGGAGTAAACGTTAGCGAGCTATCAAAGATAATACCCATATCACGAACAACTGGAGGTCTATTAATTACTTCACCATCTATAGTCGTACATTAACGGATTCGTTCGTAATGTGAAGGACATTACGTTACATTTAGATATGTTAAGGGTTAAAGGTTCCTCTCACACCACAACCTAATCCTGTTCAAATTCTGTTGGAGTGAACTACAGTCAGAACTGTCATTAATGTCGCAAAACAACTTTAAATCGTCCGCATACAGAAGATAACCAACGCTTATGTCCAAACCAATATCGTTTATGAATAGGTTGAAGAGGAGAGGCCCCAACACCGACCCCTGTGGGACCCCAGAAAAAGCATGAAAACTATGAGACCTAAAACCATTCACCGTGACATACTGACATCTATTATCCAGATAGGAACCCAACAGCTTCAAGAGAGCAGGAGAAAACCCATAGGCTCCAAGTTTATGAAGTAATAGTTGATGATCCAATCTATCAAAAGCTTTAGAGATATCGGTATAAATTACATCTGTCTGCAGGTGATTATCAAAGGCATGCGCAATATGCTGTGTAATGCAAAACAAATTGGTTGTGGTGGATCTACCCTGCACAAAACCATGTTGAACCGTGACGATATCGTTTTTAACTTTATGGTAAATTCCCTGTGCAACAGGATTTCAAGCGCCTTAGAAAAATTGTTGATAATTACTATTTGTCTATAATTTTCGATTCTGTCACGTTCGCCCCCCTTATAAACTGGACACGACCTACCCAGTTTCCAAGCATCAGGAAAGCAGGAAGTCCTGAGACATAAATTAAAAATCCTCATCAAAGGATAAGACATGACAGAAGCACAGTCCCTCAAAAGGAATGAGGGGATACCGTCAGGTCCGGCCGTTAAGCAATCTTTGAAACCCTTCAACACACTCAGTACATCTGATTCAGAAAACGCATTTGCTATGATTGGTTCCGAAAATACATTAGGTATTATAATACAGTATTATAATAATAAACTATAGATTTTTTTCCTCTTCGAATAACAATAAATTCTACTTTAATACTGTAGAAAGATAAGTATAGGTAGGTACAAATTTTTCGTTTTTCAATCGTTAAAATTAAAACTATGAGGACTATTTTTACTGTTTAATAATGACTGGATGATGCTCAGTATGATGACTATACTCCGAATGCATGGCTAATATTTTATAAGCAACAAAGAAAAAAATATTTGCCAAACTTACCTTTTAATATGAGCCATTTTTACTTTGGCTGTAATTTGAAAATTACCTGGAACCAAAAGTGGAACATTCTGATTGAGACTTCAGTGATAGAACCGTGCAGAAACTGTTTAATCACATGTTCAAACAACCTAATATGTATCAGATTAACGGCAAAAAAAGATCATCACTCCTATGCGGTTGCAAGATATCATGTTCGGAACTTTTGGACAAATTGAGCAGTAAAAAAGCACCCACGGTGACACACATTGCTAACAATGACCACAACATTATGGTTAATGCAAGAGATGGTTGAATTGTCGTACAAAAAGCGAAACATAATTCAACAATCGGATGCTCTAAGATGATACCGTTTATTTAAAAGATTCCTTCCTACTCTATTCCTTCCCGCCACCACAAAAATATGCATAATCTGCGATTTTTTCGAAATACCCTTTTTTAAACCGAGACAAAATTTCGAGGAGGTTCACTTACTTATTTTTTTTCCTAATGAAGAATGATTGTAAAAATAGATTACCTACCAAATAGAGACGTTTCCGAACTACGAGTAAAAAAACTTCATTTTGCCACAGCAAACTAATTACTAGAGTCGAAACATTTTTTTTTCTATTTTGGTGATTCCACGCATGAGATTGACGTTCTGAAATTGACAATATAATGTTTAATTTATTTACATTTTGCTTGCCGTCATATTCGCTAGAAATTAAATAATCAGCTTCATCCCTGATGGCAATCCAGGGTTATTAAAATTTCTATTAAAAATTTGCAGTTAAGGCCGGCATGATGGAAACATTACGTTGTTGCTGTGTTTGATTTATATTATACATATACAGGGTGTTAAGAAAATAATGGATAATCTCTTTAGTACATTGTAGAGGACACATAGTGGAGTACGGGAAAAATAATTTAAAAAATTCTGGTTTTCAATTTGGTGAGATAAAAAATGCCAAAGTTAACATTTTACTATATATCTTTGTTTTTCGTTATTTTCCAAAAACTAGATGATTTTGCAGATATAAAAAGGGTGCTTTAATCGTTATCAATGAAAAAAAAAATTGCTTAAGATGTATTACTGGCTCGGAAAATTTAAAAGAGATTTTTTTTTCTTTTCCAAGATGCTGAGAAAAGCATTTGGCTACAACGATTTTGATACCTTAACTACCTACATTGTTATTTTAGACAAAATTACCAAATACCAGCAGTTATTGTGTTAAACGTTGCCAAATGTATTGTTCAATATTTTGCTTGTATCTTTTAAAATGTAGCTCTGGATTTTTAAAAATTATTTTTCCCGTACTTAACTGAGTGACCCCTCCAATGTACTAAAGAGTTTATCCGTCATTTTCTTAACACCCTGTATATTTATGTTCTTATACATTTTTTTATTTCTTATTTATATACCTCCTAACAATAAATAATAATTGATAATGACAGGAGAGTAAAGTATGCAAAAGTACAGAAAAAAAATTGTATTAGTTTATTGCATCAGTATACGGTTTAGATTTTTCCATACAGGGTGATCCCGAAATGGTGGACATGGACAGCACCACAGCATCTATTTTGGATTAAAGATTCTAAGTTTTATTTACTGTTTTCTCAAGTATGGCTCCCTTAAGAAGATATGACCACTTTTGCAGAAAATAAAGTCACAACACTGCACTGGATACCCTTTTTCAGGCAGAAAAATGATGTGTAGGTCTATAATACCCAGATAGATGTTACCATGGAAACATATAAAATGGAAACACAACAAAGCTTAAAACAATAATCGTTGCGCGGATACAAATTCGAAAATATTATTCAAAATCTCGAATTCGAACAACGATGCCACATTGAAAAATTTTGTTGAACACAGGGAATAGGTAGGTAAACTTTGAATGCCTGTAATTCCGTTTCCGATAATAAAAAAAATAAAAAGCAAAGCACTATCGTTATAGTTATGTGAAATCATGTGCTTTGCCAGTGGAGGTTGTTTGAATTTGACCGCCATTTCGATTTAAAGTTTAAAAAAAGGACACCCTATATCTCGCTAACGAAGCCAAGGAACCCATTTTTGTTTTAAATTTACAGTCTTTCTGAACATCCTCTACAACACCCTGTATTCCGTGTCCGCCATTTCGGGATCACCCTGTATACCTATTGAATAAATACATAACAAGTTACTCATAAAAATTAAGGAATGAACGAAATGAATACTTAGGGCCAGTTAAGTCAGAAATTGTGATTGAACGATAATTTTGACAAGATCAGACACCGAAATATAGATGTTTCTTTCTATAATATTGCTAAAAAATTTAAAGGCATATTTTTTTGTCAAAAATAAACAAAAAATTCCCCATTAAAGGGTGTCAAAAAAGATGATTCCAGTTTTTTTAATATACGTATCTCGGGAACCGTTTAAGATACAGAGCTCAGTTTTCGTACGTGTCAAAAAAAATTTCATACGTCTCTGGTGAAGATTTTATGGTTGTTAGAGGTTTTTTGCCGCTAATATCTACGACACGGAGCAAATTGACAATTTTAAATCGCCAATGTTTTCTACACGAAAAATTTACTTACCCTTGCATGGTCATAACTTCTAACGTAAACCGTTTTCGATAAAAACCGGAATTTACGATGAAAAACTCGCTTTGGATGTTTCAAAATATGTGTCGGAAAATGGAGGGGGAAAAACTTCACTCATACTTAAAGTCTCCGCTAATGGCACAAAAGAAATCAATTGGTATCAGAAAGGTAGTTAATATTAATGATAAGGCAACAGGATTAGCGAAATTCGGTGCCTCAGCCCTATTATAAGAAAATAAAAATATCTAAAAATATAGGCTCCTGATTGGAATTGAGTAAGGCTAATCTTAATCCTAATTTTCATACCTATTATAGGTTTCCACATTTGGAAACTGAAGGAATGATGTTATCGATTTTGTTTTCCCAGAAACGTACCTCATATATTTTTGCCCTGCTTAAAAAGAGCTGATTTTTCTGAACACATTTTGTAGAGGAAAGAAGTTGCTATCTTTTTCCGTTAAAGAATTATAAGCAAATTTGTAAAACAAAATATTATCAAAAATTTGCGATTGTTAGGTAACGATTTAAAACAAGTCACCTTTGCGTACCTGCATAAAAATAGCATACTCGCAACTGTCAGTAATTATGTCGACCTTTTCCTTGTGGGTGAACATTTTTCAAAGTCAAATGATAACAAAACAATTTTTGTCAACCGATACTCTAATTACTGACAGTTTTGGCTCCACTATTTGTATGCAAAGGCTATTTATTTTGTTTAAATCGTGACAATTGAGAATTTTTAATAATCTTTTATTTTACCAATTTGTTTATAATTTTATAACGGATAGAAAGCAGTTTTTTCCTTTAAAAAAATTTTCATCAAAATCTGCTCTTTTTAAACTACCTTTGCTAAAATATAGGTATGATTATGGGAAAACAAAATCGATTACCATTACTTTCATTTTCCAAATATGGTGAACTATGCAAATTAGGATTCAAATGAATCCTACTCAATCCCCTTCAAGAAACTATATATTTTAATAGGGATGTTTCACTCATCGAGTTTCACTCACCCTGTACAAAAGCAAAGTTCCGTATCTCAAACGGTTCCCGACATATCTCAAGAACGGTGCGTTTCCGGACACACTTTAATGGGATATCTTTTGAAATTTATGTAGGTATTCATTCAATTTTGTAGAATCTCTGCACGATTGATGATTATGATTAATAAAACTCTAATGTTTAATACAGGGTGTCCCAATATTCCGTGGACATGGAGCAACCACAGATTACTGAGGTAAAAAAAAGTCGCTCCGACCAAACTTATCTCTATAGCAAAATGCTTCGTTTGCCCGTTAGAGGGCTTCAAAGTCTTTTGAAAATTTTAGTTTTTTTGAAATAGCTCAAAGTCGGCTGATTCCAATTCGATGAAATTTAGTAGGTAAATTTCTTATTAAAAGTACTAATTTCTGATGTACATGATAATTTGACGGAAACCCGGGAAGGGGTGAAACTACCCCTACCCTCCATTAAAATCGATCGTAATTGTTGATAGGGTAGCAGGAACGCTGTTCATGTTTTTTTGTTTGAAAGATACATCGTTTTAGCCCATTTTTGGTCTCCTACAAAAATCTGTATCTTTCCGAGGTGCTATGTGATAAAATAAATTAGTCGATGATAACTAAATTTTTATTTCATTCTTTTAATTTGAAATCGACTTTTCAATTGTCAGGTGATTATTTGATCTAATCTCATAAAAGAAGTTTAGTATGGTTCGGTTTTTTTTTCATGTTGTTTGTAAACGGGTTTTTTCAAACGCAGTAAACAGTTTGCAAAACGACGAGATTCCAAGAAAAGTTCAAATCATTTTTTTGCGCAGGATGGAACTTTCTAGGGTCGAAACCGGCGCCCACATCGAGCATCTTTTATGAGATTAGATAAAATAATCACCTGACAATTGAAAATTTGATTTCAAATTAAAATAATTAAATAAAAATTTAGTTATCATCGACTAATTTAATTTATCACATAGCACCTCGGAAAGATACAGATTTTTGTAAAAGACCAAAAATGGGCTAAAACGATGTATCTTTCAAACAAAAAAACATGAACAGCGTTCCTGCTACCCTATCAACAATTACGATCGATTTTAATGGAGGGTAGGGGTAGTTTCACCCCTTCCCGGGCTTCCGTCAAATTACGTATCATGTACGTCAGAAATTAGTACTTTTGATAAGAAATTTACCTACCAAATTTCATCGAATTGGAATCAGCCGACTTTGAGCTATCTCAAAAAAACTAAAATTTTCAAAAGACTTTGAAGCCCTTTAACGGGCAAACGAAGCATTTTGGTATAGAGATAAGTTTGTTCCGAGCGACTTTTTTTTCTTGAGTAATCTGTGGTTGCTCCGTGTCCATGGAATATTGGGACATCCTGTATACAGTAGTATACAGTAGTTTTTACAGTAGTTTTTACTTTGTTTTGTAGAATCTCTGCATACTGATGGATTATAAATAAAACACTAATGTTTAATTTTAAAGAATAATGTAGAATTTTTTAAAACATTAGTGTTTTATTTATCATCCATCAGTATGCAGTGATTCTACAAAGTAAGGGTAGAAAACATAAATTTTAAAAGATTTCCCATTAAAGTGTGTCCGCAAATTCACCGTTCTTGAGATTTTTGAAGTTAATATCTTTGATAAATAAAACACTAATGTTTTAAAAAATTCTACTGTAAACAGTAGAACTTTTTAAAACATTAGTGTTTTATTTATCATCCATCGAGAAATCTTTTGTTTTTTTTTGACCAAACAATCTGTCTCAAAATTTTTCCGCAATAATAAAGAAAAATAACTTTAATTTTCGTTTAAGCTAGGGGAAAGTGTCCAAAACACTTACAATAATTATTGGTTTTCATTTTCAATAAGATGATTGATTTTGAAATAAAATGACAACCACCTTTAAACTTATATAATCACTGTCACTATTTGACAACAAAACTAAAAGTGCAAAATTATTTTAAATCCGACGGTCTGACACGAAACCAATGACCGCTTCCAAGATGAAAAAATCAAAACAGAGATAACATCAATTTACGGATCATGCATAGATTATTAATCTGAAAAATATAAAATCAAAAATGGGGAGAGACATTAGTCAGTTTATGGTTTGTGATTTAGTGTAGCCGTGATCCGATTTGATAGAATGTTTTAGATCTTTTTGAAAAATTGAAACTAAACAAATCAGTGCTGGGAGAAATTACAGAAAACGTTTTGGTAGGCACCATCGAAATTTTACATTAGATATGTTTATTCGTAACATTTATTTACATTATTAATAATATAGATATAATTAGGTATGCTGTGGTAAAAAGCAACCTGCAATACATTTCCAACAATTGATCATTTCAGAACAGCTGACTTTGACGTAGCTCCGCCATTTTCTCTGGGGGGCATACACAAACATGTGCATGCTCTAAAACTTATTTGACACATACTTATTTAAAGTTAAAATAGGTACGTGGCAAACAGGATAGGGTAGCCAACAGCCTACAGAGGGTAGATAAAAAAATGTAAAAATTTTATAAGAGTAAAGTACCCTTGTTTGTGAAGATATTAAAAAAAAAGGTAAAAGGTGGTTTAGAATTAAAACTTAATGCCAGATCTGAATTTATAGCTTTATTTGAATTTTTCTACCCCTAAATGCTAAGAGATGCAGGGCTATCTGTGACCGTTCCTGAAATATCCTGAAAAAACTGAACAATCGAGATTTCTTATTTTTGCCATATCTTTTTTGTTATTGGAAATTAATAAATAATTTTTTGGAGGCTTACATAAGTCGGCAAGAGCTAACCATCTGTCGTTTCAAAAATTTTCAAAGCCGACTAGATCTTAGAGGTTTCATAGTCAACTTTCGTTTTGGTTATGGCCGCCATATTGTTTTTTTTTATTTCGTTCGGTATGAAAAAAATAATGGAAACCAAAAACTAATAAACTTCAAAAAATTAATTTCAAAAATTTTTTGTTCTTTTTTTCTAAAAAAAGACAACTTTTTAGACCGAATACATATATCATGAAGAAATTAAAAAACTATAAGGCAAGCAGTATAACTTTATATTGACCTATTTCAGCGAAAAATTTTCTGTTTTTCTTTGAAAAAAGAAGAATAAAAATTTTCTAATTTTTTTTTTCTGAAAATTATTAATTTTTGGTTTCCATTATTTTTTTCTTATCGAACGACATGAACAAATAATATGGCGGCCATAAGAAAAACGAAAGTTGACCATGAAAACTCTGGGATCTAGTAGGCTTTGAAAATTTTTGAAACATCAGATGAATAGCTCATAACGGCTTACGGAAGCCTATACGAAAAATTATTTATTAATTTTCAATTGTAAGAAAGATATGGCAAAAATAAGATTTCTTCGATTTTTCAGTTTTTTCAGGATATTTCTGGAACGGTCACAGATATCTTGCATGTTTTCACGGATTCGAGATAGCCACAAAATAGCTAACTTTTCTCTAATTTAACCGACCTCGTATCTTCAATGGTTTAGGATATCCCTGTGTATAGTGGCCCTTTAAATATTTCTAACCCTGTATATTTTTTATTTTACTTTTTATTTTTATTGGATTTTGTTTGTCACGAGTTTTTTGAGGTTTAAGTAATGTTTTCGATCAAGATTTAACAAGATTTTATTTTAATTCACTGAAAATGAACTTAGCTAAATTTTTAAATAACGAATAACTATAAATACTTGAATCAAAAACTAAAAAAAACTACTAATTCATAATATGTTGCTTAAAATTTTAATTCTAAACCACTTTTTCCCATAAATTTTTTAAAATATCTTCACAAACAAAGGTACTTTACTCTCAACATTTTAACATTTTTTGTTCTACCCTGTATGCTACCTATTGTAAATTAAAATAAGTATGTCATTGTGTCAAATAAATTTTAGAGCATGCACAAACTTTCTGCGCAATTTATTTTATTTTTTTCTAACTGAATGCGTATTTTTCGGATGAGCGCTGTATAATATTTATTTATAATTTTGAAAATTTTATTGGATGGAACCGTCATAATCAGTGTATGAGAGAGTCGTGCCAGCTAGTCTCACCTCTTGCTTTTACACGTGCAAATTGCCACTATCAGGATGTCATGTTACTCTATTTTATTTTGACACAACAAAACAACAATTCGTAAAAAGTCTACGGCCAATTATAAGAAAAAAAAAAAAACAGAAAAATATCTGGAGATGGGTGGCTTGTTCTTTGTTTTATTTTCAACTTTCGTTTTTTTTTAATAATTTCTTTTTAATAATGAATATTCGTAAAAGTATGACTACTTGTCATAATGCCATAACACCCTTTCGGTATTTTGGTGGTTTCTGAAATGTCTTGAGAAGGAGAACATTTCATAAGAAAATGATTTTTTTCCCCTAAAATGAATGTTTAAAAAGTTTTACTTTTTAATGTGACGCCCTGTACGTCCGTACGAAAACCAAGTATGGTTTCTGAGGTTTATCTAGAAGCAGAGTTTTTTATGAAGAGATAGTTTTTTTCGTATAATGAATATGAAGAAAGTCTTTCCTCTTCATAACCCCATCCGTGCACACACTGTACAAATAATATCTCTTATAGAACGAAAATCGTGTAAGTATAGATATCTGTCTATTGGATATCCGTCTACACGAAAAGAAATGTAAAAAATTTCACATGACTTCAATAACAACAACGTAATCAGGATCGAAAGGTTTTTTTTCAAATCGTATTAAAGGACCCAAGGAAGGAACTAAGCTTGAAAGCACCGGCCTACACAAGAATTCTTTTCCAGGAGTTTTCGTTTCAATAGGATCTTTTGTCAAACAACACATAATAAGCTCAGGCTGGAAAACAAGCTAACGTATAAGGTCCAGTCAAATAGAGATTAAAATGGATTTAACTTGGGTCTAACTCAATGACTTTTACCTCCGAAAATACTGGACTTTTTTTTAAATCAATAGACAGAGTAAGCCGTTGTTGCACAAAATGATGACTATTACTTCTTTGAATCTGGCAATTTGGTGAATTTAACTGGACATGAACAGTCATTTTTGGTCAGTTGATATTACAGTCCTTTTCTTTTGGTTTTCCTTATTTGTCAAATGATTTTCTTATTTTTATATCTATCAATGATTATAGTCATTGATTTATCAATAAATTTCCTTTTAAGTCAAATCATTTTCACTTTATGTCAATGCTTTTCCCATTTACGTACAGTGATATTATAATAAACATTGGAAAAGCATTTGATATAAAAGGAATCTCATTTGACAAAAGAGGAATTTGAATTGACAAATCACACTGACGTTTGATGAATGGGAAAATCATTTGACAAATTAGGAAAAGCAATTATTGACAAAAGAGGAAAACCAAAATCAAAAGACTGTAATGATATTTTAAACTCAATTTTCTCCATATTTGATGTATTTTATGTATTTTTTAATATCATCTCTATTATTAAAACTATATTAAAATAAAGCAATCGCGATTTTAAATAAGATGCGTGACTTTTTCGCTAACTTTTCAGAATTGGAGCCATTAGGTGTTATAAAAATTGTCATTGGCCATAATAACCTACAGCCTGATGGATATATTCTTGTAGTAGACTACCGTTTTCGGTTAAATAACTCTCAAAATAAATACACTCAATTTTATTGACTTTTTGGATTATATCGTGTGAGCAAAAGAAAACGTAATTTCGGCAGGCTTTAAAAAAGAAAATCATGTCTGAGATTACTCACACGATATGTCTTTATGCAACACACCATTTATGTAAAAAAATAAGATATTTTTTAAGTTATTACCATTTTTCTGAAATTTTTGACTGATTTTGCGATTGCAGTAAAGTATTGAGTTATCTGGCAGATTATAATTATTTATAAAAACTGATCATAAATTACCCTATAAATGGACCTTAGCTCATTCTCATGAGCAATGTGAAACTCTGACACTGAAAAAATAAATATGACTGTTTTGAATTTAAGATTTTGCCGTCTAAATTAAAATGTCAAAAATGGTTATGACACAAATAGTATATTTGAAAAATGTCAATAAAGCTTCTTTAAAACTCCCTGTAGAGAAAGAAAACAACTGACTATTTTCAATATCCATCAATAGTCTGTGTAGGAAAAACAATATCGATTTCCCGTTGTTTCAGATGTAAGATTTATTATATCGTTCAAATACACTTTTCAGCAAAATATTAATAAGAATCTAGTTTTCAGCGACAAAGCAGCAAGAACAAAAGAGGCCTTCCAATAAGCGAGTTTAAGGCTATATCCTATTTTCCATAATAGCATGTCGTGGAGATTCCGCCGGGGAGTTGAGCAATAACCTATAATCTAATGCTTCAGGGCGGACGTTGGTCCCTAGGAGGTCAATATTTAATGCGGATAAACACTAGGGATAGATTAAGGAATCCCGCCACACCGAGAAAAATTATTAATTTCTGTGGAAGACGTGGAGATACGCTCGGAATCTTTAAGGGGATAAAATCCAAGGAATAAAATCCTTAACAACTTCCTGAATTAAATTTACTTACAAGTTCTAATATTAAGCTTGGAATTATCGGTAGCTCCCGCATTTGAAATTATCTTTTCTAAAATGTATGTTATCACCCTTTACTTTTTGAAATGCATCGAGTTTTCTCTATAAAGATATTCTTATAATAAAGCTGTTTTAATATTTTAGGGAGGGCTGTTATTAAAATACAGGGCATTTTAATAGTATACCTACCTAAACACAATTCGTATAGGTACACTATAAAATCGATTAAGAATCCTCAATTTCATAGGGTGATGTCGTCTAATAAGAATACTCCAATGATGATAAACATATTCGATCAAATTTTTCACTCCCAGCAGCGTATTTTTAAATATTTCAAGTCTTATTTTGCCCTTATTCACAAAATTTTTCAAAATAGCCAACTGGTCAAATATTCAGGTTTTATTCGTTTATTTATTTATTTTTTTGTTTTGTTTTGGCCACTCTTTTGTTGGTGATATATACATATACGGAGAGTTAATGATTATGCCATCATATCATTCTTTGCAATTATACAGGGTATTTCATCGATATAGGACCAAATTTAAAGGAGTAGATCTTGGGGTAGATCCTCCCATAAATACTGGGTAGCCCAGCCCCTCTCATAAATATTGGGTAGCCCAAGACTCTATGGCGTCGCAGTATAGCGCAGAAACCGTTTGGAATTTCAAAATGCTTCAAAAACAAAAGATGCTCAGAATTCCTAAGCTATTATCTTCAGTTATAGAGAGCGTGTCCCAAAAGTTGCCAACAACAGTCAACTTTTTTATTTTAAATTGTTACATCCTTTGTTTTGTTCGATTTCCATATTTCCTGAGATAATTTGATAACAATGGTTTTCACAGTTTAAGCTTACCTACAACAAGTGATTTATGAGTTATAAACAAATGAAAATCGCAATTTTTTATTTAGAAAGCAGTGAAGCCGGAAAATGTGCATCTGACGTTTCAAAGTGTCGACCGTTTAAATTTTTAAAATACTTTCTTTAAACCTTTGTTAAATGGAAAACTAAGCAAAACATTTTAATTAAATTAATAGAATCAGAAGACATAAGTATCCCTAATTATGCGCTTGCGCCAAAAAATTTGGGTTTTTATTGTTAGTTTACCTACTAGCGAGGTAGATAGATAATAGTTTTTTTTTAATAAAAAGAAGGATCATCGGTCTTAACTGTGTGGGTAAGACATAGTCGCTCCACTCTAGTAATTTGGCCTAGAGAACTAGCTCATTCATCCACAGACACATTTTTAATATACATATAAATAGTTTTATAGACGAATACAACACCCAAGGAACGAGTAGGATTTGAACCCACAACTATAACATTACTAACATGATAATGCCATTGAAAAGTTCCGAAAAAACGGTGAAAATATTCAAAGTTTAATCAACGTATTAATTAGTATATTATGCAACGAGCTTATAATGACGGCTATTAATACGTGAGTATGATGGTTAAGATACGAGCCGTAGACGAGTGTCTTAACCATCATAAGAGCGTATTAATAGCCATTATCTGCGAGTTCCATACATTATTTTTTCTACGACCCTTTTTATTTCATAGAAAAGATTAAAAAATTATATATTTTAACAATGATCCGTGTACAATTGCGAATCATTGAGGTTAAGATAGGTTGCTATTTGTTTACGCATATTACCAAATTTTCTCTTCGTCGCTAAGATTATTCTGCTGAGGCATGTTTTAGTATCAAGTTTAAAGGGCACTACTCACTACTGCGTAATTTTTATTATGCGAAGTTCGAATTCCTAATTTTACGCTTTGATTTTGAGATTATTAATAATTTTAATAACATTTTGACAGCCATTAATTACGATATTGTTTGCCTGCGCAACGCGGGTTGCAGCGTTGCCGCTTTGAATACTATCACGGAGCGCTGCGAATGATATAATACTTTATCTTCCCATCTTTTACACGATATACCTACCCTATCAAATTAATTAAGATAACACAAAATCTTGATAAATTTTCTTTGAATGTTACTTATGTTCTAAATTAAATAAACGTTCAGAATTTTTTTTCAGAAATACTGAACTTATATCACGAGGCAATTTTTGTCGTGAGTATGACAACTCTGTGACTTCGGTTGTCTTGCCGACCCGATTGTAAGCGAAAAGGAACCGATTCGATTGCAAATGCTCCTCTGCCATTGGATAGCTTGACCAGTGCTTTAATGAAAATTTGTATTTTAATGAGACCCATTAAAGCACTGGTGATTCATATTTAATATGCATATTAAAGGTTGGGAGTAAAAAAAATACATTAATAAATAGTGTATAAATCGATTTTTTCTACTCCCAACCTTTAATATGCATATTAAATATGAATCACCAGTGCTTTAATGGGTCTCATTAAGATACAAATTTTCATTAAAGCACTGGTCAAGCTATCCAATGGCAGAGGAGTTGGATATAAGTTGTGATATAAGTTCTGTATTTCTGAAAAAAAATTCTGAACGTTTATTTAATTTAGAACATAAGTAACATTCAAAGAAAATTTATCAAGATTTTATGTTACCTTAATTAATTTGATAAGTAGGTATATCGTGTAAAGATGGGAAGATAAAGTATTATATCATTCGTAGAGCTCCGTGATAGTATTCAAAGCGGCAACGCTGCGACCCGCGTTGCGCAGGGAAACAATATCGTAATTAATGGCTGTCGATGTTATTAAAATTATTAATTAATCTCAAAATCGAAGCGTAAAATTCGGAATTCGAACTTCGCATAATAAAAATTACGCAGTAGTGAGTAGTGCCCTTTAAACTTGATACTAAAACATGTCTCAGCAGAATAACCTTAGCGACAAAGAGAAAATTTGTTAAATGCGTAAACAAATAGCAACCTATCTTAACCTCAATGATCCGCAATTGTACACGGGTCATTGTTAAAATATATAATTTTTTAATCTTTTCTATGAAATAAAAAAGGGTCGTAGAAAAAATAGTGTATGGAACTCGCAGATAATGGCTATTAATACGCTCTTATGATGGTTAAGATACGAGCCGTAGGCGAGTGTCTTAACCATCATACTCGCGTATTAATAGCCTTCATTATAAGCTCGTTGCATAATATACTATTATGCGATTGAAGTGTAAGAAGGTTTTTTATCGATTAGGATTTTGATAAAGATTTCCTGATGAGGTAAGAAATGTTGTAAAATGTAAATCAATTTAACAGCAAGGTAGACAGGTTTTACATTGTAGTTTGTTATTATGATAATGCAATAAATTCTACTCACCTATTAAGTACGCAATGTTGACGTTATAATGTGCGTTTTGTGGTTTAAATAACAAATATTAAGCTTTCTTCCGTCGTTTCGGATACCATTCATTGATTAATCAACAACAACTTCACCAGAATGTCCGTGTCTAAACGTCTATTATTTTTTATGTATTCTACTTTCCCATCGCGGTATTATAGTCCAAATCATGGTGTTGCTGATTTTGTCGGGTTTCGGGTACTATGTGAATAATTGGTGTAGCTAGGAATTTTTGATACGCAGAGGACCAAGACTAGATTTGGATTATCATTTATATTAGGGGTACACTTTTCTCTCTAGAACCTTCATTGGGCCTCTTTTTTCGAAGTATTGATCAGCTGCTAACCCACTTGACGGATCCTGATCGATTGACAGATCGATTAAGGATCTATTATAAGAAGCAGCCGAATTTAGGCGAAAAAGTTTCTTCTACCTGGGACCCATTTAATCAGCGTTGGAACTGGGGTAAGAATGAATTCGCACCCGAAGTGAGGTAAAAATAATAGTAATAGTTGAATATATTCAGAACTACTAAATAAGATTGCCGCTAAAAATCGTGGATATTTATTTTTTTATGTCATAGGTTCGTTATGTTATATGTAGGTTCATTCGTTATGTTTTTTTTTTCTTTTAACCGTTTGTAACTTCGTTGTAGTTTGAGCTATGAAGTCAGTTCAATTAGCAAACATGAAGAATTTTTGTCGCTTATTGTAGTGGTGAAAAAGGAAAACCATTGAAAGTTCACGCCATGAGATAGATTTTTATATCCAAAAATGTTTTTTTTAACATTATATTACTTATTATGGAAAAAAAAATAAAGCGTTTATTGCGACCCCGTTGGGAGGGTTAACAATGGTTTCATCTCAGTTCGGATGTTGGATTATATGTGAGGTTTTTTATGGCCATCTACCTCAGGACAATTTTTATCTCAATTCAGATGCACCCCTATAGTAATATCGGATGTCCATCTAGTAACACGCTTGCAGCAGCCCTTTGAAAGATCAAATTAACATTAATTCGTGTAATAACGTTTTCACAACCCTAATGGTAAACCCAAATAGACATCGATGTTTCACTGGTTATTTCCAGCTCATCAGTCTGACATATTATCACCACCAGAGGAATGTGCCGAACAGAAAGAAAACCAACCTACATAAGCATATTGATTTGTCGGAAACCTATAGCAAACATACTTGCACCATCTAACGACTGAAAGTATGCAACTTTCAATATCAATATCAATATTAATATCAATATGTCATAATTGAAAGTTGTATGTCATCGCAAGGTAATTGCTTTTTCAATGAACAGTGAGAAATGGCAGTGAAAGATTTGCAGATTTCTCTGAGGGAATCTCTGATTACATATTGAAAGTTGTAGTATACTTTCAGTCTTTAGACGGCATTGGCCTTGCAAGTCCCTGTTTCCGAGAAATCAATCTACTTATAATTATGTAGATTAGATTTCTTTCTGTTCGGCACACTCCTCTGGTGGTGGTAACATGTCAGACTGATGAGCTGGAAATAACCAGTGAAACATCGATGTCTCTGTCTTTATCATACCATTATAGGGTTGTGTAGTTCAGAAAACGTTATTGTTTTTCAATAAACGGATTGCTGCAATTGATATGGTTTATTATTGTATCAATTATTTGTTTCTTATTAATTTGTGTATATAACGATTACGATTCCGTGATAGGTACGATGCATCAGATTTAGGGCTTGAGCGGTGTAATGCATAGGCACTACTATATTGACCAAAACTGTTTTTTGGTTTAACGGTAATTTGAAAATATATCTATAATTTTCCTACGGTTTGAGTCTGCATTAGCCTGGATACATGTAAAAGGTTATAATGAAGGAG
The DNA here is from genome assembly GCA_910589415.1 of Malachius bipustulatus. Taxonomy (NCBI): domain Eukaryota; kingdom Metazoa; phylum Arthropoda; class Insecta; order Coleoptera; family Melyridae; genus Malachius; species Malachius bipustulatus. The sequence goes on from OU342630.1 coordinate 32,948,532, forward strand.
TGCACCATCTTCATGGTATTCTAAATTCAGTTCAGCGAACAGATGTAGCAATAAAAAAATATAAATTTTGTTTTTTTTTACTATTTTTTTGTTAGTTTTATTTATGATATTTTTTGTTTTTTGGTATGTGGGTAATTTTGATTTGCTGATTTACCGTATCTCATATGTAGGTTTTTTGCTTGTTTTTCTTTTTGGTTTATTTTTAAATTTGGATTTTTTAAACATCGGAGTAAACACTAATGTTATACCATTTTGTTATACTTAAGTAGTGAATTATCACAAATGTATTGTTTTTATTTGTCCTGTAATAATAATTATTGGACTAGCCTCTGTTGGGCAAATTTGAAATAAATAAATAAAATAAATAAATTAATTAATTAATAAAACTGCGCAGTAATTTTATGACCCGGGTGCCGGGTAGATAGACTATGGTGACCTTATGGTCAAGTAATCCCTTATTTATTGATTTGATTACCTAGCGAACGTAAACCAATAAGAAAGGTATATTTAGGGCCGGTTGCATAAATGTAATTAAAAATATTTCAGATAATTAATTGATTTAAAATTGCAAATTTTGAAAATATGGTGAATATTTTCAAAGATATTTCACTTTTTAGCGGTAACTGACGGATCTAAAAGGGTGTATAATTAATTTTCAGCCCAATATCAGACCAATATTCTGGTAATACAGGGAATTTTAAAATCAGTAATTATGTGACAGATTTTTAATACGTTCCTGCAACCGGGCATAAGAGATTTGCCTACCTGGATCATAAAATTACTGCTCCCTTTTATTGCTATACCCGTTCGCTTGATTAACCATAGTCAAAAATCATTTTTTATTGAATAAATGAGGATCATAAGAAACTTCAGTAGTGAGATAACATTTGTGGTCATGAAACTGTCAGTCGGACTGAGCTCCAAACATGTGAGCAGTACTCCAAGGATGGTTGAATTTGGCCTTGTATAAGAGGAGAAGCTGTTGTGGTGTATAAAATTTCTTCGTGCGGAAGAGTGTTCCAAGTTTTTGAGAAGCACTCTCCGCCAGACCTGCAACATGATCATGCCAAGACATATTCGCTCCGAGGCTATCACTGCGAGTAAACGAAGAGATGACGATGGAGTAAGAGAGGGTCCCGCCACACCATATCTGGCTCCAAAACGTTGGTCTTTTTGGATAAGATGACTGCTTGGATTTTTCCAGCATTAAATGGAACTTGGTTTCTATCGCCCCAAGCTAGAATGTCTTGTATGTCATTGTTAAGTATGGCAACTTCTTGCTCCCTGCGAGTCTGTGCGTCGATGGCAGATGTTCGCGCATCTAAGGCATAAGAAGATATTAGTGTACTGTCGTCGGCAAAACTGTGTATTGGATTTCTTGTTGTTTCAAGCAAGTCGTTGATAAATATTAGAAAGAGAGCCGGAGATAAAATGGATCCCTGAGGCACACCGGCATTGATGGTAAAGGTCTCAGAAAGAACTCCATCGACTGCCACCTGTAATGAGCGATCTCCGAGATAACTCGCAAGCCACAAGCAAAATTTCCCGGGATGCCATAAGCCTGCATTTTGCCAACAGTCCATCATGCCAGACGCCGTCGAAAGCACTAGAAATATCAAGCGCAACTCCTCGAGATGTAATATACTATCCAGCAAAGTCAGTCTTATAATTATTATTAAATTTTTATCTCCATGAGTATCGCCCTCATGTTATATTTTTCTGCTTTCCCCTCATTATAATAATATGCTAAATATTTTAGAATCATGGGTTCTCTTATTTTTACTCTTCTATTATCAAGTTTTAATGTAAAAGGTCTGCTTCTCTGCGACTCTTAATTAGGATAATAATTGTTAGAACTTCCGCTTACTGGGTGGAGCTATTTGTAAACTAAATAGAGCCAGAGTGACCAATTAACAAACAATTGTAAATGTTTTAATTGTTTTTCGAGCTACAATCATACAATCATGAAATATGGAAACAAAGAAAAACACTAAAACCAGCTTTGCTTGTTTTGTATATTTTACCGCGGGATGAAACCGACAAAAATTAATTAAATCTCACACGCGTAAAATCCGAACGCTCACTAAGTAAAATGTGTTTTAGTAACTTTTGGTTTTAACCCACCAATTTATTTCAACATGTTTGCGTATGGAATTTTCTATCATTATAATGTATTGAGCTGGATCTGTAATCTCATATTCCGGGGGTGGCAATTTTTAAACTCAATTAAAAGTTACGGCGAGGCCGGCTCGTGATTTGAGACGAATTCGTCGACGGATCCGCGAGAGCATTACCGTAAAATCAATCAGCATTAATTCAACGTTTCTATTTCGTATTTTCGCTTCTCGTTAAACTTTGAGCAAAAAGTACCTTTGATGTCTCATCAATGAATGCAGAAATGGAAGGACTTTATTGAGTTAGTTAATTATGTCGCTGCAACTAGGGTATCGTGACTATTCAGAGCCACATCGAAAATCTTTCCAACCAAGAATATACCTTTGATACATTTTTTTACTTGCCTCCTTCGGAGAAAAAATATCGTTGTAACGGATTTCCCGTTATGAGTTCGTCTAGAAAATAAATTCACACACTATTCATTATTTCTAAATAAATATAGGTATTTTACATACTGCATACAATAATTATTCTAGTTAGGTATTTAAATTTATGTATGTAGGTACCTACCTACCTATTATTATTGAACCACTTGTATTATACCTGGTGAGCCATTTTAATCGACGCACCCTGATATCTCTGTTGATAAGCCAGATGAAAAAATATGTAGGTACCTAATATTATGTTATAGATAGGTAAATAATTAGAAATCGTTTGCACAGCATGTGTAGCAAGAATTGACGGTATGGACGGTACCATTTTGTACTTGTTATGAGCTCATCTGATTGTCGTATCAGTGAGATAGATATACATATACCATATGAAAGATTTCAAGTAATGCTTATGTTAATGAGTCTACCGTGATGTCAGTTATCATTAACCTCCAATGAATAGAAATGGAATAAAGTAGAATAGAATAGAATAATTTATATTTCACTCATTAATTGTATCCATAAAGTTGAAACAAGTCAAATACAGTGTTATAAATTATAATATACAAATATAAAATAGAAGTCACCAATAATACAGATCTCACAAGCTGTTCTAAATCTCAACTACGAAAATTATAACACAAAATGAAAACTTTTTCCTGTTTTTCTAGAAAATTGATGAACAGGCCTAAAATGTAACTATCGCAAGCAAATTTTCAATCTTATCTAATGATCTATCATATATTTCTTTATAAGACAATTAGTGAGGCCAATATTTAAGAATATTATATGAGTAATGATAAAAAATCCATCTTCAGAGGTGACTATCTCGAGAACAGAAGTTTTTGGGGGGTTATGCCCATGGAGACTTCCGATTTACTAATCGAATACTACCGATCCCCAAAGTTACATCAAATTTAACCGGGAGCCAATTCCCATAAGGATTCTGTGAGGTCCTTTAACATTTTAAAATCCCAGGTTTCTTATTACCCTGTATAAACAATTAATCTACAGAATAAGATAGTACCTACATAAAAAGTTAAAATAGGGACATGTTAGCCGTTTGTGTCAAACCGTTTTCAATGTAAGGTGTTTTTAAAATGGAAAATTGCGATTTTCATTTTTTTATAACTACTCATAACCTACTAAATTTAAAATGCAACTTTAAAAATCATTCTTATTCGATTTTCTCAGACAATCTGAAAAGGTTATAATATACAGGGTGTTCTTAAAAAAAAAAACATACAAGTCGTCATTACTTAGCCAACCAACTGAAACACTCTGCATAAAAAAAAACCTTCTTGCGCATCAAACGCATAAATGGTGTATTTTTAAGCGATTCAATTTATGAATATTTTCATCGCTTTTTAAATTGGCTTTCTGAAATTTTCCATAGTCAGGTTATATTGTCGTAGTGGCTTACTGTGAAAATTGCATTTCATTTCGTTTGAAAACGTGCCTTGTTACACCGTATCTTACACCGTGGTTTGTAAGCATATTTCAAGGATAACTGAAGTTATCCTAAATTTTGTTTCAGATTCTTAACCAGTATCAAATTGTGCACATTTTTTTGTAATATAACCAAAGCCAACCCTGTATTTTTTACTCTTTCCGATATCCCTATAAAACTTCATTGGAGCATCCTTTGTTAAGATACAGCCCCTTAAAGGGGGTACATAAAATTTGTTTAACAATTTTTTTCACGAGCACTGGAAAAGTTACAATATTGAAACTAACCTGACATTTTCTACTACCAAAAAGACACTTAGCCAGTAACTTATTTAGTTTACCCCATGGTTGTAAGGGGTGGAAAACGCAACCCCTAAAATTTATTTCCAATACAACTTTTTGTCTTATTATTTGTTTACCATTAAAAAATTTATTTCCGATAGCCTGTTTCATTCTTAACAAAAAATGTCTCTTGAATTTCTTGCACAAAATAAACCAGTTCGCAGCAAAAAAATTATTTTACGAACAACTACAGAGAGACATCGTTATAAATGCGAACTGGGTTTATTGTTATTTTGTAGCTACTACCTGCATTAAATGATTAAAGGGGAATAATCAAAACTAATTTATTAATAACAAAACATACAACACGTAGAAATCATAGTAAATGTCCAACATGTCTACCTTCAGACATTACGCATGCGTCTAGTTTCGTATTTTCGTTTTATGGCGATATTTATCTTGGTCATAAAATAATTTTTTGCTGCGAACTGCAATAAATTTTGTGCAATAAATTCAAGAGACATTTTTTGTTTAGAATGAAACAGGCTATCGGAAATAAATTTTTAAATGGTAAACAAATAACAAGACAAAAAGTTGCATTGGAAATAAATTTTAGGGGTTGCGTTTTCCGCCCCTTACAACCATGGGGTATACCAAATAAGTTACTGGCTAAGTGTCTTTTTGGTAGTAGAAAATGTCAGGTTAGTTTCAATATTGTAACTTTTTCAGTGCTTGTGAAAAAAATTGTTAAACAAATTTTATGTGCCCCCTTTAAGGGGCTGTATCTTAACAAGGGATGCTCCAATGAAGTTTCTTTATATGAAAGATCCTATCTTTTTTCGATGAGGAATCACCCCCTTAAATGTTTTACACTTATTTAGTTACACCCTGTATAGTGAACATATAGGTAGTGTATAACTAAGTTAGACAAAGGCCGGTTTTTCTGACAGGTTATAAGTATTGTAAAGTAGATGAAATATACTATTATTGAAAATTAAAAACGACTTCTAAGTTTATGTGTATACATACTTACGAGAAAAGCACTGTAATATTGGGTATGCGATTATATCGTAGATAGGTGAATTATTTTGGAAAACTATTTTTTCGTGATCTGATTCACATGAAGTAGGTAAATAAAAAAAACTTCTCTAATAGTATATCTTTATACTAAAAATACGCTGTTGATAACTTTGGATGAGCAGAATGAAATCATCACAACAAAATAGAAAGCTTTGAGAAATTTTTGTGACCGAGCTTTTCTTTGTTAACCAACCAATTGACTTTCAGGTGTCAGATCAAGAAATCGACCTTCTTTGAGGGAAACTACTTTACTGTAGTTATTGACCGTTACTCATCTTACATTGATTATGTCAAAAATATCATACAAAATAGTAAAATAAAAAGCTTTCAAGGACTTTTTGGTAGATACACTTAGGAGATCACTGTACCTACCCTTACCTTTTGTTAATATTTTTTGTACAGGCTCATTTAATATAAGATATCTACTCGCGACCACATTATTCTCATAGTAACCACTTAGCTTCGCTATAATTATTTATGGCGTTGTTAAGAAAATTAAATTGTTTTTTCTACTCCCTTATATGAAAGTTGACAATTACAAAACAACTTGCATAGCCTGAAAGTGATACTTTGCACATGTCTGTTGTTTAATGAGAATCAAAAGTTAAAACAGTGTTGTTTATTACAACACGGTGTCTTATACAGGGTGTTGATTTTCAAAGCGGGCCATAGGGGATTAGCATTGCGAAAGTTGTTTTTGAGGATTCCTGCTCGCCATTTAAGCTGACAGAAATGGTTTTGGTATCCAAATGAAGCTAAAATTATTGCGCTTAACGCTTGACATCAGAAATTTTAATTTCACGTCGTTTTCTAAAATTCTTCAGTAAAAATTCAAGCAATTGTTAATGTTTAATCACAAAATAGCATGCCTTGCCTAAACAGTAATGACGTTTCTACGTTTTGATAATCCAATAATAAAACTTTATAAGTCAGTATAGGTAATAATAAAATCTGGTTCTATTTAACCCTCCTGTAACTGGCTACACTGTAGTAGGTTTCACCATAAAGACTCTTTCTTGTTTTGTATAACCCATTTTTAAATAGAACCAGACTTTATTATTACCTACTGACTTATAAAGTTTTATTATTGGATTGTCAAAACGTAGAAACGTCATTATTGTTTAGGCAAGGCATGCTCTATTTTGTGATTAAACATCAACAATTACTTGAATTTTTACTGAAGAATTTTAGAAAACAACGTGTAATTACATTAATTTCTGATGTCAAGCGTTATGCGCAATAATTTTAGCTTCATTTTGATACCAAAACCATTTCTGTCAGTTTAAACGGCGAGCAGGAATCCTCAAAAACCACTTTCGCAATGCTAATCCCCTATGGCCCGCTTTGAAAATCAACACCCTGTATAAACCATCAGTCAAACGTAGCTGCTATGGTAGGACAATAATTATTAAGTAGGTATAGATATGATCGATATGTAAAATAATACAAAGTTAATCTCATGAGAGAAAAGGTGTAAAATTCACAAACCTGTTATTATCTAAATGAGTGGCACACGCAATATTATGTATTCGTTTAATAATTTCCATTAAATTACATCATAATTCCTGATTGACAGAAGTTACATAATTATTACCTAAATAATCTTTTTTAGTACTTAGTTTTTTAGATTTAGTTTGGAAACTAAAATATTCGATTGTAAAATATCGGGAAGGACTATAATGCCAATTGACAGTTTTATTGAACGCGATGGAAACTGCCATTTTTAAACATATAATAGGTATTTCTTGTAGTTTGAACATTCACAGTTTTACTCTTTATTTGTTCAGTTCGTCATATTATTGGTTTGAATAACAGATGTGTTGTATCTGCCATATCCAAACACCTTTTTATAGTCAGCTGTTTGGACGGTAGGTATAGTACTTCCCGATGTCTTATATTCTCAGATTGAAAAAGTGTAATCTTGAAAAATGAATGATTGAAAAATGAAATGGAAAACACCTCAAATAATAGCACAAACTAAAATTGCAATGGAAAATTCTTACCTCAGAAGACAAAGGAAAGATTATTAGTAAATTTTCTTGTATTCGGATATTCAGATTATACTTAGTAAATCTGAAATGAAAAGTTAGGTACTATAGTTAGCTAGTAAGTGAAGTAAGTGTATTAGGTGCGTCTGTCATCATAAAATCATTCGTTTCTTATACAGGTGATTCATAATATGTACGCAGAACTTCAGGATGTGATAACCAGTTAAAAAATATGAAAAAAGTTCATATTAAATGGGTCCGCAAACAAACCGTTTTCGAACTACAGGGAAGGGTGTCCAAAAAAATTAATTATTTTTGGTTTTTTGACTCTGCCACTGCCATATGGAATAAATTTAGTCAGAGCTCAACAAGTAAATAATATTAATGATAATCTATGTACAAAAATTAAGTTTTATATCTAAATGGGTTCTTGAGAAATAGTCAAAAAATGAAAAAAATATATTTTCTTGGCACCCTCTGTATCTCGAAAATGGTAGGTTTGCGGACCCATGTTAATGGAACTTTTTTTCATAGTTTCGAACAAGCTATCACATCCTGAAGTCCTACGCACATATTATAAATCACCCTGTATACTATCGGGAGTAGATAAAGTATATTCTAGTACAATATCTCCAGTTGAAAGACAATTTCGTACTTGCGGAAAATGTCACTTTCAACTCTTGTTATGTAATATATTATTTCCGTCGACCGTTTGTTTACAACTTTGTTTAACGTATCCTTTATTAATGATAATGACCCTCATTAATGCATGATTTTCTATTAATGAATGATTTTAGCATAGGTTTGTTTGCAGCGGTATTATACTCTTTACGATTATATTAAGACTGTAAGTGAACAAAATAAACTCCTGCAGTCGACCGTACGCTAACTATTAAAGTTTCTACGATTTTTTGTTACCAATAATAAACGTCAGATGAAATTTTTATTCGGTTGACAGTTCATGAGACTGTTCAACCGGGTGTTGCTATGGAAATGTAATTGTTTGTCAGTTGCTTATGACGCTATCTATAACCAACAAACAATAAATCAGTGTCACAGAGTTATACAGTGAATAAATTAAATTGAATGTATGTCGAAGAAGAAGACTTAATTTTAACTCCGCCTACCACGGTCGGCGGAAAAATCTGGTAACCAACTCGTGTTTTAAAAAGCGAAAAATAATCTCAACCATTAACGCGCTCGCTTACGCTCACGCGTTAAAATATCTCGATTATTAATACACTAGTTCGTTGAATAACTATTTCGTGTAAGATTTTAAAACACTGAAATCTGCACTCAAATTTGTTATAGTGAATGCTTATGGTACAAATTACAAATCACAAAAATGCTTATGCTGCTTCACAGCAGTCGTTAAGTTATGTCAGAGGCCCTTGAGGCTACTTGAAAACTCCTGACACTTGGGCTTTACCACAGCCATACAATATTTATTTATTTATTTATGGTACAAAAACTGCCAAATCTAAATAAATGGTCATAGTAAAAACGACGATTGTTTGGACGCTATTTTTCATCCGTAGCGGTGCCGGTGACAAAACGTATAACATTATTATTCGACTAGCCTATTATTGTTATACATTAGTATAAATAAATTTGCTTTTTGCATAATTATTTTGTAAGAAAACTTGGTTGGTGTCAGAAAAGATGGTGTCAGTTGTAGAAGCCATCCCAAACCAGTCTTAAGACCTAGAACAGTACTCGGAAAAATTAAGTTCTTGTTTGGTACTCACGTTTCAGAGGTTACTGCACCTTTACGCTTCTCCCATAAAAATTACAATATCAGTGTGCACTTACAGGGCAGTGACGTGTACCCATTGGGCTTGGCAATGTCTGCGCTGCTGTAGCCTCGGGCGAGGCGGGCATGTGAGGCGCGTGGCGGGCGCGTGGCCGGGACGTCGGGCGAGGCGGTGGCGTGGGGCGGTGCGGATGGCGAAGGCGACGGTGACGGGGGTGGTGGGGAGCTGACGAGTGGCGGGGGCGGTGGGCGGCGATGCGGCCTCTGCCAGCTGGTGGCAAGGGCACTGCGTCGCGCCGTCTGCGGGGCGCCCAGCCGCCGAGGCAGCGATGACTCGTACCAGGAGCTAACCGCGCCGCCGCCCGAAATCCACCTCGACACCGATGTGCAAGTAAGAATATTTGTATATATTTTTTAAACCCAATTTTTGTGTTTTCTTTTTTATACAGGGTGATTAAGGTATTTGTAGCAGGACTTTAATAGACCAGTTAATAGAAGATTTTTTAAGGAATAAAAAAACCATGAGTAAAATGTCCTTAATAGCTTAAAAAATGAAACAAAAATTTCAGTTTTCGCCGCACATAACTCGGCGATTCTCCATATTTTAATTTTACACAAAGAAGTTATTTATTATAATTTAGAGCAGACAAGAGGAAGTTATTGTACATGTGGAAAAAATCATCAGTGGCGTAGATAAAGGGCATGTCCCCTTTTTCGCCAAACACTTTCTACGCCCATGGACTTACAAGACCTTACTTATCAGCGTTGGATTTCCTATAGCATTCGTTCAAAAAAGATACACCTATAAATATTCGAAATTACCCATTGTTTTTAGTAAATTGGGTCTAAACTAACTCATACTACAAAATCTTAAAAAAAAAGTTATTTTTTCGAATATTCATTATTATCTCTGGATAATTATAAAGTCTTTTTCTCCTGGTTTTCGTCTTTTGACAATTGCTTTTCCTAATTTGTCAAATGCTTTTTCCATTTATCAAACGTCAGTGCGTGATTTTTCAATTGAGATTCCTCTTTTGTCAAATCAGTTTCAGTTTATATCAAATGCTTTTCCAATATTGATGATACTGTCATTGCACATAAATAGAAAAAGCAATTGACAAAAGAGGAAAACCAAAAGCAAAAGACTGTAAAATAATAGTTTAAAAAATCTACAATTTTGTATAGCTAAATAAATGGTGTGAGGCTCAATTTACTTAAAAACACGTGTCGTTCGACTCCTTATTCCCCAGACTCGTTTCGAACGAATATTGTTTCGTTCGGATTTTTTCGTACCACCGATGACATCGGATGATAAATTCGTGGACGAATTCAAATTTACTTACAAACCAAGATGTCATAATTTTTGATTTTACCATCTATTTTAAATTAGATTTTCTGTTAGTCAAATAATTTTTAATCGTTTCGAATAATATCGAAGAGTATGTATTATCGAACGGTAGCTATGTCTCGAATAGTTTATATTAATAAAAATGCTATGATGTTAGTTTCCTATGCGCATGATGTTTTCTGTCAAAAGTGGAAAGCCCCAATATTTCGAACACAGGTGTTCAGAGAGGTGTATAATCTCCGATTCCGAACGGCCATCGAAGCATCTCAAGAATATACAGGGTGTTTCAAAGATTTTTGAAGGAGGAGAAAAATAAATAGTTCCTCTCATAAATACCTATAAGCTGAAAAAATTAATTTCAGTTCATAATGGCGTGTCAAAGCTTAAAAAATATAACAGTTTTGGTTATCACTTATGTAAATTAGAACCGATCTTGATGAAACTTGGCATGAATAATATACAAACTAAAATCTCTAATTTGGCTATTTCAGGTTTTATAGATGTCTTCCAGTAGCGTAGATATTCAGGGCTGGAGCATCTTTTCCCTCCCTATCTTTTACGCCACCGACTTTATTGCAATTACAAAACCATTACTCAATTGCCCATGAATTTAAAAACCGAAAAGTATTTTTTAATTTTTTTATACACCCTTTTTAGTTTTTTAGACATTATTTGATGTTTTCTAAGGCAACATCAATTGTTCGTCTATCATTCAGGGCTATGCATAAAAATTCTAGTCGGATAAATTTACAACATTACCTGAGAAAACTTGAAATATCTGGGAAACGGTGCGGCATATGAAAAAACTAATCCACACTTTTTTGTACTAAAATGCATGGGCTATTAATACCGTTTTTTTATTTGCAATAAAGTCACTGGCGTAAAATATAGGGAGGGAAAAAGGACGCCAACCCTGAATGTCTACGCCACTGGAAGACATCTACAAAAACTGAACCAGACAAATCAAGCAGCTTTGTTTACTTATTGTTCATGCCAAGTTTCATCAAAATCCATTTAAATTTACACGAGTTATAACCAAAAACTGTTATATTTTTTTTTACACTTCGACACCGTGTATTTTTTAAACGAAATGTCATTTTAAGCTGAAATTTATTTTTTCAACTCACATTTATGAGAGGAACTATCGCCCCCCGCCCTTAAATTTGTCTCTATATCTCTGGAACACGCTGTAGTTTCGAACGAAACGAAACTTCCATCGTAAACTATACGTTTCGTTCCGTTTCGGATGTGAGCAACTTCTGTACGAATTAGGCAATACCCCCCAGCCCTCGTTATGAAATGCATCATTTTGTGTGACAGCTGACGAGTGGAATGTTTGCTGACCGACTTTGGGAAATTTTCTTAACGAAAATCAAACGTCATCCCAAAGTTTTACAAGAGTAAAAAATTTCAAGAATCTTGAAAGATGAAGCTACAGAGCCGTTTTTAATATTTTAGAGAAATAAACACGAAAAAAAAATTCAAATATCTACGTAATTTTTCTTATTTGCTTTTCAAAATTTTTGAAGATTAAAGTCTACCGTATAAAAAAAATTGTTTTTCATTCTCCCCTTTACGAAATTGTAACTTTCTGTCTTGATAAGACAACCGAAAGCGAAAGTAAAACATCCTAATAGGTGATAGGTTGCTAGGTGGTTGCTAGCTATGAAAAACTTTCGTACCCTGGACAAAAAAGTAGAAATGTCAGTTTGATTAACGTTTATTTAGATGGAAAATTCAATGTAAAACTACAATAAAAAATTCTAGTAAATCTTTCTGGAACATACAAATAATTATTATTGTATGTTCCAGAAAGATTTACTGGAATCTGCAGCTTCTTGAATGAAATTCATTTTGAACTAAACTACGATCAAAGATTCTAAAATTATAGCGGCACAGAGTTTTAAACTTGCCAGTGTCATAAATTAATAATTTAAAACTATCGTTACTATGGTAATGTTAAAAACATGCCACCTTATAATAATTCCATTGTTATCACTGAATCGTATTATTTTACTCATTTCTTCTTAATCCGTGGTTCAATATGGCAAGGGGAGAATGAAAAGTTTAATACATTACACGCTACGAAAGCTCTTTCAGGTGCTCGGAGTTTTTAAATATCCTCGGCTACGCTACGCTTCGCCTCGGCTATCCAAATACTCCTCACACCTAAAAGTGAACCTTCGTAGCTTGTAATGTAAAAAACTATTAAAATGCATGGACCATTGAATGACGTTATTGTATTTGCCATAAAGTCAGTGGCGTAAAAGATTTTTTGAAAAGGGGTGTTGGCACATCCTTATCTCCGCCATTGGTTTTCATAATTTATCACCATAAGCCTCTAGATCAGAGGTGTCCAAACTACGGCCCGCGGGCCAAACCCGGCCCGGCAGGAGATTTTATCCGGCCCGCCAAGGATTTCGTAAAATATAGTAAAATATAGATATTACATCTCGCGCAGATGAAGAGCGCATTCGGTTAGAATGAGCAGTCGAGCAGCACAGTAGCACGCTCGACTACACTACATTTGATTTTGTACTCTGACTGTACGTAGGCCCTCAACTGCAGTGCCTGCAAAGCTACGAGATTGTCCACGACAAACCAAAAATTCAGGGCACCGCTAATGAATTTAAATACCAAACTGGCCCTCGCAGCAAAAAGTTTGGACGCCTCTGCTCTAGATCATGACGGATACTTAGATCATACTGTATGCCAATTTTCCAGGTTTTCTAAGCAGCCGTTTAGGCAATATTCAAAATAATTTACTTTATTTCCAAAATTTCAACAAGCTGTATCTAGAAAAGAAAGCTTTCCCTGATATACCTAAGTATGAATAAAAGTGCGCAAATGTTTCGTTTTCCGGATACAGGGTGTTATAGGTTTACTTAAAAACGGACGATTTATTTATTTGCTCTGAAACCGGTCGAGATATGCAAATGAAATTGGGTAGGTTTTAAGAGGAAGTGATTGCGCATTTTTTGACATGCAATTAAGAATTTTATGTTCAACAGTGGCGCGCATACGGGTAATGATTTAAATTAAAAAAAATATAATGGAGATTTTTTATAGCAGACGGTCATTATTTTTTCATGCAAAATCACCCCATGAAGTTTGTCGCACTTATTTACAAACACCCTGTATATCGTGAGCAGGTGAATTTTGGAAAACCACTTTCGTGATCTGGGGGTTAGGATCGGTGGAAATTAGATGACTTTAGGTGATTTTCGTGAAGTGATGTCGTCCTCAATAGTGTATTTTTTTATTAAAAAATACATTAATATTGACAACTAACAATACCAAATTACATCTGCACGTTCTCAGGGGAAATCAGCGCTCTTTCTTACCTGAGAAGGGTTCGTAACCATCGAAATTCTAACAATCACTACTTGACTAAAACGAGCTAAAGATTGTAAGAATTTTCGAAACGATTGTTACATACCCTTGTTACGTAAAAAGGAGCGCTAATTCCCCCTGAAAAGGTGCAGATATAATTTGGCTATTGTTATCAACATTTTTTTTATCTCATGTTAACAAGAGATTTATTAATGTGTTCACAATTGAAGTTTTTTTTTGAGACAAGTTGATTTTCATTCAAGTTTGCTCCCAAAACCTGTTTCCAGAAGAAACTTAAATTTGAGATTTTTTGATGCAATCTTTTGTTTTTAATGTTGTTGTAATTTTCGTCCCTGGATTTTCATGTTGGAAGTTTTGGATTCAACATGAGGCTTAAATTTCCAAAATCTGTTAAAAACCGTCTCGAGGTGAAACATTCAAGCTTCAAAATTTGCTCATCAAAACTTACAAGAAAAATTATTAGGAAAACGGGTACGAAAACCGCAGAGTAATTTTACACGCCCTTCACTTGTCACCCTGCGAAGAAGGTTTGTTGACAGTTTTTTTTTAGAGGTTAGATCCAATAAGGCAGATAATGAAGGATAGCAGGGCTGGTGGTGGCATACATAAAAAAGACGAAATTACTTGTTTTATTATTATAAAATTTTTATAAAGACTTTTTTTAGAAAAGTCAATAAGATTTCTACAGTGTGAATTTGATGGCAAGTTTCCCCTTAGTACATTGTATCGGGCAATCCGTGCAGCACAGGAAAATAGTGAAAAAAATCTTGTAAATTGAGCGAGATATTATGAATTTGAGAACCTAAAATTTTGTTAATACTGACACTTTTAAGGAATTTGTTTGCTTAAAATAGAGACTGCGGCCTCTTCTTTCAAATACCATAGAATTTTTTTCTAAAAGCACTGTTTAAATTAATATGAATGATTTTAACTTCGCTTATCCTGTATTCCACTAATTAAAAAAAAAAATTATTGACGTAAAAAGAAGACGTAAAAAAAGTCAAATATTAGTAGAAATATAGATGCTATTTTTTATTGACGCAACTGAACAAACTCTGGTTTACAATAACAAAATTTCGCAGAAATTTCCATGACAACAAAAATTCGTTCACATTTGGGGGCCCGCGACTGTCCCTACCTATACTACTGACATGTGTATTCATAACCAAGTCTATATCTGTAATGTTTCTTAACTCCATTTTTGCTATTTAGGAAGCGCTTTTCTCCTCTCCTCTCAGTTAACGTAAATTTCACAAAGAACAAATACATAATGATAAACGCATACTGGATCCATGATACAACGGGTATCGCAAGTATTGGAGCAGTATCATTCAGGATAATATAGAAAAATAAGTTGACAGTCTGTTGTTCTTGTTCTAGAATCTAGATAATCCAAGGTTCGTCCCCCTGACAGTTTGATGTAATGAACCTTGAACAATGTATCAGGCAATGACGGGCGTAGAAGAGACTGGCGACAGAGGAAACGGGGGCATTTTCCATAGTGAATGAATGAGTGCTCGTTACCGCGGCCCTGACGAGCATCACGCCTGTAGTTATTAATAATTAGAGCAGAGCAACCTGCCTTATTATGGTGCCTAATGGGCCGATAGAGAGGCCCTTTCAAGAGGAACCTACTCGCTGCCTTTGCGGCTGCTCCTTTAGAGGCGGCGACTTGTAATATGTACTTATTTAATAAGTTAAATTTTAATATTGAAAACTCTGCCGCCCCGTCTGGAATTGTTCATGTTTGTGTCTTTTACGAGAATTTTCTACTAATACTCCAACTACACAAGTAGGTATAGTTAGTAGCTGATATGAAATTGTATTACATATATTGTATGATGAAAATGCATTTACACTGCAAACTGAAAGATACTTTGTGTCTATACTCTTCTGGCTTCTTGTCAAATATATCTCCCCATCCAATTTTTCTAAGGAAATTTAAAATTGATCTTTTCTCCAATTTTTTTTATTGAAAAAGCACATTTACTGCAGAGGAATCCCTATGACGCGCTGAGAGCAGTACATAAGCGGAGACGTCGGTTCACGTTGTTTACACATAAAATAAATCTGAAATAAGTTGGTGCGAGGTGTAAGGAGCTGAACCTGATACGGATGAGCTACTGCGGCTCGACATGTTTTTCTGCTCGGCTCTAGGTTACCATAAAAATATCTGTAACACAGGCTCAGGTCAGCTACTTTTTTCGATGTTCAAGACTGTGTAGATGTTTTGTCAAATCCGGTTACCGGACTAAGTGGATAGATGGATATTTTCTGAATGGAGACAATTAATCTCATAGTATGTCTAGGAAGTGAGCTCCAAACACACACTCCGAGACTCACGACAAGCAAACGAAGGGATGACGATGGAGAAAGAGAGTGTGCCGCCATCGCCATATCTGACTCCAAAATGTTCACCTTTTTGGGAGAAAATGACAGGCTGGGTTTTCTCATGATTAAATTGCATTATTAACTTATTAAACAACAAATATAATATGTCATTAATATTTTATTTAACTTAACAGTATACTCCAATCAAAATTCGTTTCTGGGGTTACGTTGATGTTGCTGTGGCAACCTTTAAGACACGCGCGTTTTTTAAAGTTGGATTTAAATACTCTCAGGTTGTTTTTTAACTAAGCATTTTATCGCGTGTTCCAATAAATATTTCATCAAATCTAACTTTGAAAGAGAGATATGACTATTACAGTCATGTTTGAGCTCATTTTAAGAAAATAATTTTAAAATATCTTTAGCAGCTCAAATTCTCATGTGTCAGAAATCTAAATTTTCATTCCTGTCAGTTTAAATTTAAAAATATTTGATATATTATTTATTTTTAATATTATTAAATGGCTTTCATCGATCAAGAAAAATGTCCACGCTAGGAAGATACTTGGGAATAGACAAAAAATTAATGGTCAATGGACTTGGACTACAACCATGGTTTCTATCATAAATTTCGAGAAGAGTTCCCAGAAATTGCAGTTAATTTTGATCGGTTTCATAGGACTGTGCAGCGTTTAGTGAATTCATCCAGAGAAACGGGAAGTGTAGAGCGTAAAAAAGGTACTGGCAGATTTAGAATAATAACTCAAGAACAAGGTGAAATTGTTCAACAAGTAATAATTGAAGAACAACCGCATACATCAATTCGTCACTTACAACAGGAGGTTAGTCTGTCTTATGATACTTGCCAGCGAATTCTGTAAGAAGATCTGCAGCTTCATCCCTGCCATATACAAGCAATATGAACTATTTGCTAAGGATCTATCCCGAAGACAGGACTAAATGGTTTTTAACAACTTTGATAAAAATGGGGAAGCATTTTTTGCAAAAACGTTTTTCACAAATGAAGCCTGGTTTTTCCTCTCTAGTTATGTTAATTCACAAAACATGAGAATGTGGAGTGAGGTTCTTCTTCTTCTAGTGCCTATTCGTTTCGAATATTGGCGACCATCTTGGCTATGATGACCTTGTTGACTGCTGCTTTAAACAGTTCTGTGGTTGTTTTTGAATACCATGTCCTCAGGTTCTTGAGCCATGATATCCTTCTTTCGGAGTGAGGTTAATCCCCATTATTGCCTCGAAGCGCCTCCAAATCCTGTAAAAATTGGAGTTTGGGCAGCCATAAGTAAAATACGGCTAATAGATCCGATATTTTTTCAAGATAAACATTAAAATAAAATTACTCTTCAATTATAGGTATGTAAATAAATTACACATACACATAATAGGTATTTAATTTTAGGCACGCTAAATGCTGAAAGATATCGGTTAGAAATGCTGATGACATCATTCATAGTCTCTTTTTTCCCTTTCGAGGGTCATCTGATTCAAGATCGCCGGAAGCACCTCAGCCTCATGGGCTTATTGTGCTAAACCCCCTTTGCTTCATGCCACCCATTCTGTCAGTCTGGTCCTCTAAACTAGTTTGTACAGCCCCATCACTGGATGAGTGTCGTAGTCTTCCGGACTCATTTTTGGCTGACCGTATATTTCCCGTCTTCTGCGGTCCAGAGCTTCGCATTCGCACAGGACATGTTTAGCTGTCTCTTGGGCCTTGCTGCATTCTCAGCTGCTTGTCTCCATTGAACAGTCCTATTTAATTTAAGTGTTCTTTTAGGGCAATATGTCCCGTTAGTAATCCCACTGTGATACGTATAACTGATTCCTACTAAGTGATAGGAAATTATTCAGTTGTCTTCTTTGTGGGTCCCTTGATGAAGGCTTTCCCATGTTGATGTTTGATCCTTTTACCCCAATACTTTTTGCGTTTTTTCTTAACCCATGCTGTACTCTTTGGTACTCCCAGGGCCGGTTCTGGGCCAATATATTTAGCCGAGGATCCATTTCTTGCCAGCTCGTCGGCTTTTCCATTGCCTATGATTCCACTGTGTCCTGGCACCCACATCAAGGTTAGTTTGTTGCTTCCTGCCAGGCTTTCGAGGTTTTAACGGCATTCCCACAGTAGTTTGGACGATATTTTGGGACTTTCTATAACCCTCAGAACCGCTTGATTATCGATCAATATGTTGATCCGCCTATTCCTATAATAGGCCCTCTTGTTCTCTCTTACGCAGTATAGTATGACATATATTTCTGATTGAAATACAGTTGCCCACTCCCCAAGAGATATGCTGTAATAAGTGTTGTCATTGAGTCCCTACATGATGATGAATTAGCTGAGGGCTTTTTTCAACAGGATGAAGCACGTCTACAAAAATCCAACTCCGGAGTTACAAAAAAATTAATAAATGTTAGTGTTAGTAAAACAACACCCTGTATAACAGAATTTACAAAATTCGTTTTGGTAAGTTAGATTTTTGCTTAAAACCGGTTCATAACATTCAAAAATGTTAATTTTTTTAATGAATTAAGAACATCAAAATTATTGTAGTGTGATGTGAATAATGTTTGGCAATACTTCTAAATCCCATGAAACCCATGAAAGTTTAAATACAGGTCCGTTCCAGAACAAATATTGAATTTTTTTTATATTTTCCCAACTATTTTTTTATATTTACTGGTACAATTCACAATCATTGAGAAGGAATCAAATAATGGTCAAAAATGATAAAAATGAAAATACAGCAAGAGCTGATCATAATGTTAATTACGCCTTTTGCCATTGTTTAGCCAAAATTTAAAAAAAAAAAATTTCTATACATCCAACACAAAAAATTACCATGATAGATTAACTTTACGTAAATGGATGTTTACTATGTATACTATGCATCAATACGTAGCACAAAACTAGCGAGTAGGTATGTTTTTAGAATAATTATTAATAAATGGTTGGTACATAATACTATTACAAGTTTCTTTATACAGGGTGTTGGAAAAATAAACAAGCATTTCAATTTTTTTGTTCTGGTACGGACTTGTATTCAAACTTTTAAAGAGTTTAATGAGACACAGAAGTACTGCCAGACATGATTCACAAATTTCAATAGACTACAATAATGAATGTTCTTTATTCATTAAAAAAATTAACATTTTTAAATGTTATGATTTATGAACCGGTTTTAAGCAAAAATCTAACTTCGATATCAAACTCTGTTATACAGGTGTTGTTCTATGAACACTAACATTTATTAATTTTTTGTAAGTCCGGACCTGTCTTTTCCTTCCGGTTATTATGTCAAAAGTTTGTGCAGGGAAATGAAAACTTTGTAACCAAATTTCTAAAAATTGGGGATGGTTTGTCTTCTGATTCTTGATGGTATAATGTTTGAAATTACTGGCACCAAGGTTAGCTGAGCGAGCTCGATTTTCGTCTGGAGTTAAATATGACGTTTTACGGAATTAATTTATTCCGGTGTACTCTATAACCTCATGAGGTACTCAGGATTATATTTTTGGATTAAAAGAATTTCCTGCGCTTAACCCGGATACCTAATATTAAACTCCAAAGTTTTCAAATCTTATGGTTGAATTTTATTTATAAATATGGGTCTATATGATTGTATACATTAATAAAATTTGAATCGTTGATTCTTAAATAAGTTGATACCTATGTGTTTGTATGTTGATGTTGCTATGAGAACACTTTCCCTTCGGCTGGGGGAAAGTGACAAATAATAAGCCTCCGGCGGAGGAAAAGTGACACTTGACACTTCGCGACCGACTACTCAGTCGAGTAATGTCTGATTTACTGACGTTTGAAGAAAATAGTTATTTTTGTCATAAAAATAATATAAACGAAATAATTATTATTATTCAATAGATAAAAAGAGTCTAATATCGGTTGAAAAATATTTCTCTCCTTAAATCATATAAAAAATTCTCTCGCTCATAAAAGCACACCGCACGCTCATAAAACCAGTAATATGTTTTTTTTTTTATAACGAGAAAACTGTCGCCAGGAAAATACGCTCGTCTCCTCCGTACTGGATCAACTCGACTGCTATTTCTGACGACGCCTGATGTCTCCCGTAATCGTCAAAGGATGCAAAATAAATAAAACCCCAGGAAACGATCGAAACGAGTTTGGTTCGAAATATAAAAAACGCTATCTCGGAGCCGCAAAAGTGCCAATAAAATCATCGTGTTGTTAAATCCAATAATTTGAATGTGATTACGATGTCACCGGAATAAGAAAAAGTATATGCTTGGCAGGTTCTTGTGCTGAGTCGTTGTTTCGCCAGCTGCCTACTACGTTTTCCTTGTGAATTTTGCATTTTTAGGTAGTTTCATCATATGGAGCATACAGAGAGATTTAGGTTAAGAAAAAATGTTGAGTCATCAGACAATAATATTCGAGGAAAAATAGGGACAGTTATTATAGGGATGAACGAAAATATGTTTAACCGTCAAGTTTTTTTTTTCTTGTTATTTCTCATGTGTAATTTTTAACCAAATAAAAATAAAAATGATAAAAAACATAACACCTCACTTAATTTGCAATACCGCAAATAAAATTTTACTTTAGTAGTTTAAATCAACACAATAATTTTTTTGTGCAATTGGACGACACGAAGTTCCAATTTCGTGTAGGTACGCCATGCAGGCCGCGAAATTCAATTTCGCAGCCGTTGTCATAGCGACAGCCTTTAATCTAATGACTGGTAATTATTATTATTGTGACACGAGAATAGCAAAAATTATTAATAATAACAATTACTATTGTGTTAAAAAGTTTCATACATTTTCCATTTTGATTGTCATTTTAGTTTCGAATTGGCATTCTTTTATTTTAGGCACATAATATGTGACTAAAAGTGACACACTTTTCTTCTTCTTCTTCTATTTCTATGGCTTGGGCCCCATTGTGCATACAGCCAGCTTCAAGTGTTTCTATGATTTGGCCAGATTTTGATATCTTGGCGATTTCCAGTGCTTGTAATTAACTAAAAGAGAGTTTAGTATTTGGACAAAACACAACAAAGGAGTGACACACTTTTACTCACTTGTGCTAAAAAGTGACATGAATGGCAATTCACAGCAAGTGACAGTTTTAATGAATCTTTATGACAACTGTCACTTTGACAATATGGTGGTGGTGCGGTAAGAACTGACCTCGGAGTCGCCCTCCATTGGTCACAGACTTTTGTAAAGTAAACTATTTGTAAGCTAGTATATCCCTTATTGCTGGTGTTTTGATCGATACCGGGGTGGGCACCTACTATTGTATTTTCTTACAATTTTTCACCAAAATACACAAATCACATACACACGTTGTAGGTAGCCATGACAAAATACCTCGCAAAAAACTATTAATTTTATAATTATTATTTTAAGAGATTTTATAAAGAGATTGCTTTCATTATTATTATTTTTTGTTTTTGTTTTAATTTATTTTTAATTTATTTATTTTTTTTGTTTTTTTTTCTATTATTTTTTTTATAATTTTTTTTATTTTTTTTTAATTATCATTATTATTATTTTTTGTTTTCAATTTTTTTTTATTTTTTTTTTATTTTTTTTTATTTATTCATTTTTTATTTATTTATTCATTTTTTTCCATCTGCATTTCTATGACTAGGGAAGGTTTTAATACATAGGACACTTGCGTCTAGGGGCCCTTCAGGACGACTTTGTAACACACTGGACTAGACCACGGCATAGTGGAAAGGTTGTAAACACGAGGAGAGTGCACAAAGGATCTTATTCTAATACAGTTTACAATAGTTGCTTTCGATGTGGTTTTACATTTTACGAGATAGGTAAATTTCTATTCTAATTTTTATGAGTACAAGTTATTTATTTTTATTTTTTATTTTATAGATTCATTTTTATCTCCCTAAAAAACTTGAATATGGCGATTAATACAGTCCTGGTTTTTGTTAACAAAAGATTAACCACGGTGAATGGCATCCTTAAATTCGTTTTCTTGACAATTATTATGTTTATTAGTTTGATTCGGGCCTCGTGGTTATGAGGACACATGAAAATTATGTGGTTCAAGTCACCATTGACTTCCTGATTACATGTACAGTTGGGGCTATCACTTAGACCAATTTTCTGAAGATGAGATGGAAATCGACCATGGTTTGACTATGGTGATGAACTTTGACAATATAAAATACCAATCTCTACAATTCATAAATTTATATTGCTTGATGACTTAAAATTCATAAATTATTGTTGTTTCTCGGCGATTTAACAAAAAATCTTGTGTGACATACGTTGCAAAAGGATTATTTAACGATTTGACGCTTATCAAACTCAGCCTTCGGCCTCGTTTGCCAATTTTCATCCAAAAGTGACAAAAGGGCTTAAAAATGACTTAAATGACAACTTCACGAAAACTGTTAGTTTGACAATATAAAATACCAATCCCTAGAGTTGGCCTCAGACAGATGTCATGGCTCAGGAACATTAGGGAATGGACAGGGATCCGCGAGGCAGGAAAACTTTTAGAATGGCTGAAGACCGAGAAGTCATCTCCAGAGTAATCGCCAACGTTCGGGAGACCGAGCACGGCACATAAAGAAGAAGAGCTAAGAAATTTATATTCCTTGACGACTTAGAATTCATAACTTAGGGATATTCACGAGGTTCGTAAAACGCTTGTAATCATCACTTCGTACTTCAGATAACCAATTAGAATTGTTGAATTTTGTATAAAACTATGAACTGTCATGATTTTGTAAAACTACACTGATTTTACTCACCTCGTGAATACCCCTATTGTTATTTCTTGGCCTAACAAAAAATCTTGTGACACACGTTGCCAAAGGAGTGTTTAACGATTTGACGTTGCAAAAAAGATTGTTTAAGTACGTGACGATTGCCTTCGGCCTTGTTTGACAATTTTCGTCCCCTTTGCTACTTGCATCACAAATAGCTTTTATGAGGTCCAATAATTATTGTGTTACAGAAATTTAAAGTTTCGATATTATGCCGGTACCATTTATGATATAATAGTGTAGGTATGTACGAGTATATAAGATCCCCCTTTATACAATCGGAATTATTAAGTGGTTATCGATGTTTTGTTTTTAATTCAAATGGGGAATTCGATTGCAAATTTGGTTGAATTTTCCGAAGTGTGTTTCATAGCATTTACAACAGAAATTCGAATTCTGATTTCTTTTGTGGCAACGTCTGGCTTTTGGAGATATGAACCAACTAAATGCAGTATACCAAAGAATGACATTATATTATTAGGATCAACTTACTAATACTAATAATTCTATTATTGTATCTATAAATGTAGTTGGTCGAAGGATTGTACAGACATCTTTGTTCATAATTGCAGAAAACACCTTCATCACATAGACGAATTTATTATAGCTTCTTATATAAGTTTTCGTATTGTCGCTGCCTAAATGTTTTTCGGTTCTGTAATATTCGATAAACCCCAGCATCGATGATGTTCGCTTTTCTTGAATTTATTTTCCGGATTGTTGGTCTTCAAGATTATACGAGTGTAGCGAGACAATAAGAAAGTTGAGGTTCAAATGTGTGTGTATTATGTGTGATTGTAGTGACTGCGGAGTTTAGCCATTCGTATATATTTCCCGAAGAGGTCCAAATGTAAAAATCTCGGTAAAAATAAAATAATAATTAGTCAATTGTAGGTAAG
This sequence comes from Malachius bipustulatus, assembly GCA_910589415.1. Lineage (NCBI taxonomy): Eukaryota > Metazoa > Arthropoda > Insecta > Coleoptera > Melyridae > Malachius > Malachius bipustulatus. The sequence continues at coordinate 32,972,365 of OU342630.1, forward strand.
CATTAAAAAAATACTCGGATCAGTAATTGGGCATTGCGCAAATCTATTTCGAGGTTGCGTTGCAATTCAAATTGAATGTTTGAATAGTTGCAATCGGAATTCGGAATTTCAGCGCGTGGTGCACCGAATCAGATACCTATTACGCTGTTGTAAAATAAACACGAGTACATAAAGCGCATGCATCAAATATCAACATCGCAATCGGATTCTGAATTGTGCCGAAATTCAATTGGTTGTAAATGTAGCTTTAAACTCATAATTCTTCTCATTTTCAAAATCTGCTAAAGCTTTGCATTATTCTCTCTCACGGGCCGGCATGGCATCGGGGCGGCGGCGACTCTGCATGCTTAGTGGATAACGCGGTTCTGGTTTTCTCACTTCGAATTTCGGAAAAATGTCTACATATATAGGCAGCAACCTTAATCTAAAACCAGATGATTTAGGAAAAAAAGCGAATCCTTCGGACAATTTAAAAAAAAACTTTTAACTCGATTTTTTCTTCTCATCAGTAGTTTTTCTCTCCATTATTTCAAGTGTTGTTCGTACTAGGACTGCTCTCATTTAGTAAAGTTAATGAAGGTTTTATGAATTCATATTTACCAGTTTTATGTTTTGGTTCAAATTTGTTTGGCATGTTGGTAAAATTATTTTAAACAAGGAATTTTTAAAATGTGTTGTTTTGTATTATTTTCTAAAGATTGTGTAACCGTACTTTTAACGAAAAGTAAACAAACTTCATAGGCCAGTAGAATGATATTTTGAGTTTGCGTTACCATGCACATATTTTGTATTATACGAAACTCGATAGAGGACCATTTAGAGATGTTAAATCCAAATTTGCAGCACCGTGCGAATTTTTTTTTGCGAAAGTTATGCAAAAAAGCGTTTTTTAAATACGCTTTTTCACGAAATCTTGGCTCCTATTTATCGCACATAAGCAAATGAGATATCATTCTCTTCGTAATGGAATTACCTACATTTTTTATACACATAGTTTTTTGTTACACTGATTAAAAAAATATTAGCATTTTTATTTTTTTCTAGCACGTTTTGATGGGCCAGGCTCTTCGTCATTGTCTTTGTTTAATATTCCACAAGAAATTTTGTCTGCATTTTTAGCTCAGCTATAGCGAGGCAGGGGAACTGTGGTTGGCAAATCGTAAATGTCATCATCGCTGCTGTCGTCAGTGATAACCGCGACGTTTAAACAACTTTGATCTGAGCAGTTCTTGCAAACTGCAGAGCGCTTCAGTCCTGCTTTTCTGCAGCCACAAGCTGCCCCGAAATCTTTTGTGCATGCACGCTAAATAACCTTTAAGCTAAATAAGATGGAATTGGATCTTTGGTGCTCGTTACGGGTTCTAATCCACATTTATGTCTCTAGCAGCCCCAGATTTCTTTTTTCAAAATACGGCCAAGCCATGTTTGTATTTTATAGCAAGTTCGAAATGAATTCTGCTCAGCAGCTGACTCCAACGGTAGTTAAAGAAGTAAGATCCGATTTTGTCTTTGTGAAAATTAGAAGAAAGAAGTTTTTTTGCATAACTTCTTCATAAAAAATCGCACGGTGCTGGAAATTTGGATTTAACATCTCTTATCTCTTCTCTGTCAAATTCCCTATAGTACAAAATTTGTGCATGTTAATGCAAACTGAGGACATTTTTGAGGACGATTCTACTGGCCTATCAAGGCTTAATAAATTCGATTCTTTTTTCCTTTGCTCTGTCGAGCATGTCAACTGTCAATGACTGGAATGAAAGATGTTTTTGCGCTGTTGCCATGTTATATTTATTTAAATTCAACTTATTTTTAAATGTTACCAAACATTCTTTAGAAAGAGTTTATTGATGTATCTGTCTACTATTTTAAAGTAACTGGCATATGGATTTTTACCTGTTTCTCAATTTTTTAATTCCTAATAAAATATTTATGAAAACACTTGAAAATATATAAAAAAAATATAAAAACAAAAAAATATATAAAAAGGGAATACTTCTATAGTGTACTTTTTTATGTAGTTATGTTTTAAATACCTGACGGTAATCAATTTATTATAGATAATTGCCCGTATTCACAAACGATAATTTCCTAAATAATTACGTAATCAATTATCCCCATCTCATTCTATTGCAAAAAAAACTGCATATCTCCATCTCACTCATTTAAATAATTACGTAATTATTTAGGAAATTATCGTTTGTGAATACGGGCAAATGTGAATAAAATTAGGTATAGGTAATGATAGAATTTTTCAATTTTGTGTGAAATTACCACTTATTTTGTTCCTAATATTTCATTCTAGCAATACTATTTTATGTGTAGGTACAGTTTTAAGAACAATTATTAAAAAAAAAAAAATTGCTGTTGGGTAGGTCCTATTTGTCTGCGCAGAGACATATGTTTTGGACAGGTCTTATATATTGTTTTGCAAATGAGCCGTTTACAGGGACCCTATATGATCAACTCAACATTAACAAATTTAAGTCAACCGCTGGTCAAGTCAAATCATTTTTTGCCGTGGTTCATGGATCACAGCAAAACGTCTCAGAATCAATAATGATTTCAGTCTGAGGTCGGGTCAGGTCATGTCTTGTCATGTCATGTCAGGTTGAGTAAGGCTAGGTTATGGTCGCCGAAAACTACTCCTGCTTTATTGTCCACTCCGCTTGAATTCTATCCCTTGAATACCAGTTAATGGAAACTGAAACTACCGAGGTGCCTGAACGAATCATTGTGTCAGCGTGATGTTTGTTCAATAATCCAGTCCTACCTGATAGATCTCCTCCTCTTTTATCATAACATAACTAAAATGATAGCAGTGATACTTGGGGAGATAAAAACTTAATGCCGCATGAAAGTGGAGTCATGTAAAGGCTGCTTTCGATGGCGAGTGACTTGGCGAACCATAAGCCAGGCTCGCCAAGTCCCGCGCCGTGGGAAGTCAAGCTGTTAATGGAAGTCCTAGTACCCTACTCTTGACGCTTATCTGGTTTTAAAGAGTCAAAAGTTATATTTAAAATTAACATAGGTATTTGACCAAATTAATGACTTTTTGAAAAAAAATTCATTTCAAAGGCGTGCATTAATGGAGAACTATTATTGTTCACATTCATTAAATTTAAATACCTTTCAATCGGATGGATGCGTATTGTGAAGCAATTAACGAGGATATTTATTTATTTTTCTGTTAGTGTTTTACAGCACAATTAATATACAGAAGGTTATGGTTACATAACACAAATATAAACCGATATGAGTTTTTATATAGAACGTTGCGAATAAAAATTACTTTCCTATAAAATGTTATTTAAATTTTATAGGCCATAAAATATTTAATATTCCCCTCATTATTATTGTCAGTCATGAAACAAACAATATGTACACTTTATAGCCAATTTCGCTTGCTGTAATTGATATTCTGCAGTGATCATTACTTGTTACGTTTGATGACATAATACGGAACGTATGTGAGAGAGTTCAATAGACAAAAGACCACCCACATTTGTGATGGGCATATTATTCGCTATACTCATCAATTTCAGATAGGTATTGATTGTTTCTAGGCGCTTTGATAAAAGCATTATTTCATTCAAACTAATCAAACGGTGCTTTGCAGATTGCTACTGTTATAGAAGGGAACGCGGAGTTGCTGATTGCAAAATACGGGGTGTTTTTAAAATTATTGATACTTTATTTTTAACTGTGTATAGGACTAAAGTAAACAATTTTTTAATAAACTTTTTTTAAATAAGATAAAACTAAACGAGATAGGTATAGGGTGTAAAAAAACAGTTTTCGCTACCTTAGGCATTTCTCAATATTTGAATTTTATACAAATAGGTTATTTATTAAAATATGGAGCACTCAAAACGAAGAAAACACGGGGATAAAAGAATCCTCAGTGGCGAAGATACATAGGATATGACCCCTTTTTGCTCAACAAGTTCTACGCCCATGGACTTCAAGACCTTACTTATCACCGTTAGATTTCCTGGATATTTTTTTACCAAAGAAGGTATACCTATGAATTTTCGAAATTCCACCTAGTTTTTAAGTAAATTGAGTCTATTTTCTTCATCATACCGCAAAAATAAACTCATTTTTTCGATATTGAGTTATCTTATACAGGGTGCAACCATTAATTCAGTGCAAAGATCTTAAGGGCGTATTTACCAGCCAAAAATAAGAAAAATTTTTCATATAATCGTATGTCCTAACTTGCTTCGTTTTCTAGATACAGGGTGTAAAATTTTGAAAAAAAAATCGATTTTTTGTTAAATACTCAGAAACCTTTCAGCCGATTTAAATAAAATTTGGTAGGCTTATTTTTCGTTATAAGGAACTTCCTTTGATGGGAATAACATAAATTTATTAGTTCCAGTGGTGTCTCAGGGGGACTACTTGAAACTTACAGGTAAAATTATGCTACGCCACTGCTCTTTTGACAATTTATTTTTTTTCAGATTAAGCGGTCAATAATGTAACTTTCTTGCCTCCTTAGCTTTACTCGTATCTAGCTTTGTTTCCAAGAAAAAAATCAAAATCTGTGCCAGGCCCTATTAAAACAAGTAATAAATTCACATCGATTATTGAGTTTAATTTAATTCAGGTAGCCCCCTGAGACGCCACTGAAATTAATAAATTCAAGTTATTCCCATCAAAGACAGGCCCTTATGACAATAAATAAGTCTATAAAATTTTATTTAAATCGGCTGAAAGGTTTTTGAGTACCTAATTAATAAAATATCGATTTTTTTCAAAATTTTACCCCCTGTATCTAGAAAACAAAGCAAGCTAGGACATACGATTATATGAAAAAAACTTCTTATTTTTGGCTGGTAAATACGCCCTTGAATAATCTTATATGTATACAGTGTGTCCGTAGATTAATGGGACATATTTCAGCTACAGCTTTGCGATCTCAAGGAAAAGCGATTAAACGAAACATATCTTAGTACAAACGTGTAGTACAGCGTTAAAAAGACGAATTTTTTTTATTAAAAACTCGTTTTAATTACAAAAGATTTTCAAAATGCCACCATTGGCTTCAATGCATTTCTGATAACGTTTGCCTAGATTCTGTCTGATGACATAGAAAAATGACTCTACATTATTTCTAATTTCATTGCCAGGTTCTGTAATTTTTCTTTACAATTCATCCCTTGTATTACTGAGATGTCTGTAAACAGTAGATTTCATTTAACCCCATAAGAAAAAGTCTGATGGATTGAGATCTGGACTGCGCGGTGACCAAGGATGATCACTTCCGCGTCCAATCCACCGGTGTGGAAAGTGATTATTTAAGTAGTTCCGCACATTCAGCGAAAAATGAGCAGGAGCGCCATCTTGCATAAACCACATAGTGTTCCTAATATTAAGTGGAATGTCTTCTAGTAAAGTGGGTAAACCGTTATCCAAGAAAGTCAGGTATAATTCATCATTCAATCGATTGGGAAGTTCATATGGCCCTATCAAGTAGTCCCTAACAATTCCACACCATACATTAATTGAATATTCGCGCTGAAAATGCTTTGTTTTGGCTACACGTGGATTTTCATCACTCCATGTATGGGAATTGCGGGTGTTATTAATGCCCCGACGAGTAAAAGTGGCCCCATCAGAAAACAGAACCTTGGGCAAAAAAATTCGGGTTATTATTGTGCCTCGTGCCTCGTGCGTAACCACTGACAAAAACTCGATCTTAGTGGCATATCAGTTGGCATCAGCAAGTCCTGCACGTACTTTTCATGTTTCATCCCACTAGGTGGAGTAAACTTTAATACAGGGTGATGAAAATTATCAGATTTGTCATCAGTTCATCACATGTATTGAAATTTGAACCACATAGTAGGATACCATGTGAAAATTTAAGATAGGACATGTAAGCCGTTTTTAGATATCTTGAGCCGTTCTAGTTCTACACTGCTTTGAAGTTGGAAAATTTTGATCTTCACTTGTTTATAACTCATAAACCGCTCAATCTAAATTCCAATGGTTAAAACCACCTGTATTCGATTTCCTCAAAAAATTAAAAAAAAAAAATACAAGGTGTTCCCGTTAAAATAACGAAGTAGGTGTCAACTTCCAGTATTTCCGGAAGTGCGGCCATCTTGAAAATATTTTCATTGAATTTCTCGTGATCACTTATGCCTGTAATTTTTTTATTTTGATGCTCTGGGCCTATTAGTTTCCGATATATAGCCGGTGGCCAGCCTTAAGTAGACACCCGGTATATAGGCTGGTTCTGAAAGGTGCGGAAAAAAATGCTACCACAAATTCCTGAGGCCTAAATAAGCCCATCTAACCCAACTTATCTTTGTCTAAAAGTGGATGATTTCGGAGATACAGGGTGAGAAAAGTTCAATTTGGTTTCCGTTTTTCTTAAATAACTGTTTCAATAATTGGTATATTTTCACAATCCGGCTGGAGGGGCTTTTGTGCGGTGAAAAATTAACAACTGCAATCATTTTTATTGCAAATTTTAGAGGGCGCCACCTGCGGTACCTTGAACACATTCAAAACGAACTATATTTTTTGGGCCACTCTGTATTTCTATTTTGTATGTATTTTAAATAAAATTTCGAACGTCTTTTACCAAAAAAAATGCATACGTGGTAAGAGTTGATTTGAACAGCCGTTTATGAGGATCATTTGGTTCATTTGCCTGCAGATGCTAGTGTACCGAATTGATATTCTTGTTTAAACCTCTAATATTAAAAAAAAGTCAATTATAAATCATCCCATTCGGTATTATGTTGCAATTTCTGCAGGAATTCGTCCCTGCACCATCTTAGGTGCTGTTTTTAATTTCAAGTAACAGTCTAAATTTTTACTTTAGACAAAAACTATTCGCAACAAGGGATGAATAATTGTAATACTATAACACCCCTAGAGAATATATTGAAATTCGAGTCCTGCCCGGCGTTTAGGGAAAGTTATTCCAGACTTCATAATCCAATGTGTTACAATGTTCTTGGTTAACTCTTCCAAACTCCGCAACTCCGCATGAGATTCCTCAGAACTTCAAACTTCGTATACACAACAGAATATTACATTAGTCTGGAGATTTTTTGTCGTGGTAATGTCTTGAAGCAGTTGGGCTAGAATAGAATACAAAATCGATTATCGCTTTATCCGAGTGTTGTAACCGCATATTACTAATAGCGAATTCGAGTTACTGCACTTTTCTGCTCCGGGTGCGCACCGAGACGGAATCTCGTGTTCGATTTGTAGGACTCTGTTCCAGTGCTTTTCGTAATCGTATTCGAGTTAAAGTGAACTCTAGCGGTGCATATTGTAATAATTGTGTTCGAGTTACACTTGCTCTCTGGCAGTGCATAGGAAAATATGTTCGAGCCGTATGGCGGAACTGCCCCGGAGCAAAATAAACTGCACCGTCAAATTTGACGGTGCAACGGTTCACTCCCTTAAATTTAGAGGTTAGAAATAGCGGGAAAATTAACTACTGATTCCATTACTGATTTCTGTAATTCCTTATCCCAAAAATTTGTGGATAAGTACATTTTACGTATTGTATGAATTACAACTTATTACAATAATTAAAAGGGATCACGCCTTGTAGTTCCACGACTCTATTATAATAAGAATAACACCCGTGTAACACATATAATAAGAACAAACAACCGTGATAGGTATAGGATAGGGATAGGTAGAAGGCTATAATATGAAAATTGAAAATGCAGACTGCACTGCACCGGTGCATGGCGCTCTGGCTCTTGCTCTGGTTCTGGCCTAACCTGACACAGTTCGGTTCCATACAGAGTCGAAATGCGAAAGTTCTGCTCTGGACTGGGGCAGAATTCTGGGCAGAACTGATTCAGAGACAGATCGATCTCGCTCCGAGCAAGTGCAGCCAACTCGAATTCGCTATTACATGAATGTAAAAATAGTTATTTAAGATTCAGGTGCTTAACATTCTAAATCAATGCATTGTTTGTATATTTCTGTAACATATGTTTGTAGACTTGATCTAGTAATAGTTATTTATAACGACCGACAACGACACGTCCGAAGATATTGTTTGCTAATTCAAGCACGAACTATCGTGGCGATTTAAATTTGAGCTTGTTTTGTTTTACACTAAATCCATTATAAGTAAAAACTGACTTATCCATATGCCAAGAAAATAAAATTATCCGTCACATCATCGACTTATCTTTTCATCATAGAGGAACTGCCAGCTGTTTTCCAGAATGATTCAGACGACTGATCTGCGTGTTTAGAACTGAGCAGCTTCTGTAATTTGAATATCCACCATGTTTACTGTGCATTTATAAGCTTTGTTTGGCATTGAAATTTATAGTAAGGACGTTTGTAGGATTTTTATTCGAAAGGGATATAACTTTATTGCAATCACGAAATTCGATTAGATTAATTTTACTACTTTTTTTTTTCAAAAACCTTTTGGCTCATATCTCGTCTGGACTTCTACATGGCAGTGTCCTTGGTCCATTTGTTTTACTTATTTTCCTCAACCACTTAGACGCCAAGATAACATCCACAAATACCCTTTGTGGTAAGTTTGTGGACGATATAACTATTCTCATTAAGACAAAACCAAACGACCTTTCGCAAATTATATCATCAATTCAACAATCATTGAAAACCCCATCTACAGGGCTAAGTTAATAGACTGTCCAAAAATTGAACTTATCAAAAATGAGTTGATAGATTTTCAGTCGTCCAGATCACGTCGAACATATCTGCCTGGCATTCCTAATGGTAATGTCCAGATTAAGCCCAGAGAGGTAATGAAATTTTCGGGCTTTCAATATCTAAACTAGGCAGCTAACACCGATCTCTTATTCCACCGACTCTCTAGCTCTTGCTTCCTTTTGAGACGACTCGAACCTTCTGTTTCTCCGCATATTATTGACATTTTTATGGTCATACAGCTTATGGCGTTGCCGTTTGCTCTGCACTGAGAGCTCCGTAAAGTTCTTCTGCAGAAGAGTGCTGTCAGAATCCTGCAATGGCAAGTCTATCCATCCGCCAGTCTTGTGGGATACGATTTAGGCGACTAGGTTCAATCTATTCAAACTACCAACCCACCATCTCTCGTCCACTGAAAATTCATTTATACTCGTATCTCACCTAAACATTTTTACCTAAACCATTTCAGACTCGACCCATCAACCATGAGATTCTCTCAGTTCAAAGTACGAGTCTATCTTCGGAAACATCTTACATAGTTGGAATTGTATACTTCCATGGATATACTGTCTCCCATCCCCTTTCCCCCTTATTGACTTAACAAGAAGTTGAAATTTAATATAACTGTATTTCACCAAATTGTACCTATGTTTGTTGTGAATCGCGCGTGCGTACGACGTTTTGAATACGCGTTTTCTTTGTATCCTCGAAAGAACTTGAAAGTTCTGAGATATAATCTCTATGCTGAATTCTCAACGTTTTCAAGATACCTATCCTCCCCGGATGTTGGCGATCAAAAGGGCCACTCTGACTTTGCTGACTACAGCTCGGAGAGTTCCATGATGTTCAAGGAGAACTATCTGCATAAATTCTGGAGCTAAGAGTTTCTTCTCCGTTCTGGTCCTAGTAGACCCATTACACCGTGAGTAGGCCATAACGTTGTTCATTCCTCGTTACATGGCCTAGGCATTCCAATTTTCGTTTCTTCCTATCTCGTCCTCTTATGCATCCTCTTCAACACCTCGTTTGTTACTCTGAGATCAAGTAAAGCCTCGATAATATCTGTTCTGCAGGTGCTTAGTAAAAAAACTTGGTCACATATAACAATATGCCAGAGTGCATAAAAAGGACATATTGCACCAAGTGGGTTTACGCAGAAAAGGTTTGTCATTTAGATTTTACATTTGATGGGGTTAAATTATAGACAAATATCCATATTTTGATGTGAGTTCCATTTGTTTTGTGCCATCAGTATTTGTCAGAGGCCATCATCTTGATTTTTTAAATGCCAACCCGGTTTTAGTTTGCCGCCATTTGGAAGGTAACTAATAGACCACCCATATAGGCCACCAATCTGCAGATCGACAGTATCGCGAACAGTTCAGCGATTTGATGAGATAAAAAGTGTAAAAAATCGGCACACCCTCAGAAAAAAATGATGACATTCCATTAGATGTTTTACTAACTGTAATAACATCACAAACTTCAAATAGACAGCTTGCAGCAGATCACAATGTTTATGAAGGAACAATAAAAAAATATTAAAGCTTCCTAAGTATCATCCCTAGAAACCACGTTTAGTTCATAAACTCTTCGAAGATGATTCTGATTGCAGGTTGCATTTTGTAGAAACTCTGCGACGACAACCCCAGATATCCGAGAAACTGGTCGGAATCGGACGGATTGCTCGGGCGACAGATTTTTGCAGAGGGTTTACTCCCCCGGGAAAATGGACTCGCTATCTTTTCCCAATTACCTGGGTTATCACACAGTTGGTACGTTAATCGTACCCTTGTCCCAGGGCAACTCAATGGAGAAGACGGAAACTGCCAGGGGTCAGATGAGGTTATCACAAAAAAAACGGACGCGGATGAGCGGTCTTTATGCGCTCCCCGCGTTTTCTGTGACACTTCCATTGAGCCAAGTTGTTTTGCGAGTTGAGGTTTACGGTCGGTGGTGATAACAATGAGATCGTGGACTAGATTATTAGCAGGTTTATTATAATTAAAAATAACTATTTACACTCAAAGAAAATGAACGAGGATGTCTCAAAACTTGAATAAATTAACAAAATGCAAGATGACTGACTTTAGCGGTCGTTTAACTATGGGTTGCGAAGCAAATCGGCAGGAAGCGAGGCGCGGACGCCGGAAGCGATGCAAAATTTCAGCGTTAACTATAATTGACTCCCCGGTAGGTGCGTGAGTACTTTTCGCGTGCCAGGATTGAAAACCGGGTCGGTGCGGTGAGGCCGCTTTGTTTTGTGATTCGATCGAAGGGCGGAGGAGAGGATCGGCGTGCTGTTTTGCCGAGTACCAGGCCACGCCGCCACCGCGAGATTACCCCCTGCTACACCGGGTCAGCAATCTCACGACAAAGACAGGGCCTTCGTTACTCCAGCGGAAGACGGGTACCGATGGGCTCTTGACTAGTACCAGGCCACGCCGCCACCGCGAAATTACCCCCTGCTACGCCGGGTCAGTAATCTCACGACAAGAACGGGGCCTTTGTTACTACAGCGAGGGCCGGGGACAGATGCAGAAAAAGCGACAATTGAGAAGAGGATTATTTAGGGCGACCGTGACACAACCAAATACAAGAAAAAAATTTACGGCTGTTATGGATTATACCTACCTTGACACGGCAGCGAAGGGTGATCGGCTCTGATTTCGGAAGATCGGAAACGGCGTTAACTCGGAGTCTGGACTATTCTTCCGGGACGCGGGCGGCCGGTCTATGAATCTGTCAACGCTGCTACTAGCTACTGTCTCACTACCACTAGTCGTAAAGACACCGAATCGGAAATCAAATCGGAACTTAGAACAAACTATCGACCTACTACTGATACTTCTGATAACACTAGCTCGGAAATCTCTACACTAATACTCGCCGTAATGACACCGGATCGGAAGTTAACATCTACTGCTCGCCGTCAGAATACTGGATCGGAAGTGAAGTTTTAAGCCGAAATGTCCGTGATTTTATATTTGTGCCGTATCTCCTGGAGTAATTATCTGCCGTTTTTCAGATGGGACGCGGGATATAAAAAAGGTTCATTTAGTATTTACCTACGGTGATAGCGCTGGTATCAGCGATGTGGCTTCCGAATTTGTAGTCAACTTCCTCGATTCAGCTCGCTTAAAATTTGGTATGTTCATAAAAAACGTTAAATGATTTGAAAAATAATCGGAAATAAATGCGTTTGCGAAAAATTAATAATTATTATAATTTTACTATTTATGAAATACATAAATCGATCCTGCTGATGATTTTAGAATAATTAATGAAAAATATCATTAGAGACAGTTGACTAAAAATGAAGTCGAAAATCCACGACTTCATTACAACTCTATACGAAAAGATCTTCACACGGAATTTCCGGAAAAACTCGCCATGTTTGGTGTGGAATATTAGGCGAAAACGTCATCAGCCCTTTCTTTATACGTGCGCACATTGCCATCTATGGGTTACTTGAAACTATTACAAAATTAAATTGTTCCCAATGCAAAAGAATTTTTCTATTTGGAATATTTGAAAAATGTTGTGTTTCGTAATAGACCAACAACATTAGAGAAATTAGAAGCTCGATAGAATTATTGCAATCACAAAAATTCATCGGGCATACCTGAATAATGCATTGGGTGCTTTGTTACTAGACTAAGTTATTGTTAAGAAGTGAATAGACAAATCAAAGAGACGTACCGAAGAGAAGACGGAAATCGCTTGCAATGTTAAGCAAAACAATCCTCACACATCATCAATTGGTCATCTAGCAGCCCAGCAAATTGATGTTTCTGTGGGAATCTGTCATAAGCTACTTAGGAAAGATGCCCACTTGTATCCTTATCGAATGACGGTGATGCAGAAGTTGCTACCTCGTACATTTGGCAGAATTGAGATGCTTGATCGAGTTCACTGAGATAAATGATACACCTGAACTGTTATAAAGTGCTCTTCGTGGAGTGAGAAACCGTGTAGTAAAATATGCCCAGGAGGGTGGAGGGCACTTCGCTCACCTCATTAATTAATTAATTGATTTTATTTATCTGCTTTATGAAAAACGTCAATAAAGTGAGTTCCTAATTTATTACCGTTCTTGAATATTTTGACAACTGTCCTAACCTAACAAAATCAAGAGCTGTCAGTTGTAAAGATTGGATTAAGCTAAGACAACCATCTTTGTGTCAGGACCTACTCAATAATGGATTCGTTTTCGAACACTCTATAGTTTCATCTATTGAGAAAAGTATTTTTTACCGCAGTATTCGTCTCATGAATGCCATCTCATATTGCATATTAACATAATATGAGTGATGATCAAGATCAACGTACCTACGATATTACCTCATACTTCAATAGATTAGGTACTGAAAGAAACCTAAAATAAAGATCACGAATTGATGCCTTTTGGTATAAGAAACACGTAGATCTTCTTCAGAGAATAAAAATGATATGGAGAAGGCTGAGTCTGGGTTATACCATCCCTCATCAACGTTAAAGGACATAGGAGACAAGTCTCCGATTATAGCAGTTTTCCAGGTTTAATTATTTTAAGGCACAAATCAATTGGCGAAAATACGGTACAAACAGTCGAGTTAAAAGACTTGTATAGTCTTTAGTGTTCAGTTGAACAACGATAGAGGTGTTTCTTCGACATCTGCTTGTTTTTTTTAGCTGCTTGTCTGAGTGGTCTTCTTGAATATGATCAGAAATTTGGTCTTTTTCGAGGACATGCACACTTTTCACTTTATTGTCTGGATCAGTTAATTCCTATCATATCTTCCCTCTTCTACCTATTAACACTAACACTTAACTACGTTACGTGGCGTCTGTGTCTTATACACCATGTGTCTTATACAGTATGCGTTACTTAGCGCGGCATATTTATTGTAAAATTTGGTACCATGAATTTGCTCAAAATTGGGATATTTAAAGATTATTTTTGAATATTTTGTAGCGAGCTTATCAGAATCACCTACCTATGTACCATTTTACGACCCATCCAGACCCCTCATTGCACAGATAGTTTCCCTATTTTATACTCAATAATCTTAAATCTGGATCTGAAACAAAATTTTGGATAACTAATAGGCTCATGTTCATCACTGATCTCGCATGCCGAAGACAAAGAACAACACTGCTGAAGACATGGATGGCCATTCCGCTCTTGTTGTAGTTCATCGCCATTACCCCCGCAGCAAGTATAATTCCCCATCTTTTGATAAGAACAGTCCGCTAGGTAGATGCTTATTCCAAAAATTCACACGGAACTCAGGGATCTAATAATCAGTAGCGACATCTGTATTGGTGATAGTAACTGCCAACGACTCCATGACCTTCTGATGTCTAAACTGTAACCACAAGAGTGTACTTGTTGAGCATTTCTGATCCAGCATTTCGATCTACTAAAGAGTTGCAATGCCGTGTCCTTCCAGCCATAGGTAACTAAAGTTTTTTTTTATGGTGGTTGACTGGATATCTTATGCATCCCTCGCGACTGCTTATAGGTATATTTTCCTTAAATATACAAACCTTCAGATTTTCAATCATGAATAAAAAGTTCACTGAACTTTCAATCTCCTTTCTAACTACTGAATATACATTATGTAAAATAACCCAAACAGACAAGGCGTATTTCTGGAAAAGCTGTGCGTACTTCTGTTAGTTTATAGTCTTAGTCTGATCTGCGATACTGACTTGAATAAACCAGGATTGAGTAATTCCCTGTTGGGATGAAAGTTAGCCACAGACGTGTTTATTCTCTCTCGATAACTTTCCGTCTTGAGGTGAACGGCTTAAGACGGCAGCTTAAGCAGTTGGGAAAGTTCGAGTTATGATACAGAATCTTTGTATTGTGTTTACAAGTGAGAATAAGCTAAAGATAAATTAATCATCTTTGACGATAAGATTAGTGCTACGGAGACACAAAGTGGCAAATGCTCCGCTTCTTAGAAGATAAATAATGCATGGATGCATTCAGCTACTATAATAGGTAAACAACGAAATTTTTTTCCACGTTTTTGGAATCTAAATGACTTCCAAATAATTTCAACAGGCAGGAAGAAGGAATGACGAATTGCTGAGGATTTGGTATCCGGTGTTAAGTCAGACCCAAATGATTCATCGTCAGACTCAAATGAGTCATCGTCTGACTCAGGAATCTATGACAAACAAAATGTTTCGGAGTGAGCGGGTTGTAAAGAAGAATTTTTCAAACTCCAAGTTGTAACTCTACAAAAATGTACAATGGAAAACTCATTAAGGGTTTCAAACTTCAACCTCTTCCGAGGGTGAAAGGAAGAATACATATTAAGGCTTTGATAAGGTAAAGTTATAAGCAAAATTTTATTCTTTAATGTTTCTTCAAATCTGATGAAATTAGATAAAAACCTCTTTTAACCTACCCCTTTGGAGGGATGTAACTTCTACTGAAAACGTTTTTGAAAATGTCTATATTAAAAAACCCCTTTAGTTTTTGACAAGGAATCGCTCCTTGAAATTTTTCGCAATATTAAAGAATCAATCTGTATGTAATTGTCTAAAGCAATTATTGTCTCTTGTACCTGTTGTCAAATGATATTTGACACAGAGTCTGTGTTATTGGCGAATCCAGATGATGCCTCACTGGAACTGTTTTACTTCAAGATGGCAACCTACTGTTCCATATTGATTATTGTTTCTGTGACAGAGTATTTTCTAATAATCCAAATAGGTTAAGTAACTTTTGAAACAGACTTCATAAGATTGTTCAAATGAGCTGAATACCAGGATTTGGTCAGCTGCGCCGCTTATCTCTAAGTAAGTACCTAGGTACTGAGATACCTAAGATATCCTTAGTTTGAGTCTTCTTCGCGGTGTCGGCGGAAGGAGGCCACTGAGAAGTCATTCAGATCGTGTCCTTACCACTGAAAAAATATCTTATATTTAAATGAGTTCTCTCTGGCAAGCAACAAAAAGCCAGTGAGGTCTGAAGCCAAGGAGAGCTGTTACGGCCGTTATGACCTCCTTGGCTTGAGGAGGCTGTAGTAGCTTCCGCTTGAGGAGGCTGGTGTAACTTTTTTTAGGGTCTTTAATTTTTTCCATGTCTTTCGATGAGTGGAATCAACCAACCGAAGGCTTTGTTTTGTTGGAGGTCTCGACAGTAGTTCTACTGCCAGATTCCCCCAACGATTTAGCTAATCAAGGTAATTATTAGTTCGTGCAGGTTTATAATACGTAGAACGTTTCAGTCGACGTATAAAAAGTGCCAACAGAGCAAACTTAAGGCTTTAAGTCGCATATGATGATGAAGCCATTGAAAGGACAAGACAGCGAGATTTTGAAAGGAACTGAAAGAGAAGCAGGCCTTGCGTTAAATGTTAGTAGAGAACGGCAAAGGGGGAAATAAAATTCGAGACCGGCGAAGAACATTCATTCGAGCTTAGAATTTCAAACGAGACAAGTTTTAGAATTATTAAAACTAACCATAAATAATTTTCTCTTATGGTTTATTGGATTAAATAAACTTTTGACCTCTGATCGGCAGTACTCGATCAGAAGTTTCATTGTATTTTAATGTTTTACTGGTTGGTGTTATATATTCTAAAAGCCGTTATCAGTTTGATTACCTTATTATCAGTATGTGAATCTCGAGTGTGATTTGTCAGTATGTGTTGCCAGTATGTGGTTGCCAGTATGTGAACGAGCATGGCAACCTATTTTTAAAAATCAGTAGAAATAGTTCCACTTTTTAATTTTTATCAAAAAAAGTATTGCTCCCATTGGTAGCACATCTTCAAAATAAGGTGCAGAATACTGTGTTTTAAGATTCCTCAAAAAAAATCAGAAATTTACTCCAGGAAAACCATTAAAACGAGGTCCATTTTTTACATGTAAATCCCTGTGGTGTGAATTGAAAAAGAAATGCACTGTATGTTATTTTCTTTTACCACTGTTAATTTTTTCTTGATCGTCAAGAGAAAGTAGAGGATCTTTGATAAACACAGGTCGGCAAGATTTCGCTTAGATATCCATATCAACGGATTTGTTAGCCTCCCTCCAATTGCTTTCTTGTACCAAACTCTCGCCAAATTGAAAATATTGTGGTGACCTGAGCAGAGGTGCGTGGTTTGGCATTCATGCCACATGGCTCTTATCATGTTGGCTTCTGAGAGATCGTCTACCTCTCTCCGCACCACTGATTTACTCGCTTGGTTGAGGTATACCGCTAACAGATAAATTCCGAAATTTTAAACGAAAACTTTTAAATAACCTGATTCAGTTTTTTTTTTAATTGTTGTTTAACTCCAAGCATGCTCCAAGCAAATGGGTAAGTTCTGGAAACATCCACGGAGAGCGTGTGGAGATAACTGTAATTGGAGTAATAAGTTATAAACAGTATATTTGAGTGAATTATAGACAAGAGAATTAAAATAAAATCCCTTCATGTCAAGTATCAGAGTTAAAATGATCATCGAACCCCAAACAAAAACATACAATAATAATAACACCCTTAAAATGTTGTTCAAAACTTACATTTATAGAATAGAAGTGGGAATAGAGTTGTTTGATATATGTGGTGTAATATTGCTGCTGGAATCATTCCAATCTCCAAGGACGATTGATTAAATATTTGTAGGTATCCCAAAACTTGTGGTGAGTACCTAATAACTATGAGTGATAAACTGTAGGTAATAATTGATATGAATTACTAACACGCACCTTCAGCAAGTGGTTTAAGTTTTGGCTTTAAAGACTGGTAGGGGGACTTGATTATTGTTGTATTCATATAATCAATTCATAATCTCTTGATATTATTATTCATCATACTGACTAGGAATAACTACTAACTGTCGTTTCATGTTTCCCATCAAAATATTATAGACAGTTGTTTTAAATATACTATATTTGATGCATTTTATTGGGATTTAGGTTCTAATTTAAATTTGCCACTAAAGATTCTTTACAGAACAAATTAGAAAACTTTCGTACAGCATGCGAGGAGAAGACTGAAGACATGGACGGTACCGTTTCGTCCTTATTATGGACTCATCAGCATATCATATCAGTCAGATCCAAACCACACATGCTATACGAAATTTGGAAGTTATATCTATTCTAACTGGTGTTTTCGTTTTGTAGTGACTTTTAATTTCAATGAGTGAGTAGGCAACCAGTACGAAAGTTTTCTAATTTGTTCTGTAAAGAATCTTTAGTGGCAAATTTAAATTAGAACCTAAATCCCAATAAAATTCATCAAATATATTATATAATATAATCAAAATAAGTGGTTCAATAAAAATAATTATAAATCTAAAAAGGCCAGGGTGAAAGAATGTGCCATAACATCTTAATTCGTGTATTAACATCTACTTTATTAGTATATTATGCAACGAGCTTATAATGAAGGCTATTAATACGCGAGTATGATGGTTAAGATACGAGCCGTAGGCGAGTGTCTTAACCATCATAAGAGCGTATTAATAGCCATTATCTGCGAGTTCCATACACTATTTTTTCTACGACCCTTTTTTATTTCATAGAAAAGATTAAAAAATTATATATTTTAACAATGACCCGTGTACAATTGCGGATCATTGAAGTTAAGATAGGTTGCTATTTGCTTACGCATATTAGGTACCAAATTCTCTCTTCCTTGCTAAGATTATTCTGCTGAGACATGTTTTAGTATCAAGTTTAAAGGGCACTACTCACTACTGCGTAATTTTTATTATGCGAAGTTCGAATTCCGAATTTTACGCTTCGATTTTGAGATTAATTAATAATTTTAATAACTGACAGTCATTAATTACGATATTGTATGACTGCGCAACGCGGGTCGCAGCGTTGCCGCTTTGAATACTATATCACGGAGCGCTACGAATGATATAATACTTTATCTTCCCATCTTTTACACGATATACCTACTTATCAAATTAATTAAGGTAACATAAAATCTTGATAATGTTTCTTTGAATGTTACTTATGTTCTAAATTAAATAAACGTTCAGAATTTTTTTTCAGAAATACAGAACTTACATCACAAGGCAATTTTTGTCGTGAGTATGACAACTCTGTGACTTCGGTTGGCTTGCCGACCCGATCGTGAGCGAAAAGGAATCGATTCGATTGCAAATGCTCCTCTGCCATTGGATAGCTTGACCAGTGCTTTAATGAAAATTTGTATCTTAATGAGACCCCTTAAAGCACTGGTGATTCATATTTAATATGCATATTAAAAGTTGGGAGTAGAAAAAAATACATACACTAGTAAAAATTCAATAAAATTAGCTTGAAAAATGAATGTGAGTAGGTATATACTTAGAAGAATCAATGTGTAGTTCTTGAAATAATAAAACCTCTGCATTAGTAGTGTAAAGTTCATAAATCCATGACAACTCTACTGTTATAGCGAGGATAATACTATAT
The DNA here is from genome assembly GCA_910589415.1 of Malachius bipustulatus. NCBI lineage: Eukaryota > Metazoa > Arthropoda > Insecta > Coleoptera > Melyridae > Malachius > Malachius bipustulatus. The sequence continues at coordinate 32,991,445 of OU342630.1, forward strand.
AAAAGACACGCACGTTTCTCTGGTTGCCTACTCACTCATTGAAATTAAAAGTCACTACAAAACGAAAACACCAGTTAGAATAGATATAACTTCCAAATTTCGTATAGCATGTGTGGTTTGGATCTGACTGATATGATATGCTGATGAGTCCATAATAAGGACGAAACGGTACCGTCCATGTCTTCAGTCTTCTCCTCGCATGCTGTACGAAAGTGTTCTAAATTGTTCTGTAAAGAATCTTTAGTGGCAAATTTAAATTAGAACCTAAATCCCAATAAAATTCATCAAATACATCAAATTTATTGTATAATCAAAATAAGTGGTTCAATAAAAATAATTATAAATCTATTAGCAAATGTAGTGGTGTCAAATCCAGAATTATTTCCAACGCAGCGGTTGGGCAGGTTCTCATTGCTCCTGTGATGCAGAGACACGCAAGTCTCTGGATCTTCTCAAGTTTTTTCCTTGCTGTTGCTAGCTTAGTTCTCTTGTACCAAGCAACCGCTCCGTATGTGATGATAGGTCTCACTAGCATGGTGTACATCCAGCGCAGAATGTATGGGTTACAGCCCCATGTTCTGCTAGCCATTCTCCTGCACACCATGAGTACGGTAGTGGCTTTACTTGCTGTTTTGTCCAGGTGCTGGTATCATAGTAGTTTTTTGTCTAGTGTAACTCCTAGAAATTTAACTTCTTCCTTCCATTCTAAATCCACTCCGCTCAAGCGTATGGCTTTGAATTTTGGAAGCTTTCAGTCTTCTTGTGAATGACACAAGTGTTGTTTTTGTAGGGTTGATGTTTAGTCGTACTTCCTGGCACCATTTCTGGGTTATATTTAACCCTCTCTGTATAACAACTGATATAACGTTTCTCTTTGATAAAACACATATTTTAAAATGGCGGAGATATTCGATTTTTTTGCATGATTTTTATTTCTCTAAAATTTCAAATTTTAGATTTTCAAAATGCATCACCTCTAACTTTTTTAGAATTTCAGAGCAGTGTAAAAACGTGCATTTTTGGCGTACATAGGAAAAGGGGCAAAATTTCAAAATTTCAATATTTTTTGAACTGAACTGAACTCAACTTTCAGAGTAAACAACTATACGCTAATGTGATCTGACCAAGAAGAATTTCAGAAAGCCAATTTAAAAAGAGGTGAAAATTTCAAAATTGAACCAATGCATAGAAATACAAAATTTATGCAATTAATGCACAAGAAGGTTCCATTGATATTAACTTTTCTTGGTCGTTTTTATTATTTCTTCTTCATTTCGATTATTATTCATCCAATGAATTGCAGATCCTATTCATTTACAGACGTCGATTTATGCTGACGAATACATTCCTATTAAGTATTCCTCTATTATAAAATTTCCTAACTATATCGTAACAACAATTACTTAAAATATAGTAAAAATACCTACTTTCTTGTGAGATTCTATATTATGAAATCACACTAGTACGTATAGGGCCCTATAGTAACCTTTAGGGCCTTCACAGGACTATTCTCTCTTGAGTCGAGATTCATTCGGGGTTGGTCGTAGTTGATGCTGGTATAACTTTTGGGTTTAATTGTGATGATGAATTGAAAGAAGTAATGCTTGTATGATTTTTCTTTTTTATGGATTTAATGATGTCAATAACTCCTTTTTTATGATTTACAATTTAGTTTAACGATAAATCGTGCTTTATGATCATAATCTGTTTATTTATTTATTTATTACAGAAACATTATTATTAATTATTATTATAAAAAAGGGTAAAATTTTGAAAGAAATCAAAAACTTCTGAACACGTCATAAAACGAATCCCCATGCTCTATTTCTCACAACTGAATAATATAAGAATGAAATTAATTATTAGCCACCTGGACTAAATTTTACTTTTGTTAGCAATATTTAACGGTAGAGCGATTCTGGCAAGGAATAGCTTGGCACCTAGAAAGAGGTGTTGAAAAAAGTGATTTTACTTTTATTTTTCTTGAATTCAATAAACTTCCATTCAACTTAATTATAAACTATCGTTCTGTTAAACAAAACATATGTTTCTTTCTGTTCTACAAGTTCTAAGCCTAGAAATGTTTTCGGAAACTTCTTTGACGTCAAAATACTTGAAAAACTGTAAAAACGTGTTATGATTTAAAAAATCAAAACAAAGACATCCGCCATTAATCATTGTTGATTTGTTTTTTTCTTCTTCGTGATACAAAAACGTATCATTTATTGTAATACTTTTGGCAAAAATTTCTTGGCTCTTATTTAACTTCTGTTACCATCAATCTCTCTTATTTGAGTCCTTCATAAAAATTGTATAATTGTATTTTATGCGGCACGACATAAGAATTCAGGCCAACTATTTCAACAAACAAATTTGTTTGCTTCTCACTGAACATAAAATAAATAAAGTCGAAACCTTGCTGAAACATAACGTTCTTATTAAATAAATATAGCTGGGGCTCTTTGAGTTCAATTTATTTTTACTTGAAATAAATTGAAAACATTGTGAGGTGCTATTTGTAGCGTCGATTTTTGGAATATAAAATATTAATAGTTTCCTGATCCAATTAAATATCATTACAAAATCACTATACTCTTCATCCTAATGATGAGTTAAATATTAGGCCAATTACAAATTGTTTTATCCCTACAAGGAGTCTTCTTAGCGTAATATTAGAATTAATTAGAGTTGGAATTGTTTTATATCAGGAACTCTAAAAATTGATTAGGAGCACTGAGAAGTGCTCAGTCGAATAAAATATCACGTAACGACATGATTAATTAGTGAGATAATAACATCATTCGCAGCTTTATACGGTTTTATAATTAGAGCTTAAGAAGACGTCAAGCCGACAAGAAAATTCCAGGAATCTGGTATGGCAGCTATACAGGACACAGGAACCTAATCCAAATTTTGCATGCAATAAATCACTTTCTGCAGGATTGAGATTTCAGACTTTTAGGATAATTAATGATTCCATAAGATCGATTTGAGTCAAGGAGTCAAAATGGGAAGTTTCCCAGAAGAAAAGGTTACAGATATTTCACTAAAACAATTTCACTTCAGACTTCAGATCACTTCAGATCAAAACAACACTGGGGAATTATTGTTAATTCAGGAATGAAACTATGATACTAGTGTAACGCCGTGTCCTAGCTGCATCCGGGTAATGCGTTGCGTGCGATGCGGGGAACGCACGCAACGCAAAATCGCACGGGGAATTTTGAGTGTGTCCTAACTGAATGCGTGCGGTGCGGGCGAGAAAATGGTTTCCAATCCAACTATTTCTGGTGCAGCTTCAGATGAAATACGTTTTAATTTGGAAACCAGTAGGTTGTTGGAGCTTGAAAAACTTAAAAATCACAGAAAGAAACATGTTACTTAAGAGAAAGAAACAATAAGACGCAAGTAATCTATAGAAATAGTTATAGATTTGATAGATAGATAAATAGCAGGTAGGTTAAATATAAAAAGGTCTACAATAGAAGTTAATAGACCTCATACTTACTTTAAAAGCCTAAATTCGAGACATTTTCACATTCCCAGTGTACCTTGACTCTTGTTCTTGTAAAATAGATTTCTTTTATTGCACAAAATGTTTCGCTTTGGCACGAAGGCAATCGAAATTGAAAAAATTTCCTGCCCGCCGCAAAAAACGCAAGATTTTGACAGATGAAAAAACTAAATATTTCAATTTAAAACAATGCGTGCGTTGCGGTGTCGTTTTATCGTACGACTTTGCGGGCAAACGCGTCTACTGAGGACACTCCCATTGCTTTGCATGTGTTTTATTTTAATCGTTCCCCGCAACGCACGCACGCAACGCACGCAACGCAGTCCCCGGATGCAGCTAGGACGCGGCGTAAGGCATTTTATTTTTAAGTATTATTATTGTGCAAACCAGCAAAATTATTCAACGAGCGAAGAATGATAGATATTACCCACGAGAACGAAAATTTCTAAAAAGTTTTGGAATGTTTGAGTTGACGCTATTTTCTCTACGATCTTTTGAGAAAATGGTGGAAAAAAAACTTTTCAATAGACTTAGTTTCTTGCTATTTGCTTTGTCATCTTTTACTAAATTCCCAGTCATTTCAATTATCAATAAAGGATATTCTGGAATGGAGAACAACTCCGAGGTCATTTCTTATCATACCACCACCCAGCCATTTTATATATTGTTAAATATTTTCATGAATAGGATATTATCTAACCTGGTTATTATGATCTGTCTGCTGTCGGGTCAGGTGCGCTGGCGACTGGCGTTGATTGAAGCGCATATACTGCGTTCGCATCTAATTATTGATTTTTCAGCTTTATTCACAATAATTCACATACCTAGTATACAGGCACAATAATCTAAGCCAAGGGCGTTTCAATAGTTGTTTGTCGGGCGATAGGTGGCCGTGCCGTTATCTTAACATGTTGACGTCACGCAGTTAAATTCCGAATTTAATTTCTCAAAATGCCAAACCGTGATTTGCTTAAATAGAACATTCCTTCATCGTAAGCGGTGAGGGAATGATCATTCCCTCATCGCATGGGGAATGTACGTCATTAGTTAACTGAAACTGACAGTCTAAAGTACGTATTACTAAATAATAGTCGTAGAGAAAAATTATTATTTCATTTTTACTAAGTTTTTATTAAGTCACTTATCTTGTCTTTCTGTATTTCTATCCGCCTGTCTGCGCAAATCTTGAAATCGATTTTAAACTAACTTCTGAAGATTTACTAACTCGTCATCGTCAAAAATTTTGAGCGCCAATGATGTAGCTGGTGGGCTACCAGGAGTAGTGTCAAGGAGAGAGCGCGTGGACGGAGCCGTCTATGTGATTCAAGACTTTGATGATGTCTTGATGATGTCATCAAGACGTTTAAAATCGATTGCAAAAATAATTATTTGAATAAAAAAATTAATATACTACGTTTTCAACACGGACAAAAAAGTATAAAACAATTTTTAATTACTGTAGAAATACTTGTAACATCTAAATGCAATCGATAATAGTAAGGTGAGCAGATACAAAATTAATTAAGTCTAATCAAACATTTTAGGCTGTTTTTTTTAATGATATAATCTAATGCTGCCTTAACTCAAGTGAGCGGAACATATACGCTGAAAATTTGTATAAACAAAGAAAATGGCAATTCTGTTTTCATAGTAACTAAAGCGAGAACTAAAGGCTTATTAAAGGCTGAATAGATGGCCTAAATTAAAGTTTTTTTGTCCTAGCGTTTTATTTTATTTTTTTCTTTTTTAAATGACTGTTCTGCCAGCGAATTAAGTGAGCATAACATACCCTCAAATCGAATTTCTAATTTGCACAGAATTTATTGACCTTTTTTGTGTTTTATTAAAAGAGGGTGTAAAAAGTGCATTTTTAAATAAAGTTAGCCAGTGGCGTGCATTAAAAAAGGAGCAAAATTTGAAAAACAAAACTTTATTGCCGGCTGGAATTTCTTGATGCAGTTTTGTTCCCCCCTCCTCGATCAGAGATACCCAAAGTACAAAATTATTACAAATTACCCCAAGGCGTGGTCTGCCATCTTAAACTTAGAGGGTGAGTTTGTTTTTCCTCATTATTTACTAAGTAAGTAGTTTTTGGGTTTTGGGACAAAAACACTAATTTCCTAATTTTTGGGAAATTAATTTCTCTACATTTTATGTCTTCAAGTTTTTTTTTTATATTCTTCTTGTTTGTAACAGATATTGCGGATAAGCTACAGCGAAGGAGTTGAAAATGCAATTTTTGTACTTTTCACTATTTTTCTCCAAAAATGCGCCACATTTAAATGGAAAAGTTGTTCCCTACACAATTTGCAACAAATTTTATGAATAACACTTTATCGTGCAATGAACTCTTTTCGCTCGGGAGCGCGATAAAATTCACTGATGCCCGGCGGTTTTAGCAACAGTAAATAAGACCTTATTTATGATTAAACCTTAAACTTATTAATTTTTTTAATTTTTTATTAAAAAATGCAACAAAACACAAAACCTTCTGTTTGTGTTTGTTTTTTATTTAATTTTGTTGTCTGATGTGTTGATATTATACCTCAACATATACCTCAAGAACAAATTATACCTCAACATTCTGATATTTTGTATATCTGCGTGTGAACTTTATCCTTTTATCTAATAATGATCCTGGTGTATGCAGACACTGTATATAAAATTTTTCAATACCTACCTAATTAAAAAAGGGTTTAGGACTGCGCATACAAATTATGTACTGTTGTAATTAGGTATTAATTTAAGGAACTGATTATATGACTCTGAATATTAAATTATCAATTGTCAAGTTTTTCATTCATTTATATTTGTAATTTGTGTATAACTTTCCAATAAAATGTTCTTTACAAATAGGTGCTTTTTATTTTTTTATTGTAAATACCTTTTATGAATTAACACCATCAGTTATATTAAAAAAAAAAAAAAACTCAGTTCTTTATTTTCAAATAAACAAAAATTGTCAATGTGGTAAATAATGTCTAATCTGTGATTCCTCATCCCATTGCACCTACAAAATTTGAGATCTGACATCAATGCTGCTTTTTCATGTAACCTTGGCAGAAATCCACGTATATCAATACATCCTCTGGTACCGATATAGCACGCTGAATAGACCATAAAGAGATCTATCAGCTGTCGGTGTCTTAGATCAGATGGTTCTACAGGTTGATGAGTAACTCGCGCACTCAGAGCATGCTGCGGTTTAACTTCACTTCTTAAGAGTGGTAAATTTTCTTACTGAAGTGTTGTAAGTTCTTTTCTTCCAAAGATATGACAATTTTTGTAAAAAAAAGGTGGCAACAGGCTAAATAACTTGGAAACTGAAGATGTACGCGAAAAACGCCGGAACATGTCAATTTTGTCCTTAAGGGAGACATCTGTAGGTAAAAAATTTAACCATCCAAATTCATCCCCTTGACAGGGGTAGTCTTATCAATCTTATCTTATCAATCTTATCAGTCTCATAGAGACCAGATATCGAGTGATACATCGTTTGAAAGCTACTTGAATTATCTTTACAACGATGTCTCACTTTTTGGGTTTAGCCTGAATATTACAGGGCGAATCGATAAAAAATATATATATAATTCTTTATTAAGAAACTGTTTAGTTATAAATACTAAATTGCCATTAAGACACAGTATACAAAATTATAACAAAGAAAAAATTTACATACTTAATAAATATTAAAATTATTAACAATAACTAACAATAATTTATAAATTAATTGTAATAACGTTACTAGTATTTAATTACATAGAATTTAACAAAGGATTTATTGTTTATTTCCAAACAAATGATTCCTTAAAATATACACAGAACTTTTTAAAATTTTGGTGACTATTTTTTCATCTAAAGATTTCGATAATTTATACTTTTTTCTGAATTTTATATAATTATTGGATAAAGTACCCCTTGATCCAAAAAATAAGCCTATCACTGAAATTTCGTTTAAATTAAACTTCTTTTTATAATAAGGAATAGTCGGTTCATATATTTGACGTTTTTCTTTGTCAACTTGATCTGGTTGTTCGATATTATTTTCAAAGCGAATAGTCGGGTCTATAATGATGGCTTTATTATTTTTTCGTGTGGTAGCAATGATATCTATTCTTCTTATACTATCAATGGAAGAGATGCCTATAATTTCTTCATGAACTTCAAATTTCTGTTCCCGAAGTTCATTTGCAATTAAAGACCTAATTTCATTGTGCCTTTTTATTCGAGATAGTTCACCAAACTTACAAGAACCTAACACATGACCAAGAGATTCAAACTCGTTGCAATGTCTGCAACGGTTTGTGTTAAGTCCACGTCCAGGAACAGCTCGAACTGCTGTCACATTGCAAGTCATTTTTAAGCAATCTCTCCATTCGGAATTACTTAAGCCGTTCTTTTTATATACCCAACTATTTGCCGATTTAACTTCTTTATATAATACTACCCCTATTCCTTTTTGCTTATAACCACACCAATTGATATACTCTTTTTTTCTCAATATTTGTCTTATTTGTTTACTATAGTTTTGTTTATTGGATTTCGTATTTATAATATTATGTTTTTCATCAATTAAATTTAATGCAATCAAACATTTATCAATTTCATCTTTATATGATTTATTTTCTAGAAACATATAATTTTTATATTTTTCAAGAAGTTTAAATTTGTTAATTTGCTGAATAAAAGCTTCCCAACCACAATTAAAAATTTCTAATCCCTTGACAGTTTTAGAACTATATAAAAAACTATTTGGAGTATCACCAGGAAGCTGTAAAATTTCCTTAACGCAACTTCTAATATATTTATCAAGATTTTCTAAGAAAAGTTTCGGAATTTGTGTGTAGTGAGTTGTTTGAAATTGATAAATGGTAAGCGGAGTAATGTATTAGCTTAAAATATTCAGTTTTTGATCACATTGTAGTAAAAATGACTTAGTAAGTGTTTCTAATTTGTTTGAAAATTTTTTAATAAGACAATCTTGATCAAATAAAGGACCATCAGAGTAGGTAACTCCTAAGTATTTAATTTTATCCTCAGGTCTAATAGAATTTATCGTAGTTGACGAGGATGAGATAAAAGTTTGATCCGTCAAATTTCCACTTTTTAAAACAATTGCACATGATTTTTTAGGGTTAATTTGAAGTCCTATTTCATTCAACAGGTTTTCAGTCATTGAAAGAAGACAATTTGCAGAGTAATGAGAATTTCCAATGAGAACAGTGTCGTCTGCATAACCCATAATAGAGATATTATTTTTTAAAGATAAATTATATCCAAAATTTGACAAAATATTAGGTTCACAGAGTTCATCAAAGATGTGGTTAATACATAAGTTAAATATGATCGGCGAAAGGGGAGCTCCTTGCAAAACACCTTTATTAATTTTAAAAGATTTAGACTTTCTAAAATTTAGATCAATAAATGAAACATTATTCGTTTGTAAGCCAATGATAAGATTTTGTAATTTATTCGGTATTCCTGAAGAACGTATTACTTTGACCAAATGATTATGACCTATTGAATCGTATGCTTTCTCTAAGTCTAAAAATATTAAAGAGGCATCTTCTTGATTTGTTTTTGCTTTTTTAAATATGTTTTGAATTATAGCATTATTGATATGACATCCGGGTAAGAACATAAATCCTCGTTGATTTTCATTAATGGATATGAAGTTTCTTATTTTTTTATCGATAACTTTCTCAATAATTCTTCTCAGAACTGAACATATTGAAATAGGTCTCCAATTGTTAAGGTCTTCAGGGTCACCTTTTTTAAAAATCAAAACAGTACGAGCCATCCTAAATGATTTTGGAATAAAACCAGTTTGTAACATTATTGTACCAATTTTAGCAATAATCGAAATAATTCTGATATTATTCTTTATACATCGCATGATCACCCTATCAGGACCTGGGGAAGTATCTACCTTGATTAATTTAACAGCATTAGCAACTTCTTCAACGTCTATAACAGGAACAAAAGAGCTATTATTGATATCATCTTCCTCCTTTGTAATTCTCTTTTGGTAATATTGTTTACACTTATTATTTGGTTCTTCAAATTTGGTTTTGTAGAAATCATAAATTAAATTTGTTTCTATTTTACATGTTTCATTTTTTCCATCATTAAAAACCCTCCTCACTGCTTTTCTTCTCTGATTATAGTAATAATATTGAGTAATTTGATACTCGTATTCTGCTTTACGTTTTGCTTTTTTTCTTTTTGAATTTCTTTGTGGATTTGTTGAATTTTTAAATGTAGATTGATTATTTTTGAATCCGTTCCTTTTTCTAGCTTCATAATACTTTCTAGCAGGGTGTTTTGGACCAGGAAGGTAATCTAACGAAGTGACTAAAAAGTTACTAAAGTCCTGAACTATTTCTCCAAATATTTCTTCTGTAGTGATATCAATATTGTTGAATGTTTCCACCCATTTTGTAATTTCGCAATTAAATTTATCACTTTTAGTTAAATTACTATTTATATCTTCACTAGAATCTTGATTGATTAAACTGGCCTTCTTCTTTGTTTCATTTTTCATTATTAAATTTTCTCTATAAATTTCAGGATGTGCTTTACGTGTATGAGTGTTTATACCTCTCTGATTTATAATAATAATAATAAATCAAACTTTATTAGCCAAAGCTATATACAAAGTCACTTACATCATATCTACATCTTCTAACATAATTTAATTTCTCTTACAACCAATACTTAATCCTAACATACTGTTTCACACCTATTTTGAATTCTCTAATAGTTTCACAGTTTTTCACTTCATCTGGTAAGTCATTGTATAATTTCAGTCCCTCATAAAACATGCTTTTCTGTCCACTTTTTGTTGCTACAGTTTTTATGTAAAATTTATCTCTGTGTCTTGTTTCATAATCGTGTACTTCTTCCACTCTTGTATATTTTCCACACATTTGCCCATGTAGTAACTTGTTTACCATCCTGTATACAAACACGTTTGCACTGTACACCATCAGTTGTTTTATTGTCAGCCATCCAGTATCTTCTATCATCTTTTTCACACTCGTGTACCTACTACATTCTAATATCACCCTCATTGCCTGGTTTTGCTTCTTCTGCCACAGCGCTATATCAGAGTCTCTCATCATCAGCATCATCGTCGCACAATAATCAAAATGTGGCTTTATCATTGTATTATACACCATTATTCTTGTTTCCCTTGTCATTTCATTTCCAATTCTTCTCAACAGATTTACCTTTTGAGCTATTTTACCAGCCACATAACTAGCGTGTTTGTCAAAGCATAAATTTTCATCAATTATCACTCCCAGGTACTTGTATTGTGTTACTCTCTCTATTTCCTTATTATCTATTCTCAGCTTATCATTACCACTGTCACTGTTACTCCTTTTATATTTACTTTTGATTATCATGTACTTTGTCTTTTTCACCTGTATTTTCATGTTGTTGTCACACAGCCATTTATATATCCGTTCTAAGTCCTCTTCCATTCTACTTATAATGTCGTCAGTATTATCTCCCACAGTATATATAAGTGTGTCATCCGCAAACAATTGTATGTCACAATTTTTTACTTCTTCTACTATATCATTTATATACAATACAAACAGCTGTGGACCAAGCACAGATCCCTGAGGTACCCCATATTTTGTTTTTCTCTCATGTGAACATTTATCTTGGCTCCTTGTTTTCTGATATCTATCTCTCATGTAGTCTTGAAACCAAGCTAATGCTTTATCTCTGATACCCATTCTCTTCAACTTCAATATCATTAGTTCCCTATCTACCGTTTCAAATGCTCTCTGAAAATCAAGGAATACCACTCCAATCATTTTCTTCTCATCAAGTGCATTCTTCCACTTCATCAGTACTGTTTGTAGTGCTGTCTCACAAGAGTGCCCTTTCCTAAACGCTGCTTGATGCTCAGTTAATATATTATTATTTTCAATGTATTCCCTCAACTGACTGTCCACAACTAATTCTAATACTTTTTCATACACTGGTAGTGAATTTAAAAATAATTGATTGCAATATTTACATTCCATTCTTTGATTTTCTTGTTCGTTTTTATCTATATTAATTCCATCCGATTTTTCTTTGTCAGATTTATTAATTTTCTTTATTTTATAAGAAGTTTCATTCTGAATTATGTTCTTTGATTTTGACTGATTGATTTTTGATTGACTATAATTTTGAGATCTAGGTCTTTCATAAATTTCTCCATTTGAATGAGCTTTTGTAACATGTGAATTTAGACGTGTAAAATATTTTCCACAGATATTACAAAGTAATTTCTGGAAATCACTTCTTCGACTACATTTTATGTCCGTTTCTAATTCTTTAAATTGGCTCACCTGAGTGTCAATGGTAGTAGTCAGACCATGATTATTATTATTATTATTATTATTATTACTTTCTTTTTTTTAATAGTCAAGCAGATTTTTTAAATACAACATCACACTTAATTGGCTACCATGATAGTAACCATTTTATTAAAAATTGGAAGCAATTGTTAAGAAAAACTGTTTAATCGATTCACCCAGTATCTAATATTTTTGCAAAACCCAAAAAGTGATATATCTGCATCTGGATATAACTAGAAAACTGTTTAAGATGCAGCAAAACCGTTTACATGTCCCTGTACTTATAACTACTACTCGAGTTTTATTTCGCGGAAATTAAAAATTACTAATAGGTATTACAGAGTGGCAAAAAATTTAATTTCCTCGTTAGTAGTGATTTTTCATTTTCGTGAAATAGAACTTGAAAAGTACCTGTAGGGACATGTAAACTGTTTTTCTCCATCTTCAACCGTTCTAGTACTAATGTGGTACTCTGTGGGACTTCATTTTGGTAGATATTCTGGGGTCTCAGGAAACCGATCTTATAAAGACGATTTAAATATACCATGCGCCTTATCTCGAATAGGTACCATAACAATCCAGTTTCTCGGTATTTCATGACAAGTATAATCAAACACCTTTTTATCAATTTAAATCAAGGTTTATTATAATTTTACCATCGAAAAATAGCTAATATAGTTCATCTTTTCAGAAAACACATGAGGACATCAAAGTGGATATCAAGGAGGGAAATGTGGTGTATGTTAAAATTAGTGGTAAGTACTTACCATTCTCAATTTTGTATTTCTTTATACATACATAGTAATATTCGTACATGACAAATTGCTTACTAATACAGAGATGAATAATTATTATTCACATTTTTTAAATCACAATAGTTATAATAATTATGTTACGAAAAATTTTAAGGAGTGACTATAACTTTGACTATGACCTTGACTTCAGCTCAATATATACGCCATTGTAAGACTTCAAAATTGCTGCCATTCCTAACTGAGGTTCGAAGTTTGGGACGGATATAATTTCGAAATTCTTCAAAATTTTTATGATTGCTGATTTCATTTCATATATCGCAAACTTTTGACCTGGAAAAAAAATTATAATGTGTATACAATATCATAGTATATTATTATATGAGCGATTATGAAGCCACACACGAGATTAGCGAGTGGCATGAGAAAAGTAAAATGAAAAGGTTGTTTGCCTTAATGAATTCTACACGGTGTTCAAATAAATACCTCAAATTAAAAAATCACCGTTTATATTATTCTTTGATACCAAGTTTCAGCGTCGACTCGTTAAAAAAAATAAACAAGAATAAATCGAATCAGATTCCAGATATTTCTCGTAAAATAACAAATCACAAATTTACTTTCATCTTTACAATAAGACATCAACAAATCTCATGGGTAAATTAATGGAGAAAAAATCTAAGATCGTCACAAAACTAGAATTTACGCTTTCACCCTAATCCAGTAGTACCTACCTATATCAAGAGTTTTGGCGAATAGTCTTTGATCTTGACTGATCAGTAACCTCATTTCTTTCTCGTTTTGAAATTTAGATACATACCGATGCAGTTCCTGGGTCCCGCACTGAATGGTACGTAGCAAAAGTTATGTCGCTTGGATTGGTTTTCCGGGAGGAAGCGTTCCGGATCGAATTCTTCAGGATTCGGAAAATAATTTGGATCCATTTGCATGCCACGAATATATAGGTTCAAGTTAGCCCCTTTCGGTAGCTCATGTCCACCTGCAAAAAACAAATATTTATTACATTTTTGACAGCGTAAATAAAAGCGAATTCGAGATTAGTTTCTTATTCAGTAATGTTATTTTAATTTTAATGTTTTCATTTATTTTTAGCTTCTTCAAATTTCTACTCTTACAAATCAGACAAAGTTATTCAAGGTCAAAGGGAAAAGAAAATAGTTTTTCCAATTTTTTTCCGGTTAAAGGTACGGCTTATAATAAAAATAGATCAGACAATGATCTAATAATTTATTATTAGATATTAATAATATAATTACATAATAATAAAGTAATAATTGGACAGCTAAAATTGAGCATCATGTATAAAATCGCATTTCAAACATAACTAAAAGATATTAGGGTAACTTTTTTCAAGATGGATATCGGTTAGGAAATATTTCCAAAAATGTAAATAAGCTATAAGTCCGCTATAAAAATGTGTTTTTTTTTTAGTAACTGGACAGTCAAAATCGAACGTCATTCATAAAATGGCATTTTAAAAATAAAAGAAGGAATAAGATTAATTCATATGGACTTGCGCCCACCAAAAAGTTCACACCATATGGGAATTTTTTTTATTTTCAATATTTTTTCCTCACTTTGTACTTTTTAAAAGATTAAATTTGAGCACACTAGATCCATGATGTGAATTTTAGTTCCAGAGAAATTTTAGGGGGAAATATTAGCAAAATTCGCTATATAGGTATCCCCCAACTGTAATGTCAGTTATAAAAGAAATTATTATTTTTATACAGGTGGCCAAAACTGGTAACTTTTGAAATTTAAACTTTTCGCTCATTTTTTCTCAGTGTAATTTTAAATTTGAATTATTTTGACTGCAATATAGTTAATATTGTTCATAATAATTATAAAAATGAATAAAAGTATTAAAAACTAACACCAGGATCGCAATTTTCGAATTAAAAAAATTCTGTCACAATCATATTTCTGTGCATGTTTTCGGTGCAAAGCGTATTCGACACGAAGAAACCATCTTACAAGTTCTAGTTTATTCTCAAGTTCATAAAAGATTAATGTGAATTAAGATTTTAATTTAATTGAACTTGAGAGAAGTTTATTTGAGAATTGCGATTAGTATGTTTTTCTGGTTGTCACAATGTCCTCTTTTTTGAGATAATCAAATTAAAGTGAAGTAATAAAAATGTTAAGTCAATGTTTTTGTAACATGCGTATTTAGATGTTAATTTATGTTCTTTTCTTATTAAACAGAAAATAACCTTGAACTTGTTGATGGTTTCTTCGTCTCAAAAAATTTATGTCTGGTATTATTTTATATTATCATGTTAATTTTTTTTATTATTATAAGCAATATTAACTAATATTGCAGTCAAAATATTTCAAATTCATCAAATTCAGAAATACACTGAGAAATATGAGCAAAAAGTTGAAATTTCAAAAGCTGCAATTTTTTTGCCACCTGTATAAAACATTAATTTCTCTCGTAATTGACATTTCATTTGCTGAATATCTAATGAATTTTGTTAAAATTTCCCCCAAAACACATTTAGTTTTCGAAATATCATGTTTTGTGATTTTGAAGTTCAGGAAAACGCCATTTCCTGTGGAACTAAAATTCACACCATGGCTGTGCTCAAATTTAATCTTTTGAAAAGCACAAACTTATGCCAAAAATTTTATTCGAAAAAGATGTAAAACAAAAAATTTTCCCATAATATGGTGCGAACTTTTGGTCGGGCACTGTATACAGGGTTCACCATATATCCTTCTCTATATTGCTATCTCCTGAACGCTAAGAGATACAGGGTCGGTTAAATTAGAGAAAAGATGCGCAGTTTTGTGGCCATCTCGAATCTGTCATACAAGATATCTGTGACTGCTCCTGAAATATCCTGAAAAAACTGAAAAATCGAGATTTCTTATTTTTGCCATATCTTTCTTACTATTGGAAATTAATAAATAATTTTTTGTAGGCTTACATAAATCGTCACGTCACAAGAGCTACTCATCTGTCATTACGAAAAAAAAATAAACTTAAAAAAAATTACAAAATGTTTATTCTTTTTTCAAAGAAAAACAAAAAAAAAATCGTCGAAATACGTCAACATTATTAAAATACACCTAAATAGGTGTATTTTAGCCTTATGGTTTTTCAATTTATCTATGAAATTCTGTCTAAAAAGTTCTATTTTTGTACCTAAAGATTAAAGAAAAAAACAGAAAAATTTTTTTTTTATTTAATTCTTGACGTGTAAAAATTTTTCGTTTTTATTATTTTTTTTATACCCGACAGCATAAAAAACAATATGGCGGCCCTAAGAAAAACGAAAGTTGACTATGAAAATTCTGAGATCTTAGTAGGCTTTGAACATTTTTGAAATGTCAGATTTTGCCGATTTATGTAAGCCCACAAAAAATTATTTATTAATCTCTAATAATAAAAAAGATATGGCAAAATTAGAAAACTCGTTTATTCAGTTTTTTCATTATATTACAGGAACGGTCACGTCACAGATATTTTGTATGCCTCGAGATGGCCACGCGAAACTTTTGTCTAGTTTAACCGACCCTGTATCTGTTAGCGCTAGGAGATGGCAATACAGAGAAGGATTTACATAAATGGTGCACCCTGTATAGGATTACAGCTAATAAACGGGTCACCATTGGGATCTCCTAAACCATAGGAGATACAGAGTCGGTTAAAAAATTGAAAAATTGCACAATTTTATGCTTATTAAGAATCTAAAAGAAAATTTAGGAAGACTTCAGTCGTTGCTGAAATATTCCGAAATAACTGAAAAATCGAGTTCTATTATTTTTGCTATATCTTTTTTATTAGGTATT
Source organism: Malachius bipustulatus (assembly GCA_910589415.1). Classification (NCBI taxonomy): domain Eukaryota; kingdom Metazoa; phylum Arthropoda; class Insecta; order Coleoptera; family Melyridae; genus Malachius; species Malachius bipustulatus. The sequence continues at coordinate 33,007,893 of OU342630.1, forward strand.
GAAAATTGATAGATACTGCGAGGACGACATCACACTTTACGAAAATCACCACTCATCAAATGACTGTCACAGTGCTAGACATAAACAGTAATAGACATAAACAAATAATTTAAATATTTTTTCAAATTGCAATTTATTAATAATTATAAATATCAGAAAGTAGGTCATAATATGATGTATTATAGAAGTTTTGCCAATTTATTATTTTAACCTCGCATTGGAAACTCCTGAAGAGAGTGACAGCTCTCGAAAACTTGGATAGCAATAAAGAATTCCCAACTACTAGTCCTTAATTTTACTGACAACGTCCCCAAGGAATTTATAAAAAAATTATTTAATTTTGGAAAACCACTATTCGTGATCTTGGGGTCAGGATTGGTAGACATTTGATGAGTTTGAATGAGGACATTTTATACTCATTGACACAGCGCAGATGAACTTACATCAATCAGCACGGAAACGGACCTACCTGGTGTTCAACGTGGACGTGCGTTTTTCTTCATTAAATTGATTTTGAATGGGTGCATTTACATCTAACGAAAATGGGCTTACAATCGTCCCGTCGCCGTCAGGTGAAAATTGTTTTAAAGCGCAGATGAAATATTTTTAATAATATGCGATAAATTAAATATCCATCTGGATGTCAAAATAGTGAAAAGTACACTAAAGAAACGCTACCGAGTTTTTGAGAGCCATTGACATCTGCAATCAGTTTATTCACGTCATGATAATCTATCTTTGTCTTTCACACTTATTCGCCATTTAAGAATAATCTTTTTGGGAGATGGTTGGCGTGGTTGAGTGATTAACTACGCTAGGCTACGGAACCATAGATCGCGGTTTCGGAACTCAGCTCGGCCCGCATTACTTTTCAGATTCATTTTCGAATGTCCGTGAAAAGTAAAACAAGAAATCGAAGGTTTTAAAGGCTAATATGGTATTGGGGAATTGTTCACTGAATGTGGTGTTCACAACGAGTTCCGCATTTTAAAGTGTCTACAGTGGTTTTATAATACTGTTTCCTTAGAAAAATACATCTTCATATAACTGGCTAGTGCTTCTACCTATCAGAAATTTATTGTTGGAAAATTCACTACAACAAAGGAGCTATCAAGTAAGATAGAAATACTATTTTAATTGAAATTCATCATCTTATCAATTATTATACTCCTAATCGCACGTGAAACAGAGTAAAAAATCTTGAGGCGGCGAGGCTGCCAGCTTGCTCTTATTTCTGACTATACCAGGATCAGCATGAGAATCATTCGACCACTGAATATTCCGATTAAATAACAATAAAACTATATAAATCAACACCAATACCTCACTAGAACAAACCATGGCTGGTTCTGACTACAGAACCGCCAGTCAAGGTTCCGCAACTCCAACTAAATTTCCAATAAAAGAACAAGCCATAATTATTGAAGTAAACGAAGAACTAAAATTAAACGATTATGTCACAGCCGTAGCAAACATAGTGGAACCAAGAAATATAATATTTGCATCCCGAATTTCCAATAACCGAATATGTATTTACCTTTCAAGTGTAGAATACGTCAATACAATAGTTAACAATTTCTCGAAACTAAAAATTCAGGAACTAGAGTTGAATGTTCGTCGCCTCATTACACCAGCACGAAGAACAATAATAATGTCAAACGTGTGCCCAACAATCCCTCACGACGTTCTAGAACCTTTAATAAAAAAGATTGGACTCAAAACAGTATCTAAGATATCTTTCCTAAGAGCCGGAATGTTGGACGAACAATTTTCACATGTACTCAGTTTTCGTAGACAAATCTATGTCCAATCAGAAGACGACACCACCCTGCCTACGTCAATAGTTTTAAAATATGAAAACACCAACTATAGAATATTCCTCTCATATGATGACTTAGTCTGCTTCAACTGCAAAAAAACTGGTCACGTAGCAGATCAATGTCCAAGTAAACTTGAAAATGACATCGTAATAAATGAGGAAATCCCCCCTCCACAGAGAGAGACCGGTGACCTTACAATCAATCTGAAACGCAATGCCCCATCGACTTCTCCAGCTTCCACACCCGCCGAAGAATTTCCAGAACCACATTCAAACAGTACCGCCAAGGACACTGTAGAATTTCAATTCAAAAAGCCAAGAAATAAACACACGATAAAGAAAATGAAGAAAAGTGACTCTGTAGAAAGCTTAACTCCCCTGGAAGAGCAAATGGACCCTGTTAAAAAAATGCTAGAAAGTAAACCAAACAGTTACGTCCTGAACTTTAACCAACTATGCGATTTTGTGGAAAATGCTTCAGCAGCGCCAGATCCCCTCTCAATTGCAAAAAATTATACAGAAGATATCGATGAGCTATTGGTGCTACTCCACTGCATATACCCATTATTAGACAAACGGGGAATAAAAAACCGCATCACTCGGCTGAAAAATAAAATTAAAACATTACAGCATGGACAAACCACTGATCAATCCGGAGAGGAATCTGACAGCTCAAACTGCTGCTCTCAACCAGGCGGTCCTGATCACTCATAAACAACATTCATACTACAGTGGAATATACAGGGGCTGGTAGCCCACCTCGCGGAACTTCAAGCTATACTCTATCGAAACAGACCATCGCTTCTTTGTCTTCAAGAAACTCACTACAAGAACATCTTTTTCCACAAATTAAGAGGATATAACTGCTTTTACAAAAATAGAGAGACCGAAGCAATTGCCAGTGGCGGAGTAGCCATCTATGTAGATGACCAGTACCAAGCAACAGAACTAACTTTGACCACGAATCTTGAAGCAGTTGCCATCTCAATTAAGTTCCCAAGAAAAATCACGGTCTGTAACCTATATATACCTCACGGAAGAGATGTGAATCTGCAGGAACTCCTGGATTTATGTAGACAACTTCCAATACCATGCTTGATTGTTGGTAACTTCAATGCACACAATATAGTGTGGGGATCCGAAGTGACAAATCCAGCAGGGGCACGTATAGAAAATTTCATAACCCAAACAGATCTAGTCCTACTAAATACTGGAAGCCCAACACGCAATTCAGCAACCGGAGGATTTTCTGCATTAGATCTGTCATTATGCCACCCCAGCATTACACCGTTCCTAGGTTGGGAGACATTTTCACACCTACATGGTAACGACCATCTCCCCATAAAAATTGAAAATACACTAGAAACAACGCAACAGATATTTCTCACATCTAAGTGGAACTTAAAAGATGCAGATTGGGAAGCCTATTCATCTTACATAACACAGAATGGACCACTTGACACACTTGATAACAACAATGTTGACACATTAGTAAGCAACTTCAATACTTTAATCCTACAGGCAGCAGAAATATATGTCGGTAAGACACAAAGGATCAACGGGCAAAAAACTGTCCCTTGGTGGAACGATAAATGCAAACAAGTACTTAGACTGACTAAGAAAGCATTGAACCGTCTCAAAAGACACCGAACGGAAGAAAACCTTACCGAATTTAAAAAACTCAGAGCAAATGCCCGCAGAATAATTAAACAAAGCAAAAGAAACTCCTGGTCTGAATTTGTATCCTCCATAAGCTCAACCACTTCTCTCAGCCAAATGTGGAATCAGATAAAGAAAATAAACGGAATCCCCTCCAACACGAAAATAAACTATCTAAACTATAAAGGCAAACAGCTAACCACAGACTCAGAAATGGCAGAAGCATTGGCAGATAGCATCCAGAAAACCTCAAGTAATAAGAACTACAGTGAATCTTTTATACGTCACAAGAATAATATCGAGAATCAAACCTTGGAAAGAAATCAGCACCAGTACTGCCCGATAAATGAAGATATACCAATTATAGAACTAGAATGTGCACTGTCTACTCTCAAAAACAGCTCAGCAGGCCCAGATGACATTCCAAACATATTTCTGCAAAAACTCCCTTCCGTAGCCAGGGAATATATGTTGTCTATTTTCAACGTTATCTGGAAACACCATCGGTTCCCAAGTCTTTGGTCACAGGCAACAATAATACCAATACATAAACCAGGCAAACCAAGAGAGGACCCACTATCATATCGCCCCATTTCCTTAACATGCTGTATGTGCAAGCTCCTGGAAAAGGTAATCAATAATCGGCTTATGTGGTACCTGGAGAGAAACAGCTTAATAAGTCAATTCCAAAATGGATTTAGAAAGCAGAGATCGATAAACGATTCCATAGTAGATCTTGAATCAGAAATTCATGAAGCATTCTCCCACAATCAAAAACTTTTATGTGTATTCTTTGACCTGGAAAAAGCCTATGACATGACCTGGCGTCGTAATATCCTCAACACACTTTCATCGTGGAACCTAAGAGGAAACATACTGGAGTTTGTGACAAATTTCCTGGCAAACAGACAAATCAAAGTTAAAGTCAACTCTCAGACCTCACATGCAAGAACAGTAGAGAATGGAATACCCATCCGTACTCAGTGTTACGCTATTCCTCGTAGCAATAAGTGAAAGCACGCGAAAAGTAGAAAGACCAGTGAAGATATCCCTCTACGCCGATGACATAATAATCTACTGCAAGGGTAGAGAACCAAAATCACTTACCAAAGTCGTGCAAAAAACAATTTCTGAACTAGAAAATTGGTCCAACAGCACAGGCTTTAAATTCTCAGTTGCCAAAACAAAATGCATGATATTCTCAAAGAAAACTTGCCCAACTCCATCTCTCAAACTATACAATGAAGACATAACATACGTAGAGAAACAAAAATTTCTGAGAGTAACATTCGACCGAAGACTAACCTGGAAACACCATATAGACCAAATAAGAAAATCTGCCATGAAAGTAATCGACCTAATGAAATCCCTTTCACACCAAACATGGGGAACGGATCCAGAAACCTTGATGTGCATTTACAGGCACCTACTGAGACCACGAATAGACTTTGGCTCTGTCGTATATGTGACAAGCTCGAAAAATAACCTAAAAAGGCTGGACACAATACAAGCTACAGCACTGCGTGTAGCTTATGGAGCTTTCCGAACAAGCCCTAACTTGAGCATGAACTGCCTAGCTGCAGAACCCCCACTTCAATATAGAAGAGCGCAATTAGCCCTGTCCTACGCAACTGGAGTTGCAATCAATCCCTTAAATCCATATCGGAAGACCATATTCCCACAACGGACATCAACCATCTACAATAATACTGGCAACCACCTAACCTTACCCTTCTCGCTCCGCTTAGGCAAAATCCTTTCAATCATGAACATGCACACATTTCCAGAAATACTCCAAAACCCCAGTAAACCGAACCCTCCCTGGATATCACCGCCTGTTAAAATTAATACCCACCTAAGCTCCCTCAAAAAGTCTGAAACGCTCCCTATCATCTTCCAAAATGCATTCCTAAGGCTGAAAAACGAACACCCCAAGGCTATGTTTATATATACGGATGCGTCAAAAGTAGAAAACAGAAGAGTTGGAGTAGCTGTGTCAACACCTCAAAACGTATCATTGTGCAGCCTCCCAAGTCACAACTCTGTATACACAGGAGAGATCTACGCCATATACCAAGCCATCCAAAATGCCAAAGACCTACCAAATAGAGAGATTCTTATCTGCGGGGACTCCTTGAGTGCCATAAAAACGATAGGAGGGGAGTCCAAGAACAACCCATTAATAGAAGCAATAAAAATCGAAATTAGTAACTTGCAACCGCAAAAATCAATAAGACTCGTCTACATACCATCACATATGGGTATTCTTGGGAATGAAGAAGCAGACAGGCAGGCAAAAAAGGCAATCACCTCACCGCAATCAAGAGAAGTTAACAAGACATCGCATCTTGACTTAACAAATCACTTTAAGAAACGCCTAATAGATCAGTGGCAAATCAAATGGGACATAATAAAAGCTATTTCGAAATTAGGGGAATCAAAACCAAGTGTCAGATATACACTTCCGCTCCCATCAGGAAGAAGAAACCAATCCATAATAACGAGACTACGGATAGGACACAGCCGACTAACACACTCATACTACTTTAGAAAAGAAGCTCCTCCTATGTGTAACCACTGTCAGTGCACCCTTACCATTAGACACATATTAATTACTTGTGTTATGTACGAAGACCAGCGCCAAAGACATTCCATCCCAGATAATCTCGAAGAAGCCTTATCATCCAACACCTGTTCACTAAACAACATACTACTTTTTCTGAAAGCCATAGATTTATATGATGATATACAGGGTGTCCCAATATTCCATGGACATGGAGCAACCACAGATTACTGAGGTAAAAAAAGTCGCTCGGACCAAACTTATGTCTATACCAAAATGCTTCGTTTGTCCGTTAGAGGGCTTCAAAGTCTTTAGAAAATTTTAGTTTTTTTGAAATAGCTCAAAGTCGGCTGATTCAAATTCGATGAAATTTGGTAGGTAAATTTCTTATTAAAAGTACTAATTTCTGATGTACATGATAATTTGACGGAAACCCGGGAAGGGGTGAAACTACCCCTACCCTCCATTAAAATCGATCGTAAATTGTTGATAGGGTAGCAGGAACGCTGTTCATGTTTTTTTGTTTGAAAGATACATCGCTTTAGCCCATTTTTGGTCTCTTACAAAAATCTGTGTGTTTCCGAGGTGCTATGTGATAAAATAAATTAGTCGATGATAACTAAATTTTTATTTCATTCATTTACTTTGAAATCAAATTTTCAATTGTCAGGTGATTATTTGATCTAATCTCATAGAAGATGCTCGATGTGGGCGCCGGTTCGGACCCTATAAAGTTCCATCCTGCGCAAAAAAAATGATTTGAACTTTTCTTGGAACCTCGTCGTTTTCAAACTGTTTACTGCGTTTGAAAAAAACCGTTTGCAAACACCTGAAAAAAAAACCGAAATATACTAATCATCCTTTATGAGATTAGATCAAATAATCACCTGAAAATTGAAAATTTGATTTCAAATTAAAAGAATGAAATAAAATTTTGGTTAGGTACCATCGACTAATTTATTTTATCACATAGCACCTCGGAAAGATACAGATTTTTGTATTAGGAGACCAAAAATGGGCTAAAACGATGTATCTTTCAAACAAAATAACATGAACAGTGTTCCTGCTACCCTATCAACAATTAGGATCGATTTTAATGGAGGGTAGGGGTAGTTTCACCCCTTCCCGGGTTTCCGTCAAATTATCATGTACATCAGAAATTAGTACTTTTAATAAGAAATTTACCTACCAAATTTCATCGAATTGGAATCAGCCGACTTTTAACTGTTTCAAAAAAACTAAAATTTTAAAAAGACTTTGAAGCCCTCTAACGGACAAACGAAGCATTTTGGTATAGAGATAAGTTTGGTCCGAGCGACTTTTTTTTACCTCAGTAATCTGTGGTTGCTCCATGTCCATGGAATATTGGGACACCCTGTATAACCAATACCAGATCAGAATTCTATATTGTAGCTATAATGTATATATTATGTCATTAGTTAAGTATATAAATGTAAACCTAATGTAGATTACAACACACTGTATCAGTCGCCAATAACCGCAATGGTTGACGCGACGTTAAGCAATTAAATAAAAAAAAATAAAAAAAAAGGCTAATATTTAAAAATTATCATATAGGTTGGCCATAGTATACTCAAATTCATCGAATAAAAATAAAAATCTAGGTCATATGAGTATAATTTATTGAAAAGTAGCTTATCAACCGGTTTCGGGGTTAGCCCATCATCAGGACAATTATCAGTTATTGGCAATTCCAGAAAATTACAGGTGTTAACATTGTATATACATGTGATAGATGAAGATGAAGGTTCTATTATAAGACTCAATAACAATTGTCGTACAAAAATTCCAGTGAATAATATTACTTACATGGATGTTAAAAATAATTTAAACCTTTTCGAAGTGAAAAGGGTTGAGATTGATTTACCTATTGAAGATAGGATTTGATGTTACATATTATTATGACATTTTTAATAGAGCAAGTTAAACTGGACCGAACTGAGGCGGGACGACCAGGAAATGAAAAATTGTGTCTGGCAAAATGAGCACGATCTCGAAGCCATATTACCAAAGTGGAGCGACTATGTCTTACCTAAACAGTTAAGACCGATGTCGCTCTTTAAAAAAAATAAAAAAAAGTAAATAAAATAAATAAAAAGGAATAATTTTGTGAACTTTTTGATTCTGAGATGAATTATTTAGACATACGGGACTACTTTGATGAATTACTACACTATTTTGAAAATTAAAATTTCCAATTTTAATTTGCTTATAACTCATAACATACTCAAACAGCAAGAACTAGTGTTTAATTACAATTAAGCAGTGTATAATTACAAACATTTTAGTTCTGTTCGCCGAAATTGAACTCATATAAAGCTCTCGCGCCGCACCCTGTATAATAGGGACAGTGTATCACGTTTGCGTAAGTAGATCTTATTGAATAATTTTCCTTCGGGGGTATTTTCTATAATGAGAAAATGTAAATGATTGCTACTTGATTTAGAACTTTTTCTTCGAGACAACAAACTAACAACGTTCCCAAGTTATTAGTTTCAATCTCTATTTTATGTTAATAACTATCATAGTGAGGCTTTACCTACCGATACTCCAGTTTTCCTGGAGTTTTCTCTGTATCAGAGGCACTGACGGATACATCCTCAGAGACTCCTTAATAAACATATCCAAATATTTCATCTCTTGCATTTGTGGTATAGTTAATTCAGAGTCATCTATTAATGTATCGCTAATTTCTTCATATAGTTTTTTCTGAACATCCGGATGTATAGACAATGAATATAAAGCGAAAGAAATTCCCGATGTAACTGTGTCATGACCCTGAAAATGTTAAGCATAACTTATCGTCCTTTAACAGGTAAATAGTATTTTATAAAAAATTTACCTCAAAAATAAAAGTGTCTATCTCTTCTTGGATGTCAATGTCGGACAACTGATATGACTCCTCGGAGGTCAGCAGAAGATCCAGAAGAGCTACTCTTTCTTTAGTGCCGTCATCGTTTGTCATAGAATTTTTAACGTCGCCCATTTTATTTCTTCTTTCTTTGATGACTTTGCTTGAGAATTCGTGCAAGTGTTTCAAACTGCTCTTGTAAGCTTCAAACAAAGATGAGAATTGAAAAAGGATATCAAACCTTTGCCAGGCAGAGAAGATCCGCTTGATAAATATATCCAAGTGTTCTCGCACTGCATTGACGTATGTTTTATTATGGTTATCTTGGGATCGAGTTTTGGTTCCCATTGATGTTTCTGAAATGAGAAGTATACATTTTGGTTATGAACTAAATAATATTTGGCATTAGTTTAATATTTTTTCAACTTTACGTTGAAGCTGTTTCTTCTAAACAAAGCGGGTAATATTCTGAAATTTAGAGCAAGGAATAAACGACACCAAGTAATGAGGTGTTTGAAAAAATCTACAACAGTGTTGAACGAAAAGTTCTCTTCAAAAGCTATCAATATGCCCAGAAGCTCTCTGGAAATTTTATTTTGTTTTTGTTTGGAAGCTTAGTTGAATATCAAAATTTTAACTGGGCGAAGCCAAACATGTATAGGACCTTCGTTTCCCTATTTTTCCTTTTACGCAGAGTCCCAAATAGTTACTTACCACAAATAATATCGAGTGAATACAAGTTGATGAAACTGTAAATGTCGATAGGCTTATCAGTAACGTCTGAGAGTTTTTCTACAAGTCTGTCACCTATCGAATTGAACATTTTGAGGAACTTTTCCAATATCTTGAAATGGAAGGTGGGCGTTATTAATCTCCTCCTTGATTTCCATTTTGAAGCTGCAAAAAGATATAAAAAAATAACAGAAAATGAAAATTACAAAAAATGTTTTTAAAGAATCGAACCCGGTGTTCTTATAGCTTACAGGGAAGGGAGGTATGAATAGTTATGGTAACTAGCGCGACGTCAGCTAACCAATACAATAATGTTTATATGTAAAATTTGTCTCTGACTTCCGGAATGCAGCTGTTTTTGTTGTGGTTTGAGTGCTTTTACAAGGCTATTTCTTGGCTTACTTACTCCAAGAAAGATGTCCCTAATTAATATTAGTCCAGTACGTCCAGAACAAAATATCTTGTTACTTTAATGTTTCTCAATGTAAAATGCCGTTTTTCTCAAAAACGGTTTATGTTTGAGCTATTGAGCTTATACAGGGTTGCTCATTAGTGCGGCAAAGTAGCTTTTATACTAGAATTCTAAATAATTCTAAAAAAAAACGCTCCACCAAGTACGATTTTCCCCACTTTTTAAAAATATTTTTGTAATATCAGGGTGGTCCTTTTATAAAATCACAACATCAACTTTCTTATTTCAAATACAAGGGTGCATTTTTTTTCCAAGTTTTGGATTGAGATCTAATTTTTGAGTAAAATGACATAATGTTGCCTTCAGCAACCCTCCCGGTTTATGCGCTATGTAAAATTTTTTGAAAAAAAAATTCAAATGTAACCGTGCGGAAAACTAATAAAATCAATTTCGTTTTTCATTATTAAAAATTATCGCGTCATGCACCAACAAGGAGACACATGAAGGTGTTTAAATATCTATTGGGAAGTTTAATTTTTTATACAGGGTGTTCAAAAGCCAGCTACAAACTTTGAAGATTTCGAATCGATTTTTCTTGTTTATTTTAAATACAACGCCCTGTATATTATCATGTCATCAATTAGGTATTGCAGTCCTCCTTCAACCTGTTACAGGGTTTCCTATACCTAACTCTTATAGTTTAGAAGTTAGAAAAATTTCTTTGGAAAATAGCTATAATAATTGATAATCAACAAGAAACAAAAACATCAAAAGACTGTCAACATAATCTTACATTACCTTACAGATTACAAAAAGATATGTTATAATAAATGTTCAAACTGTCCACCATTCTGCTCAACACATTTTGAAGTCTTCTTTAAAATGCCTTCTCACTTCCATTAACGCATTTGAAATAAGAAAGTTGATGTTGTGATTTTATAAAAGGACCACTCAGTGTATTACAAAAATATTTTTAAAACGTGGAGCGAATGGTACTTGGTGGAGCGGCATATGAGTTTTTTTAGAATTATTTAGAATTCTGAGCAACCCTGTATAGCTTCATGAAAAATTATGTAAATGCCTTAGTTTACCAAAAATTGATACTTTTTTAATTCTAGACCTTAACAATAACGCTTTCTGAACGACAAATTTGCCACAGTGGTATGGTGAAGACAGAGACATCGATGTTTTAATGGTTATTTCCATCTCATCAGTCTGACACATCATTATTGTTTTTCAACAATCGGATTGCTGTAATTGATATAATATTTTATTATTATATCAATTTGTTTCTTAATTCTAGACCTTTTCATTAGTCACACTTATTAGTGTTTTCTTTTTTGATCTCATAAATGTAATATTCTTTTGGGGAACGAACATACCGAGGAACAAACGAACGCAGCTTCTGTTTAGGGAGCGTCTTGAAGTTTCTAAAGAACAATATTTATAGAATAGTTAAAAGAATTTTACACAATTCGCTAGGTACCTATTTTATATTATCAGTTTTTTCCTTACATGTGCTCATGAGTAGGCCCTCCCTCAACCATGGTTTCAAAAGATCGTAAGCCTCGCCTTTTGTAATGTGTTTCGTGGAACTTAATATTTCTTCTATCAGTTCTGCGTCGCTTATAAGTACGTAAAACACAGGACCTACGCAAACCATGAAGATTCCTCCATAAGTCTTCCAGTACCTCTCAATGGTGTTCAAGAAATCTGAAAAATAAGATCTTTAAGTTGTTCATATATTGTCTTGGATATTAAAATGTTGAGCTTCCACATATAAAATACACTTAACCGAGTTTTGATGGGTTGCAACAAGTTTACTTATAATTAACCATTTTTCCTCAACTAAATTGCTTGTGAAAATACAGATATTTTTGTAATACCTATATCTGTAATACAGATAGGTATTACAGACATTTTGAATACTCTTTTGCATGCAAAATTTTTTGAACAATTTAGAGCAGTTGAAGTTCCTAACGAGTAATTTATGAGTTATACAGGGTGTCCCATAATATGTGGGCAATCTCCCGGATTTGGGTAAATTTCGTAAAAATAAATGAAAAAATAGCTATAAAATTAATTCCTCAGAGACACCCCTACAAAGATATTAGCTGTTGAAGTTGAGGGTTTAAAATCAATTTTTTGCAATAACTTTTTTATTTATTGACCGATTTTGATAATTTTTGGTGTTATTTTGTATTATTTTGAACTGTTTAGAATAGTGTTTCTTAATCTTTGGTAGCACATACATAGACCTCGGGATGGCATAACCCCCTCATTCACTTGAAAGAAAACAATAAAAATAATAATTTTACAGTTTTTTAAGGTTAATTTTCTTTTTCTTTGACATTTTTCACATAAAAAATGTATCTTTATTTATTTCGATATAGCGAACCGTTCTCGAGATAAACGTCCTTCTAATAGGTGATGCGTCGCAGGAACTTTCTAAATTTCAAGTAAATTTTAACAAGATGGCTGACCTATGACAGTAAATTGAGCAGGAAACAAAACAATAACTTAATTAAATACACGTCAGTGTCAAAAGATTTCATTTCATGCAGATTCAATTCTAACTGATTTTCTGCGTATTCAGCGTTTTTGTAACTCATTTTAAAATCAGTTAGAATTGAATCTGCATGAAATAAAATCTTTGAGACTATTTGACGTGTATTTAATTAAGTTATTGTTTTGTTTCCTGCTCAATTTACTGTCAAAGGTCAGCCATCTTGTTAAAATTTACTTGAAATTTAGAAAGTTCTTGCGACGCATCACCTATTAGAAGGACGTTTATCTCGATAACGGTTCGCTCTATCGAAATAAATAAAGATACATTTTTTATGTAAAACATGTCAAAGAAAAAGAAAATTAACCTTAAAAAACTGTAAAATTATTATTTTTATTGTTTTCTTTCAAGTGAATGAGGGGGTTATGCCATCCCGAGGTCTATGTGTGTGCTACCAAAGATTAAGAAACACTATTCTAAACAGTCCCAAATAATACGAAATAAAACCAAAAATTATCAAAATCGGTCAAGAAATAAAAAAGTTATTGCAATAAATTGATTTTCAACCCTCAACTTCAACAGCTAATATCTTTGTAGGGGTGTCTCTGAGGAATTAATTTTATAGCTATTTTTTCATTTATTTTTAGGAAATTTACCCAAATCCGGGAGATTGCCCACATATTATGGGACACCCTGTATAAATGAAAATGGTAGTTTTCAATTTTAAAAGCAGTTTACATTGGAAACGACCCAAGATATCGGAAAATAGTATACATGTCCCTAAATTAACTTTTCATATACTATAAGTACAGGGTGTTTCAAAAAATTTGTCGGAAAATGAAAGTGTGATATCTCTTGCCTCGTTGTAAGGAAAACAGCCTATTAACAAGAGTCCGCAAATGTACCGTTTTCGAGATACAGTGTGTCAAAAAAGGTTATTTTTCCAGTTATTTTTAGTTATTAGATAAAATAATCACCTGAAAATAGAAAATTTGATTTCAAATCAAAAGAATGAAATAAAAATTTAGTTATCATCGACTAAATAATTTTATCACATAGCACCTCGGAAAGATACAGATTTTTGTAAAAGACCAAAAATGGGCTAAAACGATGTATCTTTCAAACAAAAAAACATGAACAGCGTTCCTGCTACCCTATCAACAATTACGACCGATTTTAATGGAGGGTAGCGGTACTTTTACCACTTATCGGGTTTCCATCAAATTATCATGCACCACATCAGAAATTAGTACTTTTAATAAGAAATTTGCCTACCAAATTTCATCGAATTGGAATCAGCCGACTTTGAGCTATTTCAAAAAAACTAAAATTTTCAAAAGACTTTGAAGCCCTCTCACGGACAAACGAAGCATTTTGGTATAGAGATAAGTTTGGTCCGAGCGACTTTTTTACCTCAGTAATCTGTGGTTGCTTTATGTCCATGGAATCTTGGGACACCTGTATAACTTAAACTGTAAAAACCATTCTTATTTCATTAATTAAGTATTCCCCAGGAAGTTTGAAACTATAATAATACGCAGAGTATATAAAATAAAATCAGAAACTTGATGACTACTTGCGGTATAACCTTTTCTTCTTTATTCAAATGGGTATAACCCGATGGGGTGTGGGGCTGTAAATATTTTAGCCCAGTTTGTCAAAATTGAAACCACACATGTACAAATTCTGAGACTTCTAGTACAATCGTTTTTCTATTTTTATGAATGACCTAAAGGTTCTCGCGCCGCACCCTGATATACAGGGTGCACCATATATCCTTCTCTATATTGCGATCTCCTGAACGCTAAGAGATACAGGGTCGGTTAAATTACAGAAAAGATGCGCAGTTTTGTGGCCATCTCGAATCCGTCATGACCAAGAGTTTTCAGTCAACTTTCATTTTTCTTATGGCCGCAATATTATTTTTTTATGTCGTTCCACATGAAAAAATAATGGAAACCAAACATTAATAAACTTCAAAAAAATATTTTTTTAATTTTTGTTCTTTTTTCAAAGAAAAACCTAAAAAAATCGTCGAAAAACGTCAACATTTGTGAAATACGCCGAAATAGTGCTTTCCTTATGGTTTTTTTAATTTATTAAATTAAATTTGGTCTAAAAAGTTGTTTTTTTTTGTAAAGAAAAAAGAAGAATAAAATTTTTTTAAATTTATTTTTTGAAGTTTAACAATTTTTTGTTTTTATGATTTTCTTATACCGAACAACATAAGAATACAATAAGAAAACATAAGAAAAACCAAGTGAAATGAAAATTCTGGGATCTAGTCGGCTTTGAAAATTTTTGAAATGTCAGATGGGTAGCTCTGGCCGACTTATGTAAGCCCACAAAAAATTGTTTTTTAATCTCCAATAATAAAAAAGATATGGCAAAAATAAGAAATCTCGATTTTTCAGTTTTTTCAGGATATTTCAGGAACGGTCACAGATATTTTGTATGTCTTGAATGATTCGAGATGGCCACAAAATTGCGCTTCTTTGGACTTGTTTAACCGACCCTGTATCTGTTAGCTTTGGGAGATATGGCTTGTCCACTGAGGTCCGGTTGCACAAACGTTAATTACAGGTCTGCCCAGATAATTTTTGATTTTAAAATGCCCTGTATTATCAAAATGTTGGTCTGATGTTGCTGGAAATAAATTCCACTCCCCTTTAGAAGAGTTAATTACTGATAAAAAAAAATTCAAGATTATTCAAAATATTCACCATATTTCCAAAATTGGCAACTTAAAATCAGTAATTATCTGACTAATCTTTAATTAACGTTTGTGCAACTGGCCCTGAGTGTTGTCCGGTTAGAGGCCACACTGATCCTGACTATAAACGATTTGATTTTTTATGTTTTAATTCGTACTAATTCTAATTATTATAATTGTACGAATCAAATCAAATATTGTATTATAATATTTATATTATAATAATAATAAATATTATAATTATAATAAATATTATAATTATAATTATAATATAAATCAATTATTATAATTTTACGAATTAAAACATAAAAAATCAAATCGTTTATAGTCAGGATCAGTGTGGGAATCTCACCGGACAACACTCAGTGGCCAAGCCATAGCAATGTAGAGAAGGATATATGGTATATACACCCTGTATGTATACTATAATGTAAATGTTAATAATGGAGTTGCAGGGTTCGGTGTGAGACGATTATATTTTCTTTTGTTTTTAAATCATTTCCTCGAAAAATATGACGCAAGTGTACCTAACAATTTTAACCGATGGCACATCAGTCTCCGTATGAATGCATGATGTTTGTAACTGTTTTGTAACAATGCTGTCGTGTAAGAGGAACCCAAGAGATCACAGATAGACAAGCCCTTGCTTAAGAGAACTTGTCGTCTTGTTCTTAAAGTCTTCACTATTCTATGAATTCGCTGTGTTAAAGTTTATATATCTTTCGGTAGTAGTTCTTTACGTTATTGTTTTATAAGTTGGTGTCGGTGTTACTTATAATGTCGATGCTATTCGTGTTACTAATGACGGCTAGACCTTCGTACATAAATGAGAACTTAAGTATTTTTGTGAGCCACAATAGACCTTCGGTCGTAGTGGAGGTGTCACAATATCCCACTCACGATTAATCAAAATCTAATTTAAGTATTTTTTTAGTCTTTGAAGAATCCCAGTCTCTTTGACAGATGAGGTAATAAACGTGAAGTTTTAGTAAAAATTAGGTACGCATTAACTTGGATAGATTTCAAAAATTGTAAGATTACCCAAACTTACCACTATCATTGATAAAAAAAAAGTAATATCGCAGTCACATAAATATCAGTTATGTATTACGGATACAAAGACACTTACCGACAGGAGACTTCCCCAATTCTAATGCGTTTCCGACTACAGGTAAAGGATATGGTCCAGTAATTTTCATCAACCATATCTGCTTATAATATGAATAATAATAAGCTAGAACTATGAGTAGTAGCAATACGAAAAGTATCACCGCAAGAACACCAAAAACTCCCATCGTCTCGCTTGTGGAATAAAATCTGAAAGGAAAACAAATATGAAAGTAGAATATTAGGCCTCAATTCAGAAAATTGTTTAGTATGTAAAACACAGTGTTGCAAATATTTTAAATTTTACAAAATAAAACTTAATTAAATGTAAACAATAATGTATCTATAGTTCGGTTCCGAATTAGGAGATACCTTATCAGATTTGCAATCAAATTTCATGTTTATAAGTATAGGTGATTCAAAGAAGTCGTATTTAAAAGTGTACGGAACAAACTAAATTTTATAGTTTTACACGAATCACCCGGAACATCCGTCTTCTCATCTGATCGCGCTTATCTTTTATGCATTTCTGTCTCGAAATTCATTGTTTTATTAAATATTCGAGGCAAAAATTTTGAAGTGTGATTTACCTGCCATAGGCGGGCACAGTCTTTGGCTTTGGAAATTTATAAACGTAAATTACCTCACTTGCTTCTTTTCATGATCCAAGTTTTAAGTGACTCGATGATATAATACCTAATTTTACATAATTATTATTCTAAGTAAATAGCTGGATATACCTATATAGGATAATAGTTTCACCCGGTAGCTTATCCCGTAAAATATCCAAGTGTTCTATTCTCGATTTTTACAAAATAGAATTTGCAGAAAATTCTAGTGCGTCACAATCGAAAAAACGCCACGTTCTAACGCAAGAAGAGCATGTAATGGTGAATAATGTGTATAAGGGTCTTAAGGATAAGTACCCGGATATTCTAGTGAAAGAGGTAGTTACTTTGTGTGCGAGTTTAACCAATGTTTCTGTTTGTACGGTCTTCAGAGTTATCAAGAATCCCAATATTGAGAAACCAAATAAAGATGAAACTTCTGGTCGGAAGATAATCCTACTCGATGATGACGTGAAGTATGCTATTCGTCGAAAAATTTCATTCCGCATTTTTTATAAATGAAATCCCTACTTTAAGTAAAATTCTAGCAGAGCTGCACAACGATGAAAGTTTGCCAAAGATATCTCGTCGAGTACTAATCCGAACTTTACGCGAAATGAACATCCGCTACCAGAAAAGAAACCGAAAGAGCATCTTAATTGAAAGAAATGAAATTGTTTTATGACGCAGAAAATTTTTTAATGAAATTCGAGAGCATCGACGATCACAAAGAAAAATATATTACACTGACGAAACGTGGCGGAATGAAGGCCACAGAGTGTCGAAAGTCTGGCAAGACTTCAACATCGAAAGTTCACGTCAAGCTTTTTTTGACGGATTTTCTCCGGGATTAAAATCTCCATCGGGCAAAGGCCGAAGACTGATCATTACCCACATTGGGAGTGATTCTGTTTTTTTAAAAGGTGGCCTTAATGTATTTGAATCGCGAAAGACGGGAGACTATCATGAAGACATGAACGCAGAAGTTTTTGAACGATGGTTTTCCTCCATATATTGTTGCTTGTTGAGCCTGGTTCTGTGATTGTCCTCGACAATGCCCCTTATCACAGTCGTCGATTGGAAAAAATACCAACTTCAGCGTGGCGGAAAGCAGATATAATAGAGTGACTGAATTCAAAGAAACTGCCTCATGATGAAAATATGCTTAAAATACAATTATTGGAAATAGTACGTCAGCACAGACCCATGTATATTAAGTACTATGTGGTAGACGAAATGGTACGAGAGCAAGGTGTGACAGTGTTGTGAATTCCGCCGTATCACTGCGAATTAAACCCCATTGAACTTGTTTGGGCTCAAATTAAAGGTTCAGTGGCTCGTATAAATTCTAGTTTTAAGCTGTGCGATGTGAAGAACTTTTTAGAAGAAGCGGTTTCACCATATAACCCCGGACATATTGCGTAGTTGTATAGGACATGTAGAAAAAGAAGAAATAAAAATGTGGGATTTGGACACCCGCGTTGAATGCCTAGTACAGCCACTTATAGTTCAAATTAACCCTGATATGGACAGTAATAGTGACAGTGACATTTCGACATCAAGTTCAGAAGAAGAGCCCCTTTAAAATTGGTAAGTCGTGCGCCACTGACATCTGCTTTCCCCGAGGCTTTCCCCTTACGTTTATTCCCCTCAATATGAACTATAGGTCATAATCAATTTTAAAGATAAGGAATTAGTTCCTTATTCCAAATAAAACTAGTCTTTTTAAATTTCGATAACCATATTCTCATTTAAAGATTTTGGCAATTGATAATCTTTTCTAAATTCTATATATACCTACTTTTTTGAAAGTGTCCCCCTAGATCAAAAAAATAAACTTTCTACATGCACATTGCGACTTAACCCTTTGCACTTTTCATTTTTCCATTTTTTACAAAGCAGGAAATTTGTTTTCCACAATCAGTTAAGTTAATGTGGCACTGGTATTGCAAAGATAGAAATTTACACATTTTCGATAATAGTTTAGAGCAATGCAATTTGAATTGCGATAAGGAACAGGAATTTTTCGAAAACTTAAAAATAAAAAGTCAAAAGTTACAAAGTTTTTATTGTGGAATAGGCCTCAGGGCCTATCAGGGATAGAATTATTAATCTGAAAAAAATTTTTATTGAAAAGGCAGATGCACTGCAGGGAAATCCCTATGGCGCTCTGCGAGCGGTGTATGAGCGGAGATATCGATTCACGTTCACTTTGAATCGCTGCAGGTTGTATTCCTCAGGAAACACTTTAGTAGCGTGTGTGAGTCGGAAAAAACCCCTAAAATTGTAAATATTTTGAGCCGGAACAAGATTACTTCCCCCCCTTGTTTTCGAGGATGCTGAACACGATGCCGTTGTCAGAATTTCTCTTTGGGGTTGCGCAACCCCTCAAAACGGCCAAAAACCACCCCCTAGAGAGATAAACCGCGCTTCAATCCATTTCCCTGCAAAAAAAACCTTCCCCCCGTTTTCGAGGATGCTGAGCACAATGGAGGTGCTGGACATCGCGTGCGACCCCGACCAACCCCTCCACCGGCCAATACTCACCCCCGAAATGGGTGATTTTTTTTTGTATATGTAGGCCAAACGATGGACTTTTTCGAAAAACTTTTTGAAAATTCAAGTACAGAATCACAATGGCCATAATTTAAAATTATTTTGGAGTATAAAGAGTGTCCCATATGACAGTGACATATCAAAGTTATGTTTTTTTAAATGGAATGCTCCTATGTTATTGCATTTTTAGATTGTCTGAGAAGAGGAAATAAGATTGGCTTTTGCAGTTGGTGTTTAAATTCAGAAGTTTTTGAGTTATAAACAAGTGAAAATCGTCATTTTTCAAGTACAACGAAAACGGCTGAAGATAGAGAAAAACGGCTTACATGTCCTTATTTTAACTTTTCATGTACTATCCTATGATGTAGATGAAATGTTTATACAGGGTGATAAAAAATTTGAAAAAATCTGAGATTTCTCCACGCGTCGCCAAATAAAAAAATCAAAGAAAGTACAAAATAAATGTTTCTATACCATAGGATAGTACATAAAAAGTTAAAATAGGGACATGTAAGCCGTTTTTTCTCTATCTTGAACCGTTTTCGTTGTACAGGCCGGGCCTTGAACTCGAAAAATGACGATTTTCACTTGTTTATAACTCAAAAACTTCTGAATTTAAACACCAACTGTAAAAGCCAATCTTATTTCCTCTTCTCAGACAATCTAAAAATGCAATAACATAGGAGCATTCCATTTAAAAAAAACATAACTTTAATATGTCACTGTCATATGGGACACTCTTTATACTCCAAAATAATTTTAAATTATGGCCATTGTGATTCTGTACTTGAATTTCCAAAAAGTTTTTCGAAAAAGTCCATCGTTTGGCCCACATATACATAAAAAAAAATCACCCATTTCGGGGGTGAGTATTGGCCGGTAGAGGGGTTGGTCGGGGTCGCACACGATGTCCAGCATCTCCATTGTGCTCAGCATCCTCGAAAACGGGGGGAAGGTTTTTTTTAGCAGGGAAATGGATTGAAGCGCGGTTTATCTCTCTAGGGGGTGGTTTTTGGCCGTTTTGAGGGGTTGCGCAACCCCAAAGAGAAATTCTGACAACGGCATCGTGTTCAGCATCCTCGAAAACGAGGGGGGGAAGTAATCTTGTTCCGGCTCAAAATATTTACATGTTCGTCCGACTCACACACGCCACTACTTCGCTTGGAGTGTTTGGGATGCGGTTCTGTACATAAAATAAGTCTGAAATAAGGTGGTGTAAGGTGTAATGAGCTGAACCTGATAGGGATGAGCTACTGCGGCTCGGTGTGTATTTCTGCCTGGCCTCGTTCTAAGTAGGATCAAACGGGCCACGTCTTTTTGAACACTTCCCATAAAAATATCTGTAAAACAGACTCAGGTCAGCTACTCTTCTTCGATGTTAAAAATTATCTAAATGTTTTGTCAAATCTGGGTCCTCGATCAAGTGAATGTCTCTTTTCTGAATGGAGTCAAGTAATCTCAGGGCATGTTTAGGAGCTGAGCTCCAAACATGTGAGCAGTACTGCAAGAATGGTCATATTTGAGCCTTGTATAATAAGAGGAGACGCAATTCAGGCGTATAAAATTTATTTGTGCGGAACAGTGCTTGTGTGCGTTAACAACAAAATATGTTGTTAAAAACATCTTTGCTTAAAATTTAAAAAAAAAATTTCTATCCAATAATTTCATTTATAAAATATTCAACAATATCTCAAAATTTATTCAATTCAAGTTTGAAGACACGTATAGAAGATTGCCATGCCTCGTCGTAACATTCCCTTTAGGGATGGATGGATAGCTTCAACTTAGGCAGCAATGCGCTTCTTTGAATCTTTTGAGATAGTGCCTAATAGGTACCTAGGGGGAAAACTTTTTTAAATTATGGGGAAAGTTATCTGCAGCTGTCAAGTCTAGACTGCTACCCGGGAGATATTGCAGATACGCGAAATCAGACGTCCAGAGACAGGACAGGGAACATGTTACCAAATCGTACATACTCGTACAGTAATAACGATCGCATGCGTTATGAACAATCTTGTTGAAAGTAAACATTTTCGATTCCTCTCCGATGTAACTCTGGTTGCAGAAAATTTATGAACATCGTTAGGTATAGTTTATAATATACCGGGTGACTTAAGCTGTCTGTTCTATGAAATTTTCTATCTGAAATATGAAAATACAAAAATATACAGGGTGTTATATTTAAAAGATGTTATTTTAATGTATCTCACAAAGCCGACTTTCAATTGTTTTTCTGTTTTCACAGTAGGCCGCCTAATATGGCCGCCATATTAGATTTTCATGTCAATATGTAATAAAAAAATTAGGTAAACCAAAAATCTATCACATTAAAAAAATTCTTCAAAATTTTCTTCTTCTTTTTTCGAAAACAAAAAGAAAATTTTATCTCCGAACGACGTTGTGTGATCTCGCAATATGACGAGTCATTGCTTGACTTATGGTTATTTATGACATTCGGTTGAAGAAATAAGATTTGTTTCGAAAAAAGAAGAATAACTTTTGCAAAAAAAAATTTTTTAATGTGATAGATTTTAGGTTTCCTTAATTTTTTTATCCCAGATTTCCGTAAACCAATCAAATAATTTAAATTGCTGCTGTCTCCCAATCCGCTTATATTAACATGTCAAGATTGAGCCTACGTGGACTAGGGATGGTGGCGTTCAATAATAATTCTGTTATCTATTTGGTTTTATTTAAATGCGAAATGCTACCATATTGACTGTACCTCGTAATTTCATTAAATGTTTTGCCGTTTTAATTGAGAATGCATTGACTATACCTACCTAAAAATACGTTCACACTAGAGCACATTCGAGGAAATTTTTGTAGACAAAGTTGCTGGTCTTTAAATTTTTTTGTGTTTAATTATTTAAGCTATGCTCCAAAGCCCTGGGAGATTTTTCAGGATATTTATTTTTTATGGAAATAAAAGGGTGTTGTGGCATAGAATGTTGAAGATATCCTTGATAGTCCTGGATCCTTATTCCTTATTATTGAAAAAATGGATCAATTCTAATTGGATTGTCAAAACAAATTATCTTCAGCCTTTTTCAAGTGTCCCTTCTCATGCAGGATCTCTAATATCTGTATTGGAGTGATAGTGATTAATTAAAACTGAAACCACTCGCACACTTTTTATCTTTTACAATAATAATAGTATACTATGCAACGAGCTTATAATGTTTAATTTATAAATATGTACTATTCAATTCGCGAGTATGACGGTTGAGATACGAGCTGTAAGCGAGTGTCTTAATCATCATAATATGCGTATAATAATAGCAATTATCTGCGAAAAAATTGCTTTTTCTATAACTCTTATTGCTTCATAAATAGATAAAAAATTTGAAATAATTTTTATGACATTCATGGTGACAATTAATAATTGCTACAGAAGTAGGTTGTGAGCGAATAGGAACCGATTCTATACAGATACTTTGCTGCTATTGGTCAGTTTCATGAGTGCGATAATGAAAATTTGTATCTTAATGAGATTCATTAACGCACTAGTGATTCATATTTAACATGCAAATTGAAGGTTAGGAGTAGAAAAATAATTTTTTGTTTATTTCTAATAGTATTATTTATATGTACCTTATCACAAAGTATACACAATTGCATTGGATATTAAATTATAATTACTAATTATAATATCATAAAAAAATAAGTTGTCTGTTCAGTTGTGCACCATAATATTTATTAACCTTCACCTTCAATACGTTGTAAATAAGACTGCATTTTGATTTTGAAAACCACTCGCTCTGAATGGGTTATCGCTTGAGATTTCTCTTCAATCATTTTAATGTTTTTTTTTCCAAAAGAGTGATCTAGGTGTAACGTAATGACCAATGACCTGGCTGGAAATTCAGGTTTCTATTCCTAGGTTTCAGAACAAAACTGGGTGACTTTGATTTGTTCTTCATGAAAAAGGTTATTTTTTTGTTTCATGTTTAAGTTAAAAGAAATTAAATTTAATAATTACTTAGCATGATTTAGATAAGGGTAAAAATTTTGACCAAGTAGGTAATTGAATTTTAATAAATTTGTTGCCTTGAATATCATTAAACTGAGGAAAAAACACCTGTATTGTTTAGAATAAATTGGACTACCAAAAATAGATTTTAGAAGGCCGATACGGCTGTATAAAAAAAATTTAAAAAATACTTGTTATAAAAACCTGCAACAAGGAATCACCCCCTAATTTTTTGCACTTGTTAATTTACACCCTGTATAAAAATATTTTTATAGCGAACATTGTGGTATAGGTTTGTCTAAGCAAAAGTTATTAGACCTTAATAGACTTGAGTAGACTGAGAATGAACCTCCTCCTCATTGGAGGATGAGGAGAATGTGCCCTCTCATATGCGTATGAGGCTATTGAACGCAGCCTCATTTTATTTTTTAAATCTGTTCTGAAAAACTATGGGGTCACGGGTGGCATTGGAGGATGAGGAGGAATTGCCCTCTCATTCTCACACTATTCTGACCTGCCGCGATTTTAAGATTCACGATGTTTTCGAACGAACATTCCCTTTTATTTTTAAACCAGGAATATTATAGTCTATCTTGTTGGTAGAGTTCTTAAACACCCCGTATACAAGGAAAATTATTAAAGGAATCATAACAATAGCATCGCAGCCTGTTTGTTTGATTACGAGTAGGTATTTAAGAACGCAATATTTTATAATAGTAATGAATACTAATCTTTGGAGTCTAGTCAAGTTTTAGTTACATAACACGCAATGGTTAAATAGGTACCGGTTTTACTATTATACATAATTAATTATTAGGTACTATACTGCGAGTACTAAACTCATCAATAGGTAGAAAATAACAAGTGATATAACAAAAAACAAAGGTAAATAATGTAACAATTTTTTTCAGTCATGTGACAAGGCAACATTCTCCAAACATTCTTTTGCTACATCGAGTCTTAAACAACTCAAAACAACAACTAACCATGGCTATTTTTACATCTGTTGGGAGCAGGGGCTTATTAAATTTGATCAACCCTTTATAAATACGAGTATACGCTAAGTAAGTATCGGCTGTTCACGGACCGCGCGCCTCCTCGTGGATTTTTTTCGCACTTCGGTGCGGCATACTAATCCTTGACAGCTCGTTTCCATAAAATAAAACCTTTTTTAAAATCATTATTTGGAAGTGTATTTATAGATTTTTGAATTTATTATGACTATAATAATTATTATTAAAAGTCATTTCCAAGCAGTCAGTCTCGACTGCTTTCGTTTTAAATCGTTGAGAAATGGGCGAAATCTCATGATGAGTTTTCACATGAGCGACGTTAGAGAATACGTTTTCATGGAACTTTTCTTCAAGGAACCGTTCTTTTAGAGAGACTTCTGGTGCACATAGCACTCGTAAAAATTAAAAAACCCCTTATTTTCCCATTGTTAAGGTGATTGTTCCATTTAAAAAATATCACCTTTCTTATCAACATAATAAGTTCATATTTCATCTCATGTTTTCGGGTTTTTTATTCAGCTTATGTAAAAAGTCGAAGAGTTTTGGACATATTTTGCAGCTGTAAAGCAGGAAAATGTTACTGTAAAGATTCCGCTGCTCAGAAACTGATTTATTGACCATGATTTAGAACCCTTCGCCTGAAATACAGCTCGAAAAAAATTATAGCAGTAGTTATTGTTTTATTAGTATTACTTAAACGTCATCTTAAATACATAACTAAATTTTTTAACTTTAATTTACTATCTAAAAAGAGATTCAGGAGTAATAAATGCGTGTGTAATCAAGCATAAAGGTACTCGTGTACAACAAACCCTTCCAGATTTTTTTTATCCCTGAACGACCTCAAGTTTGCAATGAGAAATACATTAAAATGAATAGGGGGCACGCAGGACTTGCCGCATGAAAGTGGCAAATTTGCCTACTTGGTGGCGCCACAATAGTTACTTATTTAGCCTATATACACTGCTGGACAAACCAATCCGGACACCTTTACTTTTCGAATTTAAGTCGTTTTTTTTCTTCAAATTTTATTTATCAAACTAATCAACCTCAGTCGACCAACAGATATAGTAATAAAACTGCGCACAAAACTTTTAAGGTCCAAGTAGTAACACATCTGTAGGCAGATAGTGCCTTATTTATTGGTTACCTGGTTCCGGTAAACCAATGAGAAGGGCATTCTAAGGTTTGTGAATATAATTCTTGTGTATAAGGTCTGGCTACCTGGATTGTAAACTTACCGCGCACTTTTATTACTATATCTTTTGGCCGACTGAGGAGTCCACCTCACACAATTGGATTTAACAAAAAATCGCAACTGATAATAATTATACGTTCTAAGCTCCAATATCGATTTCCTTATCATGCATTTTTCTTGCATGAGGTATCGAAATCTTTTTGCTTACTGGTGCGTCCTGAAATCACTTTTCAAACTCTTGATTTGAACAATGATGGCCGAAGTATATGCACCTTAATTTATCGCGTAGTATTGTTCAAAATTAAAAAAAAAATCAAAAAGTAAGTACTGTTCAAAAAAAAAATACTGTTCGGTTTCTGAATTCATCAAAATTGCTATCCATTAATCTTGTTGATTAGCTGATGTTCGTGGAGTAGAGATTTCAATCAGAACAGTTCCAAGGAGACTTAAATGAATCAGTTTTGTCTTCGAGAACACCAATTACAGGTCCTCGATTAAACGTGGGGCATCGAAGAGCACTACTTTGCTTTTGCATATCAGTTCATCCATTGGGATGACAACGCATGAAAGAACGTGCTCTTCACAGATGAGTCTAAGTTTAAAGAAGAAAACAGAAGGCAAGTATACTCAATGATTAATTCATAAAAGAGTGAATTGCAGGTCAATGAGTATAAAGCACATAGAGTGCAATTACTATTTACTAGCCTGTTAGGTGGGTTCGGAGAATTACTCCATCGCCCATAACAGTTGTCATGCTGGCAGTGCCCGAAACTCCAATCGCTTAAGAGGGCTCAACTTCCGTTCATCCGACAGCATCCTCCAGACACTCCGGATGCAGCACACTGATGAGTTCCAGTAGAACGAAACACGTGTCTGTGCTTGATTTGGTACTCTGGAAGGCTCTGCTATTGGATATTGGAAGCTCCTCTCGATTGGAGTTTCGGGCACTGCCAGCATGACAACTGTTATGGGCGATGGAGTAATTCTCCGAACCCACCTAACAGGCTAGTAATTGCACTCTATGTACGTGCTTTATACTCATTGACCTGCAATTCACTCTTTTATGAGTCTAAGTTTAGTCCCAGATGAAAGTGAACCAGTATGGCGAAGACCCGCAGGAGAACGATACAGTCAATGCTGCATATCTCCTAGAACTGGATTCAAAGGAGGCAGTATTATGGTATGGACTGGCATCTCTTTCGAGTCTTACACTAAGTTAGTTTTTTATCTATAGAACGGTATAATGACAGCTCATAGGTATTGTTATGGTTCGCAGGGTCTGTGCTTTCTCTACTCTTTTTGAAAATTTGTTTTTCTCTTTGATTCCCTCTTACCATAAACAATTTATTTATTTAGGGGGCCTTTCTTTTTTAAAAACTAATAAAAGTTTACTCTGTATGAGACCTCTATAACTCAGAGTGAGTTCAAGTATTTTTTTTTTTAATTAATTTTTTTCTAAATTTTCATAACCTATAAACTCCTATTGAAAGTCAATTTAAATTTGTTTGGGTTTTATTACAATAAAAAATTTTCCAAACAATAACACTTACAACAACTAACTTAAAAATAACTTAAAATTACTCACAGTTTGTCCCCTTAATGAATCTTCTTCGTCACCGACTTTCTGTCATTAATTTTTGACAGAAGTCCCTCGTAGGTTAACGAAAGGAATAACCCACGGAATCAGCTGTTGAACAAAGCTTGAAGTCAACTCTAGTAGCCTTGCTGTTAGTGTGTCAGCAATTTTAATGTAGATCTCTGCGTGGATATATCCAATTCACTGCTACGTTTTTCTATCTTCAATGTCAAAATCGCAGAATCCAAATCGCTGCACGGCTGTACCCAAATCAAACTGCAATTGTCAGCTGCCTGCTAGCCAAATCTCCGCACGGCTGTATCCAAATCTAATCGCAGTTGTCAGCTACCAGCTAACCAAATCTCTCCTTCTAACCTATATGTTTCTTCTTGCAGTCAGCTACGGCCTCTGTTCTTTTCCAAATTCTTGATGTTCGAAAATTTTCTCGATGTTCACGATGTTTACGATGTTTGGTTATGATTTCGTGGTTTACACTGATTCACTTGTGTTTTAGGAATCTCCTCAAATAATCGTTGTTTTTCTATTTATAGTTTTTCTTGTAACTATGTAAATTCGATTGTTATCTGCTTGACAACATATTATTTCTCACTATGACAGCGGATAATTTTTGTATTTTCCTTCCAATCAACATCTATGAAATTCATTTCTCTTCTGGAGTATAACACACAAAATCCTCTTTGGACATGTTATGTTTTCCCCATTCTAACAGCCAATTTCCCTGCTACTAGAGTTGCTGTTCTTTTCTTCAAAATTGTGACTTTTTATAATTTTATGCTTGACATTTCCCCATACACTCTAGCTAACTTATTCTAATTATTCTAATTATTTTACAAAAATTATTCTATGACATTTTGCCTTATTATTACAATATTTTCTAATCTACTCTCCCAAACAAATCTAAATATTCTGTTCCAATAGAAACTTTTTCTAAAGCTAAAGACTATTCTTCATGAAAGAAAAAAAAAAACTATTTCTACGTAAATAAGCGTAATGAGCTTTTTATAACAAATTCCCCTAAATTTGTATGAAGTTAATTTTCAATGTCCATTATAATTAACTACATACCAATTTATA
Organism: Malachius bipustulatus; assembly: GCA_910589415.1. NCBI lineage: Eukaryota > Metazoa > Arthropoda > Insecta > Coleoptera > Melyridae > Malachius > Malachius bipustulatus. The sequence goes on from OU342630.1 coordinate 33,036,295, forward strand.
AATCACCTTTTTCACTATAAATCATCATCTTCTCTATAATATTTAAAAATCTGTTCTATATTAAAAACTCCTCTTATTTTCTCACTGTCAATATGTTTTAATAGATAACTATTTACTGGTTCTTCAGTTATTATTTCATATGGACCTTCAAATGGAAATTGTAATTTTTTACATTTTTGGTTTCTTCTATCTGCCACTCTGTGTGCACGTATTATTACATAATCTCCTTGTTTGAATTTAACTTTCTTCCTAATCAACTTTTGCTGTTTCTTTATCCATTTTTTTGTTTTTATTTCACACTTTTTTCGCACTTCATCCCTCACATTTTCCAATCTTTCTACATCTTCTATTATCCATTTTCTTTCTGGCTTTATTCCTTTCAATACATAAATTGGACTCTCTTCGGTTTTGGTATTTGGAACACTGTTTAAGTAATTTTCAACGTTGTCTATTTGTGTTTCCCACCTTGTGTGATCTTCTGAACATAATAATCTCAGAAATTTGATTACTTCTTGAATGTATCTTTCTGATGGATTAGCTGCTGGATGACGTATGCTAGTAAATTGCATTTCAATTCCATTTCTATCACAGAATGCGCTGAAATTTTCATTTTTGAAATATGTCGCGTTGTCCATAATACATTTCTTTGGATAGCCTATTTCTTGGAAATATTTCCTCAAGTTCTTTGTGATTTCTTGATAATTCATTCTTTTACAGGGATATAATTTTATGTATTTTGAGAAAACATCTAATACTACCAAAATGTGCCTTTTTCCATTTTCACTTTCTACCAGTTCGCTAATAAAATCAATTGCTACAAGATCTAAACAATTTTCTGATTTTATGCTTTTAACTATGTTCTTATTTATTCTGTTTTTCTTTTTATTCAACTGACATATGTGGCAATACTTGATAACTTGTTTTACTAGCGTAGTATCTTTTCTACAGATATAATTTTCCCTGAACATTAACCAAATCTTTCTAGAACCATGATGCCCATTATCTTCATGCAAATTCTTAATTATTTCTTTTCCTAGATCTTCTGTGATGACATATAATTCCTTTCCTCCTACTTTCTTCACATACACGCCTTCTTTTAGAATACTTCTTTCTTTCTGTTTATCTTCTAAATTTTCTTGATCCCTTATTACTTCTTCTAACGAAAATATTCCTTCCTCTTCTACTAAAATGTTTACTCCTAGCTGCAATCTTCTGTTATTTCTTTCTTGCTTACCATCTTCTCTTGTTAATGCATCTGAAATTACATTCAACTTTCCTGGCACATGTTCTATTGTAAAATCATACTCTTGTAGCAACAACAACCAACGATGTATTCTACTGTTCGCATATTTGTTATTCATTATGGTTGTTAAAGCTGAATGATCTGTCTTCAGTACAAATTTTGCTCCCATTAGATAAAACTTCATTTTTGTAACACAGAAAATAACACTTGCCAATTCTAATTCTGTTGCACTGTAATTTCTTTCATATGTTTTTGTAACTCTAGAGATAAAACAAATTGGCACTTCTTCTCCGTCTTGTACTTGCAATAAAACTCCAGCAAATCTGTACATTGATGCATCTGTCATTACTATAAAAGGTTGATCATATCTAGGATGATATATTCTTAGATTCTTCTGAAATTCTTCTTTTATTTTGTTGAAAGCCTCTTCTCTTTCTATTGTCCATTTCCACTTAACTCCTTTTTTAAGTAATTCAAGTAAAACTATGGTTTTGTTACTCAAATTAGGGAATAATCGTTTAAAATAGTTAATCAAACCTAGAAATCCTCTTAACGTTTTCAAATTTGTAGGTCTTTTGTATTCTTTTATTACTCTCACTCTCTCTTCATCCATTTCCATTCCTCTTTCGTTCAATTTGTATCCCAGGAAGATCACTTCTTTCTGATAAAATTGTAATTTTTCAATATTTATTTTTAATCCTGCATCATCCAATTCTTTAAATATTATTTCGATGTGCTTCTTATGTTCTGTCTCATTCTTCGAGTAAATCAAAATATCATCAATGTAATGTAACGCAAAATCTTCATGTTTGTCCATGAAACTATGTAGTGCCCTAACTAACGCTGAACTTGCACTTTGTAAACCAAACGGGACTACCTTAAACCTATACAACACCCCATCAACGGTGAAACCAGTATAATCTCTACACTTTTCTTCTAACGGAATTAACCAAAAACTGTGTTTTAAATCTATTTTCGTGAACCATTTTGCTTCTGTTATTCTGCCAAATATAGCTTCTGTATTCATCGGAGCTTCATATTGCGGAACTGTGTACTTATTTATATTTCTTGCATCTAAACATAATCGTAATTCTCCATTACTTTTCTTTACAACTACTAGCGGGTTTATAAATCTTGTATTGCTTCTTTCAATTATTCCTTTTTCTATCATTTCTTGTAGATTTTCATTTACTTCTTTCCTATATTTATACGGTATTGGGTACGTTCTTGTTTTAAAATTTTCTATTCCTTTTACTTCTATTCTGTGTACATAATTTTCTGCAAATCTATTCTCTTTCCTTACTAATCCCCTATACTTCATTAATAACTCTTTTATTTCTTCTTTATACTTTTCATCATATTTCATTTTACTCATGCTTTCTTCTATACTATCATCACATTTCTTCATATTCATATTATATAACACATTTTTTACTCCATCTTCTACCTCACTTCCTTCATTTTCATTCTTATTATGTACCGCAAACTTTATTTCTTCCCCATTTATATTTATGATTTTCTTCCTATAATTTATTATTGCTTTATTTCTATTTAATTCGTCTGTACCCATTACAATATCATTGTTCATGCTTTTTACCACTAATAGTTGCGTATCGATGCTTGTTTCCTGAAATGCTATTTTTGCCGCTACTGATCTGTTTGTTTCAAATATTTTCTTGCCATTTGTACTAATTAACGTTAACATTGGCACTTTAATTATATTTTCTTTTAAACTAAATTTTTCTATAATTTCTTCGTTTATTATTGAAGCTTCCGATCCTGTATCCACTAAAATTTTTGCTTCCTTATTATTTATTTTTCCGTTGATGTAAATTAAACTGTCTAAATCGTTGTTATTTTCTAATCCTGGTTCATTGACATATTCTTTGGGATGTTCGTATTGATGTATGTTTAAATTTGGTTTGTGCTTCGGGGAAAAACCTGTTGCTCCCCATTTCTTACTTCTTCTGGACTTTCTCTTCTGTCATTTACTTGCTCCTGCTCGTATCTTCTTAAATTATTAATTTGTCTGTCCCTTCCTTCATTATCAACATTATGCTGTGATCTTGGATATTCTTGTCTATTAATCTGTCCTCGTCCTTCTCCTCTGTTCCATCGCGATGTGTCATTATTCCTATTTCCACTGTTTCCATCGTATCTCGGTCTGAAATTATTTCCGTTACTATTCCATCTCATTCTGTTCTCAGTTGGTCCTCTGTTTTCATATCCTTGGTTCCTATTCATATTGAAATTCGTATTCTGTGGGAAGTTTCTTTGAAAATTTCTATCTCCTGTTTCTTTCCTATTCTCCCCAGTCCTGTATGTTCTTTCTATTCTCATCAAATAGTTTGTTAATTGATCCAATGTTTTTATGTTTTGGATGGAAATTGTCTCTGAAATTTGTGGACTGAAATGTCTTGCAATGTATAGTATCAAATCTTCTTGTCTCAATTTTGGCTCTAGATGTTGTCCAGTATTATACAAATATATTGCATAGTTTGTCATACTTTTATTCCCTTTTTTATCATACTTTCCCCAATATAATTTTTCTTGAATTCTGGCCTGTTGCACTTCTCCCCAAAAATACTTCAAAAATTGTTCCTCGAAATCTTCTAAACTGTTTATTTCACTTTCTTTTGCTGCATACCATAGCGATGCATTTCCAATTAATTTTGTCCTGATAACATCCTTTACCTCGTCTATATCTTGTATGTTCCTTACTCTATTCTTTATCATTTTCATAAAAGTGTTAGGATGTATTTTTCTACTGTCTCCATCAAAATTTATTCCGTCTTCCACTGTTGGCATTACTACTCTAATTTCTTGCCTTGCTCCTCCAGTTCCTACACTGTTTTTTCTACTTATTTCTTGTTTCATTTCTTGATTTTCCTTTTCTCTATTCTTTCTTTCTTTATTTATAATTTCTGATAAATTATGCACTTGTTTATCTATCACTATCACATCACTCTGTATAACTTGCACTCTAGAATTTGTTTCATTCAAATTCTTTTCAATAACATCAACGACACTATTCAACTTCTGATCTGTATCTTCTTGAATTTCTACTCTCACTTCTTCTATTTTCTCATAAATGATCGCTTTATTTTTCTCTATTTTATCATTTACTTCTTCTTTAATTTTTTCTATAGTCCCTTTAACACTCTGTATTTCGTCCATAATCTTCTTACTATTTTCTTCCATCTTCTTACTATTTTCTTCCATCTTCTTACTATTTTCATCCATCTTCTTACTATTTTCATCCATAATCTGCTTACTAATTTCATCTATTTTCCTACTGCTTTCTTGTAAAATCATCTTACTATTTTCGTCCATCTTCTTCATTAACATCACCATCATATTTGCGATTTCTTGATTTGACCCTTGTACTTCTTGTTCTCTTTCCTCTTTGTCTAATTGTTCACTTTGTTTCTTTGTGTGTGACATATTAACTGGTATAGATTGTTATAAAATTAATTTCTATGAATTCCTATACCTGTCTACTAAATTGAATCAAACTTGAGTCTAGTTATCAATAAAATAAAAATAAAAACTTACTAATACATAAGTTTACTAGACAGAAGTCTTTGTGTTGGGAATTACCTTATTCTGAACTGTTATAAATGAAAGAGCCCCACGTTGGGCGCCAATTTTGTTATGGTTCGCAGGGTCTGTGCTTTCTCTACTCTTTTTGAAAATTTGTTTTTCTCTTTGATTCCCTCTTACCATAAACAATTTATTTATTTAGGGGGCCTTTCTTTTTTAAAAACTAATAAAAGTTTACTCTGTATGAGACCTCTATAACTCAGAGTGAGTTCAAGTATTTTTTTTTTTAATTAATTTTTTTCTAAATTTTCATAACCTATAAACTCCTATTGAAAGTCAATTTAAATTTGTTTGGGTTTTATTACAATAAAAAATTTTCCAAACAATAACACTTACAACAACTAACTTAAAAATAACTTAAAATTACTCACAGTTTGTCCCCTTAATGAATCTTCTTCGTCACCGACTTTCTGTCATTAATTTTTGACAGAAGTCCCTCGTAGGTTAACGAAAGGAATAACCCACGGAATCAGCTGTTGAACAAAGCTTGAAGTCAACTCTAGTAGCCTTGCTGTTAGTGTGTCAGCAATTTTAATGTAGATCTCTGCGTGGATATATCCAATTCACTGCTACGTTTTTCTATCTTCAATGTCAAAATCGCAGAATCCAAATCGCTGCACGGCTGTACCCAAATCAAACTGCAATTGTCAGCTGCCTGCTAGCCAAATCTCCGCACGGCTGTATCCAAATCTAATCGCAGTTGTCAGCTACCAGCTAACCAAATCTCTCCTTCTAACCTATATGTTTCTTCTTGCAGTCAGCTACGGCCTCTGTTCTTTTCCAAATTCTTGATGTTCGAAAATTTTCTCGATGTTCACGATGTTTACGATGTTTGGTTATGATTTCGTGGTTTACACTGATTCACTTGTGTTTTAGGAATCTCCTCAAATAATCGTTGTTTTTCTATTTATAGTTTTTCTTGTAACTATGTAAATTCGATTGTTATCTGCTTGACAACATATTATTTCTCACTATGACAGCGGATAATTTTTGTATTTTCCTTCCAATCAACATCTATGAAATTCATTTCTCTTCTGGAGTATAACACACAAAATCCTCTTTGGACATGTTATGTTTTCCCCATTCTAACAGCCAATTTCCCTGCTACTAGAGTTGCTGTTCTTTTCTTCAAAATTGTGACTTTTTATAATTTTATGCTTGACATTTCCCCATACACTCTAGCTAACTTATTCTAATTATTCTAATTATTTTACAAAAATTATTCTATGACATTTTGCCTTATTATTACAATATTTTCTAATCTACTCTCCCAAACAAATCTAAATATTCTGTTCCAATAGAAACTTTTTCTAAAGCTAAAGACTATTCTTCATGAAAGAAAAAAAAAAACTATTTCTACGTAAATAAGCGTAATGAGCTTTTTATAACAGTATATTTGAATGTGTTTGGAACCACATGCAGCCAATGTATGGGCAAAAATTCTATTTTTATGGAAGAAACGCCAAACTCACAAGGCGAGAGTTGTTCAGAACTCACACGAGGTTGGTGTACAACTTCTTCCATGGCCAGCTATCAGTCCCGACTTGAACCCAATATAACACGGGACATTCTTGAAAAACGAGTCAGATGTTGCCAAACCCGACCGATTTATCTATAAAGTCAGTGTGATTTTTCAATTCAAATTCTTCTTTTGTCAAATAAGATTCCTTATATATATTTTATACCAAATGCTTTTCCAATATTTATGATACTGTCACTGCACGTAAATAGGAAAAGCAATTGACATAAAGTGAAACTGATTTGACATACTAAGAAAAAATCAATTGACAAAAGCGGAAAATCAAAAGAAAAATACTGTAAATTCATTAAATTCAATTTTGTGTTAATTAAATTAAATTCTCCTATACTGTTAATTTAACCTATAGATGCAATTTTTGTATTCTTTGTTTAGTAAAAGTGTATTTTATTTATTTTTATTTCTAATATGAAATAAAGTCGCGTAGATACTTAAATACATCTTAAGACCTTCAACTGTGTTTCAAGATCAAAAAAAAAAATTCTAAAAAGGTACACATGTGCGGTTTTTTTGTAAGTACTATTATGCAGTTGTAATCGTTCTGAAATAAAAACCTTCTCTTGATCAGGTTTCATAGCTGTGAACATCACCAACGTAAAGCAATTAATTTATTTAATTAATTTGGCTGAGCAAGCAGCTCATTCTCATTCGTAATCTTGCAGTACCTTGTATATAACAATCATAATCAATAATACAACCTATCTACTATCTATCACTGAATAATTCGGTTTCCTCTGACATCCTCACTGTACAGTGAGGACGTTTGTAGTCCCCCCCTGAACTTAAACTTTGATCCGAATAATATAGAACAAAAACAGTTGAAACAAAAACTAAATCAAATGTCATGAATTTTACTACTTTTTGACATAAGTGATCTGTCAAATTTCAAATATCACATTGCAGTCGCTGTCAATTTCAATTTTTTAAATAGCAGGGGGGTCAAGTGAGACATGCGAGTCATTTTAAATGTATTTCAATTTTCCGCATAAAAAATTATGTTAGTTGTCAATTTTGACAGTCTTTGTGTCAGTAAGGACGTTTATAGGTTAAATAAGTAACTATTGTGGCGCCACCAAGTAGGCAAATTTGATACTTTCATGCGGCAAGTACTGCGTGCCCGCTATTCATTTTAATGTATTTGTTATTGCAAACATGAGGTCGTTCAGGGATTAAAAAAAAATCGGGAAGGGTTTGTTGTACACGAGTACCTTAAATGCTTGCGATTACATACGTATTTATTACTCCTCAATCTTTTTTTTTTTGATAGTAAATTAAAGTTAAAAATTTTAGTTAATAATTTAAGGCATATAAGTAATACTAATAAAACATAACTTATACTGACTACTGCTATAATTTTTCGAGCTGTACCTATTTCAGACGAAGGGTAACATTTTCCTGCTTTACAGCTGCAAAATATGTTCAAAACTCTTCAACTTCTAATAATACATAAGCTGAATAAAAAACCCTAAAACATGAGATGAAATGTGAACTTATTATGTTTTGATAAGAAAGGTGATATTTTTTAAATGGAACAATTATATCACCTGAACATCAATGGGACAATAATAGGTTTTTTCATTTTTATGAGTGCTATGTGCACCGGGAGTCTCTCTAAAAGAGCGGTTCCTTGAAGAAAAGTTCCTTGTAAACGTATTCTCTTGTTACATCGCTCATGTGAAAACTCATCATGAGATTTCGCCCATTCCTCAACGATTTAAAACGAAAGCAGTCGAGACTGGGTGCTTGGAAATGACTTTTAATAATAATTGTAGTCATAATAAATTCAAAAATCTAGAAATACACTTCCAAATAATGATTTTAAAAAAGGTTTTATTGTATGGAAACGAGCTGTCAAGGATTAGTATGCCGCACAAAAGTGCGGAAAAAATCCACGAGGAGGCGCGCGCTCCGCAAACATCCGATACTTACTTAGCGTATAGTGCCCCTCCCCCTTCATTTTTGATTCGAATTAAAACTTAATTCGATTCGACAACTTAAAGTCAGGGGGGATTATAAACGTCTCATTGAATATAACAGTATACAGTGGATTTAGTTTAAGTGTTGCCATAGGGAATTGCATGTTAAAACTGACACGCCATGTTAACTTTGTGTCGTGTGGCAATTTAGAAGTCATTTTTAATTTTCGTTTTCAATAATAGTACATGTCATCTGTACACAATACAATCTGTCAAAAAACCGGCCATTGTTTAACTTAATTATACAGGATCTGGACTATTCCGTGGCTCACAATTTTGATATCGGGAAAAGTAAAAGGTTGTTTAAGATACTGACTAGTATCAGAAACAAAATTTGAGATATCTCCAGTCGTTCCTGAAATATTTTGAAAAAAACTCAAAATCCATATTCCTTATTTTATCGATATCTTTTTTTTTTTGTTGAAATAATAAATGAATTTATAATTAATTCATTTATTATTATTTCAATAATATATCTCCTTTCGGTCATTCGGTCTAAAAAAATCAAGGAAACCATAAACCTCTTTTCGTTTGGAAAAAAAATGTATCCTTCTTTTTCCGGAAAAAAGATTTAGGTAGTTCACAGAATATTTTTGCGGAATTTTTTTTCCAAATGTAAGAGATATACAGGGTGTTAGTTAAGTACGGGGTCAAACTCCAAGGGGTGCTTCCTTGAGTGATTTTAAGAAGAAAAGTTCAAATAAACATAGGTCCGAAAATGCATATTTTTCAAGATACAGGGTGTCACACTTTTATTATTTTTTATCGAAAACAAAGCGAGATATGAAAAAAACTCAAGAGATAAAATAGTTGTATTTCTAGTTGCTTAATTCGAAAAAAATACAAAATTAAAAAAAAAGTCAGTGGCGCCCAATTTTATAATCAAAAATATTAGTTAGACTGTCTTCCGGGACGCCACTGGAATTAATAATTTTAATCTAATTGTGGCTAAATTACCCTCTTGTTATTACAAACAGAACTGCCAAATTTCAACAAAATTGATTGAAAGAGTTTGGAGATATTCACGAACATTCAAATTTTTTTTTTAAGTTCGACAGCCTGTATCTTGAAAAATATGCATTTTCGGACCCATGTTTATTTGAACTTTTCTTCTTAAAATCACTCAAGGAAGCACCCCTTGGAGTTTGGCCCCGTACTTAACTAACACCTTGTATGGTTTCCTTGATTTTTTTTACACCGAATGACATAAAAAATGACGGCCATAAGAAAAACAAAAGTTGACTATGAAAACTCTAGGATCTAGTCTGCCGTGAAAATTTTTGAAACGTCAAATAGATAGCTCATGACGGCTTAGGGTGCACCTCGGGGTGCACCATATATCCTTCTCTATATTGCTATCTCGTAAACGCTAAGACATACAGGGAATCCGTGAAGATATACAAGATATCTGTGAACGTTCTGGAAATAATGAATCCGTAAAATACTGAAAAATAGAGATTTCTTATTTTCGTCATATCTTTTTTATTATTGGAAATTAATAAATAAATTTTTTTGGGCGTACATAAGTCACCAAGAGCTACCCATCTGACGTTTTAAAAATTTTCAAATACGACTAGATCCCAGAGTTTTCATAGTCAACTTTTGTTTTTCTTATGGCTGTCATATTGTTTTTTTATGTCATTCGGTATGAAAAAAATTATGAAAACCAAAAATTAATAAACTTCAAAAAATAAATTTCAAAAGTTTTTATTTTCCTTTTTTCTTTAGAAAGAAGACAACTTTTTAGACCATATAGGTATCATAGAGAAATTAATATTAAAAGAGAATAAGGCAAGCAGTATGACTTCTAACGTTAATATCCATCAATATACAATAGAATTTTTTAAAACATTAGTGTTTTATTTATCATCAATCAATTATTTATTAATTTCCAATAATAAGAACGATATGATAAAAATAAGAAATCTCGATTTTTCAGTTTTTTCAGGATATTTCAATACCGACGAAAATCAAAAAACCCAAAAAAAAATTACAGATTATTTTTAATCATCAAATTGCATATCTTTTTCTCTAGTTTAACCTCGAGTTTAACCTAGCCTGTATGTTATTAGCTATTAGCGTTTACGAGATAGCAATATACAGAAGGATATATGATGCACCTGTATGTAAACCTACAAAAAAATACTCATTTATTTTCAAAATTAAATATCTATAATACCAATAACATTTAACCTTCGAAAATTTCAAAAAGCAAATAAGAAAAATGGCGGAGATATTCGATTTTTTTACCTGCATGATGTTTATATCTTTATTTCCTGAAATTTTTTACTCTTTTGAAACTTTGGGATGACCTTTGATTTTCGTTTAAAAAATTTTCCTAAAGTTGCGTTATTTCTACAGGTGTCCCTTCAAATTTACAAAAAAAAAACCTCCATAAGGCAATGGTTTTTGGTCGCAGTTTTAAATCTAGGGGACTGAAATTTTGGTGGGAATAAGATATTTAGAAGGAGTGTTTGTGTTGCATTTGAGCAAAATCGATCGTGCCGTTTCAAAATGGCGGCGATTTAAATTTTCTGAAAAATAGCTATTTTTAACCCCTATGGGTAGAAGCAAGATAGAAAAAAACTTTTAAGCAAAATTAACAAGATTGGAAGAAAATAATTTGAGTTTTGAGTTAATGCAATAATATTTTCATTATGTCTATTGATAAACCAGTGGCGTGGGTAAGAAAAGGAGAAAAATGGCTAAATTTCTATAACGGTTTATGAGCATATTTTTGAAGAAACTGAACTGAAATTTTCACAGCGGCCAACTATATTAATAATCTTCAACCTTATGAAATTTCAAGAACTAAATACGAAAAATGGTGAGAATGGAAATATTCGCATTTTTTAAATGATGTTTATTTCTTTAAAATTTCAAATTTTCCCAACTTCCCTGTAACTTATTTCGCATATAAAGATAGTTTTAAAAAGTGCATTTTTTGAATAAAGTAAGCCAATGGCGGGTATAGGAAAAGGGACAAAATTGTTAAATTTTGGCATTTTTTTTTTATTTAAAAATCATTTTATGGCACGTTTTCAAACGAAATGTAATGAAATTTTCTCAGTAAACCAGTACGCGAATATGACCTGACTATGGAAAATTTCAGAAAGCCAATTTCAAAAGCGGTGAAAATATTCATAATTGAATCGCATAAAAATACACTATTTATGCGATTGATGCGCAAGAAGGTTTTTTTTTTACAACTGACAGCTCTTGATTTTGTTAGGTTAGGACTATAATTCTATTATAATTAATACAATAAATTATTGTATTTATGTTTTTTTTTCTAATTGTTTGAATAGAATTTATTAAGGCAGGCATCATTTTTTAATAAGTTTTTGTCTTAATTAAACCAAAAATAAAAGAGAGACAGCCTTTGATAGTTCTCAGAAATCTAAATCTAACCCCGCGCTAAAAATAATGATGCATGTTTGTAGGTCTTATAGTAGCCATCCAAAAGTCAAGTCTGATAAGGATTTATTTATTATTATCTGCTTTTATTTAAATAACTCTTATTTTTGTCAATTCATAAACTTTCTTACGTTATAGGAATTAGCGGTGATATTAATTAAGTATAAAATAATTTTGAGGGCATTCTTTTTATTGGTGCAATTTGCTCGAGTTTACTGATTTTTGTTTTTCATTTAACATAGGTACTTACCTACATCAATTAAATTATCAGTTTATTTCCTCTTTATGTGAGTGTTGTTGTCTAGGTAACCTTAAATAATGCAGTTTCTGTTTTATCGGATATTGTTTACCTCTTTCAAATTCCTTTATTTTTAACTGAATTTCTCACTGATCTGGACTCTCATTTTTCAGCTAATTATCAAAGTTCTTTGAAAAAGCTGTTTGCCATTTAGAATTGTACACAGAGTTAAAAAAAAGTTAAACTTTAAAAACATCCTAGGCGATTTCTCAAAACTTTGTTATTTTCGCAAAAAATGATGATGGTACGACTTAAAGAATAAGAAATTCGATCAAATTATTACTTACCATGCAAATATAACTAGTTCAACTGGTTTAATGGATCAATTTTTCGTAGCTGGCAATTAGAACACACATTAATAAGTTATCTGTGTACCTACTTATTTTAATCAGACGTCACATAAAATATTAATTTATATTTTTTTATAAATTGTGCAAGATTTATCTAATCTGTCTCACTAAAATGTGACCCACTGATCGAATCACCTAATGTAAGCAAGCAGATACATTTTAGCTTCGATTCGCAACATACTTCAAAGGACGGTGAAACAATAATACATAATTATGTAGTGAATACATAAATATTATACAACCAGTTAACATTGAAAACTGGTTTTTAATCTCGTTAAGTTATTATCTGGTTAATAAGTTAATTAAAATGTGTATTAGTGTGTTATACCGAGTTACTCAATAATGTTTTTTTTTTTTTTTAAGTTGACAGTATATCCTAAATTGATATTTGGATTCAATTCGCATTACCATCTCAGCGTAAAATAAATAAAAATACTGTCCAATAATTATTATATGAAGGCGATAGGCTAGGCGCGTAAACCGTTTGCGAGCTTTAAAACTCTTTCACCTATCAGACTAGAAATAACATCAGTGTTATTGGTCCGGAGCACATAATACTAAATATTTTGAATGATAAAATTAGCAAAAAGTTTAAGTTTCGAAAGTTACCACTTTTTGGTCACCTGTATGAAAAATTTAATTTTTTTCCTTACTTGTTACGTCAAACAGTAGTAAAATCGTACCATCTAATTTAGTTTTTATACCAAAGTTCCATTTCATTTGCCTAAGAATTTAAAGGAAAGGGAGCTATTATTTAAAAATTTGCGTTGTTGTTTTTGAAGAGAGGTAACAACCCCATGAGGAATTTTAAATGGCAACAGGGGTCAAACTATGTGTAATTTTGAATGAAATGTTCTCTACACTGTGGTAGCAATTAAAAAATTTACAAAAGTTAAAACGATAAACGTGGAACGCTAGCAATCGATAATAGCAAGGTGTGTGAAGAGAAGAACTGATTTCGGTAATTATTTACATCCGCGGCTCCTCAGTTTCATCAATTTTTCCGAGACCGGGGAGCGAAATAGGGGTGCTGGGTGGGTAAGAAGCTAAAAACAGCCATTGCAAACTAATATCAAGGTTACAACTAAGGCCTCTTTGACACTATGGTCGAATTTCTATTTTTTTCTGCACTTTCAGGACAAGGAAAATCTTCGAGATTAACAGTAGCACGGTTTTTATTTTGAATTTTGCATTTATTTTGCATTTATATTCCAAAAATCATTGCATCAATCCCTGTGGACTGGACACGATATGTGAAAGCGTATATAGTGTCGGTCCGGTACTGCACGCTTCGAAGCGCTTGAAGTGGGGACTTCCGTAATTCGCGGTATCTACTCGCCGCCTCTTGTCAGGACCACACTCTCTCCGCACTCTCAAACCCGTTTTTTTAAGCCGTTTTGTGGATTTCCCTTTCATTTGCGAAGCAAATGAATAATTTTCTGGTGTTAGTATAGGTATGTTCTCCACCCCTATACAATTTCAATTAAGAAGTCACCTTTTCACTTCATAACCCAAATTAATAATTAATTATAATTATCTACTGTATGCTGTCAACTTTTTTCCTTGATCGCAAGATCGGCGCTGAGTTCGAATTTCTACAGGTAGGTAAGGTACCTATTTGTTGAGTTTTCTTTTCGTTACAGGTAACGAAATTATATGTCTTTCTGGATATAACGCCTTTTACTGTTTCTGATATTGTTGACATTGATTCATCGATTTGACATTAAAACTTTCCTGTTCTTGGTCGATTTGATGAACTTGATGCCTGTATAGACTAGGGAGCAAAACCCACCAAAGCAAACTCAAGAAATGCCTACCACAAGATGTTTATCTGCCCAGTGATTCTGATGGATATGACGCCAATCAACACGTTAGATAATATTATGAAAATTGCTGATTGCTGATGATTATTACAAATCATTGTTTATATTGCATTCATCCATAAGTATGTATGTATCTATTTATTTACTTATTTTTCCAGCTATGCTCTTTACACATTATGTAACTTTCTACCTCTTATCGTTCTTTCCTTCACTTTTTTTTTATTTATTTATTTATGGTCCTTAGAAACAAAAAGTTTATATCAGGAACCTATGAGATAATTTTCTAATAAAATTAACAGTAAGTAACACAAGATAAATAATAATAACAAAAAAAAACACACTAATAAGAATAAGCATACGAGTAATAACACTATAACAACACTATAACAAAATAAAGAAATGTTATATTTTCTATGTTTTAATTTGCTGAACCCAAAAAATACTCTTTAGTTTTTACTTAAATTTTTTTAAATGATTGCATTTTTTATAGTTTGTGGTAAATTATTATAAATTTGAAATCCTTGAATATAAATCGACTTTTTGCCAAAATTAGATTTTATATTTATTAATGATAAATGATCTCGCTGTCTTGTGTTATACAGGGTGTATTATAACGTCCGCATAATATTAGCACCACGCGATTCTACATCGAAAACAGAACAAAAAAGTCCTTAACAGTTTTTACTTGATGTACACAGATTTTAAGATATGGACAATTTAATGTTCTTAAATTTTGCAACACTGGCGCTGGTATAAAAATTAAGATAACTTAGACGTGAAGTCACCTAACTGGTACGGTGTGCCGTTGCTATGTAATCGAAAAAAAGGTGCAACAAGACAAATGTCATGCTGCGACGTGTCACTCAATGATGCAATTATTTACAGATTTTTTATTTTTTTTTATTTTTTATTCAACAATTAAAACGCGCAGTTGCAATATTGATTGGAACTCAGGAAATCAAATAATAATTCCTAGTTTTGAAATAAAACCATTTTTACCAAAAAAAAATCTAAAATTTTGGATAATTTGGCTATTTTACTTCTTACTTATGAATTTTTTAATAATACTAAGCAATATTTTTGAGTATTAAAAAACTTCAAATTTAAACTACAATGGTCGATAACTTCTTATTTGTGGTCTAAGAGCTAAACGGTATTAAAACTTTATGTTCTGTTTTTGATGTAGAATCGCGTGGTGCTAATATTATGCGGACGTTATAATACACCCTGTATTTAATTATAATTTTGTGAATTTTGATTGAAAATAATATTTGTATGTTTATTTTAGGTATTGTAAATTGTAAATACATTTTTTGCTTTATGTTGAAGTGTTTTTAGTGGTTTAAGATTTACATCATAAGCAGTTCCCCAATAAACAGATGCTAACGCCCGTATTCACAAACGATAATTTCCTAAATAATTACGTAATCAATTATACCCATCTCATTCTATTGCAAAAAAACTGCATATCTCCATCTCACTCATTTAAATAATTACGTAATTATTTAGGAAATTATCGTTTGTGAATACGGGCATAAGTATTGTAAGTTTGAGTAAATGAATGCAAAATACATTATTTTCAATATTTTAGGGTCTAAATAATATCTTATTTCAAATAATAATTATTATTGCCACAAACGGTGAAATTTTTACTTTTAATTTTTCGATATGAAATTTCCAGCGTAAGGTTTCGTCAATATGGAGACCTAAAAATATTTTAACCTTTTTATAGTTTATTATACAGGATGTTATTTAAGTGTGTGGTCAAACTCCAAGGGGTGCTTCTTCAAGTGATTTTAAGAAGAAAAGTTCATATAAACATGGGTCCGAAAATGCAAAGTTTTTTCGATACAAGGTGTCAAACTTTTATTTTTTTTCTCGAAAACAAAGCAAGATATGAAAAAACTTAAGAGATAAAAAAGTTGTATTCGTAGTTCGTAGTTGCTCAATTCTAAAAAACAAACATAATTTAAAAAAAGTCAGTGGCGCGCAATAATTTTGTCAAAAATATTTGTTAGCCTCTTCCGTGACGCCACTGGATTTATACTTTTAATAATAATTAAGGCTAAATTATCCTCCTGTTACTACAAACAGAATTGCGAAATTTCAACAAAATCGAATAGAAGAGTATTGAGATATTTTTTACGAACATCCAATTTTTTTAAATTTTGACACTCTGTATTGTAAAAACTACGTATTTTCAGACCCATGTTTATATAAACTTTTCTTCTTAAAATCACTTAAAGAATCACCCCTTGGAGTTTGGCCACATAGTTAAAAATAACATGCTGTATTGTTACTGTTTAGGATGAGTGGATGTAGATCATTTGATAAATTTCTTTGATCAATGTACATAAAATTTGAATTTGAAAAATTTAAAGATAATTTATTAAATTTTAATCATTCAAAATAAATTTTCAAATCAGATATCATACTTTCACGAATATCTTGAAATTTTTTACCAAAATAAAATATAGTAGTGTCATCACCATATAACTTTAGAGATCCCTTCAGTTTTATTTTTGATATTGAATTGATGTATATTAAGAATAGTGTTGTTTTAATAACATTAAAGTGTGGTAATTTAATTTACAGTCAGTTTCTTTTGGTTTTCGTCTTTTGTCAATTGCTTTTCCAAATCTGTCAAATGCTTTTCCTATTTATCTAACGTCAGTGACATTTCTCAATTGGAATAAATTCCTCTTTTGTCAAATAAAATTCCTTTTATACAAAATGCTTTTCCAGTATCTATGATAGTAGTGACAGTTCGTAGTTTCACACAAAAATTAACGGTTCTGATTGGCTTCTTGAAATACGAAGGTTTTTTATATTTTATGCAGTGAAAGCTAGTGTGTAAAAACACAAAACCTTCGTAATTCAGGCAGCAATCCAGAAGCGTTAATTTTTGTGCGAAATTATACGAATTGTCATGTCTACGAAATCCAGTTTCCCCCTAACTATAGTTATATGTATATGGTTCTACCTAATTTATTACGAAATCGTAAAAGTACGAAATCACCTCGTGAATACACCTTTAATAACTCATTAACGATACAGTTTTTAAGAACCTAAGTACCTAAACTTAGCGTAGATGACATGACATTATTGGATACGTTCACCTGACGTCAACTGTTGAATAGCAGCGCAAAACGGTTGAGTGTTAGTTGTTGCAACATGTTGGAAATAGTCTGAACGCATTGTTGAGATCGAGAGATATGTGACATGTTTCTGGATACGATTCAAGTTCATAGAAATTATTATTATAATTTATTTGTTGCTGATTGTATCAGGAGCATTCTTGCTTGCAACTTTTACTTCCCACTTTGCGCATGTCTGCAACATACACGTTGACTGTGCTGAGCGTGAATATTTATGCTCACAAAAATACTCAACAGTTTAGCAACGGTTGTAAGTGAGCGGTTTGTCTGAACGCAAGCGCTACCTCAACAACTCAACAGTTGACGTCAGGTGAACGTAAATGGAAAAAGCAATTGACATGTGGAACTGATTTGACATAAAGCGAAATTGATTGATAAATCAATGACTATAATCATTGATAGATAGAAAAATAATAAAATCATTTGACATACTAATGTCCGTATTCACAAACGATAATTTCCTAAATAATTACGTAATTAATTAAATGAGTGAGATGGAGATATGCAGTTTTTTGCAATAGAATGAGATGGAGATAATTGATTACGTAATTATTTAGGAAATTATTGTTTGTGAATACGGGCATAAGAAAAGTAATTGACAAAAAAGGAAAACCAAAAGTTGAATACTTGTGACTCCAACCTTGTATATTTATGTAGATACAAGACAATTTATACAGGGTGTATCTAAATAACACCGAAAAAATTTAAGAGCTGATTCTTTGGTCAAAAATAAACAAAAAAATTCGTATAAACGTGTGTCTAGAAATGCACCCTTTTTGAGATACAGGGTGTCAAAAAAAATATTATTTTACCAGTTTTTTGAAGATATATGGGGAACCGTTTGAGATATGAAACTCACCTTTTGTAAATGTCATATCATTGATATTTATAGCTACTTTTTTAATACTGAGTTTTTTCATGTGTCATTATAGCGGAGATCTCAGAAATGAGCGAAGTTTTTTTGCCGTTAATTTTTCGACACTTGTCTTGAAACATTCAAAGCGAGTTTTTCATCGTAAATGCCCGTTTTTCTCGAAAATGGCTCACGTTAGCAGTTATAACCAAGAATATTTATTTGTGTAGAAAACATTGACGGTTAAAAGTGTGCTTTTAAAATATCAATTTGCCCAGTGTCGTAGATATTAGGGGCAAAAAAATCCCCCCAACCCTAAAAATCTCCGGCACTGGCATACTTAAAAAAGGTAGTTAGCATTAAAATAGTTGCTAATATCAATGATAAGATCTGTACAAAAGCTTAGTTCTGTGTCTTATACGGTTCCCGAGACATCTTCAAAAAACTCGAAAAACAATATTTTTTTGACACCCTGTATCTCAAAAAGGGTGCATATCCAGACACACGTTAATAGGAAATTTTTTGTTTATTTTTTATCAAAGAATCCTCCCCTAAATTTTTTCGGTGTTATTTAGATACACCCTGTATAGACAATATAGACTTTACAGCTCTCTACTAAATGTTCCTCGAGTGAAAGTAAGTCCCTTTAAGTCAACTTATTTCAGTCCAAAGTTGCTTGGTTTGGCTACTAGGAGATGCCAAAGAACTGGGAAGCTTCTTTTTAATTAAACTTCTGTAAAAGTTATGTGGAGTAATTGATACAGTGTGTCAGTTAAAACAAACTCGCCTCAAGAAGGTATAACAAAATTGTTCAAGTACTTAGGTACTCACGCGTCATGTTATTTTTTTTATATAAACCAATGTCCCTGGAAAAAGCCTCTGAAATAGTTATTTATGTATCAAGGGAGTTATGAGGATGTTAATTACAGAGGGCAACATATTGCAATCCCGAGGGACGTTAGTCCCGAGGGATTGTTAAGTTGCCCGAGGTTATTAACATCTAATAACTCCCGTGATACATAATCTATTTTATTTCATACTAATACATTATAACTAGATAAACGCTTGGTTACCGTAACTATAAACATACTCATAACTCCCTTGGGACTGTTATGAATCCATAACTCCCTCTAATATTACTATTGGTTTAATTCTGGTAACCATTGGATGTTGGTTTTGTTATTGCATTGTTGGTTGAATATTTGGATTTCATATGTCATTTTCTACAAACTTTTCTGTTGATATATCCATGGTAATCAATAATCATGGTTACTCAATTATTAAAAACATTCGTTTAATTTTAAAAACCAACCGATTTCGTTTTTATATTTCATTTAGTATAAAATAAATGTCTTTACAGCTCTGTACTCAATGTTCCTCGGTTGAAACTAAGTCAACTTAAGTCAACTTATCTGAGTCCAAAGCTGCTTAGTTTGGCCCTAGGAAATGTCACATCACTGTCAATTCTGAAATTCTTATTTGATTATAAAATCGAAACCGCTGGAGCGATTTTGATAAAATTTGGTATGACGTTATGGTTTTGTGGGACAAGTGCAATACTAGAATTATTCATGACGTTAATCCATTGGTGTAGATCAATGGTTTCTTATGTTTCACACCCTTTGAAGTTCTACGCCAATGGAACTAAACATTTTTAAATACCGAACATAAATTAGTAGACTCATTTTATACAAAAGAGGTACTCTTTATAAAAGTCGCCTTACCTTATAGTTTAGAAGATACATAATCGCATCTGAATGTTATGATTTTTTTAGGAAAATTCGTATTTTTTTCATGGGATTTTCTTGATTTACATAAAATAATAAAATTAATCTACATTTGAACTTTCAAATGCGATTTTTAATGCCCAAATGCAATGTATAATATTCAAATGTTAAAATGGTAATTAATTTTGTTATTCTATGTGAATCAAGAAAATTCCATGAAAAAATAAGAAATTTACTAAAAAAATCAACATTCAGATGCGATTATCCTCTAAACTATAAGGTTAGACGACTTTTATAGAGAGTACCTCTTTTGTAGAAAATGAGTCAAGTAATTATCTATGCTCGATATTTTAAATTTTTTAATTCCGTTGGCGTAAATGTTCAAAGGGTGTGAAACCTAAAAAACTCATTATCTACGCCAATAAATTAACGTCATGAGTATTTCAACTATTGTACAGGGTGTCCCAACACTAGTGTCCACCCCCTAAATAAAGCTTAATTTTAAAGATAGAAAATTGAAACTTTGAGGATTTGTGTACTTGATATAGGACCAAGAAATGGCATAATTAGTTTCATTAAAAAAAAAATTTAATAGCTTTTTAATAATCACTTTTTTCATGACTCCATAATCGACACTGTTCAGTGCAGGTTCAGTGTGCCGGCTAGCCCAGCAAGAGCCGTCCTTCTATTTATTTGGGCCTTATTACTTTGTCATAAAACTTTATCGCACCTACCGTTTTCAGATCATATTGATCACCCTGTTGCACATCATAAATCAGTTTTATACCTGTCATTGCTATAAAATTATAATTTATTTATATAAAGCCTTATAATTAGTTTTTTCACATTTCTTTCAAGCGATTTTGATTTTATTAATTGATTTCTACCTATGTACTGAAGAAAAATCGAATTTTTTTCGACAATAATTTACCACCATATTACAGTTTTTTTATTGCTGGCGCCCGAACTAAATTTCTTTAATGAAACTGATGATGCCATTCCGTGGTCCTATATCAAGTACACAAATCTTCAACGTTATTTTTTTTATTTTTATCTTTAAAATTAAGCTCTATTTAGGGGGTGGACACTAGTGTTGGGACACCCGGTACTTGTTGTCTACTTATAAAACGATAACGTCATACAAATTTTCATCAAAATCGCTCCAGCGGTTTCGTTTTTATAATCAAATAACATTTTCAGAATTGACACTGATGTGACATCTCCTAGGGCCAAACCAAGCAGTTTTGGACTTGGATAAGTTGAGTTATATTGACTGAGTTTCACCCGAGGAACATTGAGTAGAGAGCTGTAAAGTCATTTCAAAGGCTTTTTTCAGGGACATTAGTTTGTCAAAAAAAAAATTACATGATGCATGGTGACTACCTACTTGAACCATTTTGTTACCTTCTTGAAGCGAGTTTGTTTTGACACATAACTTTTATAAAAAAGATGTTAACTTCAAGTTTAATTAAACAGAAGAACTTCCACTTACTCGTATCCACGACTCGTATCATGATACTCGTGCATCATCATATCGTGTATCAAACTCTTATAAATTACATTGGAGGTGATAGCCCAGCCCCCATTGTAAGCTTACATACTAACTAAAAAGAGTTTCTAAAACTTATTTATTTTTTCCATCAATAATTAATAATAATTGAATATCAAATGAAGCGAACAAATTGCTGAAAATGGATTTATCTTTCCAAGAACTTCATACATATCCCGTTATTAGACTTTAGAATCCCATCATTGTATAAGATCAGCTCGTGTTTCGGCTCGGCTGCGCAGATTCTGAGTCTCGTGAGTATTTTGGCTATTACAATCTTCATTTCGTGCATGGCGAATCGCTGACCTGAAACAAGACCGTATTATATGAATATTGGAAAGGTTTCTGTTTTATAAATATCTTATCAAATCATCCAAAACCTTTAGGAGTTAATCCGACAATTTGAAGTAATTCGTAGTGATAAATAACTAGGATTCTGTTGTCTTCGGCAATGTTGCCATGTCTATTTATAATAAAAATAGTAATACCTAAATAATAATAACTTTATTGCCCAACAGATTGAAAAATCCATTTACAGGACAAAATGATATTTGAAGAATACAAAAAGTATTATGTATTACATATCTTCTAACACTAGAGTAACACTACTATACCTCAGTCGACCAACAGATGTAGTAATAAAACTGCGCACAAACTTTTAAGGTCCAAGTAGTCACTTCTGTAGGCAGATAGTGCCTTATTTATTGGTTACCTGGTTCCGGTAAACCAATGAGAAGGGCATTCTCAGGTTTGTGTATATAATTCTTGTGTATAAGGTCTGCCTACCTGGATTGTAAACTTACCGCGCACTTTTATTACTATATCTTTTGGCCGACTGAGGTATAGAGTTAACCAAATCAACAAACGTGACAACAATATTTTGCCTTAAAATAAAACAAGAAAAAGAAAACTGAAAAATAACACACGGACACGAATTAGTCTGACCTGACCTGTACATACGCCTTAGCCCTTCCAGCTATGATGAATCTAACACTTGTTTGAAAGCGCTCATTGACATGTGGAAAATGTCGCAATAATTGCAGATATCATTGAACAATGAACACATTCTGAAAATGGGCGACCTTATCAGCAGATTTGTCCTGGGTGTCGGTAAAATGAACGCCTGTGGAGAGCGAATACCAGTGCGTGGAATGCAAAATTTGAGCCCACGGATCAACCAATCCGAATCAACCCGATCATGAATTAATTTAAATAGAAATATAAAGCAGCAGCTTCTATGTCTCTCTTGTAGCGATTTGAATATCTGCAACAATGTCAGATGAGGGAACCCCTGCTGAGGATATTCAGTTCACCGCATCTCAAGCCATAATGCTTTCAAAAATCTCCGCTGAATCGATTCTACCGTGTGTCCCCGGATCGACTTTAAAAGAGGAAAAACTTTTTTGTTTTTGATTTTTCAGAAAATATCACTCTTGATGATCTGGCCTGCTTGATTTCAAATCCCCAAAACAAAAGTTACTTTTTAGGTAACTCGAGCGGTTCTTGAGATAATATAATTTTTCTTTAATAATTGGAATTTTTTTCATATTATGTAATTTAATTTTTTTCTGAAGAAATTCAAATAATCGTAACATGAAATGAAATTCTCAAAAAGGACAACTATTAATTTTCTATTCGAATAATGCTCCTCCTTTTTCTGCACAGATTTCAATGCGAGCTTTCCCAGTTCCGTAACATTGAATTAGATAAATTCTTTGTTGTAAAGTCAACATTATAGCATACAGTAGATTAATTTGCAGTTCAATTGATTTGTTAGATTTGACAACTGCTGTCAGTGTTGTTTTTCAATGAAATCATCATACCAAGCTTACGTCTAAAAATTACGAAAAAAAATTTAAGTGCAATTATTGAAGAAAAATTATATTATCTCAAGAACCGTTCGAGTTACCTAAAAAGTAACTTTTGTTTTGGGGATTTGAAATCAAGTAGGCCAGATCATCAAGAGTGAAATTTTCTGAGAAATCAAAAACAAAAAAGTTTTTTCTCTTTTAAAGTCGATCCGGGGACACACGGTATAGTAAGGTAATAATGTCTACTATAAAATGAAAACCAGATCAGCATAGCGTATTTCAGCTTAGGTCCTAACAAATGTGCTATACAGAGTGTTCCATTTGTAAATGGACAAACGGTAACTGTGGATAGACGACACCGAGATGGTTTTAAAAATCCCATGTTCATGGGTCTCACGTCCTCAATAGCATAGATACAGGGTGTTTTATGTATATCCCCAATTTCTTTCGAAGGCTATAACTAACGAACCACTGTATAATTTTTTTAATTTGGTTAAAAAGTTTCCATTTCACTGCACAAACTTTGTTTTTTCACAAACGGCACGGAAAATCTTAACTTCGTCCGCAAACGTCTCTATATTACTTGTGATTACATATATTCTGATTATACCTACTTTGACAATGCGAAAATAAGTTCGACAGGATATAAATTGCTTTGATATTTTCAATAATAATAATTATTTGTTTCAAAGTTTCAACACGGGCAATGTTTTACAGTCTACAATGTTTCAATACAACTTTCAATGCAGGTAACTTATCAAATTTCAATATCAGAAGTTATTGAGTCTAAGACAATATCTAAATTGCAGAAGTGACAGTAGGTATAGACTCTTAAAATGTGTGTTTTGCAAGAAGTAAGCAAATAAACATTATTGACTTTTTTAAGGTTTCAGAAAAAAAAATTCTAGCTTGCTGTCTTGAAAAGCATACAATGTACGTTTATCATCAGTTATTGAAGTCCGTCCGTCATAATATGACCGGTCTCAACAAAGAATAACTCAACGGGAGCCTTTAATGCAGGCTCATTAACGTTAGATACCTAAATACCCATGCAATATATCTCTGCATTTGATGTAATGAGTGATTTCACCAAATATTGCATTCAGAAATTTGATCCTATAAGGAAATAGAGTTGCAGGGAGCTTCCTGGTTTAATCTGTGATGGTATTATCGAGATATATTATCATCAGTAGTTCCTTAACGTTTTCCGGCCATCTTAAAATGGAAGGACTATTATTATTATCGGCATTTTCCCTCAGCTATTATCTATATGCATGAGAAGTGACTTCTAGACGTTGCGGTAGAGAGGGCATATTCGCAGTCTCTTCAAACCAAGGCATTTGAATTTCCAACATCGTTAACTCGCTTCGTTATTTCATCGATTTGGGTTTCGCTTTCTATTTCTTCATCCTGGTTTTCTATCTCCGTTAACATTGGGTAGGTACTCTCAATAGATACGATGACGCTGACATCGTCGTCGTGTCCAGTCGTTGCCCTTCTCTCCTTTGTTGGGAAGTTTTTTTTTTATATTTTGATAGCTAGCTATGGAACGAATAGTGGTCCAAAAGTCGACAAGTGGCAATATTTTTGATTTTCTTTTCACATAACTAAATAAAAATGCGATTACTTTAAATTAGGGACATCCGTAGTATTCGATCCGCCATTTTGTATTTTGAAAATCAACTAGGTATCGGATTTTAAAACAGCGGCCCCGTATAAACTGCAAAATAATATTGTATCTTGTGAAAATGCTATGACATGTAATTAGTGAGTAAGTGAATATTTCAAGAGGGAAATTAAAAAATTTTATAAAAATATTGGCACCGGTAGACTTTTGACGCCCCCACCAAGTAAGGAATAAATTTTGAAGACACGATTTTGTAGGAAAACTGGACAGCTACCGCTTTCGTCATAACTTCAAAAATGTAATATTTTTTCATTTGTATTTTTTGAACAAAAATTTCAAAAAAAAAATCCAAACAAAAAATTTCGAAAAATACATCCTCTATAACAACTTTTATAATAATAATTTTTCACGCACAAGCCATATTTACCGATATAGGTATAGGTAAATGATTGAATCCCTTAAATTCAAGATGACGGCCACACTTTACTGAATCTGAGGAGTGTTCTACTAAAGCCCCCTACCTCCCATTAAAACTTCGATACCCTTTTTTTAGATAAATTATTTGACTGGACTAAAAACAAATCGTATGTTAAAATTTATAGGTACAGGTGTTTTTTTGTTGAGCAAGGGCACTTGCCTGGTTTGATTCGTGTCCTGATGGGACAACGCATTTTTCTTTACAATTTTTAGTACTTTTTTTCGCGAATTTTTGCTTTTAGTGTATTTTAAAGTGCATCGTAGCATTGACCCGTGATTCTACATATATTTGAAATTATTTTTTAGACAATTATTGTTAAATAATGTTGATATTTTTCACCGATATCCTAATGAAAAATGACACATCACCGTTGTCTACGCGACAGTGTAGAACTAATTCGCGCACTAGAGCGAAAAACATTTCGTGCACGGTAATAGGAATCACGGTAATAATTCCCTATAGCAACAAAAAGGAACAACTTTTTTAAACAGTCGTAAAAAATTATGTTTTCATCAATATTCGAATGAAGAATGGCACATTATTGTTGTATACTCGGCAGCGTGCGCGAAGTATTGGCGACTTAGAACGACAACTATTTAGTGGGCTGTGTAGAAATCTTGTTTTTGTTTCCTTAGCTGTCTATTAGCTGTTTCAATTAAGCTTTAATAGCTATTTGTGATACCTACAAGTTGCAAAATTGAAGTATTTTACGTACGAATGAAAATTGTAAACGAGGCCGAAGGCCGAGTTTGACAATCGTCCAATGCTTAAGTAAACACTCCTTTTGTAACATATGTCACACAAGATTTTTGTTAACTCGCCAAGAAACAATTTATAACTTCGTCAAGAAATATACAGGCTGTCCCAACTTATTCAAGTGGGTCTCTGTAGGCCAAACGATGGATTTTACAAAAAAATAAAATTCAAATTTAAGTACAGGATTATAACGGCCATAATTTAAAATTATTTTCGACTATAATACAGAGTGTATACAGACAATCTAGAAAACAGTGAAGGAAAGTCGAATTATTAAATTTAAGATAAGGATGTAATTTTCTTGTATGCTTTACATGATTGTATACTGATTCATATGTTAACTACAATCTCTTGTTGCAACATTGCAACATTGCAACATTGTTGCAACTACAACATTGTTGCATTTCGTTACAAAAGTCTATCACTAACGGGGTCTAATTAAACTCCGAGACTATTTTGTCACCACCACCACAATCTAAAAATGCAATAACATAAGAGTATTACACTTTAAAAAACAATAACTTTGATATGTCATGTACTCTCGTATGGGACACTCTGTTTAGTCCAAAATAATTTTAAATTATGGCCTCTGTGATCCTGTACTTGAACTTGCAAAAAAAATTGTAAAAATACATATTTTGGCCCACAGAGACCGACTCGAATGAGCTCGAATACCCTGTATTTTATGAAATATAGAGATTAGTGTTTTATACATCAGTGTGTCCAGTGTAAGTGGCAGTACATGGAACTCTTGTAAACGGCAAGATATACAGACTCGGTTAAATTAGAAAAAAGTTACACAATTTTATGCTTAATAAGAATTTGAATTTTTTTCTGAATATTTTCAGTCGCTGCAGAAATATTCTGAAAAAACTGAAAAATCAAAATTTCTCATTTCAGCCATATCTTTTTTATTATTGGGAAATAATGAATTATTTTTTGTAGGCTTACATAAGTCGACAAAAGCTATCCATTTGACATTACAAAAATTTTCAATAGCCAACTTTTGTTTTTCTTATGGCCGCCATATTGATTTTTTATGTCGTTCGGTATAAAATATAAATAAATCGAGGAAACCAAAAATAATAACATTCGAAAACAAAAATTTCAAAAATTTTATTATTCTTTTTTCGGAAAAATAACAAAAAATTTTCACCTAATTACATTATTATGAAGTCATATTATGTACTTGCTTTATGGTTTTTTACTTTTTATATGATATTCGGTATGAAATGTTTTTTTTTTTAATAAAAATAATAAAATTTTTGAAATTTTTGTTATCGAATGTTATTATTTTTGGTTTCCTCGATTTATTTATATTTTATACCGAACGACATAAAAAATCAATATGGCGGCCATATGGAAAACAAAAGTTGGCTATGAAAACTCTGGGATCTAGTCGGCTTTAAAAAGTTTTTTAAGGTAAAACGGATAGCTGTTGACGGCTTACGTGAGCCTACAAAGAATAAATAATTAATTTCCAATAATAAAAAAGATATGGCTAAAATAAAAAAATTATATTTTTCATTTTTTCAGGATATTTCAGCAACGACACATATAAATAAAATCAGATTCTTATTAAGCATCAAATTGTGCAACTTTTCTCTAATTTAACCGACCCTGTATCTCTTGCCGTTTCCAAGATCCCCATGTACCTACTGCCACTTACACTGGACACACTGTATTGTCAAAGTGACAGTACCTACCATGAAGCTTCATTAAAACTTGCTTTTAATTGTCATTTGTGTCACTTTCAAGCACAAGTTTGTGAAAGTATTTTCCTTTTTTAGGCTGCTTATGCCTAGAAAATGTCATTTCGGAACTAAAATCACATTTAAAGTGGCAACTTTATAAAAAAATTAACAAAAAAATTTTTATGCATCTCGAGCGCGAAATTACGGTGTTTTCGAATGTTTTTCGAATTTTTGAAAAAGCTCATTCTCAAGCACCAAAGTTCAATTTTGCGCATTAGATACATAGCTATAAGACGCCATAAGTTTGACAATCGTTAAGTGCTTAAACAATTTATTTTCTTTTCAAATCTTTTACCGTGCGAGCTTTAAGACGCCGCTTTAATTCTGCTAAAAGAAAAACTATCCAATTGATTATGCTCTCTATAATAAAAATTTAATAGCTATTTGTGGTACAAGTTGCAAAATGGGAGCACGGACGAAAATTGCCAAACGAGGCCGAAGGTCGAGTTTAACAATCGCCAAGTGCTTGAAACACCCCTTTTGGAACTTGTGTTGGACAATTTTTTTGTTAAAGCGTCAAAAAACAACAATTTGTGAATTGTTAAGTCGTCAAGAAATACAAATTTATGAATTGTAGAGATTCATTTTTATAATGTCAAACTGACAGACTTCATGAAGATGCATGAAAACTTACTATTAATTCTCATTTATGCGACTTTTAAGCACAAGTGTGTGAAGGAGAATGTCATTTCTAAACTAAAATGACAATCAAAATGGCAACTTTATAACAAAACTAACTATTCGAAAAAAAAACTTCAATTTTTTTCAGCGATTAAACAACTACTATTATTATTGTCATTCATTTAAACATGTTTTAAACGGTCAACCTACGATTTTTTATTATTCTGTCATTTCTGGACTCAGATTGTAGTGAATTCAAGCCTCATCCACGGTTACAGGTCTACTGATAAAATCAACTGGGTTCCTCCTGAAGGAAGTGAAAACTCTCAGACGAATGCCTTTTTGTTTTGGGTTGAGCAAGCGCAGCACCCATTTTTTTATTTTTTTTTTATTATTATAAAACACCCACCAGTGTTTTATCATATTACAATCTAGTCATAGACCAATGAGCAATAAATTTATTTCTTACTTAAATTAGATACTAAATTATACATACTTTACAAGGGATTAAACTAACTGGTTTTCCCTACACTCAAACAGGATTATTGTTTACTGCACTAACGCTAACGTGCACAATGCACTACACTCTATGTGTTTTGCACTACCACTTCACAAAAATCAAAAGATTTTGTGCTTTTGAGTCTTAGTTTTTGACCCATGTTATCCAGGAGCTGATGAACCTCGACATTGACATGGTTATGGAGCCTGTCTTCATGGTTCCTAGCCAATCTTCCGATCTCGTTGTTAACAAATTCCATTTCCAAGTGCTTATGAAGACAATCTTTGTTTCGGATGTACCATGGAGCACCAACAATATTCCTCAATACTTTGTTTTGAAAACGTTGTATAATATTGAAGTTAGTTTGTTTGGTAGAACCACAAAGTTGTATGCTATAGGCCCAAACTGGTTCAAGTACCTGTTTATATAATATATTTGATGAATTTTATTGGGACTTAGGTTCTAATTTAAATTTGCCACTAAAGATTCTTTACAGAACAAATTAGAAAAACTTTAGTGGCAAATTTAAATTAGAACCTAAGTCCCAATAAAATTCATCAAATATATTATATAATCAAATAAGTGGTTCAATAAAAATAATTATAAATCTAAAAAGGCCAGGGTGAAAAAATGTGCCATAACATCTTAATTCGTGTAGTAACATCTAATTTATAAATACACATCAGTAAAAATTCAATAAAATTAGCTTGAAAATGAATGTGGGTAGGTATATACTTATGAGGATCAATGTGTAGTTCTTGAATTAATAGAAACCTCTGCATTAGTAGTGTAAAATTCATAAACCCATGAAAACTCTACTGTTATAGCGGGGATAATACTATATAAAAGACACGCACGTTTCTCTGGTTGCCTGCTCACTCATTTGAAAATTAGAGGCCACTACAAAACGAAAACACCAGTTAGAATAGATGGAACTTCCAAATTTCGTATAGCATGTGTGGTTTAGAGCTGACTGATATGATATGCTGATGAGTCCATAATAAGGACGAAACGGTACCGTCCATGTCTTCAGTCTTCTCCTCGCATGCTGTACGAAAGTTTTTCTAATTTGTTCTGTAAAGAATCTTTAGTGGCAAATTTAAATTAGAACCTAAGTCCCAATAAAATTCATCAAATATATTATATAATCAAATAAGTGGTTCAATAAAAATAATTATAAAAGTACCTGTTTATACACCCATCTTGATGAAAATTTTATAAGCCCAACACATTGTTATTAAATACGAGTAGAAGAGGTTTGTACTTGATAAAATCAATTTTAAGTTAGTAAATAAAACTAATAAATTACATATTACTTACTTATTGTATCGGGTGTCCCAACACTCCATAGAGTTGTGCAAGAAAAAGTATGGTAATTATACAGGATGTTCCATAAGCTCTATGACAAGCTCTATTGACAGATGATAGATCACTTAATTTTAAACACGTTATTTCTAATAAACATGTGTCAGATTCGCTTTTATTTATGAGTTAGGTATAAGATAAGCACGTTATTAAAATCGCAATTTTTCATCTTGAAAGCCTTCGTACATCGGAAACAGCTCCAAATATCGCAAAACGGCTCACATGTCCCTATCTTCACTTTTCATGTATGTTACTTTTACAGTGAACTTGAAATTTTAATACAGGGTTATGAAAAATTTGATAATGTTCATCACCCTGTATTAAAATTTGAACTACAAACTAGGATGCCATATGAAAAGTTAAGATAAGGACATGTAGCCGTTTTTCGATGTTTTGAGCGGTTTCCGATGTGGGTATCCCAACACTACTGTCCACCCCCTAAATAGAGCTTGATTTTAAAGATAAAAAATTGAAACTTTGAGGATTTGTGTACTTGATATAAGACCACGAAATGGCATAATTAGTTTCATTAAAAAAAATTTAGTTCGGGCGCCAGCGATAAAAAACTGTAATATGGTGTCAAATTGTCGAAAAAAATTCGATTTTTCTTCAATACATAGGAAGAAATCGATTAATAAAATCAAAATCGCTTGAAAGAAATGTGAAAAAACTAATTATAAGGCTTTAATTAAATAAAATATAATTTTATAGCAATGACAGGTATAAAACTGATTTATGATGTGCAATAGGGTGATCAATATGATCTGAAAACGGTAGGTGCAATAAAGTTTTATGACAAAGTAATAAGGCCCAAATAAATAGAAGGACGGCTCTTGCTGGACTAGCCGGCACACTGAACCTGCACTGAACAGTGTCGTATTATGGAGTCATGAAAAAGGTGATTATTAAAAAGCTATTAAAATTTTTTTAATGAAACTAATTATGCCATTCCGTGGTTCTATATCAAGTACACAAATCCTCAAAGTTTCAATTTTTTATCTTTAAAATTAAGCTCTATTTAGGGGGTGGACACTAGTGTTGGGACACCCGGTACATATACATGCCTCGTTTCGCCATTTTTGAGAAAGAGAAGCCACAAAGTAACGTTAATGTTTGTATAAGTACTTCAATGAAAATTTGAAATTTACCTCGTTAGTTTTATTTATTTACCGAACTCGTTACGTAAAATATTCTCACAGCCTCAACAATCTCATGGGGTTTTCTTCTGCGATCAGCTAACACAATTTCATTAACACCGCCTTAGCAATAATTTCGGAGATTTTGCAGATTTTGAACGTCCGGAGGGGCTTGAAGGGGCTTAATCAATTATTATATGTGTGCGGCCACGTTTAAGCTTCGGAATCCGAAAGCCTACGGTAGAAAATGATAATGAATAAGATTCGCTGAGAACAACGTCTAATCAATACTTGTGCCTCAGCTGTACCCTCCTTTCTTTGATGATTGGCAGAGCCCCTTTTGTTTATATGGTATTTCAATTTGTTTGTTTATACAGGGTGTTTCAAAGCATGTGTCGGAAAATTAAAGGTGTGATTCCTTGGCGCGTTCTGAGAAAAAACGATCCCATTAACATGGATCCGCAAACGTAACGTTTTAGAGATGCAGGGTGTAAAAAAAAACATTTTTAGAGTTATTATAAGGGATATCTATAGGAGCCGTTTGAGATATAAAACTGAACTTTTGTACAAATCATATCATTAATAGTATCTACGTTTTTAAGGGCAAATTTTTTTTTTTATTTGGCAATGAAACAAATTATAAAAATAATTATCAAAAACAAGTATTATTTTTGTCCACAACAAAACATGTTCCTACTTTTATGTTTTTCATTATTATATGCTGTTTTCTCGAAAATAGTTCACGTTAGAGCTTCATAAAGTACCTTCATAATGCCAATTTTCCCATTGTCGTAGAAATTAGGGGCAATAAAAATTCAAGCAACCCCAAAATCTCCGCCACTGTATATGCAATGTTATTTAAGTAGCGCTTAAAAAGTCAATAATATTAATGATAAGATGTTTACAACAGTTCAGTTTTATATCTCAAACGGTTTCTGAATTTTATATCTCAAATCGTCAAAAAACTTTTAAAAAAATACACTTTGTATCTGGAAAACGTTGGGTTTGCGGCCTCATGGTACTACGAACTTTTTTTCTCAGAACGCGCCAAGAAATCACAACTTTCATTTCCCGACACATGTTTTGAAACACCCTGTACAATAAAACACTCAATGATGCACCAAAAACAATTAAACAACTACTGCCATTGACTATTTTATTTATTTTATTTTATTTATTTATACTATTTTATTTATTTATACTACTTGACTATTCCGGGAACGTTTGTCATTTGGTGAATTGAAACTGGATGAAAAAAACTTCTGTTTTTTTAACAAGAGACTTCAAGACTTTAAAGATCAATTTATTTATTAATTAGATTTTTAAACACTTGCATGCACAAGAATGGTGTTTTCACAATAAATATTATTATTTTCATGCTGTCAACTTCATAAAAATGAAAAAAAAAATCAATATTATTAGCTTAAAGGGGTGAATAATCATTCCGGCATTCTCAGCCTGAGATTTAAGTGCTGCTGTAAACATCCCAAACAATCTTATCAGTTATTTGTAAAGTAGATTGAAATATATGTATAAGTCGAGTTTGTCGATAAGTCGAGTTCTTGCCTTTTCCTTATTTACAAAGTCTTGTGTACATTACCGCGAGTTAAGGCACACGCATTTCAAGATTTACTATCGAATACTCTTCAACTTTTAAACTCGTAATCTGGTGTGACAGATCTGTGAAGGGGCAAGAAACTCGGCTTAAACTCTTATAAATTTAATGCGAACTGAGGTTGAAAGCCTTGTCTCAACTTTACGCATTTTTGTTTGACTGCTCCTGTCTATACCTATATATTAACATACCTACGCAATTTCTTGGCCCTCCACTGAATGGGATGTAGCAGAAGGGATGTTTTCCGGTTAAGTCATCTTCAAATCGCTCGGGTAAAAATTCAAGTGGATTCTCGAAATATTTTTCTTGTCTATGTAAAGAGAAAACATTTATGGATATTGTGGCTCCTTTTGGGAATGTGTATTGACCTAAAAGAAACAAAACAATATGGTAAGTATAATAATTGATTGATTGATAATTGCCATTGCAATTAAAATTATCATAGTCAAAATTTTGGCTCTTGAAGAGGGGAGATTCCTTAACTAATTTTAAGAAAAAAAAGTCCAATAAACATGGGGTCGCAAACGTTTCGTTTTCGAGATACAGGGTGTTAAAGTTTGAATTTTTTTTTTCAAGTTTTTTTCTCATAGTATCTACACTTCACAAGATATTCAACTGAAATTAGGCACATATATTACAATAATTGAGAGTTTACACCATGTGACATGCCAATTTCGATAGCAAATCTACAGGGTGATATCTTTTCTGGAACACTGCCCCTGTTTTCCTCTATAACTTTTTTTTTGGTGAGCCACTATTAATTTGAAAAAAATGTAAAAAGAAGCTTTGTTGTTATACTGAACTTTATGGTCTCCTATAGTTTTGTCGTATCTGCGTCCGATTTCGAGAAAAAAAATTTGAACGATTCTCTCGAAATCCTCAGAAAAATCCAAATTGTTACAAAAAATCCAGAAAAGTAAAGGTGATTTTAATATCAAAACATGCCGAATTTCTCGAATTCCGAAATG
The DNA here is from genome assembly GCA_910589415.1 of Malachius bipustulatus. Taxonomy (NCBI): domain Eukaryota; kingdom Metazoa; phylum Arthropoda; class Insecta; order Coleoptera; family Melyridae; genus Malachius; species Malachius bipustulatus. The sequence continues at coordinate 33,070,459 of OU342630.1, forward strand.
ACTGACATGCATTTCATGTATGATCTTGCAAATGGAAATTCAAGAGAAGTTTGGCGTCTTTACTTGGAACGCTATCCCAATAGAGTGATGCCAGGTCATCGAATATTCTATCATATTCATAGGCGTCTTTCAGAAGGTGGAACTTTTTCTACAAAAAATATTAATGCAGGTAGACCACGCAGAGTGACAACATCACGACTCGAATAGGCAGTTATGAAGGAAATAGAAGAACATCCCAGGCAGTAAAAGAAAAATTAGTGTTCTTTTAAATGCAAGTCATCAAGTTGTTTCGCTGATCTTGCGGGATTCTTTGCTACATCCTTATCACATTCGTAAAGTGAGGCTCTCCTACCTCGAGATTTTCATCCGAGAATTATTTTTTGTCAGTGGTACCTTAATAGACTATTAAACAATCCTCATTTTGATTGTCAAATCCTATTCACTGATAAAGCCTGTTTCTCAAGAACTTCAGTTATAAATTTTCATAATGAACACATATGGGCTGAGGAGAATTCGCATGAAATTGTCGAAACCTATTTTCAAGAGCAATTTTCACTAGATGTGTGGGGTAGTAATATTGGCGATTATTTGATTGGTCCTTTCTTCTTGCCAGGTCGACTTACTGGTCAATCATACAGACATTTTTTAGAAAATGATTTTCCCTTGTTATTGGAAGATTTACCTCTTATTATACGACGTGAAATGTGGTTCATGCACGACGGTGCTCTTGCTCATTTCTCAGTTTTGGCTAGAGTATTTGAACGACAATTATGAAAACAGGTGGATTGGACGGGGGGGGGGGGGGGGGGGGGCGACATCAGTCATGGCCCGCCAGATCCCCAGACTTAAATAGTTCAGATTTCTATTCATGGGGCCACCTAAAATCTCTAGTATACTCAACTCCTGTGAACACACCGTAGACGAACTGAGAAATCGTATAATAGGCGCGTTTGATACAGTTAGGAATATTCCGGGAGTGTTTGAAAGAGTTCGATTGTCTATGAGAAGAACAGAAACTTGTATAAGAGTTGGGGAAAGACATTTTCAACAATTGCTGTAGATCAGTTCCTTTGTTGTTATTTATTTTATCTCAATTGTAATATCTGTGCCTAATTTCAGTTGAATATCTTTTTAAGTGTCTTTTGAAGTGAACTATGAGAAAAAAGATTTGAAAAAATTCAAACTTTAACACCCTGTATCTCTAAAACGAAACGTTTGCGACCCCCTGTTTATTGGACTTTTTTTCTTAAAATTACTTAAGGAATCTCCCCTCTTCATTTGTATCTCCAATTAAGGAACATCCTGTATAGGGTTTGTATAAAGTTTGGAAAAAAAATCATAGCTTGGTTAGGTGACGTTTCTATGAAATTATGTCTTCTTCTGAGTATAACATATATTATTATGATTATGACGTTCATTGGCGTTTTACCAATGATGTCCGGTTTTTGGCCAATAAGGTCATTATTTTTTTAATGGCAACCTCCTACTTGTGATACATAATTGCAAAACACTTTTTAAGGAGAATAGTTCCCCCAAATTTGAAAGTTTTTGGCGAAATATAAAAGGAAAAGAATTTTTAAGGATGTGATGCCATACACCATTTTGAATTATTCCTAAGAAGAGCATTTCCTGGAAGTTTCACTTCATGAACCTACCCACATTCGTAAATCGAAGTTATGACATGGTTTTTTAAATTGACAGTAATTATTGAATTTTTATAGAGGGTGAGTCAGTTTTTTTTTTGTAGCTTCACCAGTTTATAGAAAACCTGCTTTAAAAAATAAAAGTTGCCATAAACATACGTCCGGAAAATCTTGAAAAAAAGATACAGGATGTTATGCGGCGAAAACTGAAAAAAATTCAACACTGTATCTTTTTTCCAAGCTTTTCCGGACTAATGTTTATGTGAACTTTTATTCCTTAATACAGGTCTTCTATAAAATGTTGAAGTCCTGCTACAAAAACTGACTCACCCTCTGTATATATATAAGTAGTGTGCAACAATAATTTTTGAAAATTTGCCATAAGTTTTACGAATTTACGAAAACACAGTGTGAGCTACCTAAGATGGAAAGCGCGATTACGCCTACACCGTTAAAGATATCGAAATTAACCGAAAAGCTAACGTGAGGCCAAAGTGCAGTTTGTAAAATTATTTTCGAGTATAGGTACATGATGTCCCACTATCGCTGTACGTTATGCAACTTTGTGTACTGAAATCGGACACAAAGTTTTTACAAAGTTTGTACCTAGCAATTTATGAGTAAAAAACAAATGAAAATCGCCATTTTCCGTTTTCAAAGCAGCTTTTATTGAAAATGGCTCTAGATGTGGCAAAACGGCTCATATGTCCCTATCTTAACTTTTCATTTGGTATCATGTAGCTGAAATTTGTTTATAACTCAAGAAAAAGTCAATTGTGAAAAGTGTTTTTTTTTTCAATTTTCTCCCCATAAAATCTGAAAATGTATCATTTCTTCAAAAGATATACATATAGGTGTCCTATTTCAAATAATAAAGTTGCATAGTTGTATAATTTTACCAACTGCACTTTGGTCTGCCGTTTGCACGGATTTTTTTTAAGGCGTGATCGAGCTTTCCATCTTAAGTACAAGTAAAAAAAAAGCTTTTAACAAAGCTCATCCTGTACAAGTCAAACTTTGAGAAAACCTTCGAATAGGTGTATAGCATGACCTTCTTTTCAAAACACGCTTCTTTTTTCCTTACCCACTTAAAAGGATCTTTGTAAGGAAGTATCGCAAAAAGGGAACCGCTGTCTTAAAAAATTGATGATGACGTCAAATGACATCATAATAATGTTTCACGTGAGAAGATGGAATTAAAAAAAATAAAATCAACCTCTCAATATTTAATAATTTTGTTCCAAAGTCAAAACACACACACACACTTCACTTAATTCTGTTCTAAAACCGTATGCAATTAATGAAATCATAAGTGATTACGGGTTATTTTGTCATGGTCCTTGGAGATTTGCTCCAGCACAAGAAAAACTGTCGCTTGAGCCACGTCGGTATGCTTTGTATCAAGATGACCGAACATATGGTACGTCACATGATTACACCGTTTACATTGTAAAGTATTTATAAATTTCCGAAATGTTTAAACATCATAATAAATTCAACAGTAAGAAGGAAGAAATTAAACTGCAGAGGATTTGGCATCCGCTTCTACTCCAAGCCCAAACGACTGCAATCGATTACGTCCTCGGAGAGATCGACCGTTGCGAGGACAAATGTAGCTACTAGAGGGGTATGATGTCATCGGTAGGAGTTCTCTTCCAGTCTTCCAGTGTCAGTGAACATGGGCATTGGAATTATGTAAACACGTAACCGCTGATGATTATGTCTACCGGAGTTCTGATAGACAAATCGTTGGGAAAAAAAAGACTACGACAAAGCAGCCCGGAACTACTTATGATCTCAGTTGAAGTAAGCCGTGAAAGCCTACACACATCATTATGTAAATTATGTAATTATATAATATGACCAGTATCACAAATAATGTTAGCATTTCAGGACCCTATCTTATGTTATGAACAAGACATTTAAAGATTCCCACAATAATTGGTAGATGATAAATAATACAAATTGATCATCATTTCGTAGATGTAAGTTATCTTACCCAAGATCATAATAATTATTGACGAAATATCTTAGACTTACCTGACTTCATATCCTCTTTGAGGCATCTTTGGATTAACGCAACCGACGGATACAATCTGAGTCCTTCCTTGATCACTTGACCCAAATATTTCATTTGTCCGATATTTTTTGTTGTTATTTCTTCTTCGAAATTCTCTCCAAGCACTGTCTTCAGTTCTTCCACTACTTTGTCTTGGATGTGAATATTTATTGAGAGCTCATACAGTATAAAACACAAGGCCGAAGTTACTGTGTCGAACCCCTGAAACGTTAAATTTGTTTTTTTTCTACGATTTGTGAAAAGTACAATAAATCTGGATTTGTCCATTAAAAACGCCCAATAAGAGAGGTCACCAATATTTTGAAGGTAACTTGGAAGATAACGAAATATATGATTTAATGTGTGTTACCCGGAAAGAAGAGGAAACATCGGTCTTAAAACTGTGTAGATAGGACGTATAGTTGTTTCACTCTGTTAATTTTGGCTTCGAGAACTAGCTCATGTAGCCGCAATGAGCCTCTACCAACCGATCCGCTTTAGATTTCTTATATCCCATCAGATAAGAATTTGCTGTATTTATAGATACTTGTGTAGAATGTAGGAGTAGGGATAGGTATAACACACACGCGGATGAATAAATCGATGATATATTGATAAGGTTATAACTGCTTATTGAACAGTAAGTAATTATTAGGAACAGTGACTTCATGAGCAGCCCTCACGAGTCTGCTCTCCCGTCCCACCGAGCTCCCGCGAGCGGACCGACCACATTCTTCCTTCTTCTGTCCCTCGGTTTCTTCCTCAAGCCGTCGTGGATGTACGTGCGTGGTTCCCATGCCTTCCTTCTGCAGTATTTACAGCCACACACTCCACAGTTGCTGTATTTATATTCGTGAATTCATTTTTTATCTGTTTCATTCTGCTTTATTAGGTAATTAAAACAATAATTGGCAGGTTAAAAACTTGGGGAGGTTGTTGTCTTTAACGTGCGACCAATGACGTCACAAACAGAAATTTTTTCCGTGATTTTCTCGGAACACGGCTGAACCAACTGAAAACCCAGAAGCATTTTTTTCCTCAACAAGTGTTACATTTATTTAACATTTTAATGTGAAATAATTAGATGAGCCACTATTCACAGCAATTGATATTTGCATGGGAAGTCCCTATGTTTGGAAAATGAACTGCCACAGCAGTGGTATACATTATATTATAGCAAACATCCTAATAGTTGAGCTTAATTAGTATTAGGTACGAATTCGTAAGGAAAATTAGAGGAGACAAAATTATTTAAGTCCATAATTTTGTAACAGGTAAGTTGAAAAAAAAAACATAAACGGTAAATACACATGAAGATGTATTGCCTTTACTTATTCAACGAGGGAGATTCAAATGTGAGTTTTATTTTCGGGCGATATAAACCTTAATTTACATACGTTAGTTCCGTAGGTAACAACATGAGTAAAATACCCTTGCTCCATCACTCCCATAACTTCAATATTCCCGTCGAGCATCCTTTGATGATGCAGTTAATTTTGCACCGCATCCATCAATTAATTATTAAAGTTGCCTCGCAATAACTTTTTGAGTAAGCTAGAGAGATGAGATTCACTTGAGGGCGAGTTTATATTTGGACTGTGCGGAGAGTATAAGGGAGTTTATCAAGCCTCATTCAGCAGACATGTTGTTTATTAGTTGGAGCGAATGTGAACGAGCTTGCGGAAAAATAACGCTCTAATAACCGCGCCTTTTTGTTCGGATAGAGAGTTATTATACACCTTTCTAAGAAAGTCATTTGTATAACAACTACGTCAATCGTTATTTTTCCTTTAATAAAATCTAACATGGCAACGCAAAATAAATCCTCGATTCCAAGCGATGGTCTTGGGATCGATGGACTTTTAAACGGATAAGTAACATCATCTTATCCAAGTTTCTTGGCATAGTAATAATAGTGCACCCAGGTCTAGTTAATTGTTATAGAAATTTGACAATCTGACAACATTATCAAAGCGATAAGAAGAAATTCTCTACAAGTCGTAGTCATATCTCTTATAATAACTATTCTGGAACACATTCGTACACGTCACTTTTTCAAACTTGTCTTGGTGTTATAATAGTCTGACATTACCAACACTAGTTTCTAACCACATGTAGTGTCTAAACTTCCTTATTTGGGGTATTAGATTCTTTTGTTCAGTCCTAGATTCTCTTTCGCATCATCTCCCATGTTCGTTTGTATGCGCCGATTCGTGGACTCCCGGTTTAATCCACGATAGTTTAGACCACATGTAAACTTAATGGAAAAGCATGATAGTGACCTAGAATTACTTACGGAGCTAGGTGGCTTACGGAACTATGAAGAAGATTGCGAGGAATACCCTTACAAAAATACAGACTCTTGCGGCATATGCATACCAGGAGCCATGAGAACATGCCCCACATAAGCGACAATTATTGAGGTAATTATACACCTCACACCACTGCACCTAATAGTTCGAATTGCCGCAAAAGGGGCTGATCATAGGATGGCTAGCGAAGAAACAAAATTATTATCCATGGGAGAAGGGAACAACACTACCTACCTAATGAGAAACACATTACCTAGGTCTCTTAGGGAGGCACTCGCTAGGAAATACAGCTTTGAGAAGGACTTTGTAACACAGTTCAGTAATAAAAACGAACGGACAACAAGTACAATCTTAAACATCATACCATAAAATCGTATATAGACGGATCAAGAACCGTCTAAGGAACATATGCAGGAGTCTTTGGACCTAGGACAAAATATTTTGGACCTATGGGGAAGCACACCAGCATAATTTTAAGCGGAAATCGAAAGATTGCAATTCAATAAATCAGTCATCCTAATGAAGATAAATAAATTAGGCAAAGGAAACAAAGTAGCTCTCCTTTGGGTGCCAAGACACATAGGTGTAGAAGGCGACGAAGAAGCTGACAACCTAGCAAGGCGAGGAGTAAGAACGCCGCTCATCAGGACAGAACCTTTTTGCGGAATAGGAGAAAATGTTCTCAAATAGAAAATGAAGAAAGAAGAGGAAACTTGTGGAAAGACCTCCCAGGATTAAGGCAGGCCAAATTATTGCTAGGGAAATACAACTAACAAAGATTTGAAGCCTGCATCAAACTGGACAAAAACAGGTTTTCTCCCGGGGCACTGTAGACTTAAGCGAGGGCGGAGTACATCTAAGCAAGATTGGTGTACAAAACAACCAAACCTGTAGATTTTTCATAGAGCAGGATGAAATCCCAATACATCTCCTGGTCGAGTGCCATGCAGTACAACAAAGAAGATTCCATTGTCTAGCTCTTTACCAACCATCGGAAAAAGATTTACCATCTTTGGAACCATCGAAACTCTTAAATCTCCTCAGAGAACTGGAACTGTATGGGGTTGTATAATCAAATAGTCACTAGAAGGGGAGACACAAAAGTTCTCATAGGTCGTAGTGTAGTTTACCCCACATTAGTGGGGTAGATCTCAATATCAAAACGAAACTCGTTTTTTTTTCCGGTCAACTTAGTGTTAACTGTTATTATGTGGCCGATTTTGCGCAGGTCTCGGAGATCTGGAGGGCAAAAAACCAGGTATAAGAACATAGCAAAGCGGTTTTATCCCCTAAGTTAGGTATGAGTCGTCGGACAAAAAAAAAATTCGAGTAAAAAAATCCACCACTGTCAATTAATGTTTCTCAAGGGTTTCGGCTAATTTTAACGCATCGGTGTATTAGGGGCCAAGGGGAAGGGAGAGGGGAGAGAAATCCTAAAACACACGGAATTGGACATAACTCCCACAGTTTATCCCCCATATAGCGCAGCAAAAACCTATCGATTGTGTATTTTTTTTCAACAAATAAACAAAAATATTTGTTAGTTTTTTATCATAAAGGAAGGGGGTGGGGAGATTTATTTTAACCAACCGAAAAGTATTTCAATCCCTTTAAAATCAGCCCGGTCTGAGTCTGGGCCTGGCCATTGATTGGGAGGGGCGGGAGCGCGTTTAAAAAAACTGGATCTTTTATCGATAACACGGGAAGGGAAAGGGTTAGCGACGTTTATTCGTTTATTCGGGCTCATTTTCAAGGAAATTAAACCGTCTTTCAGTTATCTTGGTCATTATAAATCATACATTAAATTTAAAAATCGACCCGTTTTTTATGTTTCCAAAAAATCGCTACTTTTCGTTTTATCGAATTTATTCCTTACTTTCTCGTCCACTGCATAGGGCTTTTTATTCTTGCTATGTCTTTGCCGTATCTTGCGCGCAATCACCCCCTGTACGTCCCCCACATTTCCGGACCAAAATAGCTGAAAAACTGTTTAATTCCCTTGAAAATGAGCCCGGCGAGATGTCCCTATAACTCTTTTACTTTCCGTAACTGGATAAAAGAAATCCAGTTTTTTTTAAACCCTCTCCCGCTCCTCTTAGTCAACGGACAGAGCCCAGGCTGGGCTCATTTTCAAAGGATTGGAAAAATCTTTCGGTTAGTTAAAAAAGTCTCGCCGCCCTCTCAGTTCATTAAAAATCTAATAAAATTTTTGTTTTCATTGTTTGTTTTTGCCGCCATTTTTTTATTTTTGAGAAAAAATATCAATAAATCGATAGGCGGTCAGGTCAATCCAAGAAATTTTGTGTCTGTTGTAGGTTTTCCTTCCCCCTTGGTCCCTAATACACCGATCCGCACAAAAATTGGCCGTAACCCTTGGGAAAAATGAATTATTTACAGGGGCGAAATTTTTCGGCACTGTAAGCTCATTGCCTCCCCCTGAATTATGCCTCAAACTCCGTCCATTTCTCTCGGTGACTCCTGTTTTGGCAAGAAAAAATAAGCACCAAAACGGCGATATCTCGGTGAGTATTGAACTGATTCGCGATTGAGCCACACCAGGTTGTGCTCTCTCACGAAATTTTTTGGCCAACGATTCACATTTAACCTATGAACGAAAAATCGTTTCCCCCTGTTTTTATACCTGGTTTTCTCCCTCCTCCCCACTTCCGAGACTTGCGCAGAGTCGGCTATACATATATTGAGAGTGGTGCACGAAGTTGACTAAATAAAAAAACAAAACGTGTGTCGTTTATGGAAACTTTTTTCGCTAGAGTCTTTTGACCCGTGTTTTTACTTTAAGGCACATTCTACACGAGCCACAAAAACGCGACCGATTAGTCGCTCAGTCGCTTGTAAATTTTAATAAAAGTCAACTAAAATAAAACGCTCATGACTGACGGATCCTCAATCTCATGACTCATTAGGTGATGTTTTACAGATTTCAGCAACGACAGCTTTCATTCCAATTTTTTTTTTTTTCATATTACTGATCAACACACAAATTCCCCAATCTAACCTACTTCGTATCTCTTGAGATAACTGAGGTCCATTTTCTCGAGATAGCATTTTCTCTAAAAGCGGGCACCATTTATGACTTGAAAAGTCTGTTCAGTTTCTTGATCCAGAAGCTGCTAGTATGTGACCAGTAAATAACGACTTTTAGCTCTCTTTCCGGTACATGTCTCAAAAATTTAATTGCTATCAGATCTCTGATCGGTCGACAGCGGCATTCTTGGAATTTTCGTAATATTGTTACAGGTTAATGAAACTGACAAAATTTATAATAGACCATGAATTTGTTTCTGAAGAAAATAGATCGTAGGTCAACAGCAGGTGACTTTAAACCTCTTTTTTCCCTACGGTCGGAGGTTTTCATTGGTCATACGGTCATCATTGCCAAAATTGAACATACAAAAATAATACTTGAATGAAGACAATAATCTTAATTAAAAGAGAGAACTAAGAAACTAACTTTAATACTAGGAATAATGAGAATTAGATCGAATGACTAAAAACTTACTTCAAACATGAACGTGTCCACCTCTTCCTGTATATCCTTATCTGACAACTTTTTTCCATCTTCTTCAGCTGAAATTAATAAGTCCAGAAACGCCACTCGTCTATTTTTGGTCAACAACTCTTCCTCCGCGTCCTTTTTTAGAATATCTCTCCTTTGAGTGATCACTGAATACGTGAAGTCGTGTAAAATCTTCAAAACCCTTTGCATTCTATAGTAGTCAGGGGTTAGATAGAATGTCCAGTCCTTTGATTTCATAACCGAGAAAACTCTTTTTGCGAAAAGTTCGAGCATATCTTTTGTCGCTTTTAAGTACTTTAAACTTTTTCCTGTTTGGGTGTTGAGGTTCACCCCCATGGCTGTTTCTGAAATAGTTTAAAAAATACATTGTAGTAAAGATTTTTCTGTAATGAACTAAAATTGGCTGTAACTAAAAACAATTTGATTCGTTTTGTAAGCAGCTGATAAGCGAGAGAATTATTGTAGTGTTTCAAGCAAACATGGATTCATAAAGTGACAATTTAAATTGTATCTCGATTTTTTAGAGATTTGTAAATAATAATAAAATTGTTTCTAGTGATTGCGAATATTTTTGTGATAAGTCTTTTAACAAAATTTTTAAACTCTTAGGGCTGGTAGGGTGCGTCAAAAAAAAAAAAAAATCTCGATAAACATTTGCCCAAAAACGCTTTTCGAGATACAGTGTGTTAAAATTTGAAAAAATATAACAGTTTCAGGTTATAACTCCTGAAAATTTGAACCGATTTTGATGATACTCGGCACGAACAATAAACAAACATAGGTATTTAATTATTTCAGGTTTTGTAGATATCTTCCAGCTGCGCTGTATCTTATCTTATACTGTAGATATCTTTTACGCCACCGACTATTTCAAATAAAAAAACGTTACTCAATAGCCCATGCATGCTAGAGTTAGAACAAAAAAGCATTGCTTAGTTTTTTTTATATGTTGCACCATTGTTGAGATATTTGAAGTTTTCTAAGATAATGTTGGGTCATTTACATTGCAAAATTAATTATTGATTAATTAAAGTTATCTGACTAGAATTTTTATACATGATCGAGGTCGCTCGACGCGATGCTGACGTCGAGGTCGGTCCTCGACCCCCGCCAACCCCTCTACGCGGCCAAGAACAACCCCCGGAAGGGGTGAAACGGGAACTCGCCGCGTGAAATCGACGAAAATCCGTCCCCACCCGTTTTCGAGGATGCTGAGCGCGATGCTGACGTCGAGGTCGGTGTTCGACGCCCGCCAACCCCTCGGTCGTACGTAAATCAGAGCACGCTCTGCCCACCCTTCTTTATATTTTATTTGTTAATAAAAAGCACCCTGTATTTGACACCCTTACTCATGATTGTTTTGTTTTTATAAGAAGTTCTCATGTTAATTTTTCACCCCTTCCGAGGGTTGTTCTTGGCCGCGTAGAGGGGTTGGAGGGCGTCGAGGACCGACCTCGACGTCAGCAGCGCGCTCAGCATCCTCGAAAACGGGCGGCGACGGATTATCGTCGATTTCATGCGGCGAGTTCCCGTTTCACCCATTCCGGGGTTGTTCTTGGCCGCGTAGAGGGGTTGGCGGGCGTCGAGAACCGACCTCGACATCAGCATCGCGTTCAGCGACCTCTGAAAACGGGGAGTGACACAAGTTTGGCCGTCAAGAGAAAGAAGCTCCGTGATTTACCCTTCATAGGGGTGGTTTTTGGCCGTTTTAGGGGGTGCGGTCAACTCGAGAAGAGTTTATTAAACCACCACCATCGTATTCAGCATCTTCGAAAACGGGGGGGGAGGGAGTGCTAGTCTCGTTAGATTCTGACATCCGAGCACATTCGTCCGACTCACAGAATCCACTAGAAGGGTACTTAAACGTTATCAATTAAAAAAAATGCTTAAGATGTTTTACAGGCTTGAAAAATTCAATAAGATTTTTTTTTATTTTCCAAGATTCCGAAAAAAGCATTTCGCAACAACGGTTTTGATACCTTAACTACCTACATTGCTAGAAATTAGACGAAATCACCAAATACCAGCAGTTATCGTGTTAAACGTTGCCAAATTTATTGTTCAATATTTTTCTTTTATCTTTTAAAGTTTAGCTCTTGATTTTTTAAAATTATTTTTCCCGTACTTAACTGAGTGTCCCCTCCAATGTAGTAAAGAGTAAGGAAAATCAACTTTTTTTTTTCTTATAGCCGCCATATTGGATTTTCATGTCATTCTGTATTAAAAATTGAGGAAACCAAAAATCTATCACATTAAAAAAAAATATTTTTCTTTTTTCGAAAAAAAGAACCTTTCTTCAACTGAATGTCATAAATAACCGTAAGTCAAACAATGTCACGTCATATTTTGACGTCGCCCGACGTCGTTTGGTGATAAAATTAGATTTTTTTTTTTAAATAAGATATTTTGAAGAATTTTTTTATGTGATAGATTTTTGGTTTCCGTAATTTTTTTATTACAAACTGACATGAATATCCAATATGGCGGCAATAAGAAAAACAAAAGTTGACTATGAATACTTTGGGATCTAGTTGAAAGTTTTGAAAGCTTTGAAAGTTTTTGAAATGTCAGATGGTTAGCTCTTATAAACGACTTATGTAAACCTACAAAAAATTATTTATTAATTTCGAAAAATAAGAAAGATATGGAAAACATAAGAAATATCGATTTTCCAGTTTTTCAGGACATTTCAGCACGACTGGAAATGCCTATTCTAAATTTATTTCACATTATTACTCGGCATAAAAATACGCAACTTTGCCCCAATTTAACCGACCTCGTATCTCTACGGATTAGCGAGATACCCATGGTTAGCCTCGAAAAACGGACACCCTGTATACATTATTGTCAAAGAATAAACAGCTGTCTCGGAAAAACAATTTTCGTTAACATACCTATGTTGAACATAATGGTTGTCATACAAATGAGTCTAGAATTAGATATATCTCAAAGCCTAACGTAAACTTTTTCTTCCAACATAAAAAATGCGATACATTTTATTACTTTTTAGAATTAGATTTTCAGAAATGCCCTCTCGGATTCCTTTAGGTTATTTTTGAACCGCGACGCTACTTCAGAACGTTATTTCATCGCTCACGAAATTTGATTAGGACGTATGAGATGTGAGATGGATGTGAAATTTTCCGTGACAGTGCTCATTTTACATTAAATTCGCAATTTTTATGAAGATTATCAACAGAGGCGAACGCCCTTTTAATGCTGATTACGTACCTTCTAGGGCAGTTTATTTTTTATGAAAATTACATTCTAATCCCACGAACCTGCGTGGAAGATCGTTAGTCTCAATTTTTCAATGCCTACACAAAGTGCTTCCCCTTTAACTATGCAGAATCGAGGCTCTCATATGCGAATTATTAGATAATCGCGTTGCTCTAGTTAAAGTTAGGACATTGACATTGCTGGAGTCGTTATCCTGTCATTTACAACTTAATCGCAATTCCATTAAACTGGTCTCAACTAGACATTTACTTTAAATGTAAAGTAAAACCTTGTAAATCCTGGTAAAATATTCGCTGAAATATTAGAAACCAGACTTTAAATTTGTGGGACCAAAGAAATTATTTCAAATTTCAACTCGATTATCAAACATCCTCCGTGGGGTCTATAAACAGAGCCATCAAAAATACAAAACACTGCTTGTTTCTCGTTTGTTAAATTTGTTAAATCTCTATTCTCTCAGACTATTCGCTATTTAATGAATCGCGGCTCTGTCCGACGAATAGAAAATGGCAATTCTCGATTAAATTCAAGTAAAACGGTTGTGCCACACAGCGTTACTATCTTCCACGGATATAAAAACTGTCTTGTTTGGTTCAAGAGACATCAATGCTCGTATATATGGACTATGCAGAAAATCCACCATGAACAGCATCGTTCTCTCTATAAACCAACACTGTCATACCGCTCCAGAATTATTATGCTTCAAGCGACCTACTAGATTCTACAGGTTCCCGATTAAATAATTAGAAACTTGATAGATCGATAGATTGTAAAATGCATAGATCGTTGGAAGGGGAAGCTCAAACATTAAAAACTAATCGTGACGATCTTTTACTCTGGATAAGATCCTCATTATGCAAATTTCATGCGTCTTTGAATATAGAATCCACTTCCAGCAATGTCAGAATAAAACTTTGGCAATAAAATTAGTGATTAAGTATCTGACAAATTTTTAATTACGTCTGTGCAACCGGACATTAGAAATATGAAGTTTTTGCTAAGTCCGACTAGAATAACCTGTTCTTACCATTATATCTCATAGACTACCTTTCGTATTAACGCCGTGTCTATTAAAGTTAGGCAGTATGAAAATGCAATAATATACCCTTATTAAAAAAAAGACAATGTCGCAATGAATGTTACGTCAATAGAAATAAATTAACTTAAAAAATTTACATGTTATTAGATTTTTCAGAACTCAAAATTTAATGATTAAAGTAGTGTTGTTTCGTTTGGTTATCCCTCTAATCTTAAATTGATATGAATCATCAAGCAATTATAGCTGTTCTGACAAGTTATCGGGCAAAGTTATTCTTTGAAAAGATCAATTTATTGACATCTGTATAAAAACCGTAACAGGGATATTGATGAGATCCTAAGAGAATACGCCCAAATCTAGTTATTTTTATTTTTCCAAGCTTTCTCCTCTTTTTGCAAATAATAAATGAATAAATTATGGATCGACTCTGATGTTGCGATTTATTATTCACAGCCGCCAAAGTTGCCAAGAACTGGCCGAGTTTGTCATTATAAAACATCAGCAGCATAATTTGTTTGATGCAAAAACCAATACAAATAATCAAAAGCTACTATAAACTTAATTTAAGTTCCGATACTTACTTCCAATAATGTCCAAGGAGCACTTATTTATGTACGAATAAATATTGACAGAGGGATGGTCGACGCTTTCGCCGAGCTTCTCAACGAGATTGTCGGCTTGTCGTGAGAACACCTCCGTGAACTGTTCTAATACTTTGAAATGGAAAGCCGGCGTGATGAGTTTCCTCCTCTTGTGCCATTTACTTCCTAAAATTAGATGAAAAAAGAATCAATTTGTACGCGCAATTTTCTCGAATGCTCGCCTGTAGGCTTACGTTGATTGAAAAATATGAATTCCAATTTAAATTCTTGATAATCATAAAAATACAGAGTGGATGATTTAAATCATTTTAAATCCATATGTGTGTCTAGTCGATGATAAATAAAACGCTTATGTTTTAAAATTGTATACTATATATGGATGGATTATCGATTAAACGCGTGTTTCGACACTTTCAAAGCAGCATCTTCAGACAAATGTAAATTAATATTAAAATTATTGATAAAATAACATAGCAACAATGTGGAAACTATACATGACATAATAAAAAAAGCAACTAGATTTAAATAAGTTTCAACAGAACTAAGTAGATAACAAATACAAATACAAATTTCTTTATTGTACTTGAATTAAAACAGTCATTGCTTAGTACAACAGCGTTATTACAGAAAAAAAATTCGCAAAGACAAAACAAACGCACAGTAAGTCAACAAAACACCGACAACAGTGGGAGTCGAGGCACCAGAGACACTGAAGACATCAGGTGGTCACCATCAGCGAGGGATTACAATTTTATGAGAAAGATGGATCAAAGATAAAGCGTTTTAGGTATTATAATATCAGACTGTAGGTAGGGATGGGGGTTGGGGGTGGAAGGCAGTATACAAGAGGTTCCATTTCCGTGAGGTGTTTTCGGAGATATGCTATGAACGCTGAGAACCCAACAGTTGCAGGATCTATTTTGAAGTGGTTCAGGTATTTGATAGATGCGTACGTGAAAGTCCTTTCTGAAGACGACAGATGGTGTGTAGGAGATTTGAACAAATTTAACCTGGTACTGTAGTGATGGGTGAATTGGAAAGGTAAAACCACGTATTTGGTAAAACTTTATTCCTGAATTTTGTGGATCAGTTAGAGTAGAGAGAAGACGTACAAAGCAGACAGGGTAAGAAGTCCAAGCCGCCTGAAATCGCTTCTGCAACTGCTGCACGGAGAAGCCTGCCAGGATCCTAATCACGCTCTTTTGAAGATGAAAAACTCTTCGTAGAGATCTCTCAGACCTACCCCAGACGGCCACCCCATAGGACATGTGGCTGATCAAATGCTCATAATAAGCATAGAAAAGAACCTCATGGGACATCGTGTCCTGAAGGCGTCTGAGAAGGAAGCAGACGTTAGCAAGACGCCGGCACAAATGATCTGTGTGAACCGGGCAGTTTAGGTTCTGGTCGATGTGGAAGCCCAAAAACCTCACGATCATAGTACAGATTCTTCAGAATCTTCTCAGTTGTTGATATCAACAAGAAAACCAAGTAGTGGAGAGCGATATGTGTCTAGTTGTTCATTTATGACTGTGTATTATTGATTATGTAAATGTCTGTTGATATCTAGAAATTCAAAGAATTTAACTCAAAATAATGATCAGAGTGATTAAGTAATTCAATTATCTATACAGGGTTACTGGTAACTGGATACATTCCTTTGGTGATCTGATAAAACAAGAGGTAAGGAGTAAATTAACCCCAACATGCACTATACAAAACTCAATAGATTTTGAGATATTTCGATTTTCAACTTTTCTTAAAAAAATGGTTTCAGATGTCTTGAAATGTAATTTTCAAAAAATCTACTTTAACTTTTTGATTTTTTTTTTTTGCTGGAATACTTGTCCAATACTATGCTTCCTTCTGGAATAAAAAATATCCTGAGGTATTTCGATTGTGTGAAAATTTCAAAGAAAAATTTTCACAAACAATTTTTTTTTAATAAGATTTAAAAGTTTTTACAAGTTATTTTCGCAAAAATTGTCAAGGCACCTTGCGTACAAATTGTTTTAAAAACTTCCCTAGTGTAGTAGCTATCTAACAAGGTACGAATCTTGTACAAGAATAACAGAATCTCCCCGCTATGTACCGTTACCGAGGAACAAATCCTTAAGTCGGGACGTTTTAAAAAAAAATACTGCCCTGAACCGGGGTCTTAAAATTCTCGGATCCGGCCCATCTTCAATAGGTCGTATTTGGGGGTCACGAGCTTCGTCCCTACCAAGTTTCGTGCCGATCGGTAAAACTTTCAGACACTTAGAGTGGCTATTACTAGGCTATTCCCGAAAAATCCCGAAATTCCCGAAAAAATGACACTTCCCGGGAACGGATCCCGCTCATTTTCAATAGGCATCGTGCCACGGTGCGCCTCTTCAATCGAGCCAAATTTCAACTTTCCCACATGAAAACTGGCGGCTCTAGAGTGTTTCCTAGCAAAGTCACAGACAGACAGACCGACAGACAGACATTTTTCGGACACAAGAATACGTATACTTACGAAACTTCTGTGACTTTGCTAGGAAACACTCTAGAGCCGCCAGTTTTCATGTGGGAAAGTTGAAATTTGGCTCGATTGAAGAGGCGCACCGTGGCACGATGCCCATTGAAAATGAGCGGGATCCGTTCCCGGGAAGTGTCATTTTTTCGGGAATTTCGGGATTTTTCGGGAATAGCCTAGGAAACACTCTTAGTGTCTGAAAGTTTTACCGATCGGGACGAAACTTGGTAGGGACGAAGCTCGGGACCCCCAAATACGACCTGTTGAAGATGGGCCGGATCCGAGAATTTTAAGACCCCCGTTCAGGGCCGTATTTTTTTTAAAACGTCCCGACTTAAGGATTTGTTCCTCGGTAACGGTACATAGCGGGGAGATTCTGTTATTCTTGTACAAGATTCGTACCTTGTTAGATAGCTACTACACTAGGGAAGTTTTTAAAACAATTTTTACGCAAGGTGCCTTGACAATTTTGCGAAAATAACTTGTAAAAACTTTTAAATCTTATTTAAAAAAAATAGTTTGTGAAAGTTTTTCTTTGAAATTTTCACACAATCGAAATACCTCAGGGTATTTTTTATTCCAGAAGGAAGCATAGTATTGGACAAGTATTCCAGCAAAAAAAAATCAAAAAGTTAAAGTAGATTTTTTGAAAATTACATTTCAAGACATCTGAAACCATTTTTTTAAGAAAAGTTGAAAATCGAAATATCTCAAAATCTATTGAGTTTTGTATAGTGCATGTTGGGGTTAATTTACTCCTTACCTCTTGTTTTATCAGATCACCAAAGGAATGTATCCAGTTACCAGTAACCCTGTATTTTTTGGTGTTAAAGTATGATTGCAGTCTATGGTGCTATAAATATTCCTTTTTCATTTGCTTTATTTCCAAATTTTAATTTGTATTTATAAACTTTAGTTGTTTCATATCCAACACTTTGTATTCTTGTTAAGCTATGCATTTGAAATTTAAATATAACCGCTCCACATCACATCACACAGTATGAAATGTATACTAATCCCTATAAATAAGGAGTATATATCAGCAGGGAAAAGAGTTGACATGAAAAAATAATGAAAACAGAGGCACTCATCCAGATAACACGAAGGAGGTGTCAGATTCTGTCCGCTTCACCATTAGATCGTAAAATTTAATTATATGATTTCGAAATAGTAATCGTCTGCAACTGGGCAGTGAATTTCAGTCAATGTTATTCCTATTTATGGACACATCTATAGGCTCATTTTCATCATAAGATCATTATGTAATTTCAGTGGGCACGCACAGTCTATGATTTCAAGAAGATCTCAGTACTCAAAGATCAAGCAATAGTTAATAGGCATAAAGTATAAACCTTAAAGAACATCTCAGTAAAGAGCACAGCTTGTAGAACAACCTCTTGAGGTACTCAGCGTATAGCGTTTCTCCGACTTTCGGTACGTCTCTCTCTCTTGATTTCTCTTTTTTTAGTTTTTTGTTGTTTCGATTTCTCTATTTCTCTTTTTTTCGATCTCTCTTTATGTCTCGGTGTCTTTCTCTATCTTTATCTCTAACTCGAACAAGCTATCCTCTGACAAAACAAAAAATCGTAAAAATAATATAACTAGACGTAAGTGCTGTGGACACTGGACAGACTACTAAGGAACACCACTGAATGTACATATATTTTTATTTATCTGATTACCAATGAGAAAGAGAATATCCTTATAGTTAGAAATATGGTAACAGAAATGCCTTATATCTGTCAAATGGAAGAGAAGCAGGTTTTTATACAGGGTGAGTATACCTAAGATGGAAAGCTTGATTACACCTACGCACCGTAAAGACGGAATGAACCAAAATGTACTGCAAATGGGAGTCCAAAGTGCAGTTTGTAAAGTTATTCCAGCTACACAGGGTGCACCTGACCTATATCCTTCGCTATATTGCTATCTCCTAACGCTAACAGATACAGAGTCGGTTAAACAAGTCCAAAGAAGCGCAATTTTGTGGCCATCTCGAATCAGTCAAGACATACAAATCATCTGAGACCGTTCCTGAAATATCCTGAAAAACTGAAAAATCGAGATTTCTTATTTTTGTCATATCTTTCTTATTATTGGAAATTAATAAATAATTTTTTTTAGGCTTACATAAATCGTCAAGAGTTACCCATCTGTCATTACAAAAATTTTCAAGGTCGACTAGATCCAAGAGTTTTCACAGTCAACTTTCGTTTTTCTTATGGCCGCCATATTATTTTTTTTATGTCGTTCGATATGAAAAAAAATGGATACCAAAAATTAATAAACTTCAAAAATAAAAAATTCTAAAATTTGTATCTTTTTTCAAAGAAAAATCTAAAAAAAATTGTCGAAAAACGTCAACATTGTTAAAATCCGAAACAGTGCTTGCCTTATGGTTTTTTAATTTCTCTGTCGTTTTTTTTTTAATTAAGAATAAAAAATTTTTTAATTTATTTTTTGAAGCTTAACAATTTTAAGTTTTTATGATTTTTTTATACCGAACAACATAAAAAACAATATGGCGGCCATAAGAAAAACGGGAGTTGGCTATGAAAACTCTGGGATCTATAGTCGGCTTTGAAAATTTTTGAAATGTCAGATGGGTACCTCTTGCTGACTTATGGAAGCCCACAAAAACTATTTAGGTATTAATCTCCAAGAATAAAAAAGATATGGCAAAAATAAGAAATCTCGATTGTTCAGTTTTTTCAGGATCTTTCAGGAACGGTCACAGATAGCCCTGCATCTCTTAGCGTTAAGGAGATAGCAATATACAGAAGGGTGTATGGTGAAGCCTGTATAGGATGTCCCAATACTTCTGTACGCCATGCAACTTTGTTAACTGAAATAGAACATCCTGTATATTATTAAATTATCATATTGTTTGAGAAAAGTTAAGAAGAATGTTTTTTAAAGTTGAAGTGTGTAATGCGTAATTTATGAGTTATAAACAAATGAAAATCTCGATTTGCAATTTGAAAATCAGCTTTATATTGGAGAAGGCTCAAGTAGAGGAAAACGGTTTACCTATACATATTCCTATCTTTACTTTTCATTTGGTACTCTATCATGTAACTTAAATTTTTATACAGGGTGATGAAAATTAGCCGTTTTTTCATCACCCTGTATAAAAATTTCATCCTCACAATGGGATACCGCATGAAAAATTAAGATATAGGTACCTACATGTAAGCCATTTTCCGATATCTTGAGCCTTCCCCAATAAAAGCTGCTTTGAAAATTGAAAATAGAGTTTTTAATTTGTTTATAACCTCTATTACTATTCCTTCTATATCTTTAAAGATGTAGGTGTAATTAAGCTTTCCGTCTTAGTTTACTCACCCTGTATACTTTGAGTCCCCTTCTCAAAATCTAGGTTCTCATGCCTCTAGGTTCTTTGGCATCTAAAAAATGTGGAATAATTATTTTCTTCCAACTTTATTATTGTCAGGATCAGATCTCTATCATAATGCTAGATCTCTAAACATAATTCTCCGATATACCTACCTATGTACGATATGTTAACGAGATGTTTGTTATTTGACATTCCTCAGAAAGGTGCATTGTGGAAAAGAGCTTTACTTTTTGATAAAATACATAATAACGAATCATTTGAGCCCAATTTTGTTTACGCGGCTGATTTTTTTGTTGTTCTAGAGGTTACGTCGAGGAGCAAATTAGAAAAAAATTTAATTTTCCCCCAATTAAGGGCTTACCTAGTAGCCCTCCCAGTAATTTTCTTTAAAATTGTAGAAGTTTTTTGAAATCGCTTGCTGCATCGCGCTACACTCCTACTCAACATGACGAATTTTGAGAAGGGGACTCGATCTTACTCGATTTATATAAAACCTGCTTCTCTTCCATTTGGGAGATACAAGGTATTTTTGTCATCATCTCTCTAACTGTTATCACCTAGGCCATTTAGTCTATTCATCCTTCCAAGATATTGGATTCCAAGACCTTCATTAGCCGCTTCATCGAGTCATTCGGTTTTTCGAACGTCTCTCTCTCTCTCTCTCTGCCTATGTCTCTTTGTCTCTCTCTCTCTCTGTCTTTGTCTGCGCTCTCTGTCTCTCTCTCTCTTTATCTCTCTCTCTTTATATCTCTCTTTCTCTGTCTTTGTCTGTCTGTCTGTTTGTCTGGCTGTCTGTCTGTCTGTCTGTCTGTCTGTCTGTCTGTCTGTCTATCTGTCTCTCGCTCTCTCTTTCGCTCTCCCTCTCTCTTTGATAAATTATCATTTACTGAAGACTGTGTTAGATTTTAAGATTATTTTTTTTAGTTTTCCTGTCAAAAAGGTAGAGAGGACCTTGAGCCCTATTTTTGTAACAGGTTAATAAATAAAGCAGCAATCGTTCTCTCTCTCTCTCTCTCTCTGTCTGTCTTTCTGATATTTTATTAATATGCATTTCTGATATTGTTCTGCTGAACATCAACTCTGTTCTGACGATTTCTGATGTTAATAATTATTATAGTCAATGATTTACAGCAGCTAAGATTAGAAAATATTTTAGAAGTGGTTATCCTTATCTACAAGAAGACAAAGTCATTGACATTGTTAAGAAGGTTGATGAAGCTATCAGCTATACTATAACTGAAAAAATTATAAACGATTGCTATAGAATAAAATCAAAAATAATTCACAACAGCCGGGCATAATTTCTGTATCCTTTGCTAGACATATTGATAAGCAGGGATTTTATTCAGCGGCTTGAAGGAAAAGGAATCTTAGTGTGCGTGATGTTGTTTTTTTTTGTTTGAAGACCCAAATAGAATTTTTAATAATAATTGCCTCACATCACATATGAAAACAGCAAACTCCCTAATGCTTGTCAGAAGCTCAAGTGAACCAACAACTTCAGATTCGTCTGAGTTAGGTCGGGACGGATTTTCATTCGGAAAAATGAAGAATCAGAAAGGATTCATGTACGAAAATCTATTTAGACAGCAACGACTAACTGACAATGATCCGGATGATGATGTGGATTATGCGGAATTAAAGAAATTTAATATTAAAGCGCTATCTTGCTGGGAGTTTTCGGTTGATTTCAGGTGCACAGGAGACTATTTGTATGTTCAACACTAATGTTCTCCATAATGTTACACTAAACTTCGATAGGTCGGGTCTGTAACTGACAGATTCCATTTCCCTTGCAGAATAGACTTGAACGTGTAAAGTTGTAATTATATTAGATTAGATAAATTACTATATAGCGTATACAGGCTGTCCCATAATATGTGGGCAATCTCCCGGATTTGGGTAAATTTCGTAAAAATAAATTAAAAAATAGTTGTAAAATTATTTCCTCAGAGACACCCCTACAAAGATATTAGCTGTTGAAGTTGAGGGTTGAAAATCAATTTTTTGCAATAACTTTTTTATTTCTTGAACGATTTTGATAATTTTTGGTTTTATTTTGTATTATTTGGGACTGTTTAGAATAGTGTTTCATAATCTTTGGTAGCACATACATAGACCTCGGGATGGCATAACCCCCTCATTCACTTGAAAGAAAACAATAAAAATAATAATTTTACAGTTTTTTAAGGTTAATTTTCTTTTTATTTGATATTTTTTGCATAAAAAATGTCTCTTTATTTATTTCGATAGAGCGAACCGTTATCGAGATAAACGTCCTTCTAATAGTTGATGCGTCGCAGGAACTTTCTAAATTTCAAGTAAATTTTAACAAGATGGCTGACCTTTGACAGTAAATTGAGCAGGAAACAAAACAATAACTTAATTAAATACACGTCAAATAGTGTCAAAGATTTCATTTCATGCAGATTCAATTCTAACTGATTTTAAAATGAGTTACGCACAAACGCTGAATACGCAGAAAATCAGTTAGAATTAAATCTGCATGAAATGAAATATTTGACACTGACGTGTATTTTATTAAGTTATTGTTTTGTTTCCTACTCAATTTACTGTCAAAGGTCAGCCATCTTGTTAAAATTTACTTGAAATTTAAAAAGTTCCTGCGACGCATCACCTATTAGAATGGCGTTTATTTCGATAACGGTTCGCTCTATCGAAATAAATAAAGATACATTTTTTATGTAAAAAATATCAAATAAAAAGAAAATTAACCTTAAAAAACTGTAAAATTATTATTTTTATTGTTTTCTTTCAAGTGAATGAGGGGGTTATGCCATCCCGAGGTCTATGTATGTGCTACCAAAGATTATGAAACACTATTCTAAACAGTCCCAAATAATACAAAATAAAACCAAAAATTATCAAAATCGGTCAAGAAATAAAAAAGTTATTGCAAAAAATTGATTTTCAACCCTCAACTTCAACAGCTAATATCTTTCTAGGGGTGTCTCTGAGGAAATAATTTTACAGCTATTTTTTAATTTATTTTTACGAAATTTACCCAAATCCGGGAGATTGCCCACATATTATGGGACACCCTGTATATGACAAGTCTTCCAGGCATGTCTTATAGCAGGTGATGAAAGCTGCCTCAGACTCTCACGTTCTCACATATTGAGTTGTATCAAGAGTAGTTTGGACAGAGTACTCAAGTGATTCAAAAATTAACGCAATATGTATTAAATAAAGTTAAATAAATAAGTAAATATAATGAATAATAAAATATTAAAAAAATATATTATAAAATTGAATAATGAATAATAATAAAAAATAAATAAAGTTTTGGGAATACAGTCAATTCTCAATTATTCTCAAAGGAATTAGGTGAAAACGTGCTGGAGCTAACTTAAAAGGCCCAAAACTGACTTTCTGTATATCGAAAACAGGGATGAGTTGAAACGAATTATTAGTTTAATTTTTACATACCAGTGCTTGTTAGAAGTCCTGTTCCTAACCAGGGCTTGATAAAGTCATAAATATAGGACTTGTCGATATATTTGGTGCTGCTGAGTAAATCTCCAACAACGTCGGCATTATTTGTAATCACCACTGGTTGTGCATAGACTGTCCAAATTCTAACCACACCACCAAATCTGTCGTGGAATTCGTACAACGTTTTAAATATTTCTGGAAAGATATTCAGAATTAAGAATAATTTTCTATCCCATCGTATATCATCGCAAGATCATTATTATTATTAACAGTACATCATTCTACCTAATACCTATACATTTTAGATTCGGGAACTCATCATATCTTGCTGTCAGAGTACCTAAGGTGTTTATGAACGGAAGGAGCTATATTTCTCTCAAGTAGAGATTTCTAATTTTCAAAACACCCCTATAGCTTTATCTATCAAGATTACTGCCCGAAATTTTTTAATCTTGTAGAACTTATGGAGGACCTTCCATTTTGTTTAAAGAGTATCCTAGAGTAGTTGTCTTTCTTCTACTTCTAAATTTCTTCCTTCCTTAAAACTTCCTTCAATATTCGAAAAAGCCCGTTCTAGGCCTCGCATTTCAGGTCGCGCAGTTTTCAGTCTAGTGGAGACTGAATTTTTTGTGAAAATAAGATATCCATAAGAAGTGGTCTCGTATTGCATATGAGAAAAATCTTTCGATGCTTTTTAAAATGGATTATTTAGATTTTTTCCAAATTGGTATTTTTTCAACAGTGGTAGGTATATCAAGATGGGAACTAACTGTGAAACTAAATTAACGAGATGGAAAGAACTTTTTACGAATTTTAAAATAGTAAAAAAAAATGTTTAAATTAGTTAGCTAGTAACTTGTAAAAAGGGGGCAACAATGGTAATTTTATATATCCACTTTATGGCATGTTTTTAAAGGAATTGTACTGAAATTTTTACAGTAAAGTGTACCAATTTGATAATGATAGCGCCATGAAAAATTTCAGAAAGCCAGTTTCAAAAATGGCGAAAAATTTATTACTTATATATTTACGTTAGACTATCAAAAAAAAGTCAGAATGTCAAGCAATGTCAATACAACAACTCTCAAATTGAAACTTCAAATAATAGAGGAGCTGATTGAGAAAATAAAAAATTGAAACTTAGAGGCCCTTATTCAGAAAATAAAAATTGGAGTTTTTCAGTTATTTCGAATATTTTAGAACGGTCACAGATATACAAAACATCTTCGCGGATTTCATTGGGCCATAAAATGGCTCGACCTTTCTTTACTTTATCACCTTTGTATCTTTTTACATTTACTAGATAAGTAACTATACCCATAGCGAGCTTTAAGAAAAGAGACACTTGTATAGGGTCCCAATTTCAAGACTTTACCATAGGCTAATAGCATAATTCATGGGAAAAAAGGAATTTGCAGATTGCTACTTCAAATGCTGACCTATAGAGGGTTGAAAGTGCTATACCAAGTGAAAGATAGCATAAATCATACCACAATTTTTTTCAGAATTCGGTTTGAATTATTCTTTTTTCACTTGGTAAATTATAATTTACTGTTAACAGTGTCACTAACTAAAGATCACATTTTTCGCCACTTGCCAGGTTATGCAATAATTCGAAAACGGTTGAAAATCTCAAAATTCTTGTTTGAGAATTTTTTTCCGTTCAAAAAACATGTCCCTCTACCAACTTTTCACGATCTAGTCCATGAAAATTAAAAATAACTAATACTCGCGGTGGTTTAAATTCTAATTTTTACCTTGCATTTTAGAGTTTTTTATTTCGTATAAGGACATTTAAACGATTTTGCTGTATCTTCAACCGTTTTCGAGTGATACTCAGGATAGTGCCAGAAAGCGTGGTGTGATCTTAAGTTAGTCACACTGCTTACAGTAAATGTTCAAACAGAACTTTGGAAAAATCTGTCGTCACTTATATGGTATGCTGAATTCTTTTGTGTTTCATTAGGTATACCATTTTTACCCTTCTACACAATGGGAAGCGGCGATTTGAAAAATTTATAGCTTCCCATGCACTATCCTTTGATCAGTCTTGAAAGTGGTGACCCTGTATATGTATAATATGATGATGGGTTAATGTTTAGGAGATAATTTCAGCGATTGGTCAATTATACAGTATGTCCCCGGATCGACTTTAAAAGAGGAAAAACTTTTTTGTTTTTGATTTCTCAGAAAATTTCACTCTTGATGATCTGGCCTGCTTGATTTCAAATCCCCAAAACAAAAGTTACTTTTTACATAACTCAAACGGTTCTTGAGATAATATATTTTTTCTTCAATAATTGGACTTAAATTTTTTTTCGTAATTTTTAGACGTAAGCTTTGTAAGATGATTTAATTGAAAAACAACACTGACAGCAGCTGTCAAATCTAACAAATCACTTGAACTGCAAATTAATCTACTGTATGAAAGTAGATATTATTGTAGCTCGCATTGAAATCTGTGCAGAAAAAGGAAGAGCATTATTCGAATAGAAAATTAATAGTTGTCCTTTTTGAGAATTTCATTTCATGTTACGATTATTTGAATTTCTTCAGAAAAAATTAAATTACATAATAATATGAAAAAAATTCCAATTATTGAAGAAAAAATATATTATCTCAAGAACCGTTTGAGTTATGTAAAAAGTAACTTTTGTTTTGGGGATTTGAAATCAAGCAGGCCAGATCATCAAGAGTGAAATTTTCTGAGAAATCAAAAACAAAAAAGTTTTTCCTCTTCTAAAGTCGATCCGGGGACATACTGTATACCTATTACGGGGTAATTAAGTTCATTATAACTATAATTGAAAAGCAAAGGGTATCGCACTCCTCCTGATATATTGGAAGACCTGCGAGTACGAATCATTAACGTATGTCGCAAAGTGATACCAGTATTTCCATGCTAGACTCACTAGTTTGGAGGTAGCGGACATAATTTCCAGCGTTTACTTGAAAAATACGGTCTGTTTTTAAGTAAAAACGATTTATTTTTTGCATCTGAAAACGAATTTTTGGTATTTCAAGGCTCCATACCATCTACAGTAATGGATCGATTTTCAAAAACGAAGCAGCAAAATGTAGAGAATCGAGAACTCTGTTCATTGAGGCATCACTTGACCCCCATCTCTATTTGAAAAAAATTGAAGAATGACACCGCCGGCTTAGGGGGTTGAAGGTATTGCAATGATTTTTGGGTCAAAAGATGTTGGGTATGCCATTTTTACCCTTCTACACAATGGGAAGCGGCGATTTGAAAAATTTATTGCTTCCCATGCACTATCCTTTGATCAGTCTTGAAAGCGGTACCCCATTGCAAACAAACTTGACAGGTTTCTGGATTTTTTCGAAAAGTACATTCCTTGGCAGTTGTGCCTTACGCTACTTTTCGATTATCCATCCTGTATATATTATATATATGACAACATTACCTGATAGGTACTTTGTATTGTTTTTACCTGAAATTACTAAGCAAAGATACAGAATTTCCCTGTTTTACCAAGATCCTCAATTTAATCATTAAAGTAACATTCTGCCCCACAGAAAAGAAGATACCTATCTGCACTTATTAAAAAAAGTCTAAGAATTTAAATGGGTAACTGTTTTAATAACTTGAAGTTGTCGTAAAGAAGATGACTCCACAATTATCACTTGATGATGTGCTTGATCTTCAGAAATAATGGAACAGTGATCAGATTTAGCGTTAATTTTTTTACTGCAGATAGCACTTTTTCGTCGTGATTTTTTTTTTAGCAGCATCGTGATGGACCAACGGGAGCGAGCGGCATTACGGCGATCTTTAAGATGATTTTTTATTATTGAGAACAAATGTTACCTAACACTAAATCCCTACTAAAGATTAAATCTGGTCTTTTAAACGGGCATAAATAAAATACTGTTCAGTTAATAAAAATAATAATAATAATTATTATTATTAGGGTTTAATGTCAGCCACTCCCCAGTAGTCAGCCATTTAGAGATTAATTTGATTCAAATATCCTTCAAAGAATCATTTGTTAGAGAAGATTTCCCGCCGAGAACTACAAACCTTTTCAAAATTTGAACAAATTTGAACCATAAAGCCCTATTGAAGTCCTATTTGAACCATTTCAGTGGGTGAGATTTATGTGGACATGAAACCACCTGTATTCGATTTTTTCAGACATTTAAAAAATATAATAATATACAGGGTGTTCCTGTTAAAATAACGAAGTAGGTGTCAACTTCCGGTATTTCCGGAAGTGCCGCCATCTTGAAAATATTTTCATTGAATTTCTCGTGATCACTTATGTTTGGAAATTTTTTATTTTGATGTTCTAGGCCCATTAGTTTCCGAGATATAGCCGGTGGCCAGCCTTAAGCAGACACCCTGTATACATAAATGTACTTATAATGTATAATAATAATTATACCTAATTTATATAATTATCATATTATTATTATTATTATAATTTGTTTGGTAATAATTACATACTTCTGCATGCATATGGGAAAAACGTTCATTTTTTATTTGTCAGAAAAATTGCAAAAGCAGTGCAGAAGAATCTACAGTGTGTAACAGCCAAATGGAATAAATTCGATAATAAATAAATGGAGACATGTTAGAAAAAACGCTCGGACACGTCGACTGGTATTTTTTGTTGCCCTTTTTTTTCAACAAATACTTTTTATACAGGGTGTCATGTAACAGTGGTCAATACCATCTTTCTTATTTCAAATCTAGTACCCTGTATATTATTCGATTTTTGAATTCTTCAGATCATTTTAGACATATTTCATGTACAATCTATATCTATCTTCACCTGTTTCAGAAATATTGAGTGTTTTCAAATTTATTGCAAAAATCAACATTATAACCCAGCAGGACCGGTAAAATAAACAGCTCGTAAACAGACCGGGGAAATCTATTTATTTTTTTTTTTCAGTCGATGGAGTCGGACCTTCCCTGTCTTTTGGCATGTGTCTTAGGTTGGGTCATAGTGAGGGGGAGGGGGGGGGGGGCACGCTTTTAAAATTTACCTGAAAATGAATTTTATCGGAAAAACGGGTATATCTGAGCCGGATTAGATCTGACAAAAAAATTATGGTATCGAAAATTGAATAGCTTGACTAAACACGGAAGTTCGTTCCGACCTGAACCCTTTAGCTCAACTGGTTCGCAAAATATTGCGATATTAAGGGTGCAAAAATGAATAAAAATTTAACTGACTTTTGCTCAGCAGGTGGTGGAGTTAGGGCGTCAATTTTTTGGGGGTGGTGGGGAGGTGGTGGGCCAATTAGGAGGGGAGATATGGGGGTGAGAAGAAAAATACGGAAACGCTCGTAAAAAGTTTATTTATTGAGCTACAGAGACCAGGCACCGCTCATTTTCTTCGTTTTTTTATCTACTAACCGGTAGTCATGGCAAAAAAAATATATTTTCGCAAATGCGCGCCTGGCGCGCAATTTAAAATAAAGTCATTTTTTTCTCGCGTTTTTGGGGCAAGATGGCGGCACATTTAAAAATGGCGAAAGAATATGTTTTCTTTGTCCAACTTTGTTTTTTTTAATGGGACACCCCATATATTATTGCATTTTCAGATTGTCTGAGAAAATGTAATAACAATGGTGCTTAATGTTGCAGTTTAAATAGAGTAGGCGATGAGTTACAAACAACTGAAAATGGCTCAAGATATCTGAAAACGGTTTACATATCCCTATGTTAACTTTTCTTCTAGTATCCTACTGCATAGTTGAAATGTTTATACAGGGTGAACAAAAATCTGATAATTTCGTCACCCTGTATAAACATTTCAACTCCATAATAGGATACCTCTTTAAAAGTTAAAATAGAGACATGTAATCCGTTTTTTGATATCTTGAGCCGTTTTTGTTGGAAATGGCTTCAAAGTTGGAAAATTGCGATTTTCACTTCTTTGTAACTCATCGCCTATTCTATTTAAACTGCAACTATAAGTACCATTGTTATTACTTTTTCTCAGACAATCTGAAAATGCAATAATACAGGGTGTGCCAAGATTTCTTTATCAAAGGATATCCGCGTTATTTCAAAAAATAAACAAATGAAATTCGGGAAATTTCAACCACAACCCTAAGGCTTTGCAGCTGCACCCTCAATGCCCCTTTACGCCTTTCCACCCCTAAGTAATCATCCCCTACTTTTTTTTTCAAATGACACCCCCATATTTTTTTTTTTGCTCGACAGGATTGTTGACTTCTTTCTGAATACAATGTCACACGATTTTTTAAATCGAGACATATCTAGCACGCCGAAAACAATATAATATCATAACAAACGAGGGTTGTCAAGGAGTTGTAATTGTTTGTTTTTTGTGTTAATGTTTCCTCCAACCACCTTAACTAGTAATACTGGTGTTACTGGTATAGGCGTTAATAATAATAATTGCTTCTGTGATTTTAATGTCATATTAAATGTTAATTGTTATTCCTTGACAACCCTCGTTTGTTATGATATTATATTGTTTTCGGCGTGCTAGATATGTCTCGATTTAAAAAATCGTGTTACATTGTATTCAGAAAGAAGTCAACAACCCTGTCGAGCAAAAAAAATATTGGGGTGTCATTTGAAAAAAAAGTAGGGGATGATTACTTAGTGATGGAAAGGCGTAAAGGGGAATTGAGGGTGCAGCTGCAAAGCCTTAGGGTTATGGTTGAAATTTCCCGAATTTCATTTGTTTATTTTTTGAAATAACGCGGATATCCTTTGATAAAGAAATCTTGGGACACCCTGTATATGGGGTGTCCCATTCAAAAAAACAAAGATGGCACTTTCCTTTCCCCATTTTTAAAGTCGAGCTTTTTCTAATGGGCGCGATAAAAGAATTACCCTGTATACATCATTAAAATCAATAGGAATATTAATTAATAATAAAAATAAAAAACTACATTCCTATTCTAATCTTTAGGTTATTAAAGGAATTTATTTTAAACGCAAAGTTTTAAGTAGACTCATTATTTTTCTACACTTCAACTTACCAACAAGATTATATCCAAAAGAAAAAGTGTTCCCTATGATTGGAAGAGATAAAGGTCCAGGAAGCTCGTCTATTATTTTAAACTTTCTGAATGATATTTCGTTTATTATCGCAAAGGTAAGAAATAACACGAAAAACACTATAGAAATTTCTATGAGAACCATCTTTTCGTTTTGCTGAGTTTAGTCACACTGGATCTTGACCTACGAATCCTAAAATACTTTCCCATTCTTCGTCTGTATTTATACCTGGTAATTGATAATTTTTATTCTTAAGTTAACAATAATTATTGTTGTGTCGACATTGAGCCTAAGATAATAATAATAATGATACGTTCAATGATCATTACTTGAACATTGGCATGCTCAGATAAGATGTGCATTTTTTCATTATATCGTGTGAGCACATGAAAAAAAGTGACCTAGGCAGCCTTTGGAAAAGTAAATCATGTCTGAGAGTTAATCCGTAAAACTGTATAATGAAAGATAATTTCTCATTGTTTACAGTTTTACAGATTCAATCACTACTTACATATTTTTCTCCAAAACTTACTTTAATTATTATAGGTACGTTTTTAGACAGCCGTCAAATAATGTTGACATTTTTTCATCAATATGCGAATGAAAAATGACACATTATTATTATCTACCCGGCAGCGTGCATGAAGTCTTGGATTTATTTCATTAGCAACAAAGCAACAATCAACTTTCTACCAAATAAAAATTTTCGTTGCTTCATTTTTTTTTTTAAGGGGGAGCATCGGTCACACCGGTAATATGGGTTTGGAGCCTCTTGCTCATACACCCAGCCTCAAGTATGTCAAACAAATAGTAGAACGGACAACACAAGACACCCAGAGTCTTCATCGAGAATCGAACTCAGTCCGCCGGGTCCAGTGATTCAGTAGACCCAGCAGACCGCCCACTGAACCACTCGGCCACCTGGTGTGCTCTACCTGCTTCATTTTTATGCTTTGTATTTCGACATTTTCGCTTATTTCGATAAGCTATCTGAAAAGTGTTGTATGCATCTCGAGCTTGAAATTATGGTGCTCTCCAAAGAGTTTTTATCTTGATTCTAGTCTTGACAAAAAAGCTCTCATTCTCAAGCGCCAAAGTTCAATTCCGCTCACTGGATACATAAATAATTATATCGTTGTTTTTTAGGATAATACGTGTTTTTTTTTGACATATCAATCAGACGTTTCAAAACTTTTTCGAAATGTAGTCAAGTCATTATATCAAAAAAATTTACCTGGAATAAGAAAAATTTCGTTGTCGATCTTTCTTGTTCTACCCGTTACTGGGTTACTGGTAATCTAAATTCAAAATGGCGACCAGATGCGAGGTGCGCATCAATCCGCCATTTTGAACTGAATGATATTATTTATTTGCTTATCTTTAATAACTCGGCTATCTTGTAGGAAATTCAATTTCCTCCAAGTTTAGTTTCTGTCATTTTTACACACAAAAAAAAAATTGAAAATGGCCAAATTATATTCAACAAAAACATATTTTCATAAAATTCAAAATGGCGGACTGATGCGCACCTCGGATCTATAATAATAATAATATCATCTCTCTTTATTTTACAAAAAATTATCAGGTCGCCCCATTTTGAATTTAGACTACCTGTGTGACCTGAATTTAGAAAAAAAACAATTATTTTTACGTGATCTACATGCTGAATTTGGAAACATATAAACTTTAACACCCTGTAGGTATATCATAACTGATAAGGATGCACAGTATAAGTATCAGGTGTACCTATTGATTTGTTTTTCATATTTATCTACTACATTGCATGTACCAAGATGCACTCGATCCAAGATGTTTTCAATTATGGTAATTACGAAAAATACAACAGTTTTTAGTGATTGAATAATATACTGTCTCTTTATGAAGTACACAAACATTAATGATTATTGTATCTATATACTAAGTACACAGACAATTCCAAGTTTCTTAAAACATTTAAGACTATCAATTAAAACTTTACGATAT
This sequence comes from Malachius bipustulatus, assembly GCA_910589415.1. Classification (NCBI taxonomy): domain Eukaryota; kingdom Metazoa; phylum Arthropoda; class Insecta; order Coleoptera; family Melyridae; genus Malachius; species Malachius bipustulatus. Next base: position 33,103,201 of record OU342630.1, read on the forward strand.
ATGCAGAGGTTACGTATCGCGCCTACGATATCTGCATAATAATCCCCTTCATTAGGAAAATTAACCAAACTCATCAAAATGTCCCTCTATCTATCCCGACCCACAGATCATGGAAAAGTACTTTTCCAAAATTCACCTCCACGGTCCTATAGGACCGGGTGTTTTTTTTTAGTGGTCTATATTAAAATACAGCAGGGTGGCCTTAAACGGCGAACACGATATACAGGATGTTGTAGAGGATGCTCAGAAATGCCTACTGTAAATTTAAAACAAAAATGGTTTCCTCGATTTCTTTACCGAGATATATTATGTCCCTTTTCTAAAATTGAAATCAAAATAGCAGTTAACTTTAAACAACCTCCACTGACAAAGCACATGTTTTGACATAACTATTACGATAGTGTTTGTTTTTTAAGTTGTTTATCATCGGTAACGGAATTACAAGCAGCAATCAAAGTCTACCTATTCCCTGAGTTCAACAAACCCTTTCAATGTGGCATCGTTATTCGAATTCGAGCTCAACAATGCAACTAAAATAGATTTTGAATAATATTATCGAATATGTATCCGCGCAACGATAATAGTTTTAAACTTTGTTGGACTTGACATTTCATATGTTTCCATAGTGTCATTTTACTGAGTAATTGAGTATTATATAGACCTGCATACTATTTTTCCTCCCAAAGAAGGGGTATCCAGTATAGTGTTGTGACTTTTTTTTCCACAAAATCTTCTTAAGGGAGCCATACTGGAGAAAATAGTGAATGAACTTAAAATCTTTTATCCACAATGGATGTCCACAGTGGCGATGTCCGCCATTTCGGAATCACCCTGAACCAAAAAAGCTAATGATCTCAAATTTTGGTAACCGCCGTTAGTGCCTAGGATCTATCGAGGGGGAATATTTTTAAAATGGCGACTCTTTCGAGTATACCAGAAATAGCTACCATGCACTTTTGTTATTTTATATGAGACACCTCATTTTCATATTATCAAAAAATATCCAATTGGGATGCTTTTCGTAGTTGGAGTTTAAAATCGTTAGTTTGACGGTTACAAAGAAATGAAAATCCTAATTTTATTCTTTTATTACTATTTTTTCAACTTTTTTAAAACCTTTAAGAACGGTTAACGGATCGAGATGTAAATAAAAAAACCTTCTTGCGCATCAATCGCAGAAATAGTGTATTTTTATGCGATTCAATTATCAATATTTTCACCGCTTTTTAAATGGGATTTCTGAAATTTTCCATAGTCAGGTCATATTAGCGTAGTATGGTTTACTGAGAAAATTTCATTTCATTTAGTTTGGACACGTGCCTTAGAATGGATTTTTAAATTTAACAAAATAAAAAAAAATTGGCAAATTTAATTTTTTTTCCTTTTCCTGTGTCCGCCACTGGCTAACGTTACTTAAAAAATACTATTCTTTACACTACCTTTAATAAATTCGCAAAAAGTGAAAGGGGAATTTTGAAAATTTTGAAAATTTGAGATTTTAGAGGAATAAACATCATGTTAAAACTGTCTACTGGAAAAACTTCAGCTCAATTCCTTCAAAAAAGGCTCATAAACGGTTATAGAAATTTAGCCATTTTTACCCTTTTCCTACCCACGCCACTGGCTTATTAATGAAAAATATGCAAATTTTACTGCATTAACTCAAATTTAAAATAATTTTCTTCCAATCGTGTTAATTTGGTTTAAATTTGTTTTTCTAACTTGCTTATAGGTAGGTAGGTATAGGGGTTCCAAATCTGGCAATTTTTTCTAAAATTGAAAAGGCCGCCATTTTGAAACGGTTCGATTTTACTCAAATACAGTACCAGACGACTCCTTGCGGCTATCTTTCTCATAAAAAAATTTCAGCCCCCTAGATTGAAAACTGCGACCAGAAACCGTGCCTCATAGACGGTTTTTGTTTTTAATTTGGAGGGACATCCTGTAGAAGTAACGCAGCTTTAGGAAATTTTTTTTTACGAAAATCAAATGTCATTTCGAAGTTTCACAAGGGTAAAAAATTTCGTTCACTAATCCTTAAATATGAAGCTACAGCAGCGGTTTTAAAATTTTACAGAAATAAACATCATATGAAAAAAATATTAATATCTCCGTCATTTTTCTTATTTACTTCTTGAAACTTTTAAGGGTTAAAGGATATTAGTGTACTTGCCTACTGTGAAAATTTCAGTTCAATTTCTTTAAAAATGAACTCATAAACGGTTATAGAAATTTAGACATTTTTACCCTTTTCCTACCCACGCCACTGGCTTATTAATAAAAATAATGCCAATTTTATTGCTTTAATTCAAATTTCAAATAGTTTTCTTCCAATCTTGTTAATTTTATTTCAAAGTTTTATTGCCATCTTGCTCATACAGGGGCTCAAAAAATAGCAAATTTTCAAAAAATTCAAATGGCTGCCATTTTGAAACGGCTTGGCCGATTTTGCTCAAGTGCAATACCAGACCACTCCTTGTGGATATCTTACTCTCACAAAAATTTCAGCCTCCTAGATTGAAAACTGCGACCTGAAATGATACCACAAGAACCGGATTGCGGGAATTTTGAAGGGACATCCTGTAGAAGTGATTCGACTTTTGGACATTTTTTCAACGAAAATCTAAAGTCATTCCAAAGCTTTATAAGGATCCAAAATTTCGTTTACTAATCTTCAAAAATAAAGCTACAGGAGCGTTTTGAAAATCGAAATTTCGCGTTTTTGGAGAAATATATATATATATTTATATAACTTGAATTAAATTGAACTGGGAATTCTGTCGATATCTTGGGACTTAAAAAAAGTACACTCTTTATGCTAACCAAGCTTTCGAAAATTATTTATTTTCATCTTCAGGGCTGAAATTACATAAAATCCAATAAGGTAAAGCTACATGAATCTTATGAGAGAACTTACTACTGCATGTGAGGTTATACTAAGAAACTTGACAAGGAATTACAGGGGCTGGTGGACCTCATGGTTGCAGGATCTTACTTAATTCTATCTCTCATGCCAGTGGTGAAATAATTAATAAAAACAGGGGTTTTGTTTATTACATCCCTGGATTGATATCTGACGAACACATATTACACAATTCACAGTCACAAAGTTAAAATTTTTACATTAAAAGAAATCACTCTTATTCCTACATGTGTTTGACTAGATGAAAGGAGAACAAAATGGCTCTATTGATAAGGAAACTAATTTAAATTTGATATGAGACCACTGCTGATTACAAGAAAAATTTTTATTCTTCCTGAGAGAGAGAGGGTGAGATGAGTGACATCAATAAAAGTGACAAGACAGCTGGCAGACATACGACAGGTAGATTGTTATGTCTATTGGATGATTGGTGACATAGATGTCATGTGTCTTTCATTTAGAACTGTCACTGCCAGAAGCCCTTGGGTTGGGGCATCTTTTCATGTCTGCCTGTATGCAACCACAATTACGTCTCCGCTGTATTATTGTTAGTACAAAATTTTGAAATCAAGTAAGAATAAATTGAGCTCAGTCCCCTTACATCAGAGCACTTATTCATCGCTCTTGTCTCCTTGCTGACTTCAATCATTTCATGAATAAGACGTTTTTTGTAATGAGACTCATTTATCAGAATGGAGACATCCCCAAAATTTGGGGTGTGTTTGTTTTCAATTTTATGTAATTTCAGCCCTGAAGATGAAAATAAATAATTTTCGAAAGCTTGGTTAGCATAAAGAGTGTACTTTTTTTAAGTCCCAAGATATCGACAGAATTCCCAGTTCAATTTAATTCAAGTTGTTCCAACAAGTACTGTCGTACTTCCACCAACTGTTTATATATATATATATATATATATATCGTGGGCAGGTGAATTTTGGAAAACCACTTTTTCGTGATCTGGGGGTCATGATCGGTGGACATTTGATGAGTTTGGGTGATTTTCGAAAAGTGATGTCGTCCTCAATAGTGTATTTTTTTATTAAAAAATACACTAAAACGCTTATTAAGGCGGGTACGAACGGGAACGAGCATACGCATGTAGACGTGTTACCGCCGCCCGGCAAACTGCGGGTGGCTGTGCGACGCACGACCCGAGGCAGTTCGAATATAATCCGATGAAGGTCGGTATACTTCAAAGAAAAATTTGAATATATTCGGACGGCTTACCTTTACCGCTTTTATTCGACAGTTCCCAGGCCGCAAAGGCCTTCATCAAAATTTTTTTGTTTTAGCTTTTTTGGTTCTCCATATAAGCACTTCTAACAGGCCACTCAAAAAAAAATCACTCTGAATAAACAATAATTAACAATCAGCAATTTGAAATCATTTTTTATTTAAAGTTATGGTGCTTTCCAGAAATTTTTCTATAATTACTCTAATTCATTCGTCCGGAATCGGTTCGCTCTGATAATATTTACTTTTATAAATAATCAAAACATTAATTAATTGAATTTCACCCAAGTAATTTATTCTATACCATACAGGGTGTTAATCATATGTTTATATATGGGGCCAAACTGCAGGTGTGATTTTTTGAGTGATTAAAAGAGGAAAAGTCCATAGAATAGCGTGTTCCTTTTTTATAAAAAAATCGTCTTTCGAAAATATTCTAAATATACTTTACTCAAAATTGTTGAAATTGGCCAGTTCATTTGCTGTAATAAGGGGCTAATTTGGCCCTACCTAGATTAAAAATATCAAGTCCAGTGACCTCTCGGGTAACACCTCAACGAATATTATTTTGAAAAAACTTTTTAGAAAAAATAAGCCGATGGATTTTTTTTACTTTTTATTTTTTTGTCAAATCAAGCAATTGTAAGTAATAATCTTTGTCCAATAAATTTGTTTCGTATTTTGCTTCGTTTTCGAAATAAAAAATAAGAACCACGGTAATACAACATGTCGATAAACCCCACAGAAAACATAGGTCAGAACACGGAATCTTTTTTTCCTAATTGTATTTTATTAATTATTGTACAACAATAATTATTATAACAATTTCTATGACTATAGAAGACTGTTGATGCGAAAAATAGGCCTAGTACGTCCCAGTTATTGCTATAATTTCGTAGTTTTTATCATTTTTATGTTGTTCGGGGATATGTAAAAAAAGTGTGTCTTATTTTTTTTTCAAAAACTACACAAGAGACGAAAAAAATTTGATAGAAAAATAGTGTTAGGTACTTGTAATTGCGTAATCTTACAAAAACAAAAAAAATCGACGTACTTTTTTAAAACGGTTTTAAAACAATTTCGTTGAAGTGCTCCCTGGGACGCCACTGGACTTGATAATTTTATTCTAGTTAGGGCTAAATTAGCCTCATAAAGGTCAATTTACATCTAGCGGCATGGACACGGGCCGTGTGTCCAACGTGAACGTGCATTTTTGTTATTATAGTGGAGAGGGTCTGTCAAAAAAAAAGGCTCCATCCGCCTTGGACTCGAGAATTTTTTTTGATTTTTTTTTTCATAAAGTTGGACCCCCTCTTCATTTTGATGGCATTTTCAAAAATTTAATCGACGCCCTGGCGGAGAAATGTGCATGCGAAGACATCGGCAATGGGTTTTTTGCACATAACTCGCTTAATTCAACTCTGAGCATAGTAAATATCTGTCGAAAGATGAAGAGCTCTCGAAGACGCGTAATTTGAACTTTTACTGGTCCAAATCGGTCAAACGGTTCTCGAGATATCGCATTTTTAATTTTAAGGCCCTTTCTTCAGGGTTCCGCCGCGGTGCGAATACACCGCCGTCCGTTTTCGCGTGTTTTGCATGGAAAAAATCGACTTAGGGACTTAATTTTTTTTTTTTTCATCGACAGACAGATCAGTGTCCTCAATGATGCCTGAAATTTTGAAGTCGCTATCTCGATTAGGGGGGGAGGGGAAATCATAATTAAAATTCAAATTGCTATAACTTTCGCTAATATTGGGGCCTCGAGCCCAACCAATTGGAGATGACACTTTGGAATGCCTACTTTAAAATGGTATTTTTTTTCGATTCCGCCAATATTGGCAAGATGCCCGCAGAAAAACCGATTTCCCTCCTCCCTTTTTTTTTCTTAAAACTGTTTTTTGCCATGAAAGAAGGGGGTGGGGGTAAAAAAAATTCCGTGATCAGACGGGAATTTTTTTTATCTTTGATTTGAGCCCCAGTAGACCTCGATCGGACCATTATTAAGGTCACAGGGTCACCAAACGCGTTTGGTCCTGTAGAATGGCAAGGATTAGGGTTAGCGGGTTCCGCTACCCGCCATTTTTTAGGGCTAAGTGTCCCCTTTCAAGATTTTCTTACCCCATGTCGCTATCTCAATTAGGGCCTGCACGCGGACGTGATATGTAAACCAATTAATTAATTGTCTGAATATTTACTATATTCAGAGTTGAATTAAGCGAGTTATGTGCAAAAAACCCATTGCCGATGTCTTCGCATGCACATTTCTCCGCCAGGGCGTCGATTAAATTTTTGAAAATGCCACCAAAATGAAGAGGGGGTCCAACTTTATAAAAAAAAATTCAAAAAAAATTCTCGAGTCCAAGGCGGTTCGAAAGTTAGACCCTCTCTACTATTAAATGGATTTTGATGGCTGCATTTACATTTGACATGGATTGACAACTGACTGACAACAAAACGTCCCCGTCAGATGTGAATGTAGCGATTCAAAATCTATTTAATAATAAAAATGCACGTTCACGTTGAACACCCGCCCCATGTCCGTGCCGTTAAATGTAAATTGACCTTTATACAGCAAATGAAACTGCATATTGGGTGAAGTACTCGTATATTTAAGGTGTTTTCAAAAAGACGAATTTTTAATAAATGTTTAACACCCTCTATTTTGGAAAATATGCATTTCCGGACCTACGTTTAAGTGAACTTGTCGTCTTAAAATCACTCAAAGAATCACCCCCTGAAGTTTGGCCCCCATACTTAATAACCACCCTGTATAGTGTGAACCTTTTAATCATATTAATCTTGTGTTTTTACGAAAGTCCAAATTATTTTCGGCAACCGCAGTATTTATTCGCTTTTAGGCTGCTAGGTTAGGTCGGGAGAACGTATTGTTGTAGAAAAAATTTCTCTACTTTTATCCTAATTTGAAGGGAATAGTAATCACTAAATAGCTCCTGTTCTTCAAAAAGTAAATACTATTTGATTAAGAAGTTATGTAGTTCAAAAATGGAAGTTGTAGCTTCTCTAAAACCCGGTCCTGGCTGTTGATTTTATTCATTTTATTCCGTTAAGAGTGTACGAGTTTTAAAAGAGTTGCGATGTTATTGAGTGAGACATTTTACAACTTATTACTTTCTATTGGAATTTACATAAATTTAAATTTACTGCCTGAATAATGTTTATAAAATAAGTTGGAAAATACAAGACGGGGTTGTTTTACGCGCGTGACTTTTCCATTTATGTTTTACAACATGCTTGAATTTTTTATTAATAATATGCAGATTATTTCTTTCGGCATTACGGGTAGTAATCCAAGTTTATTTGCTATTTTTCCTGGCACTTTGACAGCGGGTGTTCTTGTTCTATTCTTGCCATCAAAAATATCTTTTTTACGATCTTTTTTTAGTACCTACAGGCGGTAGGGAGATTTAAGCCTATGTAAGCTATTGTCGATATCTTGAAGAATTATCAGGTTTCAAAAATTGACTGATTCTTATTAATTTCCTCCTCACCTTTGACAGTGCGGTTTTTACGATTAATAGGCATCCTGGCCTGTGGAAGTATTCTTGCCATAGAGCAAATTGGTGCATTTTTGACATACACTTGGACTAGGTTTTTGGAGATCTGATTTAGTCGAGTATTTCCAATTTGTCGTCTATAGATGATCATTAAATTTGATCTATTCTTCTCATCGCGTTCGATTTAACTTGACTGCATACCAGCGTCCTTTATACTTCCATATTATATTTATGACATGCTATACTGAATCCAGAACATTACTAGAAATAGACTTCGACAATCTTAAGTGCATTTATCACATTCTACATTTATTGGTGTAACTTGATTGTTTTTACGCCTACTAGTTGTCGCCTTTTCCGTCCTAAGCACTTACATCAAAATGTGGAGTGTGAAGAGCACGAACAATCTCCTACCCTCATGTCACCTCAGCAGATTATCGACGGTATGGGGTGAGCATGCAGTAGGTCGCTTCCGATCTTATCTGATCTGTAAAGATCAGTGAGGCTTGTGTTATGTGTGAAAACATTAACGTGTATGTGCAAGAACAATAATTAGTTATTATCAAGTAGAATTATTATTAATTTAGCATATTAAGACTCATAGAATTATGTATTCAAATTTAGTTCATCATTAACATTCGTGAGAGTCCTCTTATAAACAAATTTGTTACTCCTTAACAAAGTTTGTTGTTGAACAAACACATTTCTTAAATATTTATCTGGTCGTTGCCTGCCCGCACCCTGTTTGATGCAATATACTATAAACTTCCTTTGAAAGGGTCTAGCAGCCATCTACCAGATTAAAACAACTTTATTCTGTATTTAATTATTTATGTTATTGATAATTTATTGTCATTTCTTACTAACCAGTTGCATGCATCAGGCACTTCGTGCCTACGTGACTACCCTACAAGGAGGGTTGGCTCCCATATGTATCCTGTATAATGTTTACATCAAGAAGTTATAAATTCTCTTACGCACTCGATGTACAGTTAGTAGTTGTTCGGCTTTACCATCTTATGTCTCTCTCGATGAAATTATAGTTTGTAATCGGAACTTAATAAATATTAGTTTTTTAAAAAGTGAATTTTATCTTGTGAAACCTAAAATTGGCGCAGTCGGTAGGATATCAAGAAAAGTGAAAACTCAGCGGCCCCTCTCCTGAGAAGACACTTTTGTACTCCAGTACTTCATCTTGACGGACAAATGAAGCTCCAACTTCGAGGACTGTTACTGTAAGTGTTTGCATTCTTTACATCCCCTGTATTTTGATTTTTCGAATTGCTTTTGTGGTTGCGAGTTGCTATACCTACATGTTTAAAATTATTTAAGAAAGGTTAAAACTTTCTTATTATGTTCAATTCTACATAGAATCAAATTTCTAGGTTACGAGAAAAGTACACTTACTTACTACAAAAAATCTTTTTTATATACTAATATTGAATAAATAAATAAATAAATTTTTCTTTTTCCGATTAAACAAAATTAAGTTTTCTCGCATTTAATATCGTGACAAAGTTTGTAAAATAATCAACTATAATTTTATCGAGTCGTTAAATTATTTGATATCTATTTCACAACGACAATAATAATTATTGAATAACGCTCACCGTTCATCGCATCATATTTTTGGCTTGTTAAGTTAAATATTACACATGATCTAGCAGCTCTCTGAATCATTACCTACTATTTCCTATTTTTATATTGCATGTAATTAGAACTGAACAGGCCCCTTGAATCTTAAGAACGTCACATAAATTATTATAGATTACATGTATTATTGGTATTGACACTTTTCATATTTACTGCGGAAACGCCTGCATTTTAATTTTATACCTATACATATAACTCATTACAAGATGGCAAACGAAAATGCTAATAATTTTGTTGACAATTTAAAACTGCTGCAATCCCTAAGTTCTCTGATTCCTGAATACGATGGCGACCAAGCCACCCTTAGCGATTTTATTTCCGCCTGCGAATTCGTTGTCGGTCAAATCGACGACGGCATCATGCCAGGTTTTCTGCTAATTCTAAAAAATAAATTATTAGGGAAAGCTAGACAGTTTATCTCTTCGAGAAGTCTCAATGACTGGAACAGCATTAGGCAATTGCTAATAGGTCATTTTGGAGATTGTAGGGACACTGAATCCTTGCTGAGGGATCTAACTACCTGTATTCAAAAGTCCTCCGAAACACCCAGAGCCTTCGTGCAAAGAATCGAAAATTTATTAACAAAACTAAGGAACACAGTAGCTTTAGATGAAGATATTGACGCTAGAACTAAAGAAGCTCTAAATGAGTCTCATGAAAGAATCGGTCTAAAAACAGTGCTAGCTGGACTTGGTGATCCGATAGGTTCGATTATTCGTGCACAAAGACCACAGTCAATTGACGAGGCAGTTCAGTTCATAATTGAGGAGGAAAATATTTATTATTTGAGGAATAAAAATTCGTCAAAAGACTCAAAAACTATTCAAAGGATCGTCCCGAAATCAAACTTTTCTTCTGACCAGCGAAAAGACACAAAATTTTGTAACTATTGCAAAAATCAGGGTCACTTAATAACAGAATGTCGAAAAAGAACCTATAACAACCAGCAACAACAAAATTTTCAAAATATCCCTAGGCAACCGCAAAATAATCCGCAATACGCTCCTAGGCCACCCTTTACTAATCAAAATCAAAACTTTCGAAATAACAATCATAACCCGCCTTTTGAGAGAACACCTGTCATTCAGAGGAACCCAACAATCAACCATTTAAACTCCCACGAGGAGACAGAAACGGGCGATCTGTCTCCGAACTCTCAAGATTGCCCGGTCGTGAATTCCCTAGTAAATCCATTCGAAGAGCTGGTATTTTAAACACAAATTCTGATAATTTATTTTTTATCGAAGATAAAGCCGGTAATAAATTCCTCATAGACACCGGTGCCGCTATTTCACTCTGCAAACCCCACGTCATACGTGATCACAGTAAACTCTGCTCAGAAAATATTATTATACATGGCATTTCTAATCAAGACATTTTTGTTTCTCAAAGCTATACATATTTACCTAATCCTAACGCAAGCATTCCCCATAAAATATATGTACATAATTTAAATATTCGACATGACGGAATTTTAGGCCTGGATTTCTTACAACAATATGATTGCACTATTGATATACCCAATAGAATATTACATACCAACTTCCGCAATATCCCTTTGGTAAGGGATTTCAAAAACCCTGAAGCCGTCCCAGGAAAAACCCACGTTAGCTCGCGTGAACACCAGGGACAAGCAGCCGATAGTTCGGCTCCCGTTCAGTGTAAACTCAATTCGAATTCTGGCAATTTCCACAGTAATGGTGAATTGCTGCAAAATTCTCTCGCCAAGAAATTGGCAAACTCTCAGTCGCAAGCGATTGACACTAGTTCGCGAATCTCACCTGGTGCCAGACCAGTCACTGAGTCCGCTCAAAACATTGTTCAAATTCCCGCTCGCACCATATCGTACGTACGAATGAGGAGCACTCCTTGCAATTACAAATCCGCTATTTGTCCACGCATAGACGTCGGAAAAACGGTGCGAATCCCAAGCGCCCTTGTACGTGTCGACAAGGATTCGTTTATCACCTCCATTATAAACATTTCTACATCAGATATCGAAATAAAACTCCCTCTAATTGAATTGGAAAAATTTGAAGAGACCGAGGTATTTTCAATCGACAGTTCTGAAAATAGTTCTATGGACCAGTCCAGAATAGATACGGTTCTTAAAAATCTCAGGTTGGAACATTTAAACCAGGAAGAAACCCAACTCATCCAAGACCTGTGCATTTCGTACTCAGACATATTTTTCTTAGATGGTGACAAACTGTCATTTACTAACGCTATCAAGCATGAGATCAACACGGATAACAACAAACCTGTTTTCACGAAGTCTTATCGCTACCCTCAAATTCACAAACAGGAGGTTAAATCTCAAATCCAAACTATGCTTGACCAAGGCATCATTCGGCCCTCTGTCTCCCCCTGGTCATCTCCTGTATGGGTCGTCCCGAAAAAATTAGACGCCTCTGGCGTCCAAAAATGGAGAGTCGTCATTGATTACAGGAAACTCAATGAACTAACGGTCAATGACAAATATCCTCTGCCAATTATTTCCGATATTCTCGACCAACTAGGTAAATGTTCATTTTTCACTACGCTTGATTTAGCGTCCGGTTTTCACCAAATAGAAGTTCTATCTCAGGATATTCCCAAAACTGCCTTCTCGGTTGAAAATGGTCATTTTGAATTTATGCGTATGCCTTTTGGTTTGAAAAATTCGCCATCGACATTTCAAAGGGTTATGGATAACGTTATGACAGGTCTCCAAGGTGAACAATGTCTCGTCTATATGGATGACATCATAATCTACTCCAGCACCCTCGAGGAACACATTGAAAGACTTCAGAATGTTTTCAAAAGACTCCGACAGTCAAATTTCAAAATTCAGCCTGACAAGTGCGAGTTCCTCAGGAAGGAAGTTGCATACCTTGGGCACTTGATCACCGAAAATGGGGTGAAGCCAAACCCCTCAAAAATAGATGTAGTCCAACGATTTCCGCAACCTAAAAACACTAAGGAAGTCAAACAATTTCTGGGCCTAACCGGTTACTACCGTCGGTTTGTAAAAGATTATTCCAAAATCATAAAACCCCTGACAAATCTCCTAAAGAAAGAAGTCCCTTTCACGTTTGGTGATTCATGCGTGAAGGCATTCGAGACTTGCAAAAAGATTCTCACGGAAGCCCCAATTTTGCAGTACCCAAAATTCGACGAAGAGTTTATTTTAACTACCGATGCAAGTGCCTTCGCGATCGGATCTGTCCTCTCACAAGGCCCTATAGGTAAAGATCTTCCAATCGCCTATGCTTCTAGAAGTCTCAACCCCGCAGAAACTAGGTATTCCGTAATTGACCGCGAATTACTAGCAATAGTGTGGTCAGTCAAACATTTCCGCCCTTACCTATTCGGTCGTCGATTCAAGCTCGTAACAGATCATAAACCCCTCGAGTGGCGGTTTTCTGTCAAAGATCCAGGTTCTAGATTGAGTCGCTGGAGACTCAAACTGGAAGAATATGATTACGAAATAATTTACAAGCCAGGCAAGAAAAACGGCAACGCAGACGCCTTGTCTCGGATTGCTATAAATGTAATTCGATTGGAAGACGAAATTAAAGCCCTTACCACGCCGCAAAAGTGGCAAAACTACATAGAAAACATTCATGTCAGTTACGAGAAAATAAATCACTCGAACCACTCAATTTTTCATAAGAGTTTTCACGATGTAATTTTCTGCATGCCAAACAATCCTAGATCAAACGAAGACTTACGAATCTGGAACAAAATACGGGAGGACATAAACGACGACGACTTCACTTTTACAGACAAAATCGAAATAAAACACAGTATGACGAACAAAAACAAAAAGTTTTACTTAATCGAACGCGAACCACGCGATTTTAATCCGTGCTATTTTCGAGCATTTCTCGCAGTTGCAGACTTTCTTCCTGAAAACAATACCTATTACTTGCCAGCAATAAAAAACGTCGCCCTACCTAAAATTTTAAGTCAAGTTTTCCAAGATAAAAATGTTAAATTTGTCATTTGCCATGACGTAATAGTTAGAGATCCTCCTAAGGACGAAAAGAAAGCGATAATTAAAATGATTCACCTGGACCCTCAGAACTTCCATAAAGGCATCAATGAAACCCTTAGAAAACTTCAGCTAAAATATTATTGGCGAAACATGAGAGAGGACGTGATGAATTTTGTAAAATCATGCGAAACATGTACGAAAGCGAAAATAAATCGTAAAAACCTAGATTATCCTCTTGTATTAACAGAAACCCCCAATAGACCATTCGAACGCATAAACATTGACACCTTCGATTATGATAAACACTCATTCCTCTCTATTATTGACGATTTTTCTAAATTCGCTCAGATATACGAACTAGAAGACAAAACAGGTTCGACCGTGAAAAGAAAACTCGCAATTTATTTTCAACACTTTCCCATTCCTAAAAGAATACACACAGACTTAGGCAGCGAATTTAATAATAATATCATTAAAGAATTTTGTAAACTTTACGATATAAAATTAACATTCAGCGCCTCAGACCACCCCCAGAGCAACGGCAGCGTTGAACGATTTCATGCTACCCTCGCTGACAGTCTAAGATGCTTTTCTAATGATAACCCAAATGATAATTTAATCGACGCTATCCCTTTAATTATCAGCTCATATAACAACAGCAAAAATAGTTCAACAGGGTTCACTCCCCAAGAAACAATCTTTGGTCATTTAGACGTTACTAGAAATTTAATTAGCGCGTCAAACGATGCCGCGATCACCAATCTAGAAATTGAAGAAATGAAAACATGGTCTAACCATTTCTACCCTAAAATTCAGAACAACATCACCTTCTCAAAACAAAAAGCTAAAGATCGTTTTGACAGTCATGTTCATAATGCCTTACCAGAATACAGGGTAGGACAACTAGTATATTTGAAAAATATTCCCAAAAAGAAACATTCCCCCCGCTATACAGGGCCATACAAAATCCTGCGTCTAGTAAATGAACGTAACATAGAACTTAAGTTAAATTCTAGGAAATATATAATCAATATCGACAAAATCAAGCCTTATATCTCCGACGATGATTTTAGTTCATCTGACGACGAACCATTATCAGATTTAATAAGCCCTGACAACGAATCTGTTGTTGCAGGTCCATCTTCTGGACAGTAACCCAAACTCAGGTCACCATCTCACCAGTCGAAAACACCGTGGGATTATATTATGAAAGGGAAAACGATATAAAAATATCAAACGACCACTGGAAATTATTAGTTTATAAAGATCTATCTTTAATATACGATGCATTTAATCACAACGAATTAATTCTAGATACGCTCTCGCAAAGTTTATACTCCCCCAATAATTCTCATGAACAGAACTCCTTTGCGATCTCCATGAGAGCCCACTACAAGACGCTAGATGCAGTTTCTAGCCGAATTAATTATCTTTTCCGAAATGTAATGCTCGAGACACCTAAGAGATCCAAACGAGGCATTTTAAATGGACTCGGTTCAATTTGGAAATCGATAACAGGTAATCTTGATGCGTCCGATGGCGAATATTATAATAAATGCATAGACAAGCTAGAAAAAGATGACGTTGAAATACAAGAGCTATTGCGAAATCAGATCCAAATCGTGTCAGCTACTATCAAAACCTTCAATACTAGTGTCAGAAACTTGCAAATAGACGAACAAACTCTTAATGAAGATTTAGTCCAGATACAGCTTGCCATAGGCAACTTTTCAGATGAAAAGAGACTTCTCGAAAAGCAAATCAATCTTATCGGTATTTGCGAAAGTTTACTAGAATCATATGTCTTAATCGAGAGCGAACTCAAAGACATTACCGAAAGCCTTACATTTGCAAAACTTAAGGTTCTTCATCCTTCCATAATAAAATCAGATGAGCTTATGGATCAGCTTGTTTTAATTTCAAAATCTTTAGAACATAACAACTTACCTGTGCAGCCTAATTATAACAACTTGCCAAAAATTATAGATGTTATTAACCTTGAAGCGTTCCAGACCGATAAAAGATTAGTCTTTATTTTACAAATTCCATTAGTTTCAAATGAATTATATTCAACCTATCACTTATATTCTATTCCTACAAGAGGTGTGACCACAGATACATTTCATGCAATTCTACCGGAATCAAAATACATAGGGTTGTCAAAGGACAACAGACAATACTTACGTTTAAGTAACATAAACCAATGCCAGGAGATAGACGATAATACATCACTCTGCAAAAATGTAGTCCCACTATCTGTAGAAAATCCCCCATGCGAAATCGAATTGATTGCGAAACTCTCCACAAACAATTGCAAGCCTGTCGTCATGCAATTTGAAGACTACAACTTAATTAAACTAAAGAAGAACAAATGGATCGCTGTCATATCAAATCGACTCCCAATTGTCTCCACCTGCCCGACCGATGCTACCAGAACTCAAATTATCAAGCAGAGTTCAATAATAACAATGCAACCAAAATGCAGTGCCTACGTTGAAGCCACGCAGTTGTATGCAGAAGAAGACAAGTCATCCAACTACTCTGAAAACGACATCATCCCTCAAGTTCCTTTCGATTGCTGCGAGGGCATTAAGAAAAATGATCCCATCAAGTTAAAAATGATCAAAATTAACAACATAAACCTAGATGAACTAAATACCGCCTCTCACAAACTTGCGGAACAAGAAGACATGTTAAACCAACTTGGTAAACAGTCCTTTGCAACGAAACATCTGGGTACCTTTGCCATTCTAACAATCATTGCATTCTCTCTCATCCTCACTTGGTGGTGCTGCCGTAAATGCGGAATACTACGTCATCTTATTGGGTACTTCAAAAGTTCCGGTTCTGACGATGATGGAAACGATAAACGACCAGGTTGCTGTGCACAAATCTTTAATTACTGCAATGTACAGTCACCAGTTACTAGACGCCATTCAAGCAGAACCTCGATTCACGCCCTAGATGAAATATCGTTCCAACAAGAAGTAACCCCATTATCGACGAACGCGATGCCACGCAAGACATCACACTCATCGAGGAAATTCTAATTCTCTATAATTTCCAACTTCGCCGGGAGGTGTTATGTGTGAAAACATTAACGTGTATGTGCAAGAACAATAATTAGTTATTATCAAGTAGAATTATTATTAATTTAGCATATTAAGACTCATAGAATTATGTATTCAAATTTAGTTCATCATTAACATTCGTGAGAGTCCTCTTATAAACAAATTTGTTACTCCTTAACCCTGGGTTTAACAAAGTTTGTTGTTGAACAAACACATTTCTTAAATATTTATCTGGTCGTTGCCTGCCCGCACCCTGTTTGATGCAATATACTATAAACTTCCTTTGAAAGGGTCTAGCAGCCATCTACCAGATTAAAACAACTTTATTCTGTATTTAATTATTTATGTTATTGATAATTTATTGTCATTTCTTACTAACCAGTTGCATGCATCAGGCACTTCGTGCCTACGTGACTACCCTACAAGGAGGGTTGGCTCCCATATGTATCCTGTATAATGTTTACATCAAGAAGTTATAAATTCTCTTACGCACTCGATGTACAGTTAGTAGTTGTTCGGCTTTACCATCTTATGTCTCTCTCGATGAAATTATAGTTTGTAATCGGAACTTAATAAATATTAGTTTTTTAAAAAGTGAATTTTATCTTGTGAAACCTAAAACTTGCGTCACTAAAATTATCTGAAAGCTTTATAGAACCGTGATCGTACTGTAAGAGTGTCAATCCCGCCCTACAATGTGATTATTAATAAAAAAGAGAAGTAAAACTTCATCAAAATAAGAATTCAGAAATAGAAATAAGAAAATTTATAAACAGTAATGTAGGTACCTATTAGAAATAAATAAATTCAACAAACTCTTCAATTCAAATGGAAACCGCACTCAAATTAACACTTAATTCCCAACAAAGGAAAACAGATCGTAAATACAATAACCAAAGAAAGTACAATCTGAATTAAATTATAAAGCACTCTCAATGATAAACTTTTTCAAGCATAATAGTGAGTCGAGTAAGTAGTCAAAGAAATGCATAAAATATTATAAAAAGAAAGAAATGTTCTTTCTTTTCAATTTTTTAACTTAAATTTGGCTTTCTACCTAGATAGATCTATCCAGTGTACAATAACGCCTCAGTTTAGGTTAATTCCCAACAGAATGATAGTATTATTTTAAATTTAAACTTGAGATTACATCTCCAAAATACACAAACTGAAGACTCAGTTGAAAATAACAATTACTAAAAATCACTAACAACGGCGTCGTTGTAGGTACTGTCGTTATGGTATTCCTTTTCCCCCTTATCTAATTTATTATTATTAATTCTATTAAAAAAATTATACCATAAACAAATCAAATTTTAATGATTCTTTGAGGGCACTCTCTCTCAGTTGGGTTCAGTTGAAAAGAAAATTTTGATTTAATTTAATTTGAATTCTAATTTGAAAACTTTTTAACAAATACCTAATTTATTATTTGACAGAATATTTATTACAGAAAATTACAAAAAAAAACCTACCTCGAGCTCTCTGATTCTAAATTTTGTTAAAACTACACTTATAAGAATTTAAAATTAATTATCACATCAAAATAATATTACAATATCCTTCACAATATGCGTCTCGCAGCCTCGCTTCTCCTTTTCCTGATCTACCAACTCTCTCTGTCACTCTCTTTGTGTCTCACTGCTTCTCTTCTTCTTTCCGCTTCTCCTTCCTTTCTTAAATACAATCTGTAATTTCCTATCTTTTAGACATCTTCCAGGTTTCTTCCACTTCTTTTCAAGTTGATCTTCTCTATAATTTATCTCCTTCCGACTTCTTCACGTTCTCTTCGCTATCTATTTGTTCTTCTCTTTTGTGCTTCCAAAATAACTACCTTCACCCTTTTTACCTTTTCTTATACACGCTCTTCTCAATTTCAATCTAATTAATTAATTCTCCTTGTTATCTACCTCTTTGTTCTTCTCCTTTTTCTTCCAAATAATTATTTTTTACTTTTCTTACTCTTTTCCTTGACAGTCCGCTTCCCAAAATTTTTTAATTATTATCTTTTGACAACCTCTCTTCTTATAGTTTATTTCTTTCTTATCCTCTTCCACTAAATATTACTTGTTCTTTTCTTTAATTCTTCTAAATCATTATTTTTTTAACTTCTCTTACTCTTTTCTGACAGTCCACTTTCTTAATTTTCTCATTAATTATCCCCGTTGCTATCAACATTTTTCTCCATTCACTTTTTTCTTTTCTCTCCTGATTTTTTTTAAACAATCCAAAATTTATTTTTGACATTTTTAATAATTAAATACTAATAATTTTTATTTGTTAAAATCTTCAAATCAAATCCAAACTTTAATTATTAGGTGAACCTAATTTTTCATAACAGTACATACATGGACTGATGAATTCGTCTAATCAGGTTTTATTCAAATAAAGAAACTAATCTTCAGCACCTTGTCAATGCTGATTTCAACCTATCGTCCACTTTTGATGTCACTTCCCCGTACCACTGAGATCCATCCTTGAGATACAAAAGGACTAAACCGTAAATCCAAACTCTCTTACAGATTCGACGTCGGGAAGAAATACCAAAAAATAAAACTCCAAGAAAAGAAAAACCCTATAATGCATAAAATGCCACTGTTAATTTACTACTCAGACATTATAAGAGGTAACTCACCAAAATTTTTTTTGGTTTCTTTGAAATGATTCATCCTTTGAAAGGATGAAGCTTTGTTCCGCTTCATCCACGAATTAGAACGAAATTTTTTATTTCATGGTTATCCAATTCCGAGTCCAAATCAATCCTTTTTTGGAGCATTCAATTTAACACTTTGGATTTTTCTATCCAAAATTACAGTTTTTATTTTGATTTCCAAAAATATCTTTCTGACGTCCTGCAACTAATTTTTGTTTTTCCATCAATCATAGAAATCATCAATATAGATAGAACTTCAATGATTTCAATGATCTCAATAAACTTTGATCCGCTTTTATTCCCTAATGATTCCTGATTGCTTTCTATTTTGTAATTTTTACTTCTCAACAATTATTTTGCGTCAATCAAAGAAATAAAAGAAAAATGTAAAGAAATGCTATTTTCTATTATTACAATAATAATAATCTAATTTGATTTTAACGGCATAAACAATACAAATCTTTACTTTAAAATAACCCAGGAGAATAAATTAATAGGGACGCTACGTACTTTCGAAAATATGATAGACAACTCGTGTTTCCTTATGGACGCCAATATTGGATTTTTCTTTGTAAATTTACAAAACTCACTCTACAACCGTTTATACCTAATTATATACATGCATATTTTTTTAAATATGTTAGATGTTTTTAAATAGTTTTAGCAGACAAAACGGATCAAGTGACAGTTTTCATTTCAATAACATGCAGTATAAGAAAGGTACGGGAATGCGATGCTGCATTTATTTAATTATGGTGACGTTACATATTTATTCACTTATTTTTTTCCACAGTCACATAGTCACTGATTTTTTGTCACGTTCTAAAAAAAAATAAAAAAATAGAAACTGATAACTGTGTCTACCGTTGTACACAGAATTATTTTATGTATACTTTTTTAAATAAAAATCTAATTTGGTGTCTATAATCAAAACAAAATGACTATCTACCTTCGAAACTAATATACAGATTTATGCAAATTTCACGGGACGCAGTCTTCCTCAGTAATGTTTGCCTAATGTGGAAAAGTTCATGTTCAGATGAAACCTCCAAGGGCAGCATCATGACAGAACTCGCATATAGCTCCCCAGAGTAATACCCTCTAAGTTTTTTTCTGATGTTTTCTTTGTGTAATTATTAATAAAATATGCGTTGTTAAAAACTCAAACCATTGAGCGACTGCCTAAAGTGCGTGAGATTAGAACCTCTTACTTCATCATCAGACTGCAACACCACACTATGTATAACAGCTACAACAGTTGTAAAATTTTGAATCTAGGCCATTGCAAATAGTTGACATGAACTGACTATGTCAAAAAAAAAATCAAGGCAATCTAGATTTCAATGAAAACGAATAAAATAAAATGCACGTTGGGTTAGGCTTGCGCTATAGGATTTTCAGATTTTTCATGGTGCTAGTTAACGTTTATTTTCCTCATATGAACTCCATATTGTAATTTTACATCGTTCGGTGGAGAAAAAAATTGCAATCAATTGATGTACAATTGCGGCCACCAAAATGTGGACGCATTTTTGTTGTCATGGAAATTTCCGGCGAATTTTATCATAGTAAGTCAGACTTTGTTCAGTTGCGTCAATAAATAAATATATTTGATATCTAAAAGTATAGGGATGGGGTGAGTTTGAGCATTTACAACGTTGATTGATTAATTCAGATGCATTAAAAAACATTTAACTCTGTTTGACAATTTGTATTTCTTTTTAAATAAAGTTTGTATTTAGAAATTGTCAGTTTTTTTATTTCTCAAAAATGTAGCAAAATCTAGATTGCCTTGATTTTTTGACATAGTCAGTATATGTCAACTATGGGCACTGTGCAAAACCTCTTATACAGGCTGGATTTTATATTATATTTGCACAAAACTGAATTTGCATGTTAAAACCCTATGAACAACTCACAAGTTTCTAGTCTGTGTAGAGTGAGTTATTAAGGAAGAAAATACGAGTATTACAAATTTCAGTTTTCCTAATTATTGATAGTTACCTACCAATTAATCAACTCTGTATCATTTAGCGTTTACGTTAAGAAATACTGAGTGTAATAAGTGAGCTGTAAGAAAAGGGACAACCTGTAGAGGAGTAGGCACCATCATTGTTTTTAGAAGCATTAAAATTACATAGCTCTTAGCTCATTTATTGTCTATAATAATATTAAATGGTGACTAAGGGACGTTGTTCGAGGCTGCAAACTGTCCTTGAACTTATGTAGACCTTCCGGGTCACTCAAAAAAATATTGCCATGGAAATATATTGACCAAACTGCTAATGGTTGGCCGTTGCTGTTGCTGATAGGAAGTTAATGGCATGGACGCAAAAGATTGTATCGGCTGAGAACACAGGGGAGTTCTATAATTGAGTTTTTGACATTTGGAGAGTCTCCAAGTGAACCAACCTGTAAACTGCGATCAGAAAGGAATCTCTTTTCACAGTACAAGTGATCAGTTTCTAACCGTCAGGTAACAAACGTTATTCTCGGAGAGCTGAAATATCTTACTTAAAACTGTAGCACCAGGCTTCGTGGCATTCTTTCTAAATAGAATCTAAGATACCTTTCGGGGAAGTTTCACCTTAAGTTTATGGTGGTATTCGTGTTGAAC
The DNA here is from genome assembly GCA_910589415.1 of Malachius bipustulatus. Lineage (NCBI taxonomy): Eukaryota > Metazoa > Arthropoda > Insecta > Coleoptera > Melyridae > Malachius > Malachius bipustulatus. Next base: position 33,124,848 of record OU342630.1, read on the forward strand.
GTTAGAAAACTGTGGATGTTGTGGGATAGTAAATCGAAAGTATATTTGGGGGGCGGGGATATTTCTGTTATAGAAACTCCATGAGGGGTGAAGGCGAGGGTGGGGAGTTATGCTCAATGGATTTCTCAGTATCCTTATAGCTTGTTTTAAATCTTCTCTAAACTCATCTTCGTTGACTATCTCTGAGAGTTTAATTTCTTGATAAGCTTTATAAGTTGAAAATTTATCGAAAACTGGGAGATACTCGAAATACTTCTGGATCTATGGCTTTAGCAGTTGAATGCCTTCTTTGAACTATACAGTGACGTAGAGTAATAACTTGCTAAACATCTGAAAACGCAAAGTGCTAAAAAATGATGAAAGTGAAAGTCAATTAACAACATCTGGAAACAATTTTGGTGCTGCTGAATTAATGTCTCGCAAAAGCGCAGAATTATTATAGTTAGCTAATTATTTTTATTTATTAATTTTTGGACTATTTTCACAAATAATACAATGAAGACATATTCATCAGTGTTAAAAACAGATAGAGAGGAAGCGTTAGTTTTTAGTAAAAAGATCCATCTCTGCCTTCACTGGATTTTCCTGACATTCTGCTTGCAACGTTAACCAACGTAGATAACTAGATCGCAGATGGAGTTTTCTAATTGGCCTCTAAGTCATTAGCATGCACGAGGAAGGAAGTCTAGCTTATTAAAGCTGTCAGGAACCATATCGCGTAGGATGACTGATAGATAACACTCCGCCCTACTAGCATTATGGGGAGTCTTTAATGACTTCAATATGGATAACTTTATTGTACTGCTTTAGCTAGTTACTGTAGGCGGAAATTTACTGTAACTATTGTGTCGCAGCTTCTATACAATCGATAAATGTGAACGACTTTAGTGACGCCGTAGTTCAAAATAATTTCACCATTTTGGTGCACTGATTAGGTCCCTAATATTTTCGCTGCCCCTTTAATGGCTCATAGTCTGTTAAAATTCACGTAAGCGATTGGAAAGCATCAGAGATGTGGGTATACCTTATTGGACTTGCGAGTTATTTTTATAGTTTGCGGTTTTTGCACTGAACGGGCAAGTGGTTTTACTTCTTACATTAATAGTGGGTTACTTTTGTTAAAGTGTAAAACGTCAACTCCCAACTCTCAATATTTTTAATTACTGAGCAGAGATCTTTTTCTCGCAAGTCGGCAATTCAGCGCTCACTTGAGTCCCAAAATATCTTCCGGCGAGGTCCCATTAAGCCCCCTGCACAACTATTTTCCCTCTATGAGACTAATTCGTTCCTCGCTGATCAGTCCAGCCAGGAGCAGGAACAAACCTAAATCAACTCTTGCAGCTAATACCGTCATAATACAGTGCTTTAGAACAAGTCAATAAAATTTAGATTTACGTTATAAAGATTTTGAAAACAGCAAATTATGATCTAAAACAAAAATCAATCATTGTCTCACTTATGTCTAAAGGATTCATCAACCGAAGAAAAACAGTTCATCAAAAAATTTTATATTTCTAAAAAATAGCCCCCAGGGAAAGATTCAGCCGACAAACAGGCAGATGCAAACGGGTCTTAGTGAGGGTCATGATGACCATGCACGTCCGAATTAACAAAATAATTGTTCTAATGACAATCAATATGATAGTGTGAATCAAGAATATAAATGGACTGCAAAATAGGAAGTCTCCTGAAGGGCTTCCTACATAACATATCTACCAAAAGGTATTTCGGCAATAACCCGAACGATGGTTCTGAGACACAAAAAAAAAAAACATCGCATGAGAAGATCTACCCCTGAGTTACTATAGTACTGTAGAGAATACGAGACTGAACAGAGCCATAGTATATCTGCAGAAGCAGAGAAACATTTAGACCCTCTCTAGTAGCACTGATAGCAGCAGTTATTCTGTTCCTTGGACAACGACACAAATTACGCCGCGAGATCCGGAAACTCAATGCTTCGTCCAGCGCCACCCCCAAAAATCTCGCAGAACTAGAGGACTAAACAACAGTGCCACCAATCGTCACATTCACCCGAGGTGGATGCAACAGGTGGATCACCAGGGTCACTAGGTGGGTAGATGACACCAAAGCTGTAGTGTCATCTGCGTACATCCACGGTGAAATGAACTCAACTTGTAAGTATATCCAGGCAAATCATTGCAGTACAGAAGTAAATTAAGGGGCTCAGGCGGAACACCTACATCAAGTTTCAAAGATGACGATATAATTATTAGTATATTATGCAACGAGCTTATAATGAAGGCTATTAATACGCGAGTGTGATGGTTAAGATACGAGCCGTAGGCGAGTGTCTTAACCATCATAAAAGCGTATTAATAGCCATTATCTGCGAGTTCCATACACTATTTTTTCTACGACCCTTTTTTATTTCATAGAAAAGATTAAAAAATTATATATTTTAACAATGACCCGTGTACATTTGCGGATCGTTGAGGTTAAGATAGGTTGTTATTTGTTTACGCATATTACCAAATTTTCTCTTCGTCGCTAAGGTTATTCTGCTGAGACATGTTTTAGTATCAAGTTTAAAGGGCACTACTCACTACTGCGTAATTTTTATTATGCGAAGTTCGAATTCCGAATTTTACGCTTCGATTTTGAGATTAATTTATAATTTTAATAAAATTGACAGCATTAATTCCGATATTGTTTACTTGCGCAACGCGGGTCGCAGCGTTGCCGCTTTGAATACTATCACGGAGTGCTACGAATGATATAATACTTTATCTTCCCATCTTTTACACGATATACCTACTTATCAAATTAATTAAGGTAACATAAAATCTTGATAAATTTTCTTTGAATGTTACTTATGTTCTAAATTAAATAAACGTTCAGAATTTTTTTTCAGAAATACAGAACTTATATCACAAGGCAATTTTTGTCGTGAGTATGACAACTCTGTGACTTCGGTTGGCTTGCCGACCCGATTGTGAGCGAAAAGAAACCGATTCGATTGCAAATGCTCCTCTGCCATTGGATAGCTTGACCAGTGCTTTAATGAAAATTTGTATCTTAATGAGACCCATTAAAGCACTGGTGATTCATATTTAATATGCATATTAAAGGTTGGGAGTAGAAAAAAAGTATTTTTGCACCATCAGCACGTGATCAACGGCCACACGATACTCTATATGGTCAATATGAGATGCAAACTTTGGATGTACCTACTATGATGGTAGAAAAATCTATAAGAAGAAAAAAAAATAAGAAGAAAGCAAACAGATGCCTTTCATGTAGGTAGGCAGTAAAAAAATTAATCTGCCGCTCGAGGAAGTTGCAAGCGGGGCAAAGGTAGTCACATAAAGTTCTGATATCATGTAACGTTGGTAATGTTCGTAAAGCTCTGGCTATCCTTGTTGCAAGAGCCTTCATCCATCTAGCAAGCTATGAGCGTTTAGCGGCATGAGAGAGGCCAGGGAACAATAATTTTACAAATAATGCCCAGACGCGTTCTTCAATAGAGACTACCTGAACGGACTCCATCTCTCCTAGCTAACACAAGTCTATAAAATTTTTTTCTGTGAGGAGGAAATCTTTAAAGGACATCCGGGGTTGTTCCTCCTTCCCAGGCAGTGCTGGTCTCTCACCTACTAACACTCCCCCTTTTTCTCCTTATCTGACAAATATCGTTTTTACGAATTTGTGGATCTGATCCCTCATTTTTCCTCGCTTTTGGAACGTTTTCAGCAGGCGGCATCTTTTTCTCCATCAGCTCTCCTTCTAGCTGGAATCTTTCATTCCTCCAGTTCTCGCAATCTAAAAAGATTTGTCTCGTAAATCACATAATAGCAGCATCTGTCTGAACTCCATAGCTCAAAAAGCTCTGAAATTATAAGTTTACGTTGTTTTTGTTTCATTTCAATATGACTCATCCTATTCTGTAAAGTACCTACCTACCCACTTTAAATTATTAATTTCTTAGCAGCGTGACGACACTGTTGTAATTTACTTAGTTCTTCAAATATGTCTACAACGTCTAGCTAGAAATGCATTAGTTAATGTAGGGTCTGAACTCTGTATGATAAATGATAACACAGGCAGATACGAGTAGGGTAATTTGAGATTGCAGTTCTGTAACAATTCCAACAACTAGCTTGTGTATCTCGCTCCATTTCACTTAACTAAAAATCCGGAACAACGCTAGACAACTCATAAAACAAGTCAGTATATCGAGGGTAGCATATCCATCCACAAGTCGATGTACGCGTTTTACTTTTACAACCGTTTCCCGGCTTTCCGTGTTCTGTGATAAAAGCGCACTCACTAAAACGTTCACATGAAACTAGGCTGTGACGTAGTTACTTTCCCAGTTTGCAGTGTCTAGATTGCCGGTCTGTTCCAGTTATAACCATCACTTTTATGAATGGCTTTGTAACTTGATTCAGAATAAACAGGATAGACATGTTCATTGTTCATTGCTGTGTGTACTTCTAGCTTTTAATAATACATATACGACAATACCGAATGAATCTTGATTCCTAAATTTTGCACGATTCGTTCATGTGGCAATGAACAGAATCTGCAGCAGAATCTCGTCCTAGGATTCTACGAAGACTAGATGGGTCAAGGCTCCGGTCGACTCATTCTGCTATACAAGAAACTAGGATGGGGATCTCGCAGACAGTATCAGAATGTAATGAATCACTTCTTATTCGTACATGTAAAAGACAAATGCATGTTACTTTCTTCCCAGATGAAGTGTACCTCAGAGTTATCTCAGTGGCGTATGGCATCGCGTGGACTATCATATAGTGTGGAATGTGGAAGGAACTAATTACGTATTGAGTTGAGATATCAAAGATATCATTAGTTTACTTTATAAGTAAATACTTATGTACATGGTGACGCAGATAGGTGAAGATCGTCGAAAAGTTTCTAGTCACCTGCCCTTCATTCTTTTATACACAGATTCGACTGAGATTTCACCGAATTCTTCTGCAGCCGCTCTCCGTTAGAATCTCCAAGACAATCAAAGTCCCGATAACTCTGGGTTATACTTTCAATGGTTTAAAAGTTCGTTTAATCAGCCTAAACTTCAAGCTGAGCAGGGAAGAGACAGCCACACCATCAAAATCACCCGGCGATTTGGTTCGAAGTTTGGCAGCTTTCAAGAAGCTTGACCACCGCTTAGAATCCCAGGAGTCCCTTTCATGTGATAGAAAAAAGTCTTCGACACCTACATTCTATCGCGTTATGTCCTATGGCTTCAAAATTGAAACCCTTACGTAGGTAATCGCCAGTAACCTCCCATCTTCCAACAGGCGATAGAACGCACAAAGCTGGTGGTCGGCTTGCGGCATATTTTTACGAAACGAGGATATCAGGAAATGAATGGACCGATAATAATGCGAATGAGTGTTGGACGCCCTCAGACAAGTGGAGAAATTCTCAAAATCGGCAGGAATGGAAGACTCGTAAGAGGGGTACGTCCAGAGGTGGATGTACACAGGCTTAAGACCCCAAACCTGGATCACTGGACACCCGCTCTTCAATCATACATAATCAGTTGAATCATTTTGTTTGGCGTTCGCCACAACGATCAAGTCTTTTGCACGAAACTTTTAGCCGAAAACCAAACAGAAAAATGATCAGAACGGCAAATAAAACTACAATTGGGAAGAGATCACCAAGGCGGTTGCAAACAGATTTGCCAATCTTGCCACTTTGCATTCGTGTGCTCATTATTTCCTTCAGTTGTCGCTTTTTTGTTAAACATCGAAGGGGTAGCGCGAATGCGTTTGCACATTTGTAGTGTAACTTAAGGAAAACGTAGAACGTTTGGAGAACGCAGTAAAGAAGAACTTTATTCCTGTGTTATGTTGTAATTTTGTTTAGGGCAAATATTTGAGGTAGCAGAAATGAAGTTCACCAGTTTGCCTTCGTTGCTAAGGAATAATGACTGTTAATGACGTACTTAAATGTTGTATGCAAGAGACTCCGGAAACAGATCAAAACCCGTTCCGTAGGTTGTTCTTAAATTAATTAGCAAATTTTTTTAAAGAGAAGCATCGATCTTAACTGTGTAGGTAAGTCAAGTCTCTCCACTCTGGTAATTTGGCTTCAAGAACTAGCTCATTCAGCCACATTTTTAAGATATAAATAGTTTTATAGACGAAGACAACACCCAAGACACGAGTGGGATTTGAACCCAATCGATGACAGCGCCAACAGACTAGAACAGGCTGCTCTTCCAACCCGCTGAGCTACCGCCCGCAATTAGCGAAATTAATGTCCATTTTTGCTTCATTTTGGCCTTCGGGACAATTTTCAGGTCTGTGCGAAGCTTTAATAAAACTTAATAAAATTAAAGTATTAATTGATAAAGAGTGGAAGAAAATGGAAATAACGATTATAACTATTGAAGTCATTAATTTAAAAACGAGAAATTCCACCTCTTTAAGATAAGGAAAACATTTTTTTCTGGATCCGCATGGTTTAAAACGAAAGATTGAGAATGAAAAAAAGGAGAGGGAGTTACCTTGTTAAACCCGATAAAACAGAGGCCGGTATACGCCCGTCGACCGGATATTTTCAAAGAGTGTTTACCTACTTCGAGTGGTTTGGTGATGACTCCCACATTGCAGATATGAGCTGACGAGCCCTTCATCCCGGCGGATGTACCGTTCCTGCTGCTGTTTCCGCCAAAGTAAGTTCTTCTCGCCCACTGATGCCGCTTAACATCCTTATTTTTCCCCCCCTAGTTCTACAGGACGCCTTGGGCTGACTGCCACCTTCGTCGCTTATTTTAATTCACTTCACCTCACAGTCATGTCTCCGTTGCTTTCTATTTTACGGGATTAACCGTCTAGCCTTCTACGGAAGATAAAACGATTTTTTTATAAATCCTGTTTCGCAGTTCCTACGTTTCAATACTTTCAACTAAAGAAGTTTCCATGTGTGGCTAAGACTTACGGAAGAACGACTATCGAAGAGATATTTTTTAATTTGGTTGGTGAGTAATATTGGAAAATTCAAATTACAAAAGTTTTTGAGTAGGTAGATAGTTTTATTTCGGTATACCTATTGATTATTATATTTTGACTACATCTATGCTTAATTATTATACAGGCTGTCCCAAAACTCAACGTTATCCCTTGAAGGGCTGATAGGCCAACTCATGACTGACCAGAATATCATAAGATGATTCCAGTAAAAAATTGTTTATTTTCGAGATAACGGGACTTTTATGAATTTTGTAAAAATCTATACCATAGATCTGTTTTTCGAGTGTCACAGTTACAAAATTTCAAATTTTTACATTTTTAATTTTGTTACGGAATGCTGAATAGCCCCATTAATAATTAAGTGCCGAAGAAATATTCTGGTGGCGTATTTTGGTTTTTTTATTATGTCGAAAATAAACAATTTTTTACTGAGTTCATCTTATGATATTCTGGTCAGTCATGAGTTGGCCTATCAGCCCTTCAAGGGATGACGTTGAGTTTTGGGACACAAAATATCATAAGATGATTTCAGTAAAAAATTGTTTATTTTCGAGATAATGGGATTTTATGATTTTTTTATGAAAAAAGAAAAGTTTTCAATGGGGTAAAAAAAATTAATAATTTTCCTAAAAGGTACGGCACCAGAATATTTCTTCGGCACTTAATCATTAATGGAGCTATTCAGCATTGCGTAACAAAATTAAGAATGTAAGAATATGAAATTTTGTAACTGTGACACTCGAAAAACAGATCGATTCTCACAAAATTCATAAAAGTCCCGTTATCTCGAAAATAAACAACTTTTTACTGAGATCATCTGGTCAGTCATGAGTTGGCCTATCAGCCCTTCAAGGGATGACGTTGAGTTTTGGGACATTGTACAAAAAAATTTAACTTCAGTAAAAATATTGGTAAAAAGGTATGTAGCGTCAAGATTCTTCCTTAGTTATTAAAGACTTATCAACTCCCAAATTATTACAGAATTAATTGTCTTAAGCGAACAGACAGGAAACAATGGTTTCGTTAACATATCTGCAATGTCAATCTCTCTGTGTCCACTCTTGAAACTGTAGTTCCTCGACCAATTACCAATAATTATGGAACAAAGAAATGCGTTATGCCAATTTGTGTATTTAACCAACTCTAGTTGATTTTTTATAAGTCGAATGGCGATTCATATCCTGCATCGGAAACTGCATTCAACTTTCCAAATTCACATTTCCCAAACACAAACTTTGTTTAGCTGGGAAATAAATAGTACATGTTAACATTATATTGTTGTAAATGAATTGCAATAAACTATAAACTATAAACTATAAACCCTGTAATACCGGAAGTTGACACCTACTTGTTTATTTTTATAAAAAAGTATGAAGTTTAGTCTGAACTTTAAGGGAGGAAATTTATTGTACCAAATACTGAATGGAGGTCGAATCTCCAGGTGAATGAAATTATGACCCCATATACAGTGTGTTTCACTTCAAACAGAAGCACCTCAGTAACTTTTTTTTATTTTTTGGTCAATTTCATAAAACTTTTCTTCTGCATGTATGTATAAAGCTGCCGAAGATTTTTTAAGCGGATAAAAGCGGATACTGTGATCAAAAATAAACGCTAAAAATTGAGAAAACATACTATAATAGTTTGTCCACTGAGTGTTGTCTATTGTGATAACTAAGGATACATCATCTTATTATGTTTCTTACTCCTTATATTGCATTGCATAGTCAATAGAGTTAAATTGGGACGTATTGTCAGAAATACGTTTGAATCGTCAGCAATTCTAAAAAGATGAGCGAGAGTGAGACGGAAGTACGACTCGCGTCTTGATACGCTTAGATTGATTCGATAAGATTGTTGTCCAGCTGATCGGCTAGTGTCAGTGGCAGTGACAGCGCTAAATCGAATTCAGCAGAATTACCTGTGATATTTTACGATGTGATAAACTACGAGTAACTTATTAATTGCGTGAATGCCTAAAATTCTATTGCCTTGTTTTTTTAACGTTTAAAAAAAACGGACTGGGTATATTCTCGCAACGAGCTACAAAAAATTACACAAAATGCCTGGGAAACGATTGAACTCTCTAGGAGTCTAGGACGTAGTGTTGTGGTTAAATTGCTAGGATATTTTACTGCAGAAAAAGAAAACCGAGGTGTTATGCTTTCTTTTAAACGCCAACCAGCAGGTAGGTGACATGCTATTTCTAATCATAATAATTATAACAATTTATTATTATCATTCTTACTTATACTTGCATTATATATTTTTGTTATCAAACAGTTTCAAGGCTCTACTTCGTCAATAATTTGTCGAAATAATATATTTGTAGGATATTCATTATTCCTCAACACACGCCACTGACGCGAACTCCGGTACCATATCTGGTTCGACTTAGAAATAAGTGTATGAATCAAAAAATCGAATTAAATGAAATTGTTTAGTCAGAATCAGTGTGACATGAAAACGGTCAACACTCAGTGAACAAACCATAGGTATTTTTGTCGCCAAATTGTATTTAAAAAAATTGTTTGAAATCACCTCAACAAAAAAAACAAAAAAATGACCATAAAAACAAATTGGACTGAAAATTTTTTTGATTTTTTTTTATCTCTAACCAAACTCAAGATTTTGAGGTTTAAGATGACTTCAAACAACGTTTTTAAATAAAAATTTTCTAAAAAAATGCTCAGTATGTTTTCTCAATTTTTAGTGTTTATTTTTAATCACAGTAGACTAGTTCTTTGTAATGGCTAAAATGTAGAAAGTTTTGGAAGCTTTTACATACAGAAAAAAAGTTTTTTTTAATTCACCTGAAAATTACAAAAATTTTAAGCTGCTTCCATCTGGAGTGAAACACACTGTATGATTTTTAAAATGTACATTTTTACCACATTTTAAGGGGGATATTTTGAACTTCTCGGGCAAGGCTTGAAATAGAAAATAAAGTCCCCCTTCGTTTTATAATACACGCCTATAATAAGGAGGCATTTTCAAATGTGTAATAAAATTGAAATTTGAGAAATAGCATTTGTGCGACATTTGCACTAAATATTTTTATTAAAGAATAAAATAAACACCGTGCTTGGCAGTATGATGCTAGGTATGTAGAAATGCACAGGAAAAGATAGCTATATTACGGGTGATTAGCTATAAAGGATACAGAGTCTGTACGTTGTCATAATTATTGAAACGGAAATTAGTGAAGCGACAACAGTGTGCAGCTTGGTCACGATTTGTGTCACGACAAATTAATTAAAAATTGACAGGTTAGACAACATCGCTGGCAGATAATTCAACTGAGATATCTATCGCCTTCTCTTTTGCGTTTGCTGTGTTTAGTGTACTTCGATCTCTCTCGTATTACGTAATTTCGTGAAAAAAATTGTTTCTCAAATCCGTTATAGTTCTTATCAAATATGTAATAGTCTTTTGAACTTTTTTGATAAAAAGAATCCCATGCGAGAGGGTGTTATTTAACTGAATTGGTCACTTTAGTTGCTTGATTTGAATTAAAATATAAATTTAAAAAAAAAAATCCACAAATGTTTCTTCTTATGAAAAAATCAGCAAAAGTCTGTACACTGAGAGTTGTCTGTTGTGATAACTAAGGATACATCATCTCGTTATATTTCTTACTCCTTCTATTGCATTGCATAGTCAATCGAGTTAAAATGGGACGTATTGTCAGAAATACGTTTGAATCGTCTGCAATTCTAAAAAGATGAGCGAGAGTGAGATGGAAGTACCGACTCGCGTCTTGATACGCTTAGATTGATACGATATTACGATAAGATTGTCGTCGCTACTATCAGTAGTGTCAGTGTCAGCGGTAAATATACTAATAAGGTTTGTCTTGTGATTTGAAACGTTTTTAATACGAAATTAGCAGAATTACCTGTGTCCTGTGTTATTGTCCTGTGATAAACTATGAGTAACTTATTATAATTGCTCGAATGCCTAAAAATCTATTTCCTTGCTTTGCCTAGGAAACGATTGAACTCCCTAGTACGTGGTCTTGTGGTTAAATTGCTGGAATATTTTACTTGCAAATAAGAAAACGGAGGTGTTATTCTTTCTTTTAAACGGCAACCAGCAGGTAGGTGACATGATATTTCTATCATGATGATAACAATAATTATTATGATTCTTATTTACTTGCATTATATAATATTTGTTATTAAAAAGTTGCAAGGCACTACTTCGTCAATAACTTGTCGAAATAATATATTTGTAGGATATTCATTATTCCTCCACACACGCCACTGACACGAACTGCGATACCACATTTGGTTCGACTTAGAAATAAGTGTACGATTCAAATCGAATTAAATGAAATTGTTTAGTCAGAATCAGTGTGGCATGACAACGGACAACTCTCAGTGTACAGAGAGTAAAAATGTAATTTTTAAAATACTGCCACGGCAGCTCGTCCCATTGGTCTACGAAACTACGTCTTCGTACCTTCTTGGGGGGGGGGCTAATTCTGATAATAATCTCGTTCCAAAAGAACTATTGAGATGAGAGTTATCGAGAAAATAAATAAAAAATTGTTTTTCAGTTTTTTCAGGATATTTCAGGAACGGTATGCATGCTTATACATATATCTTGTAAAAGCGCATAGGTATTTCCTGTAATTTAATCAACCCTGTATCTCTTAGCGTTTACGAGGTACCCAGAAGTAAGGAACTGTAAGCCTCTATTATAGCCTACTAGCGTCTAATTTGAATTACAGCCATCACTATTGTGTCAAATCAAATCTACGACTTTTAAGGCCGGTATTTCAGATAATTACTGATTATAAATTGCAAATTTTGAACTGAATACTGACTCATAACTGACAGTCAGTTATCGCAGTGAACACGAGTAGTGGAAGCAATGCTTTCGCACACGTAATCGCTGATGATATCATACCGCAGCTCTAAGCGAAACGTTCGGAGCAAATCTCCATGGACCACGGCACTTTGTGTGTGCTTTGTTTGTGCTTTGTATTCAGTGAATACAAAAGCCCAAAATATATCTGGCAACATTGCAATATAAATGGAAAAGGTCTCGCAGGTATTTCTTCATAATCTCCTCATACGTATATGGCTTGTCCAGTGTGTGTTGTCCGGTGAGTTTCCATACTGATCCTGACTATGAACGATTTGATTTTTTATGTTTTAATTCGTAAAATTATAATAATTGATTTATATTATAATTATAATATTTATTATTATTATAATATAAATATTATAATACAATAATTGATTTGATTCGTACAATTATAATAATTAGAATTAGTAGGAATTAAAACATAAAAAATTAAATCGCTTATTATAGTCAGGATCAGTGTGGCATCTCACCGGACAACACTCAGTGGACAAGCCATATGTTGTTTTTCGCTCAATTGCGCTGTCGCATTATCAACACACAAAACTCTCGTCCCAACTCGGTATCGCCCGTTTTTACAGCCGAACTTCGGTGTAAATTTTTTTACAGATTCAAAAAAAATGGTCACGTTTATTACTGATTTTTTCAATACTGATTTTATTTCCGATATGTGCATTTTTCTTCTGATAATTTTGAATACATAAAAAGGCATTTTGAAAATGTTTGTATCTCTAAAGCCAGTAGTCTAGTGTACCGTAGGTACCTATATACATACTTTCATTCCAGCTACATAATATAAGTTAAAAACACAAAATAGTGTTTTTCGAAAAACTTAATCACCCGGTATCTACAAAACAAAGCGGTTTTTCAAAAATAATTAAAATAAATATTCATAGAGTACTCCAAGGAACAAAACCCCTAACTTTTTTTATGTTTAACAAACTTATACAGGGTGTTCTACAAGCTCTATGACAAACTTTGACAGATGGTAGGTTGCTTGATTTTAAACATATTTTTTTTTTAATAAACATGGGTCCGATTCGTTTTTGTTTAGAAGTTACAAGCATTTAAAAAATCGTAATTTTTCAAGTTCAAGACCCTGTAAAAGGAAAACGGTTCAAGATAGAGAAAAATGGCTTACATGTCCCTATTTTAACTTTTTATGGACTATCCTATGGTATAGAAACATTTGTACTTTCTTTGATTTTTTTAAATGTGGAGAAATCTCAGATTTTTTCAAATTTTTTATCACCCTGTATAAACATTTCATCTACATCATTGAATAGTACATGAAAAGTTAAAATAGGGACATGTAAGCCGTTTTTCTCTATCTTGAACCGTTTTCCTTTTACAGGGCCTTGAACTTGAAAAATTACGATTTTTTAAATGCTTGTAACTTCTAAACAAAAACGAATCGGACCCATGTTTATTAAAAAAAATAAGTTTAAAATCAGGCAACCTACCATCTGTCGAAGTTTGTCATAGAGCTTGTAGAACACCCTGTATTTCAATATTAATATTTTATCTCCGTCAGAGTTTTCGGTCACTGCTTAATTTATGTCTGTACTAACATTAAATATTATAGTCTCATTAAAAATTGTTGCATTCTGGACACAATTTTGAAGTTACGCTACTGGATCAATATAATGTCTCACATGTTTTTTTCATTATACCTATTCCCAAATTTTGTCAGACAATCTGATATTGTGACATGATTACCGGATGAGATCGGTGATTACCGATCTTTGGGGTATAATAATTATTATGACTATCCTGGGGGTATCATTGTGACATTGCGTAACGGTATCTTGGAGTATAGAGTTCGATCACGATCATGAGTGAAAGTAACGTCAACGTAGACACTCTCCTGGATGTTCATGAAAGTGAGTCAGATTAATCAGCAACCATGTGTTCGAGGGAGTACGACGCTCTCTAGATCTAGAGGTGAGTTGTGAATTGTGATGGTGGAATAGTGCTGAGCTCCTCAAGCGATTACTATTATTGCTGATTATTATTGCTGGTGCTGGTTTGATTGATGCTAGCTCTAGCGCCAGCGCTATTGCATCCGGTGTTTGATAGGTTGCGTGCAGTTGGCAGTCCTGTAAATAAAGAGCGAACGGCAAGGTGTAAGCCACGGTCTGGTGCGACTTGTGAGTGTGCGACACAGTTGCTGGTTTGCGGTTATTCGACTTGATAAATGAGGACACAGGAAGTGTGTGCGGTGCCAGTGCCAGTGCCACTCTTTCGGGTTCAGTCGCCTTCCGGCTGGATGTATGGAGCGTGCGAGGGGATTTCGGAATTCGGAAACGGGAACACATGAAGATGAACAGAAGCGGCGCTCCCGTCATTATCGTTGATATTTTTAAAACACTTTCCCTGAATCGAAACCGAATGTATTAATAATACCTACGAGCTAGGTAAGAATATCTCGTTATCGTAGTATTGTTGTATTATTTACCCTGAACTATCGAATAAAAGCAATAACAGTACATTTCGATGTTACCACTTCACGCTGATGTTTATGTTGTGTTTATGCGAGTTAATAACGGTGCGTAATTAATCGATTTCATAAATCAACAAACAAACGTTTTCCATGAAGCGTGACACACTTTTTCATTTATGCGGGAAAATACGAAATTAACGCAAACATCGACCGCCTGATTCATGACTTTGTCGTCGCTCGGCGCCGTCTGGGAACGGAACTCGCCGACGTTTAAGACGTTTTTGGGATGCTTTTCAGTTATCACTGTTATCAGTTCTACTTGCTTGATTGCAGCTGATTTTTAATCAGTTCATCTTAATGCAGGTGTCTTATCTCAAGCTTTTGAAGTTCAGCGAACTTTCTAGTTCGACGAACTGTATTATAAACATGTATCAAAAAATGTCCCATCACTTTTGGTCGCGGGCAGACCGCAGAATTATTATGTAACTACCTATGTAAATATTTTTGAACAATTGAAGATTTCTACCACTGAACTTATACAGGATGTTTCATTAATCAGTATGGAAATACAAATCAAGATTCCGTGATCAATTTTAGGAGGGAAGATTCATTAATAATTAATATATTTGCATGAGCTCTCTTCCCAAAAAGTTACAGACCCTTAAAATGTACCTACTAAAAATGTACATATTTTTCTTTTTTTTTTCTCAAACGACTTGAAATAAAGAAAGAAATATTCCTCGGAATGTTCACACTCAAATATACTATAATTCAGTTCCGAATCGGAAGATACCTTATCAGTTATTAGAAATAAACGTAAGGGGAAAGCAGATGTCAATGGCGCACGACTTACCAATTTTAAAGGGGCTCTTCTTCTGAACTTGTCGAAATGTCATTGTCACTATTACTGTCCATATCAGGATTAAGTTGAACTATAAGTGGTTGTACTACTTGTACTAGGCATTCAACGCGGGTGTCCAAATCCCACATTTTTATTTCTTCTTTTTCTACATATCCTATGCAACTACGTCATGTGTCCGGGGTTGTATGCGAAACCGCTTCTTCTAAAAGCTTCTTCACATCGCACAGCTTAAAACTAGAATTTCTACGAGCCATTGAACCTTTAATTTGAGCCCAAACAAGTTCAATGGGGTTTAATTCGCAGTGATACGGCGGAATTCTCAACACTGTCACACCGTGCTCTCGTGCCATTTCGTCAACCACATACTTAATATACATATGGGGCTGTGCTGACGCACTATTTCCAATAATTGTATTTTAAGCATATTTTCATCATGAGGCAGTTTCTTTGAATTCAGCCACTCTGTATTTGTATTTGTATTTTTGAGGGTGATTAAGTTATTGCGACCTAAAAGATCTATTGTATCCCCTCTACTGTGCTTCGCCTGGTGTGGAATCCCTTTAGTGAAGCACCCTCTCCAAGTCCGTTTCCTTGAGAAATTTCAGCCACTCTATTATATCTGCTTTCCGCTACGCTGAAGTTGGTATTTTTTTCCAATCGATGACTGTAATAAGGGGCCATGTCGAAGACAATCACAGAACCAGGCTCAACAAGCAACAGTATGGAGGAAAACCATCGTTCAAAAACTTTTGCGTTCAACATGTCCTCATGATAGTCTCCCGTCTTTCGCGATTCAAATACATTAAGGCCACCTTTTAAAAAACCAGAATCACTCCCAATGTGGGTAATGATCAGTCTTCGGCCTTTGCCCGATGGAGATTTTAATCCCGGAGAAAATCCCTCAAAAAACGCTTAACGTGAACTTTCGATGTTGAAGTCTTGCCAGACTTTCGACACTGTGTGGCCTTCATTCAGCCACGTTTCGTCAGTGTAGGTAATACATATATTTTTCTTTGTGATCGTCGATGCTCTTGAATTTCATTAAAAAATTTTCTGCGCCACAAAACAATTTCATTTCTTTCAATTAAGATGCTCTTTCGGTTTCTTTTCTGGTAGCGGATGTTCATTTCGCGTAAAGTTCGAATTAGTACTCGACGAGATATCTTTGGCAGACTTTCATCGTTGTGCAGCTCTGCTAGAATTTTACTTAAAGTAGAAATTTCATTTATAAAAAATGCGGCATGAAATTTTTCGACGAATAGCATACTTCACGTCATCATCGAGTATGATTCTCTTCCGACCAGAAGTTCCATCTTTATTTGGTTTCTCAATATTGGGATTCTTGGTAACTCTGAAGACCGTACAAACAGAAACATTAGTTAAACTAGCACACAAAGTAACTACCTCTTTCACTAGCATATCCGGGTACCTATCCTTGAGACCCTTATACACATATTATTCACAATTACACGCTCTTCTTACGTTAGAACGTGGCGTTTTTTCGATTGTGACGCACTTGAATTTTCTGCAAATTTCATTTTGTAAAAATCGAGAATAGAACACTTGGATATTTTACGGGATGAGCTACCGGGTGAAACTATTATCCTATAGGTATATCCAGTTATTTACTTACAATAATAATTATGTATAATTAGGTGTTATATCATCGAGTCACTTAAAACTTGGATCATGAAAAGAAGCAAGTTAGGCAATTTACGTTTATAAATTTCCAAAGCAAAAGACTGTGCCCGCCTATGGCAGGTAAATCACACTTCACAATTTTTGCTTCGAATATTTAATAAAACAATAAATTTCGAGACAGAAATGTTCACTTTTAAATACGACTTCTTTGAATCACCTATATAAACATGAAATTTGATTGCAAATCTGATAAGGTATCTTCCGATTCGGAACTGAACTATAGATATTTATTGACAAATATCAGCTGATCGAGGTATTAAAGGTTAAGTAAACACTGAATTTGTTAAATCACTCAAATTGTCTCAGCTGATTAACAGCCGTGTTGTCTAATTGAAGTTTTAGTAGGGGATCTAAGATAATTTTTCTCAAACTAACAAATAAATATTATTAATTTTTTGACATTTTAAATTTAGAAAGAGCAAAATGACGAAAATAATATCTTTAGATGAATAAATCCGCATTAAGAAAGCATTTCAATGCTTAAGATCCAGAAAATCCAAACTTGAGCAAATATTAAGTCTTTCCGAGAGTCTTTCTAAAGGTGAAAATATATTTGGGATGTGAGAAGTCTTAAGTATATGTACCTGCTAAATTGTTGTTAATGCTGTCTTTTATAGTATTCAGGACATGCATTAACAAGTATTATTAGACAGGACAAATTTGAAATTAAACATTTGCTGGGCATACCACCTAAAACAGACAATAATTATTATGAAAAATTTATATTTCCGAAAGATTTGCAACAATTTATTTCCAATACAACCCAAACCCAATCAAATGGCATAGTGGTACTGTAAGCAGTACTACATGTTGGGAGTAATTATTTTTCTTATAGTGATTAGGGTTAGGTGAATGTGCGTGTCTCGCGCATACATGCTACTCATTTTGTTTCTTAGTCTAAGTCCTTATCAGAAATTATTATTATTAACATGTCATGTCTGTTAAAAAAAAGGAAATACTGTAATAAGAAAATAGGGTTAAGAATGATTGAATATAATTTTGCTGTATTATTACACGTTACATTTTTTGTTGCAAATAAATGATTATTGTCTGTGAGATCAAATATTAACATAAAAACCTCATTCATGCAAAAACATTATGGGCCTCGGGCGTGTGTCCTTGCATGAATATTGAGGTGATGCCAGTTAGTAAGTCTTGTGAAGTCTGGAAGCAGCAAGTATAAATTAAGTCAGGATGGAAGCCATACGGTCTCAATTGGAATGTTTGATGGGGGATGCTCAAGTAAATGTAAATTACGAGTCATGGAGGCTCAAGTTAAATCTGATGACCCTAAAAAGCAAGAAAATTTTTGATGTTGTACTGGAGTCGTAGTGAAGCCTGAAGGTAGAGAAGATGCTCGAGGTGTATCGACATGGACAGCAAAAAATCTAAAAGCTCAAACCCTCATTGGCTTGAACTGTAGTAGCTCTATTGCCATGAAGATATCAAAATGTACGTCTGCTTAGAGTATGTGGTCAAAACTTGACACCCTGTATGGAAAAAAGTGACAATTTTTTGGGTATAAATACAATGAGGATAGGTCGGTCGTTGAGAATTGCATGGAGATCCAACAATTAGCTGATAGTTTGTCTGCAGAAGTTGAAGAAATTAAAGAGATTTCCTGGGACAATGTCAGTGGGGCAGACAAGAGCCTCAGCAACTTATTTGACCGTGTGAGGTTAGAAGAGGATAATTGAATGAAGATCAGTCAACAAGCAAGTCTACGTCACAAAATGCTTTTATAACGAAACAGGAGAAGCAAGTCATATAAGCCCACTGGAAGTCAGAGGAACATACTCTGTAGAATGGTTCAAATGTGGCAAGCTCGGGCACTTTAAATCACAGTGCCAAGGAAAACCGTCTGCAAAATGTTTAGAATATTGTAAGAATAAATATGGCTGTAATATTTGCAAGTGTAAGGGACATTTTGCCTGAGATTGTCCAAACAAGGAAAGTCATCAGGGAGATAGATCAAGTAAATGTAAATAAAAATGCCAGCAATAGACGTGCTCTTATAACGGTAAGTCTATCATCAATAAATTCTATTAATAATAGTTCTGAAGATTGTTGATATTAAGACTGTGCTGCAACTCAACATATGAGTTCACATAAGGAGTGGTTCAAGAATTATGTCACTCTTGATTAACCGTCGATGGTTATTATTGGCGATGCAACTGAATTGGAAGGCATTGGCATAGGCGATGTCGAACTCGAAGCTTTTGATGGTCAAGCCTGGCGAAAGATAGTCTTAAAAGAAGTATTATATACTTCAGAGATACCATTCAACCTTTTCTCAGTAAGTTCTGTATTGGACAAAGGATATAAACAGTCAGCCGATGCAGATAAGTCAATGTTCAAGGATAGCAATGGTGATGTTGGTACAATATCATATTGTCAATTGAATAATGAATAGAGCATCAAAAAATGGAATCAAGGGTTGTTATTAAAAAAAAAAAAAAATTAAGATAACGTCACCACTTTTTCGCGCATCACCCTGTATATCCGAATATTATGTCAAAAGTTAAACAACTTAAAAACAAAATCGACCTGTTTTTTATTTTATCAAAAAAACATAAATTAACGAATTTATTCCTTACTTTTGCCGCTCACTGTATAGAAGCATTTAACATTTCAAACAAATAATTCAAATGTAAAAGTAAACTATTAATATTTCAACTAACATATTTAGGCAAATAACTTTTTTAGTATAAATCATTATGGTTGTTTTGTTATTAGTAAAGTTATTTGTTATTACTAGCTTTGTTATTTGTTATTGTTATTAGTTAAATAAAATAATGAACTTTTATTAAACATTTTCATTGTTTACTGTGCTATCTTCTCATAAGGTTTAGGAAGTTCTCATAAATAGACCTATGTATGTTTCAGTTACTTTTTTCCATGCGTTCGCTGATTTGAATTGCCCAGGTTCATATTATGAGGGCATTTTTAAAACTCCCGCCATTTCATCCCAGAGTTTTTTTAGTTATTTCTGGCCCATTGTTTGGGCTTAATTCGCCAGTCAGTCAAATTTCATGAGCTTTTATGAAGTCAAGCATCAAATCCCACTATGTGTACCTACCTGTTATTTTGGCGTTTCTATTATTCATTTTCAAATAATAATTAATTTTTCCTTAATATGTCGTAAGAAATTAATTTATCTGACACTTCCAAAACAGATAAGGGTCATTATTTGCATCCACATATTACAGTTTCACTGTGGCACCTATATGTATAGGGGTGGAGGACTTACCTAAAGAAACATCAGGAAGATACTCATATCTTTTGCAAATACTTGGTTAGCAAAAAAAAAAAACGCACTAAAAGTTGTCTGTGGAAGCCCGGTCCTGGCTCATCGCGTGTATTGCACATAATAATCAAGCACTTAGCACTAGTAGTGTCGAATTCTCGCGTCATAGTGTGGCGGAACTGGCGGAAGCCACGGGCACAGTAGTACACAGGTCGGTATTCTACCGGATATTATTATCACATATCGTATCCAGACTATAGGGACTGATGTCACGCTTTTTAGATTGTAAATGCAAAATAAATGCAAATATCAAAATAAAAATCGTGCTACTGTTAATTTCGAAGATATTCCTTGCCCTGAAAGTGAAGAAAAAAAATGCAATGCGACCGTATTAGTGTCAAAGAGGCCTTAGTTGTGACCTTAATATTAGTTTGCAATAGCTGTTTTTAGCTCCTTACCCACCCAGCACCCCTATTTCTAGACTTGAGAAATACTACTTGATATCAATAATAATAATAATTGATGCGTAACAATTATTGTTATGAAAAATGACTGCATAATAGCCCTGCTGAATATTATGTTTTATAAATACCTAAGTAATAACTACTTGTATAATAAATTTTCAATTTTAGTCAAGTAAAGAATAATAAGTAGCAGAGGATTCCACTGCAATATAGTATAAGCTGTTTGTCTCATCAACTTTTACAATAATTATTATTATTAATAATAATAATCCTATAATTTTTTGAAATGTCATACTGCTGCCTTTTTTTATTTTAATTATTAAGTTGTTGTTTATCTGAAGTTTAATAATAATTCAAAGTACGTGTAAAATAGGTGCTCTATTTTATATTCTTGTTCAATAAAAATACATTAATTAGGTATATTATGTATATCTAGATTTTTTATTGACGTCTCGTCACTTTGGATCACATAATAATAATAATAATAATAATAATAATAATAATAATAATAATAATAATAATCTATTACAACAATTACATACGTTATTTCTATGACAGCTTAACTTACTCGTGCACTATAATTTCCTTCTTATAATTTTTTTTTAAATAATAATTTTATCAAGCGTAAGGCTCTATTATACATAAAATACAGCATGTAACGCGCTTATAGAATAAAATTCACTATTCAGCGTTTTTCAGCGTTTTCACTATTCAGAAACGTTTTTGGAAAAAAAAAACTCACACACCTCAACTTCAAATTTTTATTTGGCATTTTTTAAGCCTCAATTTGAATTTTTATCCCCACCATTGAAATATGTTTGCTCGAAAATAGTCTCTGTTTCTTCTTCTTCATCGCTATCTTAAAGTGGAATTTTCGAATTATCACAAGTACCATTGCAATTTGCATATACGGAGCACTTTAATCCAGCCTTTCTGCATCCACGCAGGCTCCCCGACCCTTTTTGCATTTGCAAGAAATAAATTTTAACAAGGTTTCCGGAGCTGGGGGCTCCAGCGTGGTGACATGAATCAGCCTATTCTTGCTTTTTTTTCCATTTCCATAGCCCTGCATTTTTTTCAACTCCATTCCACTGCAGCTGAACCTGATGATAGGCTCGGAACTAATATTGTCATGCTGTTGCTTCTGTAGGTGGCATCAGCGATGTAATATTAAATTTATTTTTATATGCTGATTTTGAGAAGCATGTACATCTATAGTTTTTTAACGACATACTTTTTACGCCGCTTGGATCGGCATTTTGATTTTTGAATACCTATACCTGGACAAGCTCGTTTAAATCTCGTTTTTTTCGGAGTGCATTAGCACATTTTATTTTTCCTTGATTAAAGAGTGCTGATGCTGTATCAGAGCCACTGAAAGCGTGCACGAAAAATATGTCATCTGCGACTATTTTATCTATGACACTTTTTGTTGAATATATTCGTTGCGAAATTTTTCCTTTTCCTGGTTTGAGAATATATATGTTTGAACGCGTAGATATAACCAAGAGAATAAGAAGATCTACATCTTCGCCGACAACTATTACGGAATAAAATGTAGATGAAATGCTCATTGCCGTATTGACTATTAGAGTATCCGC
Source organism: Malachius bipustulatus (assembly GCA_910589415.1). NCBI lineage: Eukaryota > Metazoa > Arthropoda > Insecta > Coleoptera > Melyridae > Malachius > Malachius bipustulatus. The sequence continues at coordinate 33,147,009 of OU342630.1, forward strand.
ATATTCTTCCGTGGCTTCCTTGACCATGAAGTTCGCAGCTTCAAATTTTGTCTTCAACATTTCAATGAGGCGTTTCTTGTTTGCATCGTTGCCTAGGAATTTATTTTGAGACACAGTTTTTCACATTTTTCGTTAATATACGAAAAACACGTGTTGGTGTAGATGTATCTTGATTTGTGGCTCTCGTACGCTGAAACTATTGATTTTACGAAAAAAAGATTACCTACCACATAAATTGTAGGAAATTTTCTCTATGAGTTTAAGTTATTACCTACTTAAATATTTTCATCATAAAATAAGTCAGAAAGAAGATATTGTTAAAAAACTGTTTTTAGGGGCCATTTTTTCAATATGGCGGCGCGAGCGGCAAAGATACGAGGTGGCAAAGTAAAAATTCGGAAAGAGCAAGTCAAAATCAATAAAATCACCAATTTTCAAAACTCCCGGAAAACTTTCCAGGTAACCCTCTTTTTGAACACCAAATGACTGTACTATAATGGTTTTTACAATTGCAGCTTAAATACTACTCAATTTAGTTTATGAGTTATAAACAAATGAAAATCGCAATTTTTCATTTTAAAAGCTCTTCTGTGGAAATGGCTCAAAATATCGGAAAAAGGATTATTGAAATGTCCCCATGTCCCTATCTTAACTTTTCACATGGTATCCTACTATTTGGTTTAAATTTGAATACAGCGTGATATAAATTTGTTTGTGATATAAATTTGGGACTATGCTCCTTTGTTTTAAATAAATACAAATTTTTACTCAACGTCTTACTGTTAACCTTCTTTGTAAACTTGAGAGATTTATCCTCGTCGCCAATGTATAAAATACTTACTCTTAATTTTATATTCTTGTTCAATAAAAATACATTAATTATTATTTCTCTAGATATTTTATTGACGTCTCGTCACTCTCGGTCATAATAATGATAATCTATTATAACAATTACATACGTTTCTATGACACTTTAACTTAGTTATACACAACCATCACGTTTTCATACATTTTTTATTATTGGTAACCTATAAAGGTCTATTTACATCTAACGGCACACGGGCGGGTATTCAACGTGGACATGCATTTTTATTGATAAATGGATTTCGAATGACTGCATTTTACATCTGACGGGAAAGGGCTGACAACAAAACGTCGTTGTCAGATGTAAATGCAGTCATTCGAAATCCATTTATTTTCAAGCGATTGAGCGACTAATCGGTCGCGTTTTTGTGGCTCGTATAGAATGGGCCTTAAGGTCTATTTACATCTAACGGCACGGACACGGGCCGGGTGTTGAACGTGCATTTTTATATTAATAAATGGATTTCGAATGACTGCATTTACATCTGACAACGACGTTTTGTTGTCAGCCCTTTCCCGTCAGATGTAAAATGCAGTCATTCGAAATCCATTTATTAATATAAAAATGCACGTTCAACACCCGGCCCGTGTCCGTGCCGTTAGATGTAAATAGACCTTAAGGCCCATTCTATACGAGCCACAAAAACGCGACCGATTAGTCGCTCAATCGCTTGAAAATTTGGCCAATTCTACACGAGCTAGATGCGCCTTTGTAGCGAGTATAACCGGCGAGTGAAACGCGACCCATTCTAGACTAGCGACAAAACGCCTCATATTTGCTATGGATCCCGTACAAGTTGGGTGTATCGCTGTTCACCAATTAACGTTATTAAGTTTGTTGGCCAAAAAACGTAAAAAAAGACGTTGGTGGGTACACCCGATTGGTGCTAATCGCAGAATTAGCTTCGCAGAACATCGGAGATATCCTGAGAAGTTTTTTTCAGTACTACCGAATGGCTGTAAAGACATTTGACGAACTTTTGTGGTTAATAAAAATAAACCGTTCAGTGTCAAATATCTTATTTGCAAAGACACCAAGCACAACAATGATCTGCACTACTAGTCGTGAACTGGTAATAAAGGGCAAATCGGCTCGACCAGCCAGACGCTTGCAAGTTGATACATGTATAGAATGACACGCCGATCTCCGGCGCGCGACTTTTACGCAACCTCTTGCGTTCAAAACGCCGGCACGCCAACGAACGAGTCCACACGCGACCGCAAAGTTGCCCGTATAGTATGCCCAATTAACACTCTGGGGTTCTGTGACACACGCGTGTCGCTCGCAGGCAAACGGTTGCGTTTTTGTGGCTCGTGTAGAATGGGCCTTTTAAACATGGGGCTTATTAAATACAATATTAAAACACGCATGCTTTTTAAAGGTTGCCTTAGCAACGTTAGCCCAGAATTAATGTCTAAATGTCTACTTTTTAATTGTTTTGATTGGAGTACACCTCGGAGTACACACTGTTACGTCAAATAAAATTAGTAATGACAGATGTTTGAAAATTCAAATATTCAACAATTTATGATCTCAAAATGTACCAATAATAAAAACTATCGTAAAGTATTCGTGGATGACGGATCTTAAAAACACTCGCTCTATCATCAATGTCTCTGTCTTTACCGACCATCGGAGCAAATTTTTCGTGGATCCCGGTTTCTTATAATATGGAAACTTCATGAATTTCCAAGCCTTATTGAATGTAGGTTTACAAAAATAATGTTCTGTTTTCTGGTGTTGGGAATCCGACTTGAATTCTGACAATTTGGGGATCTTTTTATGTACAATTTCGCAGCTTTTTCTGCATAAAAATGCGGCTGCATTATCCATAGTAATAGTTAAATTTATAGGTAAATTAATAGGTACCCTAGGTACGTATTGGTATACTTTACCGAGTACTTTACATTATTTAACAAACTATGATAAGGCCTAATTAAAAATATAAATATGGAAAAATTGTGACATTTTAATAATATACTTATTAAATTACAATGGAAAACTGTAGAAGTCTGTACGGAAATACTAGGTATGAATGTACGATTTTTTTGTAAAAAAGTATGACGCTCGTTATGACGTTTAGTCGAAACCCTAAAATATCTTTTTTAATAAAAGAGGGAACATCTGTCTTAACTGTGTAAGTAAGGCGTAGTCGCTTCACTCTGGCAATTTTGATTTCGAGATCGAGCTAAATTAGCCATAGAAACATTTTTAATATATAAATAGTATTATAAGTGAACACAAACAACCAAGCCGGACTGGGATTCGAACCTCAGACGGTGGCAGCGTCAATAGCTTCAGTCAGTGACCTAAACCGATGCGCTACCGCCCGCGCTAATTTACTAAAATAAAAAGTGTGAATTTCAAAATACAATAGAAACAAACAATAGAAAAAATTATTTTTGTCAAAAAAACTTTAAGGCGTAGCATGACTATTTCGTTCACCCGATGTATGATTTATGGTGCGGTATAGTATTTCAATTTAACAACTCAAAATTCCTTTATTTCAAAACGTTTGAAAAAAAAAACATTTTTACCACATTGTAAGGGGGTGTAGCATCTCAGAGAAGGCTTGAAAAAAAATTTTAACCCCTCATCCCCCTTTATAATAAGAGTAATTTATCAAGGAATCTTCACATCGCTCACCGGCTGCAATAGTGGCACAACTCAAAAATCCTTAAAATCGCACTAACTGTTGCATCAAATGTTAAATTTAACGCTCTTCCTTGCAACAAGACTGGCACAACATTAGGGGTGGAGTTCCAGAACGCTAATTAAAGATTTGTCAGATAATTACTGATTTTAAATTGCAAATTTTGAAAACACGGTGAATATTTTGAATGATCTTTTATATTTTATCAGGTATTAACTCTTCTAAAAGGGAGTAGAATTTATTTCCAGCAATATCAGACCAACATTTTGACAATACAGGGCATTTTAAAATCAGTAATTATCTGACAGATCTGTAATTAACGTTCTAGCACTCCACCGTTGGTATCATAGATTTCCCGATATGGCGAATTTGTCACTAAAGCATTTTAACATTTTGTGCTTCTAAGTCGGACCAATGCACATTTTCAGTATGCCACTGACTTTGTAGGAGGATGTCTTGTTGTGTACGTAAAATAGTGACATTTTTGATTTGTGCCGGTATAGTACGAGTTTTATAAATTGATATAAATTTATTTATTTATAAATCTTTAAAGTCAAAAAATATCTCCAATATTAATATTTTTGAGTTGTGCCACTATTGCAGCCGGTGAGCGACATTAATTTTCTGTCCTTGCTGCTTAATAATAAAACAGCCCGTGAATAAGGGAAAATAATTTTTTTATTAATAACTTCAATATCAATACAAGCTATTGGTGTTTTTATGAACTTTGATTTAAATGCTCATAAAAAGACATTTTATAATCCAAATTCATTTAAAAATGGTTACGTCTTGTTTTTTGAAATTGTTTTTGAAATTGTTTATTTACGAGTTTATTTCTAAGTCTTTTGATTTTTTTTCTATTCGCGCAAAAAAATTTTCGAATTTTGATTTTTTTTTATTTCCATTTATTGGTGAACATGAGAACATGAGATGAATATGATTTTATTACACCTGATCACCTGAATTTTTCTTAGAAACGCCAAAACGACTCCTATGTAGGAGCTACCAATTTGTTTCGAATGACAGTTTAAAAAAATACGTTTTTGAGAATGTCTCATGAACTTGACATTGCATTGTTTTCCTATTTTCGGCATTGCAATAGGTGCGCATCCATAATTCTTCTTTGTTTGTTGACTTCGTAGCTAATATTGAAGTTAGCAACAATGGTGAACATACAACTATGGCCACCCTGTATATTGTAGTTTCGTCGCTTTTTGTACAGATTTCCATTGTTAACCGCTCTAAAAATTTATTCAAACGCTAAATCGACCATTAGGATTTCCTAAATAGAAATCGTAAATTCCTCAACCAGTTGAATTGCTTTCGCTATTGGGGCGCTAACTTCTGCCCGGTCATATTTCAGTTCAAAAATTGCTTAGATCAAAAAACTCGTTAAATGCTAAATTTTGCTGCTTCAGAATAATAAGTAACAATCCGTAGTTGCGTAATTTTACATAACTAGCTAGTGTAATAATTTATCTAATGATATTTTATTGTTGAGTGTACGAAAAGCCGCTCATCGTTCGTCTCCTCGTCATTACAAAATTTACTAATAACCAGTTTTCAATTCAAATTACCTGTCGCGATCAAGGAACACTTTTTGCAGTTATTTATCCCACGAGATAACTAATTTTCCATGACTCTTCGTTACCAGAATAATAATTGTCTCTCAAGTCCCAAATTATTGTTGTAATCATTATTGTAGCAACGCTGCTTTTTTTGAGGTAAAATTAAGTGTTCCAGTCCGTCTACTATTATACTGATCTAAGTGTAAGTCCACACTTTAGTACACTTAAGTAGGCCAAGGTTTTTGGTTTGCGGGGTCAGCGCTCAGCAGGATAACGATGATCGGCATTTGTGCATTGCAGTTGTGTGATACAATTCTGATGACTGTGTGGGACATCAGCAGTTTTTACATATGGATATCGGCTCAGCTTCCGGTTCTAATACACGACATACGTTTGTAACGCAATTGTTATTAGAAGCCCTTAAACTCAAGATAAATTATTTTCTTAATTATTAATTAATAATTGACCATAAAATGTACCTACCATTTTGTAGCATATTATTTTTTTTAATTTCAAGTTAAATACATGTCAAACAAAATTAATTAACGGAAATGAGAATTCTAACCATTAAGAGTTTAGTTTGTTTATGGTTTGCAAGCTTCGCAACAAGGTTGTTTAAATATATTTATTTTTCGATTATATCAACTTAAGCAACCTTGACTATCAACTAGTGGCGACCTGAATGCAATGCATTTCGTGAATTGTCCAATAATTAGATAAATTCTCCAATTTTCGTAGGTAGGTGTATAGACAGTATATAGACATCTGTAAAATCGTCTTGTTTGCCTTATCACCATGAGTAATTAGGATTCTTTGAGATATCCATAAGAAGTGGTTTGGCATTGCATTTGAGTAAAATCTGCCGAACCGTTTCAAAATGGCGGTCTTTTGAATTTTTGGAAAAATTGCTATTTTTTGAACCCCTGTATAAGCAAGATAGAAAAAAAAAATTACCCAAATTAACAAGATTAACAAATTGGAAGAAAATTATTTTTGAGTTAACGCAATAAATTTCCTCAAAGTAGAATTCCTATGTAATTTTTGGTATAAGAGAGTTCCTTATACGATAATGATTATTTAAGTATCCCTACATACACGGTGTTGCATAGAAAAGGTAACATATTATAGAATACGTGTAAAGAAAATACTATTTCAACAATACTTTGACAATGAATGACGTCCTTTCAAAAATGCAGTTCCCTGGGAAACTACCAAGTTTCCTAGGATATTGTACAGCTTCCTAGGAAACTATTAGCTTTTAAACCAGAGTGGTGGTTTGGATCCTTATTAAAATTCATTATAGTGTTTTCCCTAACTTACCATTCCTATGCAACTCAGTGTAGAGTGAAAAGCAAAGAGCGTAACAATGTTGTCTCTCGAGAGTGATAGATTTATTAATTTATTTTTTTTTATATTTTCTTTATATTTATTTATTCATTACAACAAAGTGGAGAATTATTCGAGCCAAAGTACATTAAAGAGTATAAGTAAAAAGAAGAAATTTCAATAACACTGTTGATGTTATACAATAACACATGGATGGTTATTTCGCTCTTTTCAGAGCTCATCGGATTGTCATATCAACAATCGTGATTGTCTACTTCTATAGCTAAAGATCAGTGTGGATGATTATACCGAATATTCACAACGAACTCCGGAACTTGTACCAGGTAGTGACATCTCTGTGCGTGACGGAAACTACCAACAATTATAGAAGCTGTTGCTCTGATAAGACAAGCCCCCCGGCGGTGTTTTATAACCTTTTGGGGTTTGACTAGTCAATCAGGGCAAGTCAATACTTAATACTTAATACTCAATACTTTTTGTCTGCTTTTGGCTTGAGATCAGTATTATCTCTGAGCCCTAGAACCCAAACAAACTTCTTCATTTATTCATAGATACCTGTACCAGTTCACATAGCCTCCAATTTGGCTCTATTTTGAGAAATTTCTTTGAACTGTAGAAAGATTTTATTCTGGGCTGTGGTGTAAATATAAGCAAATGAAATTGAATGCTTAAAGATGGGGCCTCGTCAATGATTTTTAGCGGTTCAGCTTAAATAACAATAATAATGTCATGGCATGAGAAAATGGTATGTTAATTTAGGCTAGGTTTCCTCACAGAAGTTTTATTTCATGTTTTGATCAAACTCATTTTCATACTCGTATGTCGGCGGCAAACATTGAATCGGCAAGGAAATCAGTCATTACAGGGTGACTGGACAAATAGAATAGGTAATTAATTTATTCCGAGGAATTGCTAGGCAACTAGTGAAATGGATGAGGTACCTATACTTCGGTTCCAAATCGGAAGAGACCTTATCAGATTTGAATTGAACTTTCATCTTTATACTGGTGATCCAAAGAAGTCGCATTTAAATGATTGTGTTCGAAACTCACTTAATTTAATAGTTTCATCCGAATTACAGGAAAATCCGTCTTCTTATCTGCTTCGCGCTTATGTTTCTGAATTTTTTGCTTGTAATCTAACGCAATAAATAAATATTGGCAACTAAAAATGAGAAGTGTGATTACACAGCCATAGGCGGAGACAGACTTGTGTCTTTAGAGCTTTTAAAATTTCATAACGAGTAAATTGCTTTCTTGCTTGCTTCTTTTCATGTTCCAAGTTTTAAGTGATGCGGTAGTATTACATAATTATAGTGAATAGCTGATGGATATTATACTTCTCTGGATATTATACATATAGCTGGCTATATTATATTATTTATAATAGCTGCTTGGATATTATTCCGTAAAATATCTAAAGATTGTGTCCCGCTTTTGAATAAAAGGAATTCTCAGAAAATTTTAGTTTAACTAATGTTACTGTTTGTACAAAAGTATGCTATTGGTCGAAAATTTCGTGCTGCATTTTTTAGGAATGAAATTCCTATACTTCAAAAAAAAATCAGAGTTGCACAACGATGAAAATCTGCCGAAGATATCTCGTCAAGTACTAATCTGAGCTTTTTCTTGTTGCAGCAGTTTCAGTTACATTTCAAAACTATTTCAACTACTACGTCATTGATTTTATGATCACAAAAATGAACTATTTCAAAATGTTGAAACTGACATTGCTGCCGTTCATAAATTGGGTTAATATAAATGACGTTTATTACGTGTCTAACCTCTTGATACAAAATATACAACATGTACAATTTTGAACAAATTTTTCACTAGAAATCATCATCACATTCATTTTTATCGACCATTTATCGACATCCTTATAGATATTGTGTAGAGTAGATTAGAATTGCAGCCATCTTTTTCTATTTTAACGTTTTACGTTTGAAAACTAGAGGTTGCCACTGGTTTGAAACTGTTTTAAAAGCATTGAACCAATTTCAATTCTGACGTCATTAATTTAACACGAAAATGATATGTTTCGAAATCACAGAAGTGGTTTGAAACAGCTGCAACAAGAAAAAAGGCCTCCGTACTTTACGCGAAATGAACATCCGCTAGCTACCAGAAAAGAAACTTAAAAAGCATTGTAACGAAATCCAAGGCTTTCGTTGATAATTATTATTTATTTCATTATTAGAGGGGTTTATCAGGAGTGATACAGTTTTTACGACAGTGATTAGCAGGTTATCTCCACCAGCACCGGCTATATAAAGAGAGCCAACTGAAGAGCTAACCAGAGGATCCGAGGTACTGACTCGAGAACCACTCTCTCTGCTTGTGAATTGAGCTCGGAGGTCACCTGGGGCATGTATTGAGTGCACCCTATATATTTACGTATCCGGCTACAGTAGGTCGATGAAATGAGTCGAACCTCACTGTAACCCGGTATCGGCAGACCGACCAGAGTGGAGTGAGCTCTGGCCGGTAACCGATTCAGTATAGGGAATCAGTCGGCGCTGCATTGAAGTACCGGCTGATCCCTTCAGTCCCTATCCGGCCTTTATTGAGGGCCGGATTCAGTAACAGCCGTCCCGAGGTCATATTGAGGCATCGGGAACGGACTTTGTTGCAGGTAGCCTCGCCGCCGGACAATATCCTCCCAGATTTCTTTCCGACGCGTGTTCCGGAGACTACAGCAACCGACACGCACTGTGCGACTGCGAGCGGGCGACTGGTGCCGAAGAGCCGGCCGCGAACCGTTCAAGAGTGGCCGTAGGTAAACGACCAATCAGCATTAGTACGCGCCCCGACCCGGTTATCTGCAACCAATTAGACGGATTGTGGAGGACGAGAGCCAGCCCATAGGATACAGTGGTTATCAGTATTAGCAAGACAAATATAGATATGTGTAAATATACTTGTAAATAAAGATTTGTAATTTTTAATTGACTTGTCGCGGGTACAAAGGGGCAGACATCCATCCCTGGGAAATCACCATTACCTGACAGAAAATCCCGTTACAGCATATACAATTGATCGAAAAAAATTAAATTGTTTTGTGATTCAGAATTTTTTTTAATAAATTTCGGGAGCATCGAAGATTACAAAGAAACATTATATTACGCATAATAAGATACACATAAAATATATTACAATCGTATTCAGAAGAAAAACCTATTTCAAACTTTGCAAGTCGTGCGCCACTGACATCTGCTTTCCCCTTATGTTTATTCCCCGCAGCTCTTTAGCCGGCAAAACTGGTAAGGTCTCTTCCGATTCGAAACCGCACTATAATAACAATATTTTACCAACAGCGTAACAATATCAATGACCTGTATCTCGCTATGATTCCTTGACATCATTAGATTGTTAAGGTAATTGTTATTCTGTTTTTGTTTTTTACAGTTATTGTTGTTTACAAAACCCAAATATGCCTTTTGAATACTGAGCCCATTGGGGTACCGCCTCAAATCATATACCAACAATGCTTGGCTTGATCCAAACATAGAGCTTCACGTGTCACAACAGACCTGATCTTGATTCCAGCAGAGTTTGAGATAATCTGGATTCTGGAACAGATATGAATAATTATTGTAATAATGCTCTGCAGTCTTGCCTCTAGAGACTGCAAACGGGATGAGCCGATGAGCGCAAAACGCATACGTACGTAACAAACTGCTCGTGTATGATTTAAATAGACCGTTTTCCTACGGTGCTTATTGCGCAGCATTGTACGTCTCTATTTATCTAACATCTCTTTTTAACGTTTTTTTAACTTCTAAGAGATTCATGCACTAAGTAATTAATAAATAAAAATATAAGTACCCTTTTTCTGAATTATTGTCTCACATGGGCCATGTTAAAATATTTCGATAGGAACTAATTACGTCATTTTGTAGCCCTTTATTAATTATGCATAATCCCTAAAGTTTCAATTTTTTCAGTCGAAGTTCTTTCATCTTGTCCCTGGCATGGACAAAAGTGTACGGTGCCGATTTTCTTATTCAGTTTTTCGTCGTATTTTTTTACAAGCCCGTCCATGTGTCGTATTCAGTACCTACCAACTTCAAATAAAAATTTTCCATAGGGTATGTGAAATTTTTTATTCTGCAATCCTTTTTTCAGAAAATTGTCTGGTCTAGGTCTTTCGCATTTTGTTATGTTTTTTTTTTCAAGTCATTTCCCAGTGCAGTGTTTTTTTAATTAAGGGATTGATTGGAAAAAATATTTGGCCTTTTTTCTCTCAATTATCTCATAGAAGTCCTTTTTTATAAGAATATTGCTTCACAATACGAGGCGGTCAACTATTCCTTTTGCAGATATAGCAATATACAAATGGAGAAATCTTGTTCATTGAAGTTGACGTAATTCGCCTTATTAATCTGATTGAGTAGTTCTCAATGTAAAATAAAAAAGGTTAATAAGAAATTTTGGTAAATTTGATAATGGTTACGATTAATAAAATGAAAGGGGAAGAAAAAAAGGATAGAAACTACTACTTTTATACATGATGTTTAACCCATTAGTGGTTATTGTTCGTTTTATCGAACATGGTTACCTACTTGTGCTGATATGGTAGATAATCTGTATTGCTTGACAGTTTTACATGAAAGAACATCTTATTAAGGATAAGTAAAGTTTATTTTATAATGTTAATGTTACTGATAATAATGTTGATGTTTTTAGCTAAGTATTTATTATTTAAATGATTTGAGTGAATTAAAAGTAATGGATCTTAGTTGTTTATACTCGTAAACTACTCATATAGTGTAGGTGAGGAATAGGGAGTAGGTAAGTTCTGTTGATTTTTTTTTAAGAATTTTTCCACGTTACTCTTCATTATTTTCTAATGCTTTCGCCTTAATTAGTAATTTTTGCGCTTCACCTAAATAACTCGACTTTTGATTGGACACATCAAGCCAGGCGGGCAGGCGGAGTCGGAGTCAGGTCTTCATTTTCACAATAATGAGAGTGCCCGTTGGCATAAATACTGCTTATGAGCTGCAGATTATTCTACAGTATTTCCGTAATAAATTCAATCTGGTGTTTCTTGCAATAATAATTGTCACTTGAATATTCGTAAAAAATTAGTTAATAGGTATTGAAAAATCAATTCGAGTCTTCTGTGGTTTTCTTGAAACCCTCATTTTTCAAATCCATGCGGTCTGAGATTTTCACATTTGTTATAAAATAGTTCGGTTACTCTATGTTGATTACTGATAGCAAATTTGTAAATCAAAATTTTGATGCTATGATGAATGTCTCGAGGAATGTCTATACAGTTGGCGGGCATGGCATGGTATAGGGTAGACCGGGTCATCTTCGGACAGTTTTTTTTTCCAAAACTTGATTGTTAGTAAGTATAATGTAATAAAACAATGGATATTTTTGATTATTCAGAAAATTTTATTTTTAACTGTTGTCTGGTTCGGTTTAAATCTCGTTAGTTACGTTTAATTTTGGATTTTTTTAATTTAAAAAAAAAGTTACTCCGGACAAACCAGGGGCAAGTTCGGACATCACTCACCGATGCAGCTTTTATAATTTTTGAAATTATTTTTACTGTAAGTAAGACTGAAATTTGAATGTTTTTAAATTCTGTATTTTCCAAAAATTATCATACTATTTACTGTATATTAAAACTACTAAAATTAACGCCAAAACGGAGACAGGATTTCGTTCTCGAGGTTCCTGATATGGTTCTAGGCTAAGGTAGTTTTAGTGTTATATCCGCCCACATTACTGGGGATATGTCTGATACATCTGGCAGGATGAAACCACTTGTTACAGTTTTCCTGAAAAAACTTACTTTATACTCATTCAAATTCAGATTCAAAGATTCAAATCAGTGTCTTCTGTTAAAAATGGTAGTATTTCTTCAGGTTCGCTTATATCTGAATCCGAAGAATAGGAGTGCTTTACTTTTTTTAAGTTTGCAATATTTTCTTCGGAGTCTGATGGTAATATAGCTTGTTTCTTTTATGTTCTTTTCTTCATACTTATTTTCTCTATCTGCTACATAATTTTTCGGTAAAGGTTGTTCTTCAGTTTCGATCTTTTCCTCTTTTTTGTCCTTTGACTCTTTTATTTATCTTTTTTCTTTTTTTTGTATTTATCTTTTTCTTTATCAGTTAACTTTTATCTTTAGTATTGCGCGAAGCCTCATCTATTGAAAAAACTTGTTTTCTTAATTTTTCCAATTTTGCCTTCTCTTTTTCCTCAAGTTTATCTTTGGGGAATCTGTATATATCCGGGAAGCACCTAACTCGGATTTTCGTCCCCTTATCTTTTTTTAGATTCCATCGAATAATTTATTACGTTTCTTTTAGAATTTTTTCAAGTATGACGAAATAGACAATGTTTTTCTCGATTATTTCTTGAATAATTTCATTATCGGTGAAACAGGTCGAAACATATATTTTTGAAGTCGATGAATTATTGATGTTGGAATTCGTTGAAGAAATCGGAAGAGATGTCTTTGAAGTCGATGGGAAACTTGAGATTTTCTGAAACTGCTTGACTGCATTTGGAAGATGGAATGAAGTCCAAATCTGTAAATTTCAGAATTGACAGGCCATATTCCTGTTTTCTCGAAAGCTCGAATACATCTTCAATGGAGTGAACGAGCTATAAAATGGTTCCGCTGATAATCGGGGAATTAAATCAATTTTTATCGCAAAACCTGGATTTGATATCAAAAATTCATCGAAAGAAGTTTGCAGTCTTGACTTAAACGGACCATCAAAGATTCCGGTATCCAGTGGCTGCATTTTGTGGGTGCAGTGTGGTAGAAAGGTTATGAGTATAATTCCATTCTCTCTAGAAAACAAAATTATAGGAAGCGTAATATGAATTTCGTGATTGTCCGCGATAATAATGAGACGATTTTCTTTGGAAGAGTGTGTGTGTTTTTATATGCTTAAGAACTTGAAGAAAAATATCTGTATTGCTCCATCCCGAATCGGAACCAAAACAAATTGATCCCACTGCTGCTCCTAACAGCAATAATTTTTGTTTCAAAAATAGGAAACAATAAAAAGTTATGAAAATGTTTAGATGATGAAGCATCCCAGTTTCTTCAAAATCTTTCATAGCCATGGCGGTTTGACTAGCAGTTTTATGTAAGTAATAAAGTTCTCTAAAACTTTTCCCATTTAATCATTCTCTCAATCTGGAACACACGGTACCTCTATTGTGATGGAAATTGTTAGTCCAAAAACTTTGAAGGCTTCTGTAGCAATATCTGTCAACTACGTATTGTTAGAAAAAGCAATTAAACGAAATATTCAATTATTAGGTAATTTAAGTATTTTTTTCCAACTGTTAATCATTCTGATGTTTTTAATAATATCGACAAACTATGTTCATTGCTAGCATACCTACATGTATTAAAAATTATTGTTTCGTAAGTAAGTACCACTCAGTATCTAACAGAGTTCGTTAGGTTCAAACAGGAGGCCTAAAAATTCAGATGACCTATTATACACTTGTTGATTTTTTTTTACTGATAAGAATTTGCTATAAGAAGAGTATTTCCTAGAACTGTATGAATAAATGTTTTTCGATAATTTCAACAAATTTTATAGAAATTGTTAAATTGAACATAAATTGAACACTATTATAGGCCTATAGCCCTTATTTTCCCCACAATTTTCAATTTAACTATATTTCTTGGCAATTACTTCTGTTATGATGATGCGTATTTATACTTTTTTATTAATATGAAAACCGGCTTTATATACAGGGTTATCAGTACCTCGCGCACTCCGAATACAGGGAGATAGAGCCCATTAAAATTAAGGATATTCTACAAAAAAAAAAAAATTGAATCCAATGGTCGGTTTTCAAGTTACAGACTTCCCCTCATGCGAGTTTAAAGCTAATTTTTTTTCAATAACCGTGATAAAAATTAATGAAAAATTCAGGTTCCTACTGTAGGTAATGTCTGGAACGGATGCCATATAATTCATCTTTTTTTTCCACAAAACCTCTTTACAGATGAATTGAGTATGTTGTAAATAATTGATAACATACCTAAATCTGAATGAAATTTGAAGTTTGGCAACCGCCTAAACTCAACTTGTAAAAGTTATAAAATATTCAAATGCCTTCATTGCTATGGAAATATAAATAATAAAAATACCACCTAACCCGAACTTATTCACATGTTCAGTGCAGTGTTGCCACTTTTTTTATTAAAACGGTCATGTTTATGAGAAAAAAGAACTTACAACACTGCAGTAAGAAAATTTACCACTCTTAAAAAGTAAAATTTATCACAGCATGCTCTGAGTGCGCGAGTTACTGATCAGCCTGTAGAGTAGTGAGACACTAATAATGCAAAGTCAAAGAAAAATCGCCTTTCAAGTTCAACTAAGCATGCAATGGTTTTATTCAATAAAATAGGTGGTATTACTATTCCAAGTAAAATTTATATTATCAACCCTCACTTTGTAGAATCGCTGCATATTGATGATAAATAGAACACTTATTTTAAAAATTTACCCTATGCAGGATACAGGTCTGGTGCCCCAGCTCATTCGAGTCGGTTTCGGCGGGCCAAACGATGAATTCTAGAAAATCTGGTATAAAAAAAATGCAAATTCAAGTACAGGATCATAATGGCTATAATTCAAAATTATTTTGAACTATACAGAGTGTCCCATATGAGAGTGGCATATCAAAGTTATGTTTTTCTAAATGGAATTCTCTTATATTATTGCAATTTTAGATTGTTGGAGTAGAAAAAATTGGACTGGTTTTTACAGTATGGTGTTTAAATTGAGAAGTTTGTGAGTTATAAATAAATGAAAATCGCAATTTTCAAAGTTCAAAGTAGGTATTTTATCTTTTCATGTAGGTACTATCACGTACATGAACTTAGCGAAACACTTTCAACGAAATACACGCGCATAGTGCCATTATTTGCCGTTTTTTTGCCGTTAATTAGTTGTGCAAAAAATAATTTTGCCGCTCATATTTTTTATAAATACAGGTTATTTCGCTAACTTCACGTGAAATTAGCGAAGCAGTTTCTGCAAATGATTAGCAAATCGAGGCGTGAGAGCTGAATCATTTGCCGTTTTTTTGCCGTTAATTAGTTGTGTAAACAAAAATTTTGAAGTTCTTATTTTCAAAAAAAAATAAAAAATCCGCTAAATTTTTTTTTTTTAAGAGTGCTTAACTGTGGCCAAGTCTACATGGAGACAGCGAAGCACATTTATAAAATGAAAACAGCAAACAGCTCTGGCCGTTACTTTCTGCCCAAACAAAAAATCGCAATACTTGATAAACGGTTTTTAGAGTGTCTCGCTAACTTTCATTGGCACTAAGCTTAAATAATATGTGTTTTTTAATGAAAATATATAGCGGCAACATCCAAAAAAGTGCGAATAATTATAACAGACCTAGCGGCTAATTCCTGCACAAAAAAAATCAAAATATTTGATGTACAAAAACAAATATTTGTGCAGGAATTAGCATCTAGGGCTGTTTGATTTATTCGCACCTTTTTGGATTTTGCTGCTATGTATTTTCCTCGGTATTTTCATTTGTAAAAAAAAACATTTCAATTTAGAGCGGACGAGAATTAGTAAAGACACTCCCTAAAATCCCTTTGTATATCGAACATTTTGATTTTTTGTGCAGGAATTAGCCGCTAGGGCTGTTTTAATTATTCGTACCTTTTTGGATTTTGCCGCTTTATTTAAAAATTAAAAAAAAAACACAAACATTATTTAAGCTTAGTGCCAATGAAACCGTTTACACAAATAATTAACGGCAAAAAACGGCAAATGATTTAGCTATCACGCCTTGATTTACTATTCATTTGCAGAAACTGCTGGGCTAACTTCACGTGAAGTTAGCGAAACACCATGTATTTTTTTTAAATAGAGCGGCAAAAGGGCACAACTAATTAACGGCAAATACTTTTAATGGCACATTGCGCGCATCGATTTGTTGAAAGTGTTATAAAGTTCATCAGGTTGATGATGTATATGAATTGTTTATACAGCGTGATAAAAACTTTACCTATATTTATACAGTGTCTACGTAAATTGGTGTCATATGGACAACACTTTTATCATCCATTTTAGAAAAAAAGTTATGCTTGGTCTGAAACCTAAAATGAAATAGTGAGACATAAAATTTTTGCAATCGTATACGAGGTTTGTCCAAAAACATGGATGAAATCTAAAGAGTACAGCACCTTTATTTTTGACAATATCAAAAATTGTTAGTTACTTAAAAAACTTGACCAGCACTGCAAATGCCATTCAAATCAACAATAACATGCAGTTGCGTAACAAAATAAAACACCATAAAAAATAGAACTCTACTGATAAACCGTATCTCTTGGTATAAAACATATTTGATGAATAAATGCTGATCAACTTTTTTAATAAGTTTTTATGTTTTTTTTTTAGTTGTTAAGTTGATGCGATGAAACTTCCACTGGTATTTCATCGAGTGACATACCAACGTTTAAATATTAATAAAATTAGAACATCAGAGCACGCGTTTATCAGTGAATATGCGTAAATCATTTATGTAAGTGCTTGCCCGAGCGAAGGGCTCCGCAGAACAAAACATTGCGAGCGAGAGCAACAACACAAGTGAGTCAAACAGAGGTAATGTGACGATATTCGCTAGCACTGAGTGATCTCGTCCCAACACCTATGATATTGTGATATTGACGCGGTATCAGTTAAAAAAAAAGTTCATAGCTATACCAAATGGCAATCCCTACAAAAAAACTTTTTGTAGAAAAACTTCTACACTATCTTAGCTTCATTTTGTTCGCTGCATGTGTACAAAAATTTTCATGAATAAAAAAAGTTTGTCGCTTAGTGAAAATATATGAATACATATAAGCTTTGCAATATACAGCTTTTATATTATTTTTGTAAATCAGCTGTAGAGATTTATAGAAGCACCCATTAGTCTTCTTAAATTTGACAAAATGATCATTTTAATATCTTAATTACTTTTTAACGGGCAAATTTCTGTGGCCATTTCTGAAGAAGGTATCGAGTCTAAGTGGAAATTTTTCAAATTTATCTATTCTTGACATGAAAGTAATTACAAAAATGTATAAATAAAGTCATTTGACGTTCGTATTAGCTTCAAAAACCAGGACAGAAATCTGCCCGTTATCCTAATGAGCCTTCATAATACTGGCTGTAATCTTATTGTAAATGTTCAAAAGTACAATTTTTTTAAATCGCAGATTTGGTGTTTTTCTTTCAATTATAAAAGTCCTGGCCTTCAAAAAAAGGTCGTAAATTGCCGTTTTTAATGAAAATTATGCAATAAACAAAACCTATTAGGTCTGACCTGGTTATACGCAAAAAAAAAAAACGACAACTAGCGACTTTCTAAGATGGCGGCAGTTCTAGGAAGTCAAGCTATCATACCTCATTATAAATAAATCTAAAATGTCTTATTTATTCGCTTTATTTGTTTGTTTGTGACTTAATTAAGGATAAAAAAACATAAAATAATTGTAAACAACACGTCTTAATCTTAAGTTAACAGATAATTAACATCAACATCTGTGTCGTAACACAGCTCAACTTATTTGGACACATTTTGTCACCCAATGATATACTAACCTAAATCAATTAAATTTTAGGGCAAGTCTAAAAGTGAAGCGAAATAATAATCGGATAATAGGTACAATAATTAGAGAAGTTAGGGGTGTAATTATTCAACTTGGAATACATTCATCTCGACATCCACGCACGACGTCCCGAAATTTTACTGCACAGATATTCAGTAAAGCAGTAAACACAAGCGTCGCGGCAACCTTTCAAAATTGCAATATTTTCTCTGCATCCTTGACGTTAGCTTATATGAAAGCAATAACTCTTGCAATTAATTTCAAATAGATACATGTCGACTGCCATAAAAGTCCAGTAAAGCCAGCGTTCAAATAATTTAAGAGAGTAATAAAACCTAGGTACCTCCTGATTACGGATTCAAAGATCTGCTGGGTGAACTTGAGCGAATTGCCGCTGCTCAAGGAGACACACGCGACCTAAAATAGACAGATTTGTTTCCAGTGTGATTAAATTTCAGTATTTTAAACTTCCTCATAGCTCTGGCAACATCATTAACGTTGGGAAATTAGGAAGATGTGCAAAAACTTTACCTTACCATCTCATCGACATCGTTGTCAGCTTGTTGATTTTATCTTTAAATTCGGTGATCTAATAATAATTATTTTTATTGTCCTCTGTTTATATACCAGGTGACTCACTATTAATTTGAATATTTATTTCATTGTCTAAGGTTTTTACGGTTTTTAAAAGTGATACTTCGTAAACATTGGCCATACACTCGCATACGACTTATATATTATTATTATATTATTATATATTATATTATAATATTATATAATATTATATATTATATTATAATATTATTATATTATTAGAGCCTTTATATTAGGGTGTTCGCGACCAAGTCGTTGGAACTACCGGTCACCGTATGGGTTCGAATCCCAGTCTCGCCATGGATGTTTGTGTTTGTCTATTTAACTATACTTGTGTATGGTTACTGGTTATATGAGTTAGTTCTCGAAGCTAAAGTTACCATAGTGAAGCGACTATGTTTTATCAACACAGAAAAAATTTAGGTTATTTTTATACCTACTTGACATTGGCGTACCTACCTAGTTGGGTTGTAGCACTTGTAAACGCATTGTGTTAGGAAACTCAGTTGCGATCTGACCTGATCAGGACTTAATTTTGTTTAAAACAGTCGGTCAGTGCAGTTGTCACATAGTATTGATGAAGAAGTGATGTAGTTATATGTACTGAGCTACAGTATTGGCCGCTGTACAGTAAAACACTCGTGCGCGCATTTAATTTCATGTTAAATAACTGGCCGCACGGCCTGCGGGTCACGTTTGCGGCGCCCCGGGACACATTATCTGCCGCGACTCCATGAGAGCCACTGCCACTGATCGCTAAGTTCGCGACCTACAATCTAAAGTCATGTCCCTTAATGATCACCAGCCTCTAAATACGGATACTCGTCGCGGATACTCTATGGGTTAAGTTGAAAATCTTAGATACTCTGTAGTTTTTAATGACAATTTTTTAATACAAGCGGCGATATTCCAATTACTTTTCCTCTAAGTGGGGGGTTAGTTTTAATGACCTCTAAGTCAAAGTGATACAGTATAGGACCTGTATTTGTGAAATGAAGAAAATCAGCACTTTGCAAAACGTAGCAGCACTACTGTGATTGGAAATTTTACATTTTTTAACATTTGCAAAAATTTAAAGATATTTTAATTCATAATTTAATGATAACTCCCTTAATACGGATCTGTGCTCTTATTAAATTTCTTGGGACTCATCGTCATCACAATTCGAAAGTCCAAAAAGTCCAATAAGCGCATAGATCCGTATGAAGGTGAAATTAAACTGATGATGTCAACAGCTATAGTCCGAAACGCGTTGTGTGGCACATCAATAAATTCAGATTTTTCAGATTTCAAAATTTTGCAATAAAAAAACCAGGACCCTATTTAAAAAAATCGAAGTTCAGTCGCCAACAACCAAGTCAAGCCGGGGATTTGAAGTAAGGCGGTGACAGCGTCAACGGATTAGTAGTCTACTCTTCTAACCCGCTGAGCTGCCGCCCGCCCCTATCGGCCGTTTTGCAACTAGTATTTAAAATAATATCTCATTATCCGAAACAGAATTTATTAGAAAAAAAAAATTCGTTCCTCCTTCAGGATCCTTACTAAGGTACAGGGACAAATTATATGACACTTGAGACACTTGTACGTAACATCCTACCCAGAAATAAAAATCGACAAGTACTGATGCCTAAGCTGTAGGCTTAAACTTACGTTGTACCACTTGTACCTTAAAATTTGGTTATGTGTGAAAGGGTGGAGTAAAGACAGATAAAGTGTGTCGTTAAAAGATGTCGATATAGGGACTGAATTATCTGCAGAAGCTTTGGCAATTCTTAAATCCTTATTTTATTTCTTAATCGTACATAAGTAAAGCCATAAGAAAAGTATAGTCTATAACACATCCGAAAAGCCTTTTTTTACAATTATTGTCATGTGTTTGGTTAACTTAATCCACTAGCTACCTTCTTTCCACCAACTTCATACTGGAGTATTATTTTTTTTATAAGGATATTGCATAATACAGGGTGATCCCGAAATGGCGGACACGGAATACAGGGTGTTGTAGTGTAGAGGATGTTCGGAAAGACTGTAAATTTAAAACAAAAATGGGTTCCTCGACTTCGTTACCGAGATATAGGGTGTCTTTTTTCAAAAATTTAAATCGAAATGGCGATCAAATTTAAACAACCTACACTGGCAAAGCACATGGTTTCACATAACTATAACGATAGTGTTTGCTTTGTATTATTTTTATTATCGGGAACGGAATTACAGGCATTCAAAGTTTACCTATTCCCTGTGTTCAACAAAATTTTTCAATGTGGCATCGTTGTTCGAATTCGAGATTTTGAATAATATTATCGAATTTTGTATCCGCGCAACGATTATTGTTTCAAGCTTTGTTGTGTTTCCATTTCATATGTTTCCATGGTAACATCTATCTGGGTATTGTAGACCTACACATTATTTTTCTGCCTGAAGAATGGTATCCAGTGCAGTGTTGTGAATTTATTTTCTACAAAAGTGGTCATATCTTCTTAAGGGAGCCATAGTGGAGAAAACAGTAAATAAAACTTAGAATCTTTAATCCACAACAGATGCTGTGGTGCTGTCCGTGTCCGCCATTTCGGGATCACCCTGTATATGATTTTTTTTTAATACGAGGGTGGTTTGATAAATAACTTGGTTCGTATATTAGTAGATGGCGCTAACGTCATCTGTATATGTTTTCATAAAGTTAACTTCCTATGAATACATAATCTGTGGTTTCAAGTCATTCTGACAGTAATTCGTTGTTTGACAGCTGCTTAAATAGAAGTGTTTAGAGTAACAGTTAAAAATTGATAAAATTGGAATTCGTGATGTGATTCAATTCTTTTTTCTGGGAGGAAAAACAGCGAAGGAAATACATGAGCAGATTTTACCTACATTGGGCGACTCATGTCCCTCCTATGAAACCGTTCGACTTTGGGTAAATGAGTTCAAGCGTGGAAGAACAAGCATCATGGATGCAACATGCCCTGGAGCTCCAAAATCGGTTGTGACACCCGAAATCATCGATAAAGTTCATGATCTGGTTTTAGCTAACAGAAGAATAAAAGTGCGCGAGTTAGCAAATGTGACAGGCATCTCAACTGAGCGAGTTTACTTTATTTTGCACAATGAATTGCACATGAAAAAATTATGTGCAAGATGGGTGCCGCGTCTACTCACTCCTGAGCAAAAGCAAATTCGCATGCAAACATCTGCTGACAATTTGCAATTGTTTAAGAAGAATCCAATGGAGTTTTTGCGTCATTTTGTGACAATGGACGAAGTATGGATACATCATTATATCCCGGAAACAAAACAGCAGTCAAAACAATGGATTGCACATGGCGAAACGGCTCCGAAGAAGGCCAAATGCGTTCCGTCCGCTGGAAAGGTGATGGCGTCGGTATTTTGGGATGCAAAAGAAATTCTCCTAATTGACTACCTAGAAAAGGGAAAAACCATTATCAGAGAATATTCTGCATCACTTTTAGACCAAGTAAAAGCAGCAGTAACTGAGAAACGTCCGAGAATATCCAAAAAAAGGTGTTGTTCCATCATGACAACGCGCCAGTGAATTCAAGCCGTGTCGCCTAGCAAAAAATGGCTGAGTTGCGATTCCAATTGGTTCCGCATCCTGCCTATTCAACAGATTTAGCTTCCTCGGACTTTCATCTGTTCCCAAAACTCAAAACTTTCCTGGTGGGACGAAAATTTGAGTCAACTGAAGCAACTGAAGGGGTCATAGAGGAAGTAAATGAGTATTTTGCAAGCCTTAAAGAAACACATTTCCACGAAGGAACCGAGAAGCTGGAGAAGCTTTGGGGTAGTACGTAGAACTTCGAGGGGATTATGTTGAAAAATAAAGGCCATTACAAAACTCAAATTGTTTTCATTCATATCAAACCAAGTTACTTATCAAACCACCCTCGTAAATGTGCTATCGAATGCTTTCAGTTTGGAACCGGTCTTTGTGTTTATTTTATGTTTTTTTTTTCAAGTAACTAATTTAGGGCAGTGCTTTTAATCAAATTTTGCTAACCGGTTAATCGATGTTGCTAAGTGACTATCAACCGGTTAACCTTTTCAGCAGATTTTTACTAATATGTAGTTGGACTAAAGGAAGAAACCGCGATTTTTCAAAAGTTTTCCTGGAATATTAGTAATTTTTCTTGATTCTTCTTGATTACTGTTGTTTCCTTCTACCTATAAGTATGTACATATTATAATAGATAATTATGGTAAGCCGTTTCAACCCTAAACTCATTACCTCTCTCTTGGTATTTAATAAAGGTTTAAAGGCTCAACTTTTCGTTCATATTACCTACATACATATTATAAATTATATTTCAACGCTTCAGTATTTATTAAAGATGTTTTTACTTGGCTAATACTCTTGTACAATAATTTTTATCAGACTTTGATTAAGTAGATGAATATTTGGAATTTTTTTTCTGTGTTTTCTAAATTGTTTAAATACAAGATTTTAGTATCATAAATATTAATTGATTCACACCTGAACACAGTTATTTTCCTTTTCAAGGATTTTAGATAGAGACGGTAATTATAAATCATAAAACGTCTTACTGCGTCATTTTTCATAAATTTTCGCTTCGGTCACACTTGCAAAACTCGTTTCAAAAGCCCCGAAGCTCTCAAGCAGTCGAAATGCGTGTTCCAAGGCGTGTTCTTTTTATGAACTTTGCAATATTTTTATTCTAGTGTTTTTATCTTATACCTACTACCTACTGTTTATTATTTTGCTTATTGGTTCCGGTTCCGTTTAACTCATTCTTATTATTATAGACGCAGATTAGCCTTACTTAGGTCGCTTTAAGTTGCAGGCCTATTTAGGTATACTGGGAGCTGACTTTCTGTTCTAATGGATTTTGTTCGATCCGTATTCTACCCTACTTATAGTAGAACCATTTTAAGAATACGGAAGCTGAAATTTTCCATAGTCAGGTCGAATTAGCGTAGTATAGTTTACTGTGAAAATTGCATTTTATTTCGTTTGAAAACGTGCCTTAGAATGGAGTTTCAAATTTCACAAAACAAAAAAATGGCATCATTTTGTTTGAAAACGTTTTTTTTTTCATTTTTAAATTTAACAAACCAAAAAAAATGGTGAAATTTCACAATTTCGTCCCTTCTCTGGGCCCGCCACTGGCTAACTTTACTTTAAAAATACTATTCTTTACACACTATCTTTAATAAATTCGAAAAAAGTGAAAGGGGAGTTTTGAAAATCGAAAATTTGAAATTTTAGAGGAATAAACATCATGTAAAAATATTCAAATATGCATCCGACATTTTTCTTATTTGCTTCTTGAAATTTTTCAGAGTTAAGGGTTAATAGTATAGCTGTCTACTGTGTAAAAACTTCAGTTCAATTCCTTCAAAAATAGGCTCATAAACGGGTATAGAAATTTAGCCATTTTTACCTTTTCCTATCAACGCCACTGGTTTATTAATAGAAATAATGCAAATTCTATTGCATTAGCTCAAATTTCAAATAATTTTCTTCCAATCATGCTAATTTCGTTTGAAAGTTTTTGTTTCTAACTTGTTTATTTAGGGGTTCCAAATCTATCAATTTTTCCTAAAATTGGAAAGGGCGTCATTTTGGAACGGCTCTACCGATTTTACTCAAATACAGTACCAGCCATCTTACTACCAAAAAAAATTCACCCCCTTAAATTGAAAACTACGACCAGAAACTGTGCCTCATGGACGGTTTTTGTTTTGCAAATTTGGAGGGACACCCTGTCAAAGTAACGCAACTTTAGGAAAATGTTTTTTACGAAACTCAAACGTCATCCCTAAGTTTCACAAAAGTAAAAAATTTCGTTAATTGATTCTTCCAATCCTGTCAATTGAGTTTCAAAGTTATTTTCCATCTTGCTCACACAGGGGTTCAAAAAATAGCCAATTTTCCGAAAATTCAAATGAAAGCTATTTGGAAACGGTTCGGCCGATTTTGCTCAAGTGCAATACCAGACCACTCCTTGTGGATGTCTTACTCCCACAAAAATTTCAGACCTTTAGATTGAAAAATTTTTTATTAAAAAAATACACTAAAATGCATATACAGGGTTAGAACTACTTATTTAAAGGGCCACTACAGGGATATCCTTAACCATTGAAGATACGAGGTCGGTTAAATCAGAGAAAAGCGCTATTTTGTAGCCATCTCGAATCCGTCAAAACATGCAAGATATCTGTGACCGGTCCTGAAATATCCTGAAAAAAATCTAGATTTCTTATTGCCATAACTCTCTTATTTTTGGAAATTAAAAAATATTTTTTGTAGGCATACATAGGACGTCAAGAGCTATATCCATCTGACGTTTCAAAAATTTTCAAAGCCAACTAGATCCCAGAGTATTCATAGTCAACTTTTATTTTTCTTATGGCCGCCATATTATTTTTTATGTCGTTCCATAAGAAAAAAATAATGTAAACCTAAAATTAATAAACTTCAGAAATAAAATTGGAAAATTTTTATTCTTTTTTTTTTCAAAGTAAAACAGAACATTTTTCGCTGAAATACAGGATATATGAAAATGCAAGCCATTCACACTATTATACAGGGTATTATTATCCTATTTAAAAAAAATTAACAATGTCGTCATTACTGGGCCAAGGAGCATCCTGTATGAAAAAATGTTACGCCAATAGAATATAAATCAAATTAAAAAATTGACCTGTTTTTTATTATTCCAAAAAGAAAACAGCAGCTACCTATTTTCCGTTGTATGTAATTTTTTCCTTACTTATGATGTGCACTGTATTCTTTTAAACGCTTGTAACATTTAAACTAGAGCGAATCGGACACGACGTGTATATTGAAAATAATATGCTTAAAATTAAGTGACCTATCATGTGTCAAAGTTTGTCATAGAGCTTATAGAGCATCCCGTATAGATGACGGGCCACTCACACTTCACTACAATTTTTATCTTGTTACATTTCATTTTCCTTGTAGTTTCATCATTTCTATGAGGACAAGGGAGCGAATACGGGTGCTGGGAGGGGGGGGGGGGGGTAAAACTTGCACAGGAGAGCGATTTCTTTGTATTACCGGTCCTTATTGAGGCCAGGCCCAAACTAATGGGCTATTCGAGAAGGGCAAGGAAAAATTTCCAAAAAACCTCACATAATACATGGGCCATCTGAATGATTTTTACAGTTATAGCGAAGCAAATATCTCCCTGAATAGTCTTATTACCGCAATATCCAAACACTTTCACTAGTATATCTTATGTGACGAAACACTGGATATTTTTATATTGGAAAATAAATATGTGTCTGCCTTCCCTTAAACATGTGTTCATATCCACACCAAAACACCAAGCCGTAGAGTAGTAGGTACTAAACAATGAAATTAATCAACTAACATTTGAAGTGGTATTGTGCGTATTTATTATACAAGGGAAAAAAGTGATAGATTTTAGCTCGAGATGTGATTTCGTTACCGATGCATTAGCG
The DNA here is from genome assembly GCA_910589415.1 of Malachius bipustulatus. Lineage (NCBI taxonomy): Eukaryota > Metazoa > Arthropoda > Insecta > Coleoptera > Melyridae > Malachius > Malachius bipustulatus. The sequence continues at coordinate 33,173,122 of OU342630.1, forward strand.
GAGGAACAAACACATCGAGAGCTAAAATCGCACTTTTTTCTTGCGTTTATAATTTTTTTTTTGTGAGAAGAAAACCCCGGTACTATTATAGAAGATCTAAAAACGCGTAATTAGATTGACTGAAATGTTGATCTGGTCGACTTTTGTGGTAACGAATGTTGTCTGCAACGAAACGATTTAATTCGATAAAAAATGTCATAATTTAATAAAGAATGAACAAAGTTTTGCAGAGATTCTTGAAAGTTTTCGATGACGAGTTTGATAATATGGATAGTGATTGTTATGAAAATTCCCTTAATAAATTGTCATTTGGACATTCAAGATAATAAGGTATAACTTTCGTGTTCGTGTTGGATATAAATTTTAAGATATCTAGGTGTTAGTAGTAGTGAGATTGGTAGTAACTATACCTAAGTGGCCATATCGGGGAAAAAGTACTCACTTTTTTCCCTGTTAATTTACTTTTTCCCCTGCAAAAAGCAGTTTCATATATAGTGGCATTTTTTGACCTTCAAAGGGGGAAAATATCAAACTTTTTACCTATCATAGCTAAAAATGACCGAAATTTGTCCTTCCGAGGCCCTCAAATATATTACGCGGTATTGAAATTTTAGATACTAGTACATACACCTCAGCTATGTAATATTGACTGAGTTGAATGGCATTCTCATTGTAATTTATCAAATATCCGTGATAAGATTTGTTTGGTTAAAGATTGCTCTTATTTCCAGATCCGGCGGAATCTTCCATTGAACAAAAATATTTCACTAAAGAAGACTGGTTCCTTTTGGATGCCATGGGATCAAATCCAACAACAACATGCTCAGGAAAGTTTTTGACAATGCACAAAAGACGCCGCAAGAAACTCACAACACGAGCGCTTCTTCAAAACCACGCAATTCTCGATGATATACATCATGGACAAGTACAAGTCAGTATTATTTATTGTTAAATGTTTGATTACTTTTTGATATTTGTTATTTTATTAGACTTTTTTAATAGTCAATGATCTGCAACGCGGTTTTCTCACTAATGAAGCAGGAGGTTTGTAGCCCTAAAGCCCCAAACAATATTTTATTATTAATTTACAATATGTACAAATACAGTGTGGAATAAAAAAAAACGAAACTTATGGAATAAACTTCACGATTCAGAGAAAAAAAAAAGATTGGAAAAAAAGGCTGACACCTCAGCTTCAAATTTTTGTTTCGCATTTTTTTAGGCCTCAATTTGATGTTTTACCCCCACCGCTCTCACCCCTACCATTATGGTCATATATTTTTTAAATAGGACACCTTGTATATTTTTGTATTTTCATATTTCCTGAGAAAATCCAGTAAGAATGGTTTTTACAGTTGCAATTTAAATTGAGTATTTTATGAGTTGTAAACATATGAAAATCGCAATTTTTCATTTTGAAAGGAGTGTAGGTACCTACTGCGGAAACGGGTCCAAATCAGAATCAGAGTCATTAGGTATAACTCAGAAACTGCTCAATTTAAACTACAACTGTGAAAACCATTCTTACTGGATTTTCTCTGGAAATATGAAAATGCAAAAATATACAGGGTGTCCTATTTAAAAAATATTGACCATAATGATGGGGGTGAGAGTGGTAGGAGTGAGAGTGGTGGGGGTGAGAGTGGTGGGGGGTAAAAGTTCAAATTGAGGCAAAATGCCAAATAAAAATACGAAGTTGAGGTGTATGAGTTTTTTTTTTCAAAACGCTTTTTCTCTGAATAATGAATTTTATTCCATAAGTGCGTTCCACACTGTATAACACAAAAAACAAATAAGATATTGAACAACTTGAATAAATATGGCCCGTTAATCTTCGTCGGTAGCTGTTTACCGTTCCGGCACTGATGGGGAGCACTGCGAGCATCGTCGATGGCTGGTGCGGGCGGGTCAGTGCAGGCCGGTTACCCGGTGCCGGTGCCGTCACAAACTTGTCACGCCACCCTTCTCGTCCCAGCCGTTCGCGAAGGTCTTCCTTCGTCCAGGCTGGGATATGGATTCCCCGTGCCTACTGGGGATGACTGGGGATGAGAACAGGAGAAAGGACCGGTACTGGTGCTTCGCGGATTCCACAAATCCGCCCAGGCGAGGACCGTTCCTATCGGCTCAGCTCGCCTGATAGAATAGGTGGGATGCAGGATGCAGGGGCTTCGATCAGCGCTCGAAGATTGAGTCGAGTCGTTCCCCGGTCACCGCTCGGGTCCCGACTGCAAGCAAAGATAAAGATTGACAGCCGGTCTTTTATACGGGTTCGTCGCTGATAATTCGGGGAAATCGCAATAAAAACTATAGATACTCCCATCGGCTCCTGAAAACCACTGTTCGTTCTTATAGTTATTAAGGGATAGGCTATTATAAGGATAATAACGCTAGAGGTTGTCGCAAAGGATGTACAGTTCTGTTCAAATAAAACTGAGACAACTTTTGGTATTTATGGCTTTCAGCAAAGTAGTTGTCAGGTGCCCGAGTCAGGCGCTGATTTATTTGGGTCTAACGTAACGTGGTTCAGGTATTTGATAGATGCGTATGTACGTGAATGTCCTTTCTGAAGACGACAGATGGTGTGTACGAGGTTTGAACAAATTGAACCTGGTACTGTAGTGGTGGGTGAATCGGAAAGATATAAGCTTATCCTGATTTTTGTGGATCAGCTTGAGAAGAGAAAAGACGTACAAAGCAGTCAAGGTAAAAAGTCAAAGCCGCCTGAAATGTCCCCTGCAGGACTGCCGCACGGCAAGTCTGCCAGGATCCTAATCGCTCTCTGTTGAAGAGATCTCTCAGATGGCCAGCCCATAGGACATGTGGCTGATCAAATTCCCATAATAAGCATAGAGAACTTCATGGGATACCGTGTGTTGAAGTCGTCTGAGAAGGAAGCATGCACTAGCAAGGCGACGACATAAATGATCTGTGTGAGCCGATCAGTTTAGGTCTTGGTCGAAGTGGAAGCCCAAAAACATCACGACACCCGTCGGCCTGATCAAGGCACTATCGGTGGGTATGGAGGGTAAATGTAAAAGAGGTGATTGCTTGAGTGAAAATCAATCAACTCGGTTTTGTCTAAGCTGAGTTTTAGTTTATTGTCCTTGATCCATAAAGATGCTCTTTTCAAAGGAAGTTGAATGGTATTTATCAGACTAGGAATGTCGCTTGGTTTAATCCTAAGAAATATTGTTGTATATCATCAGCATAGTTAACACAGAGTGAAAAACGAAGCGGACCGAGAACACTACCCTGTGGCACCCCAGAGGAGATTGGAGTAAAAGGTGATCGCACAGGTCGGCCATCAGACTCAGTATTCTGAACCGCCTGTGTTCTTCCCTGTAGGTAGCTGTTAAACCAAGAAAGGGGTAATACACGCACTCCGATATTCTCCAGTTTCCGAAGGAGGCACTTGTGGCACACACTGTCGAAGGTCTTGGAAAGATCCAAAAGCCACCCCACAGTGTGCATCCCCTCCTCCAAACCCTGAGATATGAAGTCTGTAAGCTCCACAACAGCCGTCTGGGTAAAAAGAGACATCTGGGCCATCTGTTTTTAAGAAAACCATGCTGGGAGCGGGAAAGGATTGTCTTGTCAAGAAAGCCAAGAAGATGAGACGAGACAAGGGATTCACGACTGAACTGAAGGGGCAAAGTCTTGCTGTAAAATTTTGTGTTAAACTTGGAAATTCAGCGACTGAAGCCTTTATTATGGTCAACATGCTTTACGGTGATATTGCTATGAAGCATACGACATCTTTCAAGTGACATTAACGTTTTAAGGGTGGTTGACAGTCGATTGAATATGATGAGCGTCCGGGACGTCCTTCCACATCAACTGACGACCCCCACGTCGATAAAATCAACACCTTATTGCGGGCAAATCGACGTCAGACCATCAGGTAGCTTGCTGAGGAGGATGCATGGGATACCAGGTGGGTCTTGTCACGAGATTCTGATCGAAAAATTGAACATGCACCAACCGCAATTCATGCTGCGAAATTTGTGCCTGCCTGATGACGGACGACCAAAAAGTTAATCGTGTCCAGGTTTGTCAAGAAGTGCCTGATCATTTGAAAGAAGATGAAAACTTCTTGTCAAGGCTCATAACAGGTGATGAATCATCGGTTTATTTTTTTTTCAATTTTACGCTAAGGTGTTGTTCACCATAAGTACCTCTCCCAAGGCTCCACAGTGAACAAAAACTTACTGCACTGAAGCTCTGAAACATCTGAGGAACATCAAAAACTCATAAATGTGGAAGAGTGGCGACTGGTTTTTCCATCACGACAACCCTCCAGCCCATTCAACCCTCCGAACTCGTGAGTTTTTGGCCAAACACTCGATCACTGTTCTTCCCCACCACCTTTACGCACCTGACCTTACTTCTTGTGATTTTTTCTTATTACCCAAACTCAAAAAACCCTTGAAGGGGATAAGATTTCAGACATTCCCCAGATTAAGGCAAATACGACGATGGAGCTGAATGGCATTACAAAAGAAGCTTACCAGGAGCGTTTCAAAAAATGGAATCACCGTTGGGATAAGTGTGTGCGTTGGGGAGAAGAGTACTTTGAAGGGGATCCAGACATGTGACTTTTAAATAAAGCACATTTTGTAGCTGTGAACATCAATGACATCAGTCCTCGTATTATCTGTACAGACCTCGTATCCTCAGAAGAAACTGGTTGATAAGTGCGAGTAGTTATATGAATAAATGCACGAACAATATCAACTTTAGAGATTTTACCTTCTAATTTTGCATTAAAATCCTGTAAATGAGAAAAAAAGCGTATCTATCTGGAATGGTTATAAAATTCAATTATTTCCTGTATTCATCACAAGGTCTCCATGAACCATCCTTTCTTGGTAGTAAGTGTAATGCACTGCATCAATTAATTATTCCTCTTATTATAAGAAGGTCTACAGATACGTACCTAAATAAGTCATACGTATGCTGGAGTTCTAGCTTAGTTTGATCTAATTTTTCCGAGGATCATGACTTTTGCATTAATTGGAGGATCTGTTGCCGTTGGTATCTGTTATAGTTGTTTTATTAAAATACTCACCATCGGGATATTTGATATTGGCAAGGAGTTTCTTTAAAAAATTGTAGAAATTTCTTAAGTGCAATAGAATATCCATGAGAGGGATCCGCTGAATAAATTGTCGTTATATCAGATGACGGAGCCTGAGACGTATAATAACGGATTGCTAATTCGGTATCTAAACAAGTGGATGTACAACACCTTGGACAATATGACAAAACCAACTCTGTCAAGTTGAAGATCGCTTTTAGTAGTGCATTTCTCAGAAACAATTTCTTTAGGAATCTTGTGTTTATGGTATTTTATTAAATAATATGTATGGTTTATCCAGTGAGTGTTGTCCGCTGTGATAATTAAGGATACATCATCTCGTTATATTTCTTACTCCTATTGCATTGCATAGTCAATCGAGTTAAATTAGGACGTATTGTCAAAAAAACGTTTAAATCGTCAGCAATTCTAAAAAGATGAGCGAGTGAGACGGAAGTACGACTCCCGTCTTAATACGCTTAATTAGTTCAGAAATTATGTGATATGATAAGATTGTCGTCCAGTTGATCCGATAGTGACAGTGACAGTGACGCGCTAAATATACTAATTAAGTTTTTGATTTGAAACGTTTTTAATACGAAATCAGCAGAATTATCTGTGATATTTTACGATGTGATAAACTACGAGTAACTTATTAATTGCGTAAATGTCTAAAAATATATTGCCTTGTTTCTCTAACGTTTAAAATAACTGACAGGGTATATTTTCGCAGCGAACTACAAAAAATTACACATAATGTATGGGAAACGATTGAACTCCCTAGAACGTGGTCTTGTGGTTAAATTGCTAAAATATTTTACTGCAGAAAAAGAAAACGGAGGTCGTATGCTTTCTTCAAACGCCACCCAGCAGGTAGGCTAATGCATGATATTTCTAATCATGATTATAACAATTATTATCGTTCTTATTTACTTGCATTATTATATTTTTGTTATCAAAAAGCTTCAAGGCCTTCGTTGAAATAATATACCTATTTGTAGGATGTTAATTATTATTCCTCAACACACGCCACTGACGCGAACTACGATAACACATCTGGTTCGACTTAGAAAGAAGTGTACGAATCAAATAGAACTAAATTAAATTGTTTAGTCAGGATCAGTGTGGCATCACAACGGACAACACTCGCTGGACAAACATTAAGGCCCGGTTACACGGTCCGTGGTTCGGCGAACCTGTCTCGAAGAGCCGCGAACCACGCACCGTGTGACATAGGTGGCTCGCTATGGGCTCGCGGTTCGTGGTGTATGGTTCGCTGTATCCATCGGGAGTCGGTAAATTTGCACAGAACAAAGCGGGCGAACCGATAGGTTCGTGTAGGTTTGTCGTCGGTTCGTGCTGGTTCGCCATATCCCGAACCAATGATCAGTTTTGCAATTTATTTTATGACAATTTGTGTCTTTTATTGCATACAGGCGGAAATTAAAAGTGATCTTAGTTAGGAAATTGATAGCAAGTCTTCGTATACTGCTTTTTAATGGTATAATCGTAATTGATTCCGGGCACTTTTGCCGTGGTCCCTGGAAATTTTCTCCGAACTGACATGATCGGTGGTTACGTGTACATTGATAATTGACTTGACAGTTGGGAGAGCGCTCCTATTGCTTTCAATAAAACAAACTGGGTTCCATATTGTCTCGGCGAACCGATTGCGAAAAAATACTAAACGAGCCACGAACTGTGTGACCATCCCTGGTTCGCTAAAGTGCGAGTCTCTGCGAACCACGCACCAGTTCTGTGGTTCGCCGAACCACGCACCGTGTAACTGGGCCTTTATACGTATAGATACCATTATTTTTTTCTGAAATTAGGCCTGTGACTCACTTGGGACTGTGGAAAAATTGTTTACAGACTTACGTTTGGTCAAGCGGTTTATTCGGGCGCCAGATTTTTAATTAATGGTTTACTCCCTGCGGGAAACGTTTTATTGTGGGAAATCGCTTGATTTTCCTGTAAAAGGGCCCACAGACTGCGTTTTTGTTCGACGGTTTTGTTCGACGAACAAGTCTGTTCGAACAAAAACGATGAACCAGGTTGCACACACACTTCAGTTTTGTTTGCCAGTTTTAACTTAGACCGAGTCGTAAGCAGTTGGTTTAATCTCAGTATGAAGACAATATATTTGTGTGCAGTGGTGGCGGCATTAGCCATCAAATCAAAAAAGAAAAAGAAGCGCACAAAATGGGTTAAGGGATGGCTTCTGAAGAGAAGCCAGTTTTCTCATACGAACCTGCTAAATGAACTCCGTTTGGAACCAGGAGATTGGTTCAATTATTTGCGAATGGACTACGAAACTTACTGTACTCTTTTAAAATCAGTAACACCTCTGATTGTCAAACAAGACACGCAGTTAAGAAACGCCATTACACCTCATGAGCGGCTTACAGCGACTTTAAGATTTCTTGCTACAGGCAGAAGTTACGAAGATTTAAAGTTTTCCGTTATCATCTCACCTCAAGCTTTGGGTCAGATTATACCAGAGACCTGTAACGCAATTTTTTGCGCTTTGAAGCAGGAGTATTTAAAGGTAAGTAAGAATAAAAATTACCATTTACAATGTTTGAAATTTGTTTCATTTTGAATACAAATACTAAGTACCTACATATTGATTGAAATAAGGTATTATTAAATTAGTTTATGCGTTATATTGGGAAAATAACTCCCCTACATTATTAAAGTTCTCTCTATCCTGAGAGTTTTGATACGATCTTAATGTGATATAGGTAGGTGGTTGCTGTTGTTCTGTTTGGGAAATGTTGAGTCTTGACTGTCTGTTTATATTTCCCAACTGAGCCTCGAAGAGTATATCCATAATAAGTTTTTCCGTTATAGTGGCCGTATCTGTAGATAATTTTCTTAATTTATTAGCCACGTTTTTTCCAATCACATCAAACTCATCTTCAACTTTTTCTTCATTTAACTTTTGGTTTACTCTACTTAAAATATATTCAGAAGAAATTTTCGAGCTCTTTCCTCTGGACCTTCGAGTAATTGTTGAACGTGACGTTGCTGATTGCGGTCTGCTAGAGTCAGTTGGGGAGATATCTTCATTAAGTGATATATTTGACTGTGGTAACAACTGGTCTTCTTCCTCCTAAAAAAAGGTTTTGTGTGGATCACTGACTTTACAATGGAGATTGTGCAATATAAATTTTCGTGATTAATTTGATATTTAATTAACCTTGATTTATCTATTGACTTTTGTGTTTAGTTTAATTTTGATGGAGTTTTCTTCGTTTGCAGTTTCCGAAAACAGAACAAGAATGGAAAAGTATTGCAAAAGACTTTAAAGAAAAATGGAATTTTCCACATTGTTTAGGCGCAGTGGATGGAAAGCACATACAAATTATTCCACCAGCAAATAGTGGCTCCTATTATTATAATTATAAGGGGCAACATAGCCTCGTTCTCATGGCCATTTGCAATGCCAATTACGAATTTATATTATGCGACTTCGGAACAAATGGCCGTATATCTGATGGGGGAGTAATAGATGGTACTGTATTTTATGAAAAACTGAAAAATGGTACCCTAAAGTTACCCGCACCTTCGAAAATAAATAACCATGACACAGTTCTCCCATTTGTCTTTGTTGGCGATGAAGCTTTTGCTTTAAGAAGCGATTTCTTAAAACCTTTCAACCGAAGGCAACTTGATAATGAAAAGAGAATATTCAATTACAGGCTATCGAGAAGTCGTCGTATAATAGAAAATGTTTTTGGAATTTTGGCTGCAAGATTCCGCATATTTCATACGGCAATCAATATGAAGTCGGACAATGTTGATAAAGTGGTCATGGCATGTTGTACTCTGCACAATTTTCTAAGAAGAAACCGTCGAGATTATTATACACCTGCCACAAGTTTTGATACTGAAGATCTAGACACCGGTAATATACAGTATGGTTTAAGACCAGAACCAAACACATTGCTTGATTTGCAAAATGGTTCACAGCGACATGCATCAGTAGAGGCAAGCAGAGTCCGCGAAAAATTCATGAATTATTTTACCGGCGATGGATCGGTGCCGTGGCAAGAAAACTTTATCTAATTACATACTCTTGTTTCCGATACAGACTTTGATCCAAAATAAATATTATAATAATAGACGTCTTTTATTCAATAAACACCGTACAAGCAACTATTATAAATCATACGCACACAGCCACACACTACACATGCTAGTCTAGTGAACTAAAAGCTTGTATAAGCAACAGTCATTTGACTTTTATTACAATAAGGTACGTTATTTTCTGGGAAAAGTGTACTTGAATAATATTATAGTTATTTATGCATTAAGGGCGTAATCATAAGATACTAGCCTGAGGGAATATTCGGCGTCGTGCTTTTACATTCCCGAAGCCTATAATCTGATTACGCTCGTGGTACATGGAACGTTTTATTTAATTTTGCTTCTAAAAACTAATTTTAACGTAATTAAGAACTAATAAGGTTTTAATTTTCTGATGACAACTGAAAATTTTGACAATCGAATCAATCGATGTATTGTTATTATGTGTTGTGTGTATTCATATACGGTGTAAATCTGATTTGTATACATAGGGAAATCACTAGATGTTGTACACAACTAGAAGTTGGAAATCTTCTAATGTGCGCCTCAAAAGAATCACCCTGTATATTCTTGTACTTCATTGTTAGGTGTAATTTTCCTTAGTTAGTTATAGCCCGTTGCTCTACTTCATAAGGCCCTAGAGCCTATAAAACTTATGAGTGCAAAATGAAATAAAAATACTTACATCGCGGGTTTCACTGACGTCTTCTTGATGGGTATTACTACTATCATTACCATTTTCATCCATTGTGGAATCATCGTCGTCTATTAAATTTGAAACACTTGCCCGTGTATTTTCTTGGTCATTTAAAAATGACAACTCATCGAAGTACCACAAATTAGGCTTATAAATGTCTTCAGTACCAACGCCGCTTCTTTTTGACGTATTAACTTTCTTTAACTCTCGTCTGTATCCTGCCCTTAAAGAATCAATTTTCTTCTTTTCCGCTTCTTTGGTGGCATCTGGATCTACCTCTATTAATTTTGCCAATAGCAGATCATAGGCTTTGTCTTTTCTTATGCGATCGCTGTATTCCCGAGACTTTATTCTCCATAAACATGGCATGCTGCGATATAGTTCTATGAATTCTAACAAAAATTTTCTATTTACTTGGCGAAGATCCGACATATTTAGAAAATAACTAAACAATTCGTCGTGTAAAAATATCAACTACAGTAAGTACACTACACCACTGAGGAAACCATCGTTTTTAAAAACCGATTACCCCACACATTTCAGACTTGCAAGAATTGACATGTTCGACGAACAAGTTCGACAGACATAATCAGGCGCGGTCTGATTATTTTTATCAGCTTTGTACGCGAGCAAAACCGACAGCTTTCCAGCCACACACTTCAGCTTTCCGTCGTTTTTGTTCGAACAGACTTGTTCGTCGAACAAAACCGTCGAACAAAAACGCAGTCTGTGGGTCCCTTTACCTGGAGTACATAGATATATGATACTTATTTCTTAGTGTCATTCTCCCTAATGTAACTTAGGAACAAATAAAAGATTCCAAGGACAATTAGTAGAGTTATTACCAGATAAAAATTGCAACGCAGATAGTCTTTAGGCACCTTCTCAGTTTACTGGCGTTTACCAAACAATTGTTAAAAATTAGAAAGAGTTTTAGATTATTGTTAGTTGTTGTTCATTGTTTAAAGTTAGAGAAATATAAATATAAGTAGGTAAGTTGTTGTTAAGAAAATGTTTTGTTAATAGTAATAATAAATTTAATAGAAAATTAAATATATTCCTCGAAAAGATCGTCTAAGCTTAACGTTTTATATCAACGGTGTTGAGAATTTCTGTTGAGCTAGTGTTAATAATAATAATAATAACTGACAGACGGAGACAGATTATAAGAATTCTTGAAAACCTTTGAAAATAAATGATAATTTGACATTCTAAATTTAATCGATGTTTCATAAAACTTCGGTTAATTACATCAAGATAAATTAAACGTAGCGAGTAGGTAATACAAAGAAAAAATTCTGAGATACAACTTTATGCGGTCACACGGCGATTTATTTTACATCTTTTCCAGTTGTAATTTACAAAGTATAACATGTACTGATTTCATAAAGTATAACTTTTAATTTAGATTAGTCGTTTGTAATTCAGAAATCGTTTAATGTAATTAAGATTAGTCTGAAATTATAATATGTCATTGAGACTAATCAGTTCTGAATTACAAGTTACGCTTTCTGAATTACAATTAACTAATCTGAATTACAATTAACGCTTTTTGATGTACAATTTGCTAGTCTGAATTACAAGTTATACTTTCTCAATTATTATTACAACTAAAAATGTATAGAATTAAATTTGGAATTAATTGGGACTAGACTGGGGATAACTGTCGATCACCACTGGGACTTCAAAAGAATACTCTGTTTCGCTTGACAAGCTTTCGAAAATGTTTTATTTTCTTCATCAGGGTCTACAAAATTAGTCATAATTATTAAGAATAAAAAATGCGAAAAATACACACATAATTACACAAAAACTATTCTCTAAATGTACTTACAGCAGAATTGAGGTTGTTAAAAAAGAGGACCGTCATGAGGAGGAAGAAACAATTATTATCCTTCAATTTAATTTTCCATTACATTGTGTGTTTCGGCATAGAAATCATGATGAAAACATAAAAACGGTTGACTCACAAATTTAAAAATCTTTCAAGTCTCATTATAACAAAGGGTACCTAGCTACTATTTACATTTCCGAAAAATAAAACAAAAATTAAAATCGAGATAAATATACAGGGTGTCCCAGCTTATTCGAAGCGGTCTCTGTAGGCCAAACGATGGACTTTTTCAAAAAACTTTTTAAAAATTCAAGTACAGGATCACAATGGTCATAATTTAAAATTATTTTGGAGTATACAGAGTGTCCCATATGACAGTGGCATATCAAAGTTATGTTTTTTTAAATGGAATGCTCCAATATTATTGCATTTTTAGATTGTCTGAGAAGAGAAAATAAGATTGACTTTTACAGTTGGTGTTTAAATTCAGAAGTTTTTCAGTTATAAACAAGTGAAAATCGTAATTTTTCAAGTTCAAAGCCCTGTACAACGAAAACGGCTGAAGATAGAGAAAAACGGCTTACATGTCCCTATTTTACTTTTTCATGTACTATCCTATCTTGTAGATGAAATGTTTATACAGGGTGATAAAAAATGTGAAAAATTCTGAGATTTCTCCACGCGTCGCCAAATAAAAAAATCAAAGAAAGTAAAAATTTTCTATACCATAGGATAGTACATAAAAAGTTAAAATAGGGACATGTAAGCCGTTTTTCTCTATCTTGAACCGTTTTCATTGTACAGGGCCTTGAACTTGAAAAATGACGATTTTCACTTGTTTATAACTCAAAAACTTCTGAATTTAAACACCAACTGTAAAAGCCAATCCTATTTTCTCTTCTCAGACAATCTAAAAATGCAATAACATAGGAGCATTCCATTTAAAAAAACATAACTTTGATATGCCACTGTCATATGGGACACTCTGTATACTCCAAAATAATTTTAAATTATGGCCATTGTGATCCTGTACTTGAATTTGCAAAATTTTTTTGGAAAAAATCAATCGTTTGGCCTACAGAGACCGCTTCGAATAAGCTGGGACACCCTGTATAATAATATAAATATAATAAAAATAAAAAAATAAAAACAGTAGCAGAGCAGCCGGGCACGGACGGTCTATATCTTCATGAGTGTTATCAGACAAACGAAGGCAGTGTAGCCACTTTTACTGCGAGGTTGAAACTCGTATTCAGTTATTCTTAGGTTTTCGACAACTCAATCAAAAAGGCATAAGCAGTATTGAGGCCCCTAATATCTGATCTTTTGTTCATAGAGAAAGGCTCCTTCGCTATTTCGAACATCTCATGGAATAAACTTTTAGTGTGATGTCTTTCAGTAATTAGAATTTTGGTATTATCAAAATCCATTACATGCTCAGTATCAACAACATGTCTGGCCAGAGACAGTTGTTAAATAATTGATATTTTTCACCGATATCCGAATGAAAAATGACACATCACCGTGGGCGATACCGAATTGGGCGAAGGATTTTGTTATTCACTAATCCCAGGGGTCAATTGGGCGAGAAACGAGAAACTAGGGGATTATAAGAGATAAGTGGACAGACAAGAAATACATGTGCGGCCTTGTCCATATATATAGCAGTGTTGCCAGATTTATTTTCCATAACTGGAAAATAGTTCGATACTAAAGGGTGATGGCCAATGAAAAAAGTTTTTTATCATTTACTATATTCAAGGGATTGTTGAATAGTATTAACGAATTATGATTTATTGTTTAGTAACAAAATCATGACCTTTCGTGTTTTCCATATTTTCTACTGAAAACTCACCATGTTTTTAAATCTATAAGCAATTCCAATGCCAAATATCTCTGGAATTTACTACTTTTAATCAATAAAATTTAAAAATTAAACTTCTCTTTAATAATACACATTTATTTTCAAAACTAAAGCGCATATAGGTATATTAAATATTAATCATCCTCTCCCATACAAAAAATGTGTTAATTCTATTATCGCCTGCCTATAGGATAAGGAATTTTCATATGTTGAAGTGAATGATTTTAAATATTGAAACCCCTAATTATTTGACAGAGAAATATTAAATGAATAATTTTTCAAGAATTAAAACAAAAGTCTTTTCTGCTATATTAATTATTAAGTATGCAATCGAATCGTTCAATCGATCGTTTTCGTGAAAATTAGGAAACATTTTTGACTAAAATAATATTAGGGAGTACTAACACAACTTTCTATTATTTCTATCCTTCCGGTGGAGTACCTATATATATAGGTACTAGGTATTTCATTGCAATGGTATTCTCTCACAGCACTTTCAAATGTGTAAACAAAAAATAAGAAATTTGAAACAAACTGATGAATGACTTCTGCAAACAAAAACTTTTCTAAAGTATAATTATTGCAACATGAAATTGAAAACATCGTGAAAATTTCTCATGATTTTCTCAAAGGCAATAACTTAGTCAATTGAAAATTATGATAAATTTATGATAAATCAATTCATAGTAATTGATTGCTTTTTATGGATTATTTGAGTAGGTATAGCAGCGACGTTAACTTTTCTATTAATGTTTCATGTTTCTGCTGTATAGGTATAATATAAAATAATTGTAAATGCACTAAGGGCTTGATGTATTTGATAGAATTTAAAAAAAAATAATACATCAAGTAATACTATTATTTATTTATTTTTTTCATTTTATTTAATGTAGAAAATCGAAATTTCTGTAAAATCTGGCAACGTAGCCATACAAGAGCATGCAAATAACTCAACGGTATTTAAAAATTCCTTCGCCCAATTGAGCTGTAGGATTATAAGGACCCCCGTCGTGACAAAGGGTCACTCAGGTAATTTCGCCCAATTGAGAAACGCCGTGGCCAGAGCACAACGTTCAGGATGATGTCTGCAATCACTCTTATGCGCGGTGATTCTATTCTTTAGTGCCCTTTTTGTTTCACCAACATACACAGCATCACAATCACCACTAGGGATCCTGTAGACAAACCCACTACGATCTTGAGTAGGATTTTTGTCTTTCATGTTATTTAAAAAACCTTCCCACGGCAATTTGATTTCGCCTTGCAATTTTGATGTTTGGGGCAAATTTTTTGATATTATTAATTAATGTTGGAGTAAGGTCCTTTATCCAAGGTAAGGATGTGAATCTGATGGGCGGACCACCATCCTCAACTGCTAAGTTGTTATTTGTATTTTGTGGTGGATTAGATTGCTCACAGATCGTGAAGCGACCATCCCTGGCGACCGAGGCAACTCAGCCGCTTCAACGGTTTAAGGTATCGGTATTAAGACATCGTCGGAACGTCGGAATAAAGCCCTCAAAACTCTAAAATTCTAACTCACGGATTGGCTCAAATAAAAATTTAACTTTTTATCCTACCCCATAAGAAAATTGAACTTTCTCGACTGCATGCCCCCGGAGAAAGTGCCACTTTTCCTGCCTAGGCGGTAAAATTATTTTTATATTTTCACACTAGAGGGCCACCCAATTGCAATTGAATGCTATTTCCAGAGGGAACCAATAGCAAGCAAGCTTATAGCTATATGTCAATCTGTCAATGTCAATAATAGACCAGCAAGACCCAGCAAATTAAATACTAATAGTGAGGTACTGATGTCAAATTTATCCAAACAAGGAATTTCTTTCAATAATAATTATTGTAATATTCAAAATCCAACGTTCACTATTAATGTTATCCATAAATAAATAAATAAATTACTGATTGTAATTTAACTAATCTACGCTTACTGATAGTAATGTATTAAGCAAACATCATAATGTAGGTATTCAATAAATTTTCTTTCAAAACAAATTTTTTTCAAAAAAAAAAAATTATTATTATTATTGTGTAGGATAAAAAATTATGTGTAAACCACGGCGGTAAAGTGTCTTTTCAGGCCTCAAGAAGTGGCCAGCCTCGCCTGGCCATATCTTCTTGAGGCCTGAAAAGTGCCACTTTACCGCCTAGGTATACAATATACTATTTCACTAAATACTGGATAAAAAAATGAGTAAAATTAAACTGGTTCTATTGCAGAAATAAGCTGCCGAATTATTAATGTCACTCATCTTCATCCGCGTTGCCCGCGGAAAGGAGGATAAAAAATGAATAAAATCATTTTATCAAATTATTGCAACTTTCTACTTACCAATTTTTCTTTTTGGACATAAAAAGGGCAAAAGGCAGGTAGAAAAACTTCTCGCGTTCTGTCCGGGTCCTCTAAGATCGTTTGAACTCAAAAGGAATGGAGAAGGTGGGGTGTTAGTTAATTAAAGGTGAACTATACATTTGAAATGACACTAATTTCAATTGAATTCAATTGAAAAACACAAACAACGGAAACAATTAAATATTTTGGCCTGCCCTACGTTGTGAATTATTTTTGATTCAGGCCCCACAAAATACTAAATAAAAATCGACAATAACAATAACAATTTTATTCGAAATATTTTATCCAATCTAACACATCAAAATCTCCCAGTAGAATAATTGTAAAACTAATTCGGTAATAACCAATTATTATTATTTACATATTAAATTCGGGATAAAAGAAACAAATTCTTCATTTATTTAACACACTCCATAAAATATTTGGGCTTAACTCCATTCATGTAAATTTTATTATCAATTTCATCATCAAAATTTATTTACTCGAAGGAAAATAAGTAGGTAGATACCTTGTTCTATTGTTCTCAATTCGGTCCAGTTGATTTATGCACCCTCTGGTCGAAGAGAGCAGTTCCTTTAGCTCCTCACCCCCTTCTGTCGCTAGCCTGCACCTGCTGTCCCAAAAAAG
Source organism: Malachius bipustulatus (assembly GCA_910589415.1). Taxonomy (NCBI): domain Eukaryota; kingdom Metazoa; phylum Arthropoda; class Insecta; order Coleoptera; family Melyridae; genus Malachius; species Malachius bipustulatus. The sequence continues at coordinate 33,189,684 of OU342630.1, forward strand.
GTTCACGGCAGGTTCTTCAATACAAAATGGCTGACGAGCTCTCTGGGAACCGGATAGAGCGGGAAAGATACCTCCTCGATTCGATGAAGCCAACCACCGAAATGAAAGACGAACGACGAAAGTGAAAATTAAAGGATTAAAATTAAAATCAACGTCAAAGTTAAGACTAACACTAAAATTAAAGTTAAAACCAAAACCAAAATGAATGGCCCTGAAAATCGAAAAAAAAATAGAAATAATTTCCCTAGAACCATGAAATTAACTCACCGAGTGAAGCTTTTCAGAATGCCTTACTCGGGCCTTGTTAAATGACAGTATTAAATACCGATTCTTCCTTAATATTTCATCTAAAGAAAATACAAATAGAATTTAGCAACGCTTCTCTAATTTTTAATTTCACTTGCATACCTGCATTTCAATTAAAACCACACACATATCACCACTATAAGATACGAGATGAAAAATCTGCACGTTACTTCTCCGACAGTCAACACAAGAGAGAGCGGTTTTACTCTACCACACGACCCACCTCGAAACCTTATTCATGCTTTCCTATTGCCGTAATTAACTCCTCCATCAGGAGACGACCACTGACTAGACCGGTAAACGGGTCAGAAATCACAAAGAGCTGTGACATAATAAGCAACCTGGCAACCTTGCTCACCACTCGATGGATAAATCAATGCTTTCACTAATCAGTGGTAGGTATTATTGCATAAGCTAATTGGAAGAGCATCAAATCGAGGAAGCCCCAGCGAGGATAAATACTTATAATATGTATACCTGAAAATTTACCATTTTTTCCTGCCTAGAAAGATGAGGAGGCTATTCAAATATCTTCCAGGTAAACATGCAGAAAATCTAGTATGTAAGTGTTGTAAGATAGAAATATGCATTCAATTTCGCGTTTTTCCGAACCCATGCCATGTAAACAGCCGAACAGACGCTTCGCAAAAAAAAAGTTTTCTGTAATTCAATATTTCTATAAAATGTACTTCTTACTTGGGTATTATTTACATTTAAATACATTTTTTGTGGAATCTATTAAGTAGATAGCTTTGGTAATAATGTCTCGACATAATCTTTGTTCTATTGCTGTGGTCACAACTTTTACAAAAATTATTAACGGAAGCTTTTCTTTTTTTACAGAAAATATTGGATAGATGCGGGTTATGGAATTTTAATGCATTTACTTTAGAAACCGTAGCTGGTGGTCGATCACTGCCGGTCCTTTGTGTCCATCTCTTCCATTGGTACGGCTTATTGGACTTCTTCAATTTGGACGTTGTCCGAGTGTGGAAGTTATTTAGTAAGTCAATTTTATGTTTTCCTTACCTTCCTAAGGCAAGTTTATTGTATTGTTTATACACTTAAATGCCGTGCAAATACTGAGTCTTCATAGGTAGGTACATATGGTACATATTGCTAGGTTCTATTTCAATGAGTTACCATAGATACCTACTTAATTTTTGATATTGTTATAAACAATGCCATTGCGAAACAGTTTACCACAGTAACTAATACTTGCAATTTGTCCATGTATATAAAGGCTCAATACTCCCATGCGGTATGTAATGTATAGTCAAGCAATGCATATATGTGTTTCGCTAAAGATCGCAAATTTTTTCAATTCGGGACTTTTCATTTAATTTTTTCCCGTTTTTATACTTTTGAAATTCATTCATCTATATTCATTGCTTGATCTCCAGTGTATCTACGTAAGTTGAAGTTATATGGGAAACTTTTTTAATATCCATTTTAGGAAAAGAAGTTATTCTTCATAAAAAGTTGTGCTTGGTCCGAAACAGAAAATGAAATAATCAGACATAAAATTTTTGCAGTCGTATACGAGGTTTGTTCAAAAACACGAATCTTGCCAAAGAAGTAAAGTGGCTTTATTTTTGACAAACTCAAAAATAGTTATTCAAAAAAGTTAATCATATTTGAAACCAACATATAAATACCTACATCCTAATAATTTATCGAATATAAGTTTCAGCAAAAAATCCACTTTTAGTCGCGTTTTAGTTTTTATCGTGTTTTTTACGCAACAGGTTGTAATTATTGCATATTTAAATGTTGTTTCCAATTCTGATAAACTTAACATTTACTGATATTGTCGAAAATAAATGTGTACTTTATTATTTGGGAAAAATTCATATTTTTGAACAAACCTCGTACACGACTGCAAAAATTTATTGTCTGTCATAATCTGCCTTCCTGCATGTCTTTCTACATCAAACCAGACCTATCTTACTTATTTTCCTGTTTCCCAGCGCTGCCAATTTTCCAAATCTCTCTGACGTTATGCATCCAAGCTTCCTGTTTTCCAGATTTTTTTCCAGAAAACTGGTAAGCAGTTAGAGGGTGCCTCGAGTAACAAAAGTGACAGTGACGACTTTGCGTTTTACCCCTGTGGTGGATGCCATACTCCTTCTCGGGGACTGAAATTTTTTATCCAAAATAACATTATCAGTAAATAAGATGTTAATTTATAAATGCACAATTGGAATAATTAAAGCTGCTAAGAAATATTTTTTCATTGATTTAAAGATAAGGGGTGGTTTATAAGGGTTGGAAATTCACAGAGAATCAATAAATTATATCTAAGCAGTAAACAAATTTTTGTGTGTAATGTTAATGTGCGATTTAATATTCATGAAGACAGAAAACAATTTTTAATGATTGTCGACTTAAAGGTTGAAAAATTAATGAAATCATAAATTATGATTTCATCAGAATATTTATTCTACTTCACTAAACAAGATTTTCACCGATTGAAGTGCTTTAAAATGCATTTTTTGAATTTTTTACAAAAAGGTGGATTTTTGACCCCTAAAATGCAAAAAGCGCAAGTCACATACAATATAAGTACAATATAATAAAAGTGTCAAAAAAAAAACAGAGTAAAATAAATTTGATCCCAGATTTTCATGAAAATCGATGGAGGTTCAAAGAATTCTAAAGTAATAGCCTACTTTCATCTGCAGTGACTGTACTATATTGCATTTTTTGTTGCTTCCAGTCACTTCTAGCTCCCCATGTCTTGTCCCTACATATCTGTTCTATTTGTATAGGTATGTCTCCTCTCGTTGTCAGATCTTGTTTTTCAGTTTGATCTTTTAGCAACCTTTTTTTCAGTTACTTTCTCATAACTTTCGAACTCTTCCATGACATATACCTACTAATATTTTCTCTTCCATCGTCTCACGCATCCTTGTTCACGCACCATGTTTTTCTGTCTTTACTGCGGCTTCCTGATTTCCCTTTCGTATCACTTCCAGCTTCCAATTTTTTCCCCAACATACTCTGCTCTTTTTTATATTTTTATCTTCGAGATCCTTCTTTGCGCTGCTTTCAAGCCATAACTTGGGGTACTTCTGTTTTACACTGCCTATCACTTGTAACTTCTCTTAACAATGATCCACTCTCGGATTTAGCCTTACATTTTCATGCTTTCTGTCTCCCGGTCTCTCATTACCCTTACCATCAAACCTCAATCACCCCCATTATTTTCTCTGCTGTATACTTTAAATCTTCATAACTATTCCCTTGTTTTTAAATAGCAATTTGAGTTTTCCTTTTTGTCTTCCTCTCACTTTCTACTCGCAATTCTTGTTCCAAAATGTCCATTCTTTCTCTCGGTGCTTTCTTCTATAAATCCTCTCTTCTTTATCATACTCTGAATGATATTCAAATAATGGGATCATTGGTCTTTAATCATGAAACTATTAGTTATTCTCGTTTATTCCCAGTTGCGCCTCCCTTTACCATAAGTAAGACTTTTTAGTACGGGACATTTTGTTAAGTGCAACAAAATTGTTGCTGCAAATGCGCACAACTTAAAGTTTAGCAAGCCTTGAAAATTTTGCTCATTAAAGCCCGCAAGTAAAGGCTTAAATGTTAATTTTATTTTACGATAAGTAAAATACCTATTTGTTGTTGTATCGATGTCTGCTTGATGGGTAAACATCGTTTATTTAATACATGTTTTTTTATACATATAATGTACCTATGCATCAGGAGTAATAATAGGCTCTGAATTTAAAATACCAACTATTTGTTTCTTGAAATTGTCAGCGTTAGTTTATAATTAAATTGTTTTAACTACCTTTACTTAAGTATAGAACATTGTACAACCTTTCATGCAGGTAGGTATTAATGATATTGTTATTTACCTTTTATCAATCATTTAACCTCCTAAGCACGACATAAAATCATGTAAACTGAACTGTAACAAAAACACTAGATTAAAAAGAGATAACCTGTTCGTTGTCTCAGTGGAATGCAGTCAGTTGAAAAAACCTTCTTGCACATAAAAATTTTTCATAGTTATTATCATATTGTATTATGATGGGCTATAAAATGAATATATAAATTTAGCAATTTTGACCCTTTTTCCTAAGCAAGCTACTGGCTAACTAATTTTAAAAATGCACGTTTTTTTTACATTACCTTAAAATTATACAAAAACTTACAGTTTTTTCGAATAAAACGTTTTGAAAACCGAAAATTTTAAATTTTAGAGAAATAACATCATGTAAAAATAATTCGAATATCTCCGCCATTTTTCTTATTTTCTTCTTGAAAGTTTTTAAGGTTAAATGTTATTAGTATAGCTGTCTAATGTAAAATATTTGGTTCAATTCCCTTAAAAATGTGCTCATAAATTGTTATAGAAATTTAGCCACTTTTACTCTTTTCCTATACCCTGCCGCTGCTTATCAATACAAATAACGCATTTGTTTACACTAACATCAATCTTCTTCCAATCCTGTTAATTAAGTTTCAAGTTATTTTCCATCTTGCTTACATAGAGAGAGATTAAAAAATAGCACTTTTTCCTAAAATTCAAATGGCCGCCATTTTGAAGCGGCTCAACCGATTTTGTTCAAGTGCAAACCCAGACTATTCCTTGTGAATATCTTGCTTCCATAAATACCGGTTTTTTGAAGGGACACCTATAGAAGTAACGCGACTTTGGGAAAAAATTTTAACGTAAATTCAACGTAATTTCAAAGTTATACAATAAGACTACAAAATTTCGTTCACTAATCTTAAAGATGAAGATGATCTACCTTTTGCGTTTTGAAGCGATGAAGCGTTTTGAAAATTGAAAATACGCGATCTTTGAGAAATATTATATGTATAAGGTGCACCATGTATCCTCTATATTGCTATTTCGAAACCGCTAATAGATACAGGGTCGGTTAAATTAGAGAAAAGATGCCCTATTTCGTGGTCATCTCGAATCCGTCAAGACATACAAGATATCTGTGACCGTTTTCAAATTATACTGAAAAAACTTAAAAATCGAAATTTTAATTTTCATCATATTATATTTTTTACGAGTAGGTACCTATTATTATTGTAAATGAATGAATTTTTTGCAGGCTTACATAAGTCGTCATGCCATATGACATTTCAAAAATTTTCAAAGCCGACTAGATCCCGGAGTTTTCATTCCAACTTTTGTTGACATGAAACTTTTGTTGAAATTTTTTTTTCGAAAAAAATACGTTTGTTCACAGAATTACGTCAATATGAAGTCATACTTGCCTTATGATTTTTTTAAATTTCTCTATGATATTTGGTCTAAAAAGTTGTCTTAAAAAAAAAAGTTTTGTATTTTTTTTAAGTTTAATAATAAATTTAAATAAATATTTAATTATAATAATTAATGATAATAATTATATTAATGTAGGATTTTTATTTAGGTTAATTAACACATTTAAATTCGTCTTCAATATTAATTAAACCTTCGTCTTCTCGTCTTGAACACCTATCTCGTCTTCGTCTTTAATAATTATTCTTCTCTCGTCTTTACGGCTTACTAATAGTCTCTGTACACTCGTCTTACTCTTAACTTTACACTAATCTGACTTCCACTCTAAACAGTCATAATAATAATAATGTCAAATCAGGAGTCGCGTTCCGTTTTCATCCCACAATCGGCCATCCTGAATGTCATCGGTCCCTGATGACGTTTCGAAATAATGACTCCATGGTTTCATAAACTGCACACAGGTCGTCGTCTCCTGGGGACCTCCAGAGCTTCCTTCTCGCTGCACGTCATAAGTATCATTGAGCTTTGACTTCATTACACGGTAGGGTCCATAGTATTGGGCACTCAACTTAGAACCTGGGGCATTCTGGGTCCGCTTGATAGCAATCAAATCACCTACTTCATACTTGGTTGGCTTTTTTCTTCTTAAATTGTACGTACGGCGATTTTCTTCTTGCACTCTTAGTATCTGTTTCTTAGCTTCTTTTCTTGATTCTTGTCTTTCTTCTGTAAACATCTCTATAGATTCTTGATCAATTAATTCTTTAATCTTCAAGTCTTCCTTTTGCTTCATCTTGACACCTATCATCAGTTCAAATGGTGTAGTGTTGATGCTTCTATGGTAGGTAGAGTTCAGTACTTGCTGTAACTTATCAACATGTTTCCACCATTGCTTCGGCTCTTCTATACTTAATTTAGAGAGAACTGAAATGACTTTTTCAGCGTTTGTGTAACTCATTTTAAAATCAGTTAGAATTGAATCTGCATGAAATGCAATCTTTGACACTATTTGACGTGTATGTAATTAAGTTTTTGTTTTGTTTCCTGCTCAATTTACTGTCAAAGGTCAGCCATCTTGTTAAAATTTACTTGAAATTTGGAAAGTTCCTGCGGCGCATCATCTATTAGAAGGACGTTTATCTCGATAACGGTTCCCTCTATCGAAATAAATAAAGAGACATTTTTTATGTAAAAAATGTCAAATAAAAAGAAAATTAGCCTTAAAAAACTGTAAAATTATTATTTTTATTGTTTTCTTTCAAGTGAATGAGGGGGTTATGCCATCCCGAGGTCTATGTATGTGCTATCAAAGATTATGAAACACTATTCTAAACAGTCCCAAATAATACAAAATAAAACAAAAAATTATCAAAATCGGTCAAGAAATAAAAAAGTTATTGCAAAAAATTTATTTTCAACCCTCAACTTCAACAGCTAATATCTTTGTAGGGGTGTCTCTGAGGAATTAATTTTATAGATATTTTTTCATTTATTTTTACGAAATTTACCCAAATCCGGAAGATTGCCCACATATTATGGGACACCCTGTATTTAGTTCTTCAGAGGCAGCTTCAATTTTCATTAATTTTACTTCATGACTTTGATCAATTTCTCTTACAGTAATATTGTCTTTGCTAATTATTAACTCTGCGTGTTTTAATAATTCGCTTCCTATAACTGCTGACATTGTCATACAATCATTAGATACAACATACAAATCCATCGTATATTTGGTATTATCAATTTCAAATTTGGCTAAGAAATAACCAAAAGGTCGTACTTGATTTTTACCAAAGCCTGTGAGTAACAAAGTTGACTTAGATAGCTGAGGTGATCCTAGTTTCTCATACATGTTCTCAGTTATTAGATTAATTTGACTGCCGGTATCTATTAAGGCTGTCACTTCAATATTTTCAATTAGTAAATTCTTCTCAACTGAATTAACAGGGGTAAAAACAAATGAGTTCGTTTTAGCGTCATCCGTCTTCGATTCTTGAACATTAGAGAATTGTCTATAATCTGGTGCTTTATGCCCAAATTTGTTACATTTAAAGCATTTAGCTCCTTTACTCTTTTGTCTGCATTCGCTTGAACGATGTCCTTTCATCCCACAATTAAAACATCTAATGTCAAATTTTGTTCTGCTTTGACTTGACTCCTGTTTTGTGTCAACCCTGTCAATTTTCTTAGAATCAGATTTTCTGCTAAATTTAGATTCCCTTATATTTTCATAAATTTGAAGTTTTTCCTTAAACTCTTTGATATTCCTGGAGCCATATAAAATAAATTTGGAACTCACCTCATCTGTTATCCCATCTATGACATATTGGATCAAAGCGCTGTCTTCTATATTACCTCTGTTCGCTAAATCTTTCATTTTCAAAAAATATTCCTGGACACCTTCATCCTTTTGAATTTTTCTATCACTCAACAAACGATGTAACTTTGCACTGTTCACCTTACTTTCAAATTCTTCTAATAGTTTCGCTTTCAAGATTTTCCATGATGATATACCACGCTCTCCTTGGATATGCAGCTTTGCTAACCCGGTTAGCGACTTTTTTGCAAATATTAGCTTTTGAAAGTTATCCCATTCCATAATATGTAGTTGCAAGTTCCTCGAAATCAACAATCCAAGTTTCTATAGGGTAATCATCTCTTCCACTGAACGGTCGTATAGATTCTTCTATGTCTCTAAAACTCATAGCAAATCTAGTTGAAATCTTCTTTTTCTTGCGCGATACATCTTTTCTCTTATGACGTTCATCCTCTTCACTTGAAGTCTTCTTTTTCTTGCGCGATACATCTTTTCTCTTATGACGTTCATCCTCTTCACTGCTGTCATTTTCACTCTCAACGTATTTTTCCCTACTGCATGTCTTTTTCTTACTTTCATCTCTTCTTTTCTTCGTATTTTCTTCTTCTTCATAATAACTGTCAGTTTCACTGTCGGTGAATTTTTTCTTATTGAATGACTTCTTACTTTCATCTTTTTTCTTCTTATTTTTGTCTTCTTCATAGCTGTCAGTTTCACTGTAGGTGAATTCTTTCTTATTGCATGCTTTCTTACTTTCATCTTTTTTCGTATTATTTTTGTCTTCTTCGTAGCTGTCACTTTCACTGTCTAGGTGCTTTTTTCTTATTGTGCGACTTCTTATTACTTTCAACTTCTTTTTGCTTCTGATCTTCCTGAGTTTCGTCGTCTTCCTCTTCTTCTTTTTCAACCTCATTGTTAGTGGTAACGTAATGAGTCAGTATCCTCATATCTGTCAGGTAGTCACATATTCTTTGACATAATTCATCAATAGTTCCAGAATAATCAATACCCAAGAAATTGCAAATAGCTATTGCGTCATTATTTGAAAAATGATCATTAATATGCTGTAATTTCTCTTTGTATTCGTTGGAGTCTTTGTCAAAATCAAACCCAGTAAAATTGCGTAACCGCTGTCGGTTTTTTCGATCACCTTCATCTCCAAATATTAAGCTGTGAATGGTTTTGATCAATTTTGTAGACACTCTAGAAATATTACTTTTAATATTTTCGAAACTGCTCAAGGATACGTTATCCATCTTGCAACGCAATGGTAGAACAAGAAAATCAGATCACAAATGTTTAAACCCTTCTCTGTTACGCGGCGAAGTACATAAAATAATGTGTCGTTATTTTTGTCAATCACTTTACTCGTAATTCGCTACCCTAGTAACACAAACACACGCACAAAACAAAAACTCATTGAAAGTTCATCCGGGTCGAGCCCCCATTTATGTAGGATTTTTATTTAGGTTAATTAACGCACATTTAAATTCGTCTTCAATATTAATTAAACCTTCGTCTTCTCGTCTTGAACACCTATCTCGTCTTCGTCTTTAATAATTATTCTTCTCTCGTCTTTACGGCTTACTAATAGTCTCTGTACACTCGTCTTACTCTTAACTTTACACTAATCTGACTTCCACTCTAAACTGTCATAATAATAATAATGTCAAATCAGGAGTCGCGTTCCGTTTTCATCCCACATTAATAATTAAATAATTTTATTTAACATTTAAATTAGATAATTTTTGGTTTCCGTGATTTTTGTCACATCGAACGACCCAAAAAGTAAATAATATGGCGGCCATAAGAAAAACAGAAGTTGACTATGAAAACCGTGGGGGTCTAGTCGGCTTTGAAATTTTTTTAAATATCAGATGGATAGCCCTTGACGACTTATGTAAGCCTACAAAAAATTATTCATTTAATTACCAATAATAAAAGATATGATGAAAATAAGAAATCTCGAATTTTCATTTTTTAGGAGGATATTTCAGGAACGGTTATAGATATCTTGTATTTCTTGACGGATTCGAGATGGCCACAAAATAGTGCATAACAGACCCTTGTACCTCTTACAGTCAAGTACTTATATTACAAAGGCCCATTAAGCTAAAGGGCAGATTTCTGATACCTACCATTTTTAAAGCTACTATATCGACGTCAAATAAATTTAATTAACATTTTTAATTGTGATCTTTTCCATACCAAGAAAGAATCACTTAATTGCTGTATTTTACACCCAGAGTGGATAATTTTTCGAAACGCGGCTATAGAAAACTGCCCGGCAGTACCCGGTAGCTTAATGAGCTTTTATAATACCCACTGTTAACGTTTACGAGATAGCAATACACAAGGTAAGTTTTTTTCAATGTTTAGTGCAGGAATCTCGTAAACGATTGTAGTTGGAGGAACGGTTAAATCGGGAGAGTAGTGTAGTTTTATGAGCTTAATTCGAAACAGCTTTTGTTATTTTACTTTTTTAAAAATCTCCATGGGTGCCTAGATATTTAACATAAAGTAAATTCCGGGAATTTTTTCTTTAATTACTTTGATTAATTATTATACTGATTAATAATTCTTTATACTGATAACAGTCTTATTATTGGGATTAGAGAAAAGTCGTAAAGGAAAACATTTTAGACGATTTTATAAACAATAAATCGGCGTTACAATTTTTTTTATTTGTCCTATCATTTTCGAACTATGACATAAACTTATGTTTTTTTAAATGCGTAAGTCATAGTTGGCTATATGTATATGACATCATTCTAAGGTAGGTATATGTCTTTTTTCCTAAATACAACGATATAAAACTCGATATGGTTTTTTCTGAAAATTTTTGTTATAGTCCAATAAAGTCTAAAAAGTCATACGTATCGATTAAGAATACACATCCTTTTGATAGTTCGATTTATTTTGTTTCATGTACGTGTTTTTATAGTAACCGTCCAGTTTGTCTAAACACTCCATCCCGCATAAATAAGTATAGTCAACATTGGTTTTGAATGAGAATTAAATGCACAACACAGATGATAGAATGTCATTACGTGAATAAATTTTATGTAGTTGTCAGTGGCTCTCAAACTGACGTAAGCGGTTCAATTCATTTTTGAATGATTCCTTCAATAATTACGCTCGTTCACAACTTGACAATTGACTGTTTGACATTTTCTGGTGAAATTAAAAATATTAATTCGGACGGTTAGTAAGACGTCACATCTGACTTTTTAAAGTTAATCCTACTATAGGACGGTTTTTACACTTGAAAAAACACATGTTTATGTCATAACTCGAAAATGACACGACAAATAAAAAAAAATTATAGCGCCGTTTTATTGGTTATTAAAATCGTTGAAAACATTTTTCTTTGCTATTATTTTTCTTTAATCCCAATAATAAGAGTGCTATCTCAGTGTAAAGAAATTTGCGAAATTTCGTTTTTGTCAAATATGTAGGAACCAATGACGTCTAAATAAAATAGACCCAGCATTCCATTCATAAATAATAAATAATCGAAATCCATCATCTAATTTGTATCCTCATGTGAGTGGGAAAAGGAGTGACCGATCGCATAAACAGAGGATTGCGGTGAAAATGGCAACGCTGTCAGATACTTTTGCGACGAAAGCCAGTGGCGTAGCAATTTTCAAGATAATTAACGAAATGCAATTAAGATAATTTCAAGACGAAAAATAGCGAGTTCTTCATACAATACTTTGTATGATTAATGGAATACCATCATACTTATCTGTCTGTATGAAGATTAATCCTAATTTTCTTAGATGCGGATATGATATGATACGATATGATTAGAAAAAAAAAGTTACTAAAAAAGTGATGGTTCTAAGGCTTCAATAATTTAAAAAATGAACGTAAAATGTAACAATTAGATGTTATCTTTTATGAGTTGTAATTCGATTAAAAATGCCGTATTTTTTATTTGTTAAAAGTTAGAAGATTGCAAAATATCATCATTATGTATTGAATATCACTAAAGTTTGAAAAAATTGTTGTTTTTTTTTTAAACTTACGCACAAGGTTGTAGGAAAAGTGGCGTTTGCTTGTCAAAATTAATAAACCTGCATTGTAGGTACCTATATAAAAAAAGTTGAAAAGTTTGGTTTAATTTATTTTTCAAATACATATAAAAATAATGTATATTTCAATAGGCAAACCTAATACATAGTAGCTAATATATTTACAAAATATTAATTTAATAACGTTTTAATAAATTATAATTGAAACAAATTAATTAATTATAATATAAACCATGTTCAAATCTGCTTAAGTCTACCATTAAGTGTATGTGTGCTCTAGAGTATAATTGGCCAAAATGACATTATATTTGGTATCATATTTTACAAATCACACCCAAATTTATGAGAATTTCAAGAATATATTATACAAACATAAAATCCTACTGCACTATTCCAACTCTCGCAAAAAAAGAGAAATCAGACCAAAACACACATCAGATGAGCTTGAGCAGGTCCTTAAATGAAACATGAGCTCTCTTTTAAAATCTGCAAGTCAAGACATAATGTCCTTTACAGAATTTGGTAATAAGTTATATTCTCTTAAAAAATGATGTATTCATAGCTCTTTTGGTTTTAGTTTTCTTAATGTAAAAAGCATGTCTTTCTCGAGTTGGGTAGTTGTGTACTTCCCTATTGTATGAAATGTATGCTGGTATAAGATTTTTTTGTATTTTATATACATGTCTCAGCTTATTCGAAGCGGTCTCTGTAGGCCAAACGATGGATTTTTTTTTTAACTTTCCACGAACCGTTTATGCATACTAGCATAAACACTAGTGCCTCTCTGGTTTCAGGCAAGGTATCGTCGTCGACGTTGGTCCCGATGTAAACATATCCTGTGAACTTTTGCCCAGTCCACTCCACTTGTAGCCTTATTGACATTTCATCAATCACGAGATTTTCATAATAATTGTCTCTACCATTCTTTTTGCTTTAATTCAAGGGCCTTAAGGTCTTCTTGTGTAAATCCTGGACTACCATCGACAGCTCTAAACCACTTTGAAATCGTTTCTAAATGTGGCAAAGAGCGATTGAAAGTATTCCTTACAAAATAATAAGCTTTTGGGGAATAGAATGACAATGTTAAGGCGAATGATCTAAGGTTAGGGTTATACTTTTGTCTAGTTGGCCCTTTTGGCATTCTTTCGAATATGTCGAGAGCAGATCCCGAAAGTGAACCTGAAAAAAATACAAAATATTATATAGATTCTTCTCAGCTTCCGTCTTCTGTAGCTCAGTTTAATAAAGTTATACTTACTTTTATTATAGACTCCGATGTCTCTGATATGATGAATTTTTCCTAAAGATAACACAGTAACTGCTTCAGGGAGGTAATTTTACGTTTCAGTCGCCTAGCTGTCATTTGCAAGTTGTGGATCTTTTTTCGCTGAATAATGTCCCGATTTTTTATAAACTTCAAGTTTCTACTGCGTTTTTCTGGAGTAGAGAAATCACTACTTCCCATATCTCCGATATATTTCCTCTTCCTACCGGAGAAAATAATAATTACCAATTAATATGTTTAATAAATAATTAATAACAAATAATGAAATAAACCCTAATAAAAAAATTAAATACCTTATTCTAATTGGAATTTTCTGCTTTAATGACATGTTCTCAGCAGAAAATGTAATGGATGGTGTCGAGGAGGAAATGCTTCGCTCTTCACAGCAACGAATAAAAAAAAGAGTAGCTGTTAAAACAAAGTTCACAAAAATATATTAATAAGTGAATTAATTACATGTAAGAAAAATAACACCTATAGGATGGGTGGCGAATTATGACGAAACATTCTGTACATACATACCTACCTATACAGGGACTACAGGGAGTTTCCTCATAGTTCGCCACCCATCTTATCTTTTTTATTTGACGTTTTGGAAAAATGTGTTTAAAATAAAAGTTCAATGGTTTAAAATGAGTTTTTTGAAAAACTTTATTTCACATATACAAAGTGCTTCGGAAAGTCTGGTCTAACTTTCTTATTTCAAATTAGTATTCTATTTTTATTTTTTTATTTTTGTATTCTTCTGAAAATTCTAAACATTTTTTAAATACTTAAAGTTGACGTATAAAGGTGTTCAGTTTCTAAGCCATGCAACTTTAAAATAAATAGATTGCATATTGCTGCCTAACTTTTCATGCTCTATCCAAGGCCCTATCAAATAATTTCAATTAGGTAAAATAAACAAAAAATCCTTTAATAAAAAAAATATATATTTTTATTTAAATTGGAATTTTTAAATAGTATTGGATAGAGCATATAAAATTAAGATAGTAATATGCAATTCATTTCTTTCAAAGTGGCGTGGCTTAGAATCTGTAAGCTGTCAAAATACTAAAATTGCAAAGTTTCTGATGGTAAGATCTTTAATAAGTCAACTTTAGTTAGGTATAGGATGTGCTATAAAAAATGTTTTGGAATTTCCAGGAGAATACAAAAATCGAAAAAAAGAGGTACCTATAGGTACTAATTTAAAATAAGAAAGTTAGACCACGTCCAGACTTTCTGAAATACCCTGTATATGAAATACCCCGTAAAAAACTAACGTTTTTTAAGAAACTCACTTTGAACCATCAAACTTTTATTTTGAACACTTTTTTTACAAAACGTCAAATAAAAAAGATGATGGGTGGCGAACTATGAGGAAGCACCCTGTACATAATACATTTACCTCATGTAATAATTGTAATATAATCAAATACGTTACCTTGTCCATAGTCTACTTTCTGATGCAGTTTCTGTACTGAGTGAAGATGAGGAAGGAATTTTCATCCATTTTTTCTCCAAGTTACTAGGTGATTCTCTGCAAAAAATATATTCAATAAAAACATGCTCGATGTTCTTCAATGATCAATGAATTACTTTTTTTTTCTTGTCTTTGACTCTAACTTACCTTAAAGGACTTGCAACACTAACGATTGGTACTGTTGGTGATAGCAAAAATGTATCATTTTGGTTGCTGTCTAGTCCATATGTGCCATAAGATTATCCTGACCCCTTGAAAATACATAATATTACACAAGGAAATCTCAATATACCTAAAAAAAAATTACCTATCACATATTATGCTTGGAAAACCCTCATTGGTTACAATATCTGAATATTCAGAGCTGAAATCGAGGCTGAAATATAAATAAGTATCTAATAAATAACAATTATTATTAGTGTACAAAAAATTTAAAAATAATAATTATGTTGCGTTATATTTACCTAGAAGATGAAGGGTCAACAAAAATTGAAGGATTAGGTAGGGGAATTGCATCTAGGTTGATGTGCCTTCTACCATCATTACGAGTAACAACTTCATAGGGTGAAAAGTGATCCGAGCAAATATCTGGTCGTCTTGGTATATGAGGACCATTTTCCATATGAAAAATGGAAAGCCAAAGCAACCTCTTCTCCTGATTCACAGGGAAGCTAAGACAATACATACTTTAGCATAATTATTTAACTAGTAGATTAAAAAAGACATTCATAATATTTTTTGTTATTTATTAGACCCTCAATAAAAATGTGATTTCAAACAGAAACGCAAATCTTAGGAAGGACCAGATGTAACAGATTAAGTTGTAAAGTCATCCAATTTGCGAATATCGTCTGAGATAACGGTATTAGAGGATAAATTTACTGATTTCCCAAATTTTCTCTCTGCGATACGTCACTGATATGACAGAACCTTACTTATTAGTACTTACCTACGAAAACAAACTTCTGGGTTTAAATCGTCTCTTTTCTTGCAAATCAAGCAAGTTCGCACCATTGTCTATAGTCTTTAATTTTAAATTGGTGAAAATAATAGCACTAAAGAGTTTAATTTCCACAAAACACTCGTCTAAATGGGGACAACACCACACTCGAAATTATGAATGGCATCGTAAAATTTGTGTACTATTTTGTAGTCTAGTAAACATGTGACGTTGCCGGGCATTTCGTGTTTCATTTCTTAACATTGAAAATTATATTAAAATATGAGTTAAATCACGTCTATCCCATTATTTTTATTAGAAATATTATGCTATTTAATTATTAGTAAGGAATATTTCGCGCGGTTTGTATTGATAATGTCTTGTTAATATATTTACGTCATGGTTTCAAGAACGATAGATTGAAAAATCTGGTCACAGTAACGGTTTGGCAAACATGCAATTGCGGAGGGGCAATGTATGATTCTGTAAAAATGTAAACAAGGGGGTCTATTTTATTTAGACGTCATTGGTAGGAACCCATGAAGATTTTCAAAAAAAAATAGCTATTCATGATATTAGTGTGAAGTAAATTGAAGTTTTATTTTGTGAGTGAAAAGGTTTGTGAAATGAGCGAAGCGTAGCGGAGCGAATTTTACAGATTCACGAGCAAAATAAAATCACTTTTAAGACGAATATCATACAATGGTTTTTGTAAAACTGCTCTATTTTGATAATAAAATTGATGAATTTAGAATGACACTCAACTTCAAATTGCATTTTAAAATATTACAGATAAGTACAAATGTACTATATGCATAGCAACCGTTGCCGACGCTATGGTTACTAACAAATGCGTGCATACAAATAAAAGAGACGTCATAATAATTATTTTTGATTGCAATTTCTGAACAATTAGTATTGTCTTGAATTCTTGACTAGGTACTTATTTTTTATTAATATGTTTGCCAGTAATAAAAAGAAATATGAAAAAATCTTACTACCTATAATTTTGTCTGATTTCATCATGAGAAAATGTAGTTTAAAAAGAGAATGAAGTACAGAAAAAGTAGATAGAATTACTTTTAACACGAGTGCTGTAAAGTACTTTTAACACTAGTGTAAACACGCTTCCATGTAAACAATCACTTTTAACAATGTCAGCTGTCGTTAAAAGTGTGACTTTTAATGGCAGTTGCACAAAAAAGTTTTTTTATAAATTAAAAACAAAAGATGGAAGCGATTCGGAATCTTCCGAAGTCTTGTGTTTGACCATAAATCATAATCAGTCCTTTCAGTTCAAAACTAGTCCAAATTGTTGAGAAGTAACATAAAGTTGACATACGATGCCAATAACTAAAATAAGGAAAAATAGAATAAATGACAAGGAAGAACAGTAATTAGGGTCAAAAACACAAGGATACAACAAGCAACAATAACAACAACAGTCGCGCTGAGTATTATATTAGTCTAATAATTTCAAATGAATGTAGCCACTTTTTTTCTTTATGTACCTACTATCTTCTGTTAATTTAATTTTCGAAACCCGGAATTCAAACATGGCTATTATACTATACATGGTATAGTAGTAGGTTCCTAATTGTCTTTTTTTTTTGTTGCAGCTCTCATTGAAGAAGGATATCATAGTACGAATCCATATCATAACTCGATTCATGCAACCGATGTTACTCAAGCAATGCACTGCTTTTTGCAGGAAGAGAAGGTAGAGCGACATGCTGTGGATATGAAAAAAATGATCATTTTTCTAATGCAATGAAAAATTTGGTTCTAGATCAAAAGACATATTACTCCTCTCGAAATAATGGCAGCGTTAATAGGTGCCGTTGCTCACGATCTAGATCATCCTGGGGTCAACCAGCATTTTCTCATTTCCACATCAAATCATCTTGCTGTTTTGTATCAAGTAAGTATGTAACACAGTTGCCTAGCAATAATAAGATATAAGAATTGTTGCCCGGAATATGTGCAATTGGATTATTTTACATGTCAAATAATGTTATTAAGGTTCAAATTACTATTTTGCTTCAATTTTATTCGGTTAAATTTTGGCCAAAAATTTAAAGCCTTATTAGTGCTTATTACATTATTTTGTAATTCTTTCAAATATTCAACAATTTATCATGTCAAACAGTCAAAATGTAGGTACCATTAATAAAAACTATTCGCTCTATTTCGAACACTGCACACATACTTCAAAAAATATTTAAAGAATTTTAAAATGTAAAAATATTCAGGGTGACCTACTTAAAATAACAAACTTCTTATTGATATCTATGTTTCCGGTATAACCGAAAGAGTACCTAATCATTTCAAAATATTTTCACTCCGTTAATCTTATTAAGGCCATAACTATTCTCATCAAAATTTGAGATCTCTAGCTTTTTTGTTTTCCATATTTTTATACTTACTCTAGTAGACCATTGAAAGAAATCACCCTGTAAATGCGCTTAGACAGTGATGATTAATGTTTATGAATATACCCAATGAGAAAAATGACTGTTCTGTTTCTGTTATTGTGAACATGTTGCAATACCAAATACCACTCTCACAGACCTCCTACTTGGGGAATGCTGGTTTTTCTGTCCTAAAACAAATTAAGCTTATAAGCTCTCATTAACACTTTATTGGCCTTACAATATACAAGATGTTTCTAAATGTAGTACCCTAAGTAGGAGGGCGTGTACATGAAGCTTAAATATTATGAAAATTCAAATAATTTTTTTCCCGAAAATGTTTTTTAAATGAGATACAGGGGTTTAAGTGTCGATTTACGAAACTGGTTTCTTTAGTATCTTTCTACAGAATGGACCAATAATTCTGAATTTTTGTATACTGGCGTTCTATTTAATAACCTGTATTTGGAAAAATTCTGAGTAAAACCGAAGCACCCAGTGACTTAGAATCTTGGGTCCCATAACACCTTTTTTCTGGTAAAAATATTCTGAATCGTTTTTTTTTGTTAAGGCTTTTTCGAAATGCCACATTAAATTGCTACAAAAAAGCCATACTTATAAAATTTCGATATACAAGGTGTTTCTAAATGGAGTACCATAAATTGGACGACTTGTAGATAAAGTTAAAAAAATACGAAAATGTAGGAAAATTTTTTTTCGAAAAGGCTTTATTGATGAGATACAGGGTGTTAAAGAGTCGACCGACAGACCACTCTTTTGTTAATATTTGTTGAAACAATAACCCAACTGAGACAATTATTTGTGTGTAACAACAAGTTATAAAGAGCAATAATCAGACAAATTTTCGGTTTATTTCAATAAGCCAGTGGCGTAGAAACAGGGGTCGTTTGACACTTTTCACTCTTTAAAAAAGTAAGGGCTAGGTTTTTTGATGTCTTATTACTTTTTTCTGAATCAACGGTCTTTTTACAATAAAAAAGCCATACTTGTTTAATTTGCCCAGAGGCGTCCGTTTTTGAGATATTTGCAATTTTGTGTCAGGACGTCAGTCGCTTTATGTAAAATACACTTAAAAATTTCATTTATTTAAATTGTGAAGGTAGCTTTGAAATTTAAATAAACTAATTTTTGGACTTACTTGTCAGTTTTTGGACACTTCGAGCAATATTAGATAATCATTAGGCAATTTTATGTTAGGTATGTTTTGTTCAATTACTTATGTTTTGTTATGTGTTGAATAGTTTTCTTGACAATAAAATTATTTAATTTTCACTTCGGATATGAAATGTCAAACTGACAAGTAAGTCCAAAAATTAGTTTATTTAAATTTCAAAGCTACCTTCACAATTTAAATAAATGAAATTTTTAAGT
The DNA here is from genome assembly GCA_910589415.1 of Malachius bipustulatus. Classification (NCBI taxonomy): domain Eukaryota; kingdom Metazoa; phylum Arthropoda; class Insecta; order Coleoptera; family Melyridae; genus Malachius; species Malachius bipustulatus. The sequence continues at coordinate 33,209,100 of OU342630.1, forward strand.
GTATTTTACATAAAGCGACTGACGTCCTGACACAAAATTGCAAATATCTCAAAAACGGACGCCTCTGGGCAAATTAAACAAGTATGGCTTTTTTATTGTAAAAAGACCGTTGATTCAGAAAAAAGTAATAAGACATCAAAAAACCTAGCCCTTACTTTTTTAAAGAGTGAAAAGTGTCAAACGACCCCTGTTTCTACGCCACTGGCTTATTGAAATAAACCGAAAATTTGTCTGATTATTGCTCTTTATAACTTGTTGTTACACACAAAAAATTGTCTCAGTTGGGTTATTGTTTCAACAAATATTAACAAAAGAGTGGTCTGTCGGTCGACTCTTTAACACCCTGTATCTCATCAATAAAGCCTTTTCGAAAAAAAATTTTCCTACATTTTCGTATTTTTTTAACTTTATCTACAAGTCCTCCAATTTATGGTACTCCATTTAGAAACACCTTGAATAGGAGTGTTTTTAAAACATTTTTTTATTTTTAGTACCTATGTTTATTTAATTGTTTAAGATAAGTACCATAAATTGAAGAAAGTGCAAAGGAATTATTTTTCGAAAAACTGCATTTGAGTTTTTATCGAAAACGGTAAATATATATCGAAATTTTATAAGTATGCATTTTCTGTAGCAATTTAATCTGACATTCCGAAAAAGCAATAAAAAAAATAGTTCAGATTTTTTTACGAGAAAAATGACGTCCTGTGACCCTCAATTCTATGCCACTGGGTGCTTCGGTCATGCCCAAAAGTTTTCCAAATACGGGTTATTAAATATAAAGCTTGTTTATAAAAATTCAGAATTATTGATCCACTCTGTAGAAAGATACAATAAAAACCAGTTTCGTAAATCATGCAACACTTAAACACCTTCTGTATCTCAAAACAACATTTTCTGAAATGAAAAAATTTATTCGAATTTTCTCAATATTAATCTTCATGTAAGCCCCAACTTACGGTAGGTACTACATTTAGAAACACCTTGTATAATAATCCCTACAATAGAGTTTAGATTGACATTTTAAATTGCACTGTCAACCTTTGGGAGCTGATACCATAGGCTACACTGTCTGTTTGACAGTTTCCATTTTTTGTGTATCTGTGTTTTAGGAAAAAATCAACATTTTAAAAATATTTTCAGCACACCACTTCCGGTTATACCGAAAGTGCGGACACGAACTTCGTTATTTTAAATGACACTGTGCGGTTGTTTTTATGGATTCATGTTCCTCATAAAAAATTAAGTTATTTTTTGAGTTATTTGGATTTTTATGAATTTTTTGACACTTTCAGAGTCTCACTAAAACCGTGTTATCTACGAAACTGTATGACACAAATTGATGAAATAAATTTTAGTTCACTAAAAAATTAACAAGTTATCACTCAAAATTCGAGAAATCAGAAGAAACGCGCAAAAAGTGATTGAAAATGGCTTTTGAAATTTCGAATTTTACAATTAAAAAAAAAATTCATTTTTTCAAATAGCATTATTTGAAAAATGAAAAAATATTCTTCTCTTATCATGCGCATCGATTTTTTTTGCCAATCTAATGAAATAAAAAAATATACAGGGTGCTATTTGAAAAAATGATTTTTTTTTTAATTGTAAAATTCGAAATTTCAAAAGTCATTTTCAATCACTTTTTGCGCGTTTCTTCTGATTTCTCGAATTTTGTGTGATAACTTGTTAATTTTTAAGTGAGCTAAAATTTATTTCTTCAATTTATGTCAAAAGTGTCAAAAAATTCATAAAAATCCCAATAACTCAAAAATAATAATAATTGAAGATCGATATTATGTATGTTGTTTTACTAAAGTCACTTAATTTTTTATGAGGAACATGAATCCATAAAAAAAAGCGCACCGAGTGGTGTTGGGCTGAAAATATTTTTAAAATGTTGAGTTTTTCCTAAAACACAGATACACAAAAAATGGAAACGGTCAAACTGACAGTTTAGCCTATATAAATGGTATCAGCTCCCAAAGGTTGACCTGTATATTAATATGTTGATTTTCAAAGCGGGCCATAGGGGATTAGCATTGCGAAGGTGGTTTTTGAGGATTCCGACCGCCGTTTAAACTGACAGAAATGGTTTTGGTATCAAAATGAAGCTAATAAATTATTGCGCATAACGCTTCACATCAGAAATTAATTTAATTTCACGTCGTTTTCTAAAATTCTTCAGTAAAAGTTCAAGTAATTGTTAATGTTTAATCACAAAATAGCATGCCTCTCCTAAACAAAGGCCGTTTTGAAAATCAACACCCTGTATATTAATATATTAATTTAAATAAAATATATAATTCCTTGTAGTATCAATTGTAGAAGAGATTTAGATGAATTTTTAGAGTTTGTTACTTCAAGGCTTAATACTTTGATTGATCTACATGTTCCATCTTTCAGTGTTGGTAGAGGGTCTTTCCCTTCGTGGTATTCCGATGAGCTTAAATGCTGTATTTTTAACAAAAAGAAATATCATAGACTCTATAAAGAATTGAAATCATCTTATTATCATGGCTTGTTTAGACTTGAGAGAAGTAAATGTAAAGCATTATGTATTAGAGATCAGAAATTGTTCCTGAGGAATACTGAGGAGGACATCAGAATTAATCCAAAAAAATTCTACAACTATGTTAATTCTTTAAGTGAAGGCCATTCTTTTCCTTCAATTATGCATCTTGATGGCACTGCTGCTGATGATACCTTAGATATAGCTAACCTTTTTGCCGCTAAATTCTCCAGTGTTTATTCTCTGTCTGACCTTGGTGGGACATCAGTATCGTTTGATTATCACGATTCTTTTAATGGTGTGGTTTTATCGGAGGAGGAGGTAAGAGTTGCTATTGAGGAGGCGAAATCGAATTGCAGTCCAGGACTTGATAATATTCATATTAAGATAGTAAAATACTCCATTGATAGTATGGTTCCATGGTTAACTAAAGTTTACAATTTCTCATTGAAGTCTGGATATTTTCCTGCGGCATGGAAGTTGTCTTTTATTCTTCCCCTTCTAAAGGGCGGTGATAGTTCTGATATTAATAATTATAGACCAATAAGTAAATATAATATTTTTGCAAAGTTATTTGATAAACTGGTTTATAATCATTTACATGCACATTTGTCTAAATATATTGTTGGTCAACAACACGGTTTTGTTAGAGGTAGGTCCACGGTTACCAACCTAACTTTATATTACGACTATATTGTCACCAATCTAAATGATGGTATGGTAGTGGATGCAATTTATACGGACTTATCTAGAGCATTCGATGTTGTCAACACCCAGTTGTTACTTAAGAAACTTTATGCACATGGCATTAACGGTAGTTTGTTGAAATGGCTGGAATCGTATTTGACGGATATAAAGCAGGTTGTCAGAGTAGGAAATTGTTACTCTAATGTTTTTTCAGTTTTTTCTGGTGTTGGACAAGGACTTCATTTAGGACCATTGCTATTTGCTATTTTTATAAATGATTTAGTAGGAAATCTAAAAAATTGCGAGATATTACTCTTTGCTGATGATGCTAAACTCTTCAGAGCTGTTCGTGGATATGATGATATGGATTTGCTTCAAGGTGATTTATTACTCTTTCAAGAGTGGTGCAGGCTGAATGGATTGGTCATCAACATAAAAAAATGCCATCACATCCGCTTTGGTAGATCTAGTAAATTGAGTTTACTCCCGTATTTTTTGGATGATAATGTTGTATCTTTCAGCGAGTCCGTCAGAGATCTTGGAGTCATTTTCGATTCTAAACTTTCTTTTAAACAACATATTAACCATATTCACCTTTCGGTTACTAAAGGGGTCTATTTTATCAGGAGGTTTTCATCTTCTTTTGGGAATATATCTACTTTTAGATCGTTATATTTTTCCTTCATTTTTCCAAAAGTTATGTATGCATCGGTTGTCTGGAGAAGGAATGAAATTGGACTGAAAAGTAAAATTGAATCTCTAAATAGAAGATTTTTGAGGTTTGCAGCTTCCAAAATTGGTATTTTTGTTTCTTTTTTTGACCATGATCTTAGTCGACTCTATCTCAAATTTTCGTTAGCTACTTTCGAATCTGCTATGAACAGAGCCGATATTGTTTTCGTTTACAAATTATTATCAAATTCTCTGGATGTTCCTGAACTTTTAGGTAATCTGAAATTTGATGTTCCGCCAAGAACATTGCGTCATAATAACCAAATATTCCTCGTAGATACAATAAGACCAGGCCAGTATGAGACTATACTGGATAGATTATCGAGAATATGTAATGATAATGCACGGTGGTTTGAGCCAAGTACCAGTTCACTCCACTCTATTAAAAATATGTCAAAAATATTGTTGAAATATAGATGAGTAATTCATGAGGTTGTAATATTTGTACATTTGCTATCTTTCTAATATGTATAATAGTTTATTATTTTTGTATGGGGTTTTACCCTGTTGGCTTGAATAAATAAATAAATAAATATTATTATTAATAGAATATATTAATTTAAATAAAAAATGAGCCGAGTATTTTAATAAATAAAGTTTCTTTTCACAGAATATGTCAGTACTCGAACATCACCATTGGAGGTCAGCTGTCGGTTGCTTGTTAGAAAGCGGAGTGGCTGAGCAGTTAACATCCGTACGTAATGAACTTGAAACGCAAATCCGTGAACTCATCCTAGCCACCGATATCAATAGGCAGCTGGAATTTTTAACTAAATTTAGGGTAAGTTGGTTTTGTAAGTACCTAACTGTGCATCTTAACTAATTGTTTAATATGCAACGAATTTAAATTTTATTGCAGAAACATCTTGATGAAAATTCTTTAGATTTACGTAAACCAGAGCACCGAAGTTTTATCCTACAAATTGCTTTAAAATGCGCTGACATCTCGAATCCCACCCGACCTTGGGAGATTTCCCACAAGTGGAGCATAAAAGTCTGTGATGAATTCTTTAGGCAAGGGGAATTCGAACGAAAACTCAATCTTCCAGTCACTTCCATTTGCGATCAACAATCTATTTCTGTTGCCAAAATTCAAGTTGGTGAGTAAAACTTATCACAAATTAGATGTCACGATCTTAAAGTGATTGATGTCAGGTTTCTTCCGTCATGTGGTGATGCCGCTCTTCACCGAGTGGCACCGTTTCCTGGGAAGTGAGCTCTCGACGCACATGACCGTCCTGCTGGAGGCGAACCGGCGTCGCTGGGAGGCCCAGGAGTTTGCCGAACAGGCTGAGGAGACTCAGACCGAGCTGTCAGACGCTGAACCACCCGACATCAGTGAGGACGAGGAGGCCACCAAGCGATCCACCGATACCGCCCTCTCAGCCAGCCTGGCTGGGCCGGAATCGTGCATCGAAACTACCCTCTCACCTCCACCTTCACACTATAGCCGAAGACAATCATTAACTGTCCCTTCACTAGAGAGTACCTTAGGTAAGTATTTGTAATTATTGTGTTTAGATTGTTTTCGTATACAGTTGGAGCCAATAAAATATAAACGGTTTTTCGTTTCCATAGATATTTTTACAAAAATTCGATAATTTATATTAGGCTTTTGTCAGTAGCGGATTAGGTAAAGAGAAACAAGGAGAAATAAATATATCTTTAATAAGACAAATACCTACATAACTATTGTCTCTTTTCAATGTTGGTATTTACATTGTTACATAGTATAAAACGAGAAAGTTTAATGAAAATTTAACAATAAATGTTTTGTTTTAGGGGTCAGACGCCATTCGGTGCCTGTGAACATAGAGCCATCACTGCCACAAACGATCTACCGGCGGGAAAGCCTGCCAATAGGCCGCGGTTTGGGCCGGTCTCCTGTTAGTCCTGTCAGGAGTGAATCGAGGCCCTCGAGTGGGCTGAGGGAGGAAGACGAGCTGCTTAGGTGCTCCTCGATGTCTTCAGAGTTGTCTTTGTCAAGTCCGCACTACTCCTCAGGTAAGATCCTTTGAATAATACAGTCTCTTACAATTTATAAATTTTCTCTCATCACTGATTCACACAATCACTTTCTGCAAAACCTTTTTTACAAAGCCAACACACTTGTTAATTTCCTCTGATATTCTTACAATAACTCACTTGCTTAATGGTTGAAACAACCAAAAATACATAATACATGAGTTCAAATGGAATTCCTTCAAGTTATGAAATACAGCACGGTTTGTTACAGTAGGAGAGGAGATGCCAGAGCGACCAATCAGCGCTGAGAACCTGCTTCCGGAACCGACAATCGCCTCGATGTCGAGCAGCTCGGCGGTTGGGCGAATCTCTTCAGTTTTGCAAGGCGGCGGCGGCGGCTTGTCCAAAGCCCTCACTCGGCAGCAGACGTTCCCGCCACCGCAACCTTACAGTCGCATGCGTTACCTCTCTGCGACCGTCGAGATGTCGGTCTGCAAGGAAACTGTTCACGAAGGTAACATAGCCAAACAGTAAATCTGTCAATCAGGTGTACAATTGATCCATTCGACAGGCGATAGCAGATCATCATCGCAAAGCTCACACGAGAACATATCAAGCGCTCCCCGTTACACGATACCCTCGATAGCTGTTCTGAGTCCCAGTAACGGGCGACCTCCAGAACTACTGTCAGCCGAGGCGTCGCCCATGCCTCCCCCGCAGAGATCGTCTCTGGTTAGTTTTAAGAGAGAAACCGAGGCTGCAGACAAGGAAAAAGTCAAGATGGTCAAGCTGTCTGAACCCGGTGAGAAGTTCGAGAAAGAGAACGTTGATCCTAGGAAGTCGCTTATGGTGAGTGTTTTTTTTTTTCCATTTCGAGATTTTCTTTACAGAACTGATGTTTCAGGGATTGACTAAGAGGAGAGGATCGGCTCCGGTTTCATTACCATTGGCTAGGTCTGATGAGAGTAGACCCTCTGCAGGCGGGGGGATCGCTCAATCTGACAGTCAGACTCTCAGGAGAGGATCTGTTCCAATTGAAATTGCTCATTTTCGTAAGTAATATTCATTAAACTAGGAAGCATGTCGTCTTATACTACAATTTCTCTGAATGAGATCTTTTGCACTGGTTTATGACTGCAGATTTTTTGACTATTTTTTACTTTTTTATTCCAGACGCAGCTTTAGAGGAGGACCCCCTGTTAAGTCCAGCGATAACGATGACACCGGTAGAACCACCGCGAGGATTCTGGCAGTGGCAGCGCCGCGGTTCAGCTCCAGTGGCGGCCGCAGGAACAGGCGGGGAACGGGAGAGAGAGCTCACCCGGCATATGAGTCTGAACGGGAAGGCGGGCGGAAGAAGACGGAAGTTGCACCGGCGCGGGTCTGCCGGGCTCGAGGGCGCTTTACTAAGCGAAGAGGCGCTGGCCCGCCTCATGCTTCGGCGGCCCGAGGACGCATTGCTGCTCCGTCGCAGGGGTTCCTTGCCTGTCGAGGTGCTCACCATCGGCCACTCAGGTTTGTAGCGATTTTTTTTTTCGATCAAAAGAGTTGTGGACTGATTGTGTTTGTGTTGCAGTGTTTTGACGGTTGCCTCTGTCGCCACTAGGGCTTGGGGCGTCCCCGTCCAACGTGCAATAAGGACCAACACTCACCGACTGACAGCCATATTCATATAGTTCATTATTTATAATCATGTAAGGAGCCAAATAATCATCAATGTTCTAGTTGTCATTATGATTGTTATAAGTCTCATGTCACATTGCGCAATCTATGTTACTAGGCTAGGTAGGTTCTCTTCCTTACCGTCGTGGTTCTAGGTAATAATCATCTTTATACTTTATTCCAATCTATTGAGTTTATCGACCGTACAATTTCTAGTACCTATGATGTAAATTAGAATTAATGTTGTTAAGTTTGTTACTTTATAATATGTAATATGGTGCAATTTAGTGATTTTATAGTATGTTTATAGGAATTTATGTATCTTGATATTATAAGGAAATGACTGTTGTAAACCCCAACAGGATATCAACTTATGTTTTTATATCCCTTAGAAAGTTACCGGGATCAAATTAATTAATTGGGAATGGGTAATATTGGTACCGTTTCGGTAATCGACTGATAGACGATGACTTGTCTAGTCAGTATTGTTTTTTCAGTCCGTTTACAACGACCCCTTATAAATCATTTAATGGTTATATTTACACAAAAATAGTGTCACTGTTACTTAAAAGAACTCAATAAACATTTCAGTCAAGATCAAATTGATGTCTCAGAAGCTTTTTTGTCATTTTCTTATCCACCTACAGCAAGCATTATAAAAAATCTATATCTCAGTATAAATCTTGATATGAGAGCAATAATTGGTTGAGACTTTGGAGGTCTTCATCCATAGAAAAAAGCTCCCATGAACAGGAAGGAACTTTGCCTACTTGTAACATCACACCATCCATGTCCAAGTTTTCCTCTCCTTTTTATGTCATAAAATTATGAAATTTTGAAATAGAAGCATATTTATTTTCTAGTTGAGGTCAATTTACATCTAACAGCATGGACACGGGCAGATGTTCAACGTGGACGTGCATTTTTATTAATAAATTTGGGATGGCTGCATTTACATCTGACTGGGATGGACTGACAACAAAACGTCACCTTCAGATTAGAATGCAGCCATTCAAAATTTATTAATAAAAATGCACATCCACGTTGAACACCGGTCTGTGTTGTTAGATGTAAATTGATCTTTACAGTGTGACCAGATCGTAAAAAAATCTACTAGAAAATTATTTCAACGTCCCTGAAAACTGGACATTTTCTGCCCCACAGATGCCATTATTGGAAGCTTTCTAAGGGGTCTTGGACCCTTGCCCCCATTCCATGCTCTGTTCTTTTAACTTGCGATCATAGTGATGATTTTCAATTTTTCATCCACAGCATCGGTATCTGTTTTACCTTTTTTGAGAAGTAATTTTTAAGCGTAAAATGGTTTCCACACCGCTTGAAAAACGTCAACTCCGAACAGGAATTAAACCATCTATTTTGCAGGACCAAATTCAGGAATAGTAGTTTACAGACATCCAGCACCTGTTAGCTTGTTTATGGATCTGTCTTGCCAAGCTGGTCCAGTCAATATGAAGGTGCAGATTCACCCTGTAATGTACTAATATGAATTTTATATGGTGACAAACCTTCCTTTTAGAGATCTTTAATAACCGCTTGGTTCTCAAATTAGTTATTTCACAGATAAGTAGATCTTTCCGATTGTCGGCCCAAAGTAGAAATTTAGCGGCCATTACTTAAAAGGGTTGTTAACCATAAAGCAAGAGAGATGCTATTGTGATTTGAAAAAATGTACCAAAATTCTGAAAATTACTAAAAAGATGAAGAAAAACTGCTACAGCAGTACTGCATGACCCCTGATGAAAGGAGACAATGAGCGTATATGGAGAAGACTGATGTTAATAGAAGTGTGTGGAAGTAGAGGTAGTCCTAACAAAAGCAAAAACTATGCAGGTTGACTGTAGATTGGAATAAAAAATTATTAGTCATTATATTTTAGAGCAACAAAGCAGTAACATCAGATATTCGTGATCATGATTTTTTTAGTCACAATCAGTGGTGTTACTGTCCAATTTTTATAAGGTTAGGCGTGAACTGCACATCTTGCGAGTTTTGTTCACCGCCACTCAGCATTTACATGCTAGATGAACGACAGCGGAGATGGTGAGATCAGCCTTATCTGATTGGTTGTTTTTTTAACTTGGATACCGACTAACGTTTGCTGATATTGGACGTTGAATGAGTATGTACTCTGAAGGCGGTAACCAACCTTTTGCGCAGAAGAACTTTTTTGCCTTACTATAATAACTGGACTGCACCAACTTGTCAATATCGTCTCTCATTTGTACAAGATGGTTTAACGTTATTAATGCAGAAATATATGGATATTATAGTCTTGGTAAGGATAACTTGAACAGTTAATTATTTTCTTATATTTATTTTGTACTTTAATCAATTTAACTTTTTCATTCAAAAACAAACTCACAATACAGAATATTTTCTACCGTAATGGCAATGAGACTTCAAATTTGTCATTTGAGGCTATTCACAGATAATGTTGATGTGATCAGGTAAGTTTGCAGAGTATTAATTTACAGTTTACACTGTAAAAGTTTGTTCCAACTGAATTAGGCGTGTCCTGAAGTTCATCACTGGAACCATCTGAAAGCTTCACTGTTGCAGATATCGTGCTTTTATTACTGATTGATTCATGAGTGATGCCATTCGACGCCATCACCTTTTCACTGACTAAACAATGTATTTTTGATGGAAACGTTTGAGAAGTTGCAAAATAATCTTAAAATTAAATTAAAAAATCAAAATAGCACTAAAATAAGGGAGTATTTTTTGTGATGGCACACCATTAACATTACGAAACATCAAACCCCATCATTGTTTTGTCAGGTCCTAGTATTAACATAACAGTAACAGTGTCACTATTTTTGATCATATAAACATAAGATAGTGTTGTTGCACGGCCGGACTATGTATAATTACCGATCTTGGTAACTGGAGATGTACAGTTGAGATAGTACCCTATGTGAGACTTTACTCAGTAATAATTGTTGAATGTGATTCATTTTATAATGTGCTGTATACTGTGTGTCGTAGTATATCGTTGCAGACATTTTACTGTATCTCGAGATTCTCTAAGGAAATACAATTTCTGGACTTTTCAGATACAAAATGTCAGTTTGGAATCAAAACCCATTCTAGAAATTAGCGTTGATGCATAAAGCGATATGAATAAAAGAAGCAATTGAATTATAATTACACACATTTTTCTTAAAGTGGCTATAATCCTAGAAGATTTATTTATGAGATCAGTTTTGACCTAGTCTAAGATACCAGTCTTAAAAATTTTGGTTGCAATTTATAGATTTATGTAACTAAATACCACACTTGGATGGTTATTTTGTATTATTTAAATGGAAGTCATTACTCCTTTTCGAAACTAAGTTGTTGCTATAAAAAAAATTCCCATTAAAATTAAGTGGTTGTTAACAATAAAGACATGGTTAGTGAATGGTCCAAAGTAACAGTGGTAGTGTAAGTTATTAGATTTTGAAATTATGAATATAAATGAGACAAGAATTTAAAAAATTGGATTTAAACTAATGATCCATGAAGTTTTAAAAATTCTGGTCTCAATGCCCTTAAGGTTGTGGATTACAGTAGATAATAGAACCAGTTTTACCATCATTGAGGTATTACAATATATGGGATTGGAATAGAAAGAAAAATGCTGCTAGCATTATTCAGAGGCAAATTTTTTGGAGGATTGTACCTTGCTTATTACATCCTTCTGCTGGTGACGAATAGCAAATGGTGAAAGAAAATTTTGCAGCATAGGTGCACGGTTGTTCCACAAAGAAATACGACAGCTAGTAACCCTATGCTGATACAAATCGAAGTAGTATAGACTGATTAATTATGGTAAATACTGAAGATAAAATTGAAATCAGGGCAAGGAAGGCAATTTATAGATGTCTCTACATATCGGTGTTATCTTGGAATTTATTCCATGGATTTAAACCACAAAAGCTTTTGAACTCTATTTACTAGGGGTATTTGTTATTATTTGAATAAATTACAGCGTGGAGCCATGCTTTTTGTTCAAAAACTCAAAGTCTGAGATCCTAATGCTTATTCAATCAATAAAGCAGCTCTGATTAGAGAAGGTAATAAATATTAAAATTGGCATTTTTTAATTCTTTTACAATAAAGCCTAACCCTATTTTAGAATCCCGTCAAAATCCTTATTGACACTTGATATTGAAACTTCCATAAAAACCAAGTAATGGGTGGTCACACCAGAGGTGTTTCTTTTAATATTGGGACATTTACATTTTAAAGACTAATCACTAATATTTAGTAATAATAGTTAGTAAACTAATATTTATTCAGAATTGATCATTGAAATTAGGTATTATAGTTATATTTCAGTTACACAAATACTATCTTTTGACGTAAACAATCGTTATCCTACCTACGGTGTTGTTGAAATTTTGAGACCAAATTCTTTGTTGTGAAACTTCTCCAATGATGACCATAATTTTTTTTGCATTTATATTTTGAATGAAAATACTGCACAATAATTTTGATGTTTTATTGATATTGATTTCTTATTCTGAGATGTTTATTCATTTAAATAGCATTACCAGTCTAGATCAACTTAGAATCAAAAGAGGTAGATATAGGCAAATAATTTCATCGATTCAGCTTATAAGTACCAAAGTAGCTTTATATGTATAATAATTCACATGAAAAAGCTTCTTTAATTCTTATCGCAAAACCATTTCATGGCAAGATAGAATAAGTAAATGTTTTTCTTCAACGTGGTACTTTCAGGAACATAAATTAGTCTTAAAAAAACATGTAAAACCAGAAAAACTCTTGACACTGATATTCTCTGAAACAATTTTAAATTTTTTACTTTTCCATGTAACCCAAGCAACACTTTTCTAAATATTTTTCAACTTCAGGACCATACAGTTCACTGAACAGGGTTAATAATAAGACGTGTGTCTCGATAAGACTGCCAGAGAATGACATTAGAGAGGTATACAGACAAGGGACCCCCAGAGTTCCATTGTTACGCTTAATATCTGAATTCAACTTGAGTAAGTACTCATCATTTGTGAAATCGTTGAATAAATGCATGTTTTTAAAATAATGTTTAGTTTTATTTCTATTTCCAACAAATTTCCAACATTTTATTCTGATGCTAAATTTGGACCTGATATTTTACACATAAATTCGACAAGATTTTCCTCCCCCCCCCCCTTCTCTCCTAGAATACCTTGATATAAAATTAAGATAAAGAGTACGGAAGAGAGGTATCTCTCTTGAATACAGTGACTTTTTAGTTACTTCTTATGGTTTTGATTTCTATGCTGGAGCAAACATCGAACAGACACATACACGTAAAAAGTGATTGACAGACAGATTAATTAATAAATTTTTATTTCAAAATTAATCATTTTGCGTTATAAAAAAATAATGTATGGATCGCTTAACAATGTAAATTTTGACAGTTCGACAATAACAATACAGTAGACTTTCGATAATCCGGAGGTTACCTTTGTAGCTAACTGCCGAATTACTGGTAACGCCGGTCTACTGGAACTTCTAATGAAAAATAACCAAATTCAAATATACAGGATGTCCCACGACATGACTGCCATAGCTTAAGGGTAGGTTTAGTTTTTCAAAGCGATTCAGGATCAGGTTTTGAAATTTTCCTGAGGCCCTTTGTTTTGATTATACAGGGTCATTTGTGAAATTTGCCGAAATTTTTGATGAGCGATATCTTTTGAAAGAATTGATCGAATTTAACGAAATTTGGTAGACATGCTCTACTAATGACACTTAATACCTCGCATTTTTCGCCGACTCGAAAACTGCAGGGCCGTACTTATTTTTTTGATATCTTTCGGTTTGGTCGAAAAGTTCACCCTGTATGCATTTTATTCAAAGTTTGGTGCCATTTTCTGAAACTACGTGTAAAATGCTACAATTGTGGTAAAATAATACTTGGCATCATTAAACTGAATCGAGAAGAAAATTCAGTTTTTTAGTTTTTTATTCGGGATTTCAATTCATGTGTTTATTATTATTTTTCAATAATTTAAGAAAAATGAAATGTGGTTTTTTAAAACTTGCGTACTTTGTAGTTATTTCAAATAAATTTACTTTATCTACAGATTTAGTCAAGATTGGGGACCCTTCTACAGATTGTTTCGAGCTAAAAATAAGTTTCAACAGCAAAATAAATAACACAAATTTAACACATTACCACATAGACAAATAAGTATCAACATAAACGAAACAGGAAGAAAAATATCAACACAAATGTTGGGAAGAAAAACTACAATTCAGTGCAGGTAATAGTCAAAGAGACCACTCAACACATTTTCTTGACTTATTTGTCTATGTGGTAATGTGTTGAATTGTGTTATTTATTTTGCTTACTGTATACATAAATATAAGAATATACAGGGTGTACCAGCTCGATTTAGACAACGGTAAGGGCCGTGTAGGTCTCGTCAAGACAAAACGTTTTTTTATTTGAAGTTTTTGGATTTGAACCTTCGTTGCGGAAATATGATGTCCGACTTCCGGTTTTTAGTTTTTTGAGATAGAACCTTGACTTCAATATGAAAGTTGTAACTAAAGCTAAGGAGTTTCCAAAACTAGTTTCAGTTTGGGCGAGAACCTAAAAATGCCGAAACTGGAGCCAAAAAACTAAAAACCGGAAGTCGGCCATATTTCCGCAACGAAGGTCCAAATCCAAAAACGTTTCGTCTTGACGAGACCTACACGGCTCTTACCGTTGTCTAAATCGAGCTGGTACACCCTGTATAAATACTTATTAAATTATATTTTTCTCCTTGATCAAGTTTTTTAGGATCTCGTCTTTTGCAGCTAACGTTAATGTTTTTTGTTTTCGTTTATTATTTGCCGACGTTGATGGTTATTTTATTTTTAAACGACGCACATAAATACCTACTGACTCGTGCTAAAATGAACTGAAAAATGCTGAGAAGCTGTGTGTGCCAGATTATAGCAGTCGCGTACCGCTCCCGCCGGATTTTACAGTAACTAGTACTTTTCTGATGAAGGGAAAAAACGCCGCATTACTGGCAATGTCGGACTACCGCAGAGCCGTATTATCGAGCTTTGACTGTGCATATTTGTAGCTGCACAACAAAATTAGTCGCTTCTGCCGAATTTAATTTTTTGAAGTTGGACGAGTCTGGTATTTTTAAGCAGCATTTTCTTTAACACTCCTGGTGTTCTCTTTAAGAAACTCATTTTTTAATAATAATAAAATTTATTAACAAAATGCTGCAAATACAACAAAGGTTAACAAGTCAAACACTGCTGCAGTGTACCCCTCTAACAATATCCAAGAAATACTTAAACATTATAAGGCTCACATTCAACAATGTAGATATGTGTTCTTCTCTTGAAGAGACTCAGGTTAACTTGTCCTCTCAGACCCACAGGAATAGAATTTATGTGCTTGAGGCACATGTATTGGGTATGTTGCTGAGTCAGTGAGAGTGATTGTCTCGGATACTCAGGATATCTACATTCACTTGACCATTTAATATATGGAGAGTATAGACAACAGACGCCAGCTTCTTCCGGAGAATCGCCACGTGCTGCTCCCAGCTGAAATGTATATCAATGTGTATGCCCAAACACCTTGTAAACCTGCTAACACAAAAACTGCCATCACTGTGTTCAAAGGCTTCCGGCACATTTCTTTTTGATCTACTAGTACTGAAGGCAACACATTCAGTCTTGTCCGTATTCAGTATTAGCTTGTTTTCATTGCACCACTTTTGCGTAATATCTAATGCAGTATTTATACTGTGAGTTATTGAGTTGAGATCTTTATTTATAAATAGAATGTTTGAGTCATCAACGTAGAAAATTGCTTTTCGAGTATTTTGATCAAATACACTAGGTAGGTCATATTATAAAAAGAAGAGGCCCCAATATGCTGCCTTGTAGTACCCCCATCTTGGTGATTTTGTTCTTTGAAGTATAGCTGCCTCATTCAACTACTACAGCACCACTTGCTCTTGATTGGTTAGATAGCTCTTTAACACGTTCACTGCCCGCAACGCGGCTCCCGTGTTCAGGCAACTTTCTGCTGTGTGCTCAGCACGCGGCTCCCACGATTCTGACATAGAGACTGTGTATGCTTGTTTATCTATTGGGCACGTGCACGTACCTTACTGCCAGTTTGTAGCACTCGGCACTCTGGCACTCAGCTAAGACCTTGATCATATAAATACAGCTGGCGGTTTCTACTTTTTTTATTTCTTTGTATGTGTGAAGGCAGGAAAGTTTATACTCTTTGTTTTAGTATTTTATGTGCAATTTCAGGGCGAATTAGGTAAGTTTTTGATACTTTTAGGCAACTTGTGTTAATATTTATGTAAATAGTTTGACATAAACCACACATATCACATATTTACATTTTCTATTCGCTTATTACCTACCTGAGATATAGGTTATTATGTTTCCCGCGCTTTTAATTTTAAAATGTGTGGATATTTTTCTAGCATAATTCTAACATAAATATTATAATTATAATTTAGAACTACCTAGAAATTTGTTTTTTATTAAAAAAAAAAAACAACAAAATACAATATTTTGTATTTTGGGGCACCGCGTTTGGGGCATCCAGGAGTTTTTTTAACCTATGTGCCCCCAACGCGTCTTCCGCGTTTTGTTTTTTGTTGTAATTTTTTGCACATTTTTGCATAATTTGTAGTTCGTGACAAACAACCTTCAATGAAAAGACTGAAAAATTTTTACATTTCAACTGAAGTGTGGGTGGCACCTGGCTGTGGCACCTTCAATAGAGGTGGGCAGTGAATGTGTTAAAAGGAGAAACTGTCTCACTCAGATTCCTATAGCTGCAGCTTCAGCAGGAGAAGATCGTGCTCTACACAATCAAACGCCTTAGATAGGTCTAAGAAAAACAAAGTGGAATTTCTCCCATCTCTAGTGTCTCAAGTATGGACTGTGTGAGCTCATAAATTGCTGTTACCGTGCTTCTATTTTTGATGGAACCGTGTTGTTTTGACTTTTGATGAAAAAAAAATCTGAAACTTTCTACAGAATTTCATGAGTCTATTTGCAATTATTTTTGACAACGAAGACAGCAGACTTATCGACCGGTACTGGTAGTTACTTAGGTCTTCATGGGTCCCTTTTTTCATTAGAAATTTCATTAGAAATAAATGGACTGACTTATCGCGAAAATTCAATCACGGGTAGTATTACTACTGAAAATGAGTCTGGATCTTGATGTTATAATGCAGATTTATTAAATAATTCTAGAAAATGCCTGACAAATGTGTCTTTCAGGGTAAATTTGCCAGTTGGACCCTTCATATTCCTATGCGTTTAATTTTAATTCACTGATCCCCAGGAAAATTAAATTAGACAGATCATTTTGTTAATTTCTTGGTCGACTATAATCAAATAAATTTTTAAATATACTTATATTTCTAATAAAAATCGTAATGGCAAACGGTAGGAATATCAGTACTTATGGCATTCGTTTATGACCGGTGCCTTGGCCTAGTGGACAAGCTTCTAGACTGTTGTTTGAAGGACCCTGGTTCAAACCCCGCTAAGGTGAAGAGAAACTATTTTTCTTCCATACAAAATACAAGGTGGACCATGGGAGTGGGAAGTTTTGAAAATGGCGTTTTTCAGTAAGTACAGGTCGACACATCTAAGGTGGCCGCTGAGAGGCGCAGATCGAGAAGCGAGAGGTTTTTAGAAAGAAAGCGACATATTCAAACCAGGCCTGTGGTCGGTACACTGAGTATCAAAGTTCTTGACTAAAAATGAATTTTCTGTAATTAATGTTGAAATACGGAATTTTATTAGTACTTTAGTAACGACTTTTGTATCACGACTTTGGCCAAAAAGTATTTTATTTTTAATATATGAAGATGCGGTCACCATAATTCACAACTCACGAGCACGAGGTTTAGCTCAATATTTTTGAACCACGCTGCACTATTTGAATAGAGAAATGCTGGGTTGTAAAGTTGACAGTACGGTCCGATTTTACATTTAAATAAAACCAAAAAGATAACAAAATTATTATCGAACGCTTCCTTCGCTCTCTTCGCTAGTCCACATTGACTTGACGAGTACTGACATACCTATTTAATTAATAAATAAGCGGATTGGAAAAGACGGCGATTTAAATTATTTGATTGACTTACCGAATTAATGACTCAAAAACACCTCTATTAATGAATTTATAAACAATACGTTTTTTATAATATGCTGATAAGATAAGACAGTACCGAAATTACTATTATATCTGGTGCTTTTTAGTTTTTTTGTCATTTCAATTGACTTTGCATAAAGCCTTAACCTGTCTGCATGGATAGTAAAATTCGTTAAATCTGACAAACTTGAAAATTAAGCCACTCCCCAAAGGCTACTGCGCCACTGGCCACCTTACGTGTGTCAAGCTGTAACTGTATTTAATTAAAACAAAGTATAACAGTAACGTAATAATTGTAAGCAATTTTTATTTCTTAAAAATGATGCCTGCCAAATGGCCTCCCCTTCTCTCTATACACTCTTGAAGCCACACACGGCGCAGCATATCCAATGGAATATTGGTGATTTCTTGCTGAATTTTCATTTTTAGCTCTCCAATATTTCGTGGCTTATCAACGAAGACCTTGCTTTTTAGATACCCCCACAAAAAGTAGTCGCATGCTGTAAAATCTGGCGATCTTGGTGACCACTCAATGTCTCCGTGTTTCGAGATCAAGCGACCTGGAAACAATCTTCGCACGGAATCCATTGATAGTCTTGCGCTATGTGAAGTAGCGCCATCTTGCTGGAACCAACTATTGTTTTGTGGAAACATGTTCAGTTGCTGTGTAAGGAACTGGTTAATCATATCAGTATAGCGTGCAGCATTGACTGTTGAAGCATTTTCATTATGATCCTCAAAAAAATAAGGACCTATATGATTCCCATTGAAGATACTGCGCACCAAAGTGTTACCTTCTGGCTGTGTAACGGGTGTTGATGAAGTTCTTGTGGATTTTCCAAGGCCCAATAACGGCTGTTTTGTTTGTTGGTATAGCCAGATAAATGGAAATGTGCTTCATCAGACATCCATAAATTGTGAACGTCAATTTCATGCTGTAGGATCGTTTCAGCAAAATGTAGACGAGCAGGAAGATCTGTTGGTTTCAATGCTTGGACAATCTGGATTTGTAAGGATGGAAATTGAGATCCTTGTGCAAAATTCGAAGAAACGTAGTCCTAGATAAGCCCAGGGCCTGGCTTTGCTTTCGACTTGAACGTTTTGGACTGCGCTCTACACTTGCTCTAACTTGATTAATGTTCTCCAGATTTCCGACACTTCTGTTTGGTCCCTTATGGACATTAATAACTGATCCCGTTTCTTCAAATTTCCGAACCCACTCCTTTATGGCATGCGCAGATGTAATTCTCCCGTGACGAGCAACTTAATTCGAAATTACCGCAGTGCTGCGACAACACAATCATTATTTTTGTAGTATGATTTAATCGCAAAAGAACGTTGTTCGCCGGACCAGTTTTCCATGATTACTAAATGGCATAAGGTGACAACTAGTATGTCAAACAAATCCACAGCACCCCATGCATAGTAACAAAATAATAGCATTTTCAAAACTTCCCGTTCCCGTGGTCCACCTTGTATTTCCAGATGATAGCAATCCCATAGCAAACAGGGATATTTCAGAAATCAAATGGTGGAATAACATAATTAGAAGTAGAATTGTCAATCAATTCTATACATGAATAAGCTTCAAGCAGTTGTACTTACAAAATTTCACAGTAAACCAACCTGGAATAATTGTAGATGTGGGAAAATTGTAGATATGAATGAGTTCATAAACCAAGAAAACTCAAAACCAATCTTTACAAGATTTCACAAAAAATCAGTGGCATTGTTTTAAATCAAATTTTGTTTTATCAAAAAATTTATTAATCAATTTTTGATAACATAAAAATGCACTTTACACTTAACGATTAGATTTGGCTACACGCTCAAGCTCATCCTTCTTCTTGATAGCATATGAATTTGAAGACCCCTACAACAATTTTTTTTTTTAAACAATCTTCCATAAATCATGTCAATATAACACCTACCTTAGCAGCATTGATGAGTTCGTCAGCCAAGCACTCAGCGATGGTTTTGATGTTCCTGAAAGCAGCCTCTCGGGCCCCCGTGCAGAGCAACCAGATGGCCTGGTTCACCCGACGCAGAGGAGAGACATCGACGGCTTGTCTGCGGACTGTACCTGCCCGTCCGATACGGGTCGAGTCTTCACGAGGTCCCGAATTTATGATAGCAGTAACCAGGACCTTGAAAAAATCATGTGACTTAGACACTAAATATTGACGATATCCTAATATTGTGGAGAATCAATGATGTCAGATATTAATATGAAATCAACACAGTGATTTTTCAGAAGAGGTGTCAGAAAATATAAGGTTTATCATCATTTAAAAAAATTGCCCAAGATCCCAAAAAACATAACAAAATACATGACTTGTCATGTATTTAAAAACACGCAGAAATTAAAAATTTTAAAAACTTACTTGCAAGGGATTTTCACCAGTCAGTAAGTGGATGATTTCGAAAGCGTGCTTCACAATTCGAACAGCCATGAGTTTTTTACCATTGTTCCTACCGTGCATCATTAGGGAGTTTGTCAACCTTTCCACGACCGGACACTGAGCCTTCCTGAACCTCTTGGCGGCATATCGTCCGGCAGAATGTGGTAGGTATTTTGCATTTTTTTCTTTTACTGCTATGTAATCCTGTAAAAGAAAAAAGATTCGAGTTCAACATAAAGATAGAGGGCTAAAAAAAAAAAAGTTACTTTGTAACTAACAACAGTGTCGCAAGGTTTATAAAAATATTATTTTATTTCCTATGCTGGAGCATCAGAACAATGCCATCTTAGATATATCTGGTGGTATAATTTTCATTTCGATACATCTATACGATTGTGCTAAGCATTAAACAACCCTTAGATAGAAATGCTGACATAAATAATTCTGAAATTCTTCAATATTCTGAAAAAAGTTCGGCAAATACGCTTAACTTACCGAATACCGAACTATTGCCAAATATTTGCACATCCCTAGTTTTTAGGTATAGGTATAGGTATAGTCGACCAAGAGATATAACGAAATGATTTAATTGTTAAACTGTCATATTTTATGACTTCAACAATATTTCAATAATCCAAAAATTGATAAAATGACGGAACTCGTTTCGTTATATCTCTGGTCCAACTATAACTACTTTTAAATATTGATATTCAAATCCGCTCTGGAAAATAGTTAATAAATGAACTAACCTAATAACTTTAAATAACCCAATCTAAAAAAAAAAATAAGTAAACTTCTTGTATTAATACTTTATTAACCCTTAGTTGGTAACATACTTTTTTTCACTTCATAAGTAACATCCGTCTCTCAGTCGGTGATCATATTACAGTTCCAGCATTATAGGTAACATCCGTCGCTCAGTCGGAATAGGTATTATAATAATATGTATAATTACATATTTATTCGAATGTATTCTAGTAAACACAAATATATTTTATTAAAACAAGACTTATTTCATTTTTATACATTTTTTTATATATTATACCTTTTCATTCACCATACTTTCGACCAACAGCCGACTGAGAGATGGACTGAAATATATCGTTCTGAGTAACACCCGTCTCACAGACGTATTTTTGCGAAGGCGGCTATGGACTTTTTGGCAACCAACTAGAGCATACCTAATACGAAATTTTTGTACATTCATTCGTTTGGATTCAGCGCAGCATCAAAACTTGGCATCCGCCTCAGAGTCGGATGTTACCAACTAAGGGTTAATAAGGTTATAAATACTATACCGGATGATCCATCCAAATCTATTTTTGGAATTATTGGGGAGAGGCAACATTTTCCAAGCAAAAGTTTGGGACAATAGTTGTTTGGTTTTGAGGGGGACATCGTTTGCACACAAGAACGATCCCCCACCCCCTGCATAGCGGTAGGGGTGACTGACGATTTAAATAGGAACAGACTTATCGAGACTTTGATTTTTTTTTATTAATTTTTCATGACTCAACAATTGCTTGGAGAAAAAAATTGCAGGAGGCGGAAGTTGTTTGGTTTGTGCAAATGATGTTCCCCTCAAAACCAAACAACTTCTGTCCCCTGCAATTTTTTCCTCCCAACGTTTTTGTCTTCCATATTTAGGGGATGAGGGCAAATTCCTCAACGCTGATTCATAACCCGCACTGAAACATGGGGTTCCTATTTAAATCGTCAGTCAGCCCCACCCCTATGCAAGGGTGAGGGTGGGAGAATGTTTGTTTTGAGAATGTTGCCCCTCCCCAATAATTCCGAAAATAGACAGGAACAATGACCGAATATTACTCCCGCTGAATAGTTGCCGAATATTCGTTGCATCCCTAGTTCAAACTGTACATGTAAATTTTCAAAAAATGTAGCACTTGAGAGAATTTAAAAAGTCAATCAAAAATGAAACTTCCACATCTCAAAAGTACAGATAATGTAGTCCCCAGCGAAACCATCGAATCATAAAAATTCGATGGCATTAGAGAGGACAAAGACAACAGTAAATAATATAAGAGAAATAAAAAATATTAAATGAATTTAGTAGGTAGTCATAAAAGGGAAACATATGTCTTTTTATCGATCCTCATTCAATACTTTATTATCTGACAGAAGCAGAGCAATTATTAATTATTATACAGGATGTTTCAGAGATATAGGGCCAAATTTAAAGGGCTAGTTCCTCTCAAATATAAGTTTAAAAAAAATCCAGCTCAAAAATTTGTTTCATTTAAAATATACAGGGTGTCAAAGTTTTAAAAAATATAACAGTTTTTTGATAAAACTTGCTGTGGTGAACACCACAATAAACAAATTAAGATCTTTAATTTGACTATTTCAGGTTTTATAGACGTCTTCCAGTGGCATAGATATAGATATTCAGGGTTGCACCCCCGTTTCTCTCCCTATCTTTTACGCCACTGACTTTATTGCAAGTAACAAAAAGTTATTCAATAGTCGATGGATTTTAGAACATAAAAGCTTTTTTTTTCAATTTTTTCATATGGCACAGTTTTTGAGATATTTCAAGTTTGCTCAGGCAATGTCACTAATCTAATATTCAGGTTTAGCGCCCCTTTCCTCTCCCTATCTTTGACACCATCTTGCAAATACCAAAATGTTTTTCGATAACCCAGGGATTTCAGAACAAAAAAATGTTACTTAGTTTTTTTCATATCCATGTTTTTGTATTTCAAAGTTTTCTCAAGTAATGTTGGACCATCTGAATTGCAAAATTACTGATTTCATTAAATTATTTTCCGACTAGAATTTTTATGCAAAATGGTATTATTGGTATTCTTAATGATTGACATTGTCTGGAGGAAACCTAAAATATCTCGAAAACGGTGCATTGTATGAAAAAAAAAACTAAAGAATACTTTTTTGTTCTAAAATCCATGGGCTATTGAATAACGTTTTGCTATTTGCAATAGTCAATAGCGTAAAAGATGTGGAGAGAAAAGGGGCACCAACATTGAATATTAGATTAGTAGCATTCCCTGACCTTCAAATATCACAAAAAGGGTATGAAAAAAGTTAAATAATACTTTATGTTCAAGAAATTGAATAGTAGTTTTGTAATTGCAATAAAGTTAGTGGCGTAAAAGATAGGGAGGGACAATCCTAAATATCTATGCCACTGGAAGACTTCTAGAAAAATTAAAATAGCCAAATTAAACAGCTTTGTTTGCTTATTGTTCATGCCAAGTTTCATCAAAATCGGTTCAAATTTACACTAATTATAATCAAAAACTGTTACCTATATTGTTTTAAACTTTGACACCCTGTATCTTTTAAACTTTAAACGAAACGTCATTTTAAGCTGATATTTATTTTTTCAGCTTACATTAATGAGAGGAACTTCCGCTTTAAATTTGGCCCTATATATCTGAAACACCCTGTATGTATAGAAAGTAAAAGACCTACAAATTCTATTAATATCGATCGCTCTGTATAAAACAAAATTTAAAACAATAATTATTACTGAAATCTGAAACTGCAAAAAATGTTACATTGATTTTTAATTACCTACCTGAAGGGACATGTCAGAAACTTGTACATCTTCACAAGACCATCTTCCAAACAGTTTAATTTCTGGTAGTTCCGCTATCTGTGGAGCCGCCACGGGAGTAGTATCCCATTCCTCTGTATCCATGGTAGAGACTGAAATGAAAATCAAGCTTTAAAAAGGCTGATAGAAGCTATATTGCTGTAGAATATAGTTAGTGAAACCATCAGATTTTTATTTAGTCAACAATTTAATTTCTGTCAAGAGGTGTCAGAAATAATTTTGTTTTCATCATAATAGACAATATTTTGTGTAAAATTATTTGTGCGGCAAGTGATATACAACCCATGATGATTAAGGTGTTCGGGATATTAAGAAAGCTGCATTTCTAATAGGAATGAGTCGTTTAAAGGTTTAACCGACCGTCACCATGTAAACGTTTAGAATTATTTCTAAACGTTTATTTTACAGCTTGTATTTTCATTTAGTTGGACCCTGATTTTAAACGATTAAGGTGTAGTTTTTATTAGTAAATAACAAAAATATTAAAGGAGCAAAGGCAAAGTCATAATAAAAAAATCGGACTGGTATTTTTATTTTATTTAACAACGATCTCGTCTCGTGGTAGACAACTGGATAAGATTTTCCCTTGGATTTTCTCATTCCAGGCTTCTATCTGTAGGTAGGTAGAGCACTTTTATTGATATTATTTCATTTCATATAATCATGAAAAAATTATAGGTTGGGTATTAGCTTGTTTTTAATTAAAAATTTAATAAATAGAAATAAAAAATAATAAATGCAATTTAAAGGTACCTAATTATTTAAGCATAAACATGAATAATGAAAAGTGCTATACCTACCTATCTATAAGCAAATTTTCTGAGTTTTTTTTTTAGATGTTTGTTAATTAGTATGAATTACCTACTTTTGTGTAAGGCGGCGTTTAAACGCGATTAACCGTTTAAGAGCCGCCTGTAAACGTTTACAATAAATCGTTGAACGATCCATTCCCAATTTCCAACAATATGAACAGAATAAAACTAAAAGGCAGATAACATTTTTACAATCACTGATTCTCTGCTGTTTGAATTTTTATCTATTTTTCTACTCTTGAAATAATTATTGTTATTCATCACATAAGTTATGATCACCAGATATTATTCAGTCCTGCTAAGCAATATCATACCAGACATTTTCAGACAAAAAAAAAATAAGAAAATCAAAACTCACATATAAAAAAAACATTATTTCATTTCCATCATGTCATTAAAAAAACCAATAAGATAAAATCAATATGAGGTCATATTGGAATGATTTGGTAGAAAAATGTTTCTCCCTTGAAAAAATATAAAATTTTCAATTTTTTTTAATGTGAAATTTTTTTGTGACAAAAATCCAATAAGGTAGTCATAAGGAAAACAAAACTGACTATGAAATTTTGAAAGACCAGATGGATAGCTCATTATGATAACTGATGTAAACTCGAGATTTTTTTCATTTTTCAACAAAACAAAATGGCCAAAATAAGAAATCTTGATTTTTCAGGATATTTCAGCAACGACTGAAGTACGTAAAAAGTTTGTTTCATATTCTTGACAAGGATAAAATGGTGCAACTTTTCTCGAATTTCAAATTCAACCGACCCTGAATCTCTGCTACTTATATTTAACCAAACACCTGTATCTCTGCTACTTCTCTACATCCCAATGGTGATAGTGAGATATAAAAAAAAAAAAACGATTGGTATTTTACAACTTGAATAAAATCTTATTTTACATGGAATACTTATTAAATTAACTGTTCCACTGAAAAATTGTTGCAACTTGTGCATTGTAACATTATTAGAATATGAGGACCTAAATTTCAGGATCTAAAATTTCAAATGCTCCTAGTTGAGTTAGGATAGCGTTCCGGGTATACATTGTGTGTACACCCTTTTTTTTTTTGAGATAATTTTTTGAAATTTGGTACGTCGCATATTCTCGACAAAGCGCACTTTTTAGCACAAAATTTAATTTTTTCTCACATCCGGTTTTTCCAGAAATGTTACCAACTTTTTATTTTTAAATGGGACACCCTATATGTATATATTATTATATTTTTTAATTCTATACATTTGTACGAATCCAACAATACCACATAACTAACATTTTAAATGTCAAATTTGTTTTTATTTAATTTTTTATTTCTCAATTATAGTGTGCCATGACTATTTCGTTTTACTCCAATTGGATCATCTAATGCTAGAAAAATCGAATTTTTGTTCAAAGTACCTACTAAATTAAGTGATTTATGGATAAATTATGCGCACCGGAATGATTTTTGAGCTGAATTCATTTTTTTCAAATGGTACCATATTGGTACCGAGGTACCATCTACTAGTACTCTTAATAAGGGACATTTTGGTGTACCCATTTTGCATCTGTTACGAACACAACTGAAGTCATGGCACACTATAATTGAGAAATAAAAAATTTAATAAAAACTAATTTGACATTTAAAATGGTACTACTTATGTGGTATTGTTGGTTCGTACAAATGTATAGAATCCAAAAATATAATAACATATAGGTGTCCCATTTAAAAATAAAAAGTTGGTAACATTTCCGGAAAAACCGGATGTGGGAAAAAATTCAATTTTCTGCTAAAAAGTGCGCTCTATCGAGAAATATGCGACGTACCAAATTTCAAAAAATTATCTCAAAAAAAAAAGAAAAAAAAAGGGGGTAATACCAAGCCTGTGACACACACTCTGTATGTTCATTAGACATTTTTGACTTGAAATCACCCCAGCAACACAGTCCCCCGGCTATGGCAGTCATGTCGTGGGACTATATTTGTATGTGTGATATAGTTGTACTATATTTCACAGAAACGACTGAATTTTTTTATTAAACTTCAGAATAATCATAGTAGGCGGTTTCTCATTTACTTCATTTTTTACTTATTTTGAAAAACATGACCTAAAAATAACATTTTTTTTATTTTTCAACATTATTATTATTTTATAAATAAATAAACATTTTTATTATTATAACATTTTTTACAGTCAGATTAGTGGCATGTTGAATTTATTCCCGGTAATTTAATTTTAATTGTAGTTTCATTATTTGTAGTTAATTTATTGTACAAATGACCTTCAGATTCTAAGGGCACCATGGAGGGAGTAGGGGTGCTTGATGGGTACATGCACCAGCGAACGATTTCTTTGCATCACCGGTCCTTATTGAGATCGGTCCCAAACTAATGAGCCATTCGAGATGGGCGACGGAAAATTTACAAAAATCGTCAAATAATTAATAGGACATTTCAATGATAATTAAATTACTCCCATGTTACCAACTTGCAGACTTGCACTGGTACCATGATTCTCCTAGAGACCCATACTAACTCACAGTGTTTGATTATGGTATGCCTGACGGCGACTGGCCATGGATGTCAACAATGACCTGAGGAAAGTGAACCCAAGTCAAGTTAGCCACGTTTCGGCCAACCACACTTTCGGCCAGGGAGAGGGACTTCGAATGATTTTCAGCTTTTTTTCCGTTACTTACGGTTTTAATCAAAAATATTTGATATGCTATAAAATTATCGTTTCCGGCCATGCTTTAGGCCACGAATTCATCAAACTGAAAAAATCCTTTTTGTTGAATTTGGCCCAAAAAATTCATAATTAAGGCCAGCTACGCTTTACTTAAACTGAAAAAAATATTTTTGCTGCAATTTTGCTCAAAAATTGTCAAAAAAATCATAATAATGGCTAGCCGTGTTTTTGGCCACGGGCTGAATAAACTGAAAAAATCATTTTTGCTAAAATTTGACTCAAAAAAATCAAAAAATTCATCATAATGACCAGCAACGACTTAATAATCTACAAAAAAAATAGCTGATTTTTTTTTGAAAAAAGTCCAACATTTTTATAATAATGACCAACCTCGCTTTCGGCCATTTAGACTAGTAAACTGAAAAATGTCATTTTTGCTGTAATTTTTCTCAAAAAGTCAAAAAATTCATAATAATGGCCAGCCACGCTTTAGGTCATGGCTTAAGAGTCTGAAAAAAAATACTGGCAGAAATCTTGCTGAAAGAAGCCCACAAATTTATAATAATGCCCAGCCACGGACTTCAGAAACTGAAAAAAATTCTCGCAGTGAAAGAAGCCCGAAATTGTAACATAATTTTCAACATAATAACCAACCTCGCTTTCTTAATAAAGCTACGACTTAATAAACTGAAAAAAAGTAATTTTTACTGCAATTTTGCTTTAAAAAGTCCAAAAAATCATAGTAACGGTCAGCCACGATTTTGGCCACGGACTTCATAAACTGAAAAAACAAACTTTTTTACTGAGAATTGAAAATTTCCTGAAAAAGGTCCGCAATGTTATAATAATATTTATTATTATCAAGGTTTATTATTATTCAAAGAAACAAATATTTTCCATTCAAGCCATCAATAACGAAAAAAAAAATTTTGCTGGTCAATAAACAAAATTCCTCTTCCTGGCCGAAAGTGTGGCTGGCCGAAGCGTGGCTAACTTGACTTGGGTGGAAAGTGAAATGATTTCTTAAAAGGTATAGCAGGGCAGATGGGGGGCGGGAGATGAGGTATGTCCTGGATAGGACAGATTTGGGTATAACTGCTTTTTAGCTTTCCAATACACCCCTCTATTACCCCCACTACATGTTGTCTGCTCACGACCGGCTGACTACTCTCAGCGTTGCCACATGCTATTCGTTCTACTTTCTACTACGTTCTGCTGACAATCTC
This sequence comes from Malachius bipustulatus, assembly GCA_910589415.1. Taxonomy (NCBI): domain Eukaryota; kingdom Metazoa; phylum Arthropoda; class Insecta; order Coleoptera; family Melyridae; genus Malachius; species Malachius bipustulatus. The sequence goes on from OU342630.1 coordinate 33,237,542, forward strand.
GGGCAAGCGTCCTTCCCACGGGTACGTTTCGCTCCCCACCCGCTTATTACATCCTATCTCTATCACAGCTGCTCATCTGGTCAAGGAAACAAGACGAGGGCAAGTCTGTTTACGTATACGTATTATAAATAAAAATACTACTACTAGGCTCGGCCGACATTCTTGTTACAATTAATTATTATTGAGACGATAAACGCACGGTAAGTCAGGTCTTTAGTCAGGGTAGTTTTTTTTTTCATTTTAGGGACATTTGAAGGAAAAAAAAACTACCCTGACCAAAGACCTGACTTACTGCAGCAAATAAGTGTTTTAAAACATTATTTTGTAACGAGTTGCGTATGGCATCGCTGAGAGCGACGCGAGTGGAAAAAGTGGAATGGGCTGGTGGGGGGTGTATTGGAAAGCTAAAAAGCAGTTATACCCAGATTTGGATACTCGGATTTATTCTGAAATAATTATTTTAACCGTAGTGCGTAGTTGAAACCACATTTACGTTGTGCCTTTTACATTTTCGTCATGCTTTTAGCTTCTTACAAACCCAGCCCAGCACCCCTATTTGCTCTATGGTCCCTATTCAAAGAGAGAGCCTCATTTGATCAGTGGACCCTGACTAAATGCATTATGCAGCAGATTGCAGATTACCAAAACTTAATTAACTTACCGACTCAAAGATTTGTGCTTCAAACAAAATTAAATTAAAATACGTTCGGTGAGCCATTAATTGTGAAAACCCGTGTTTTCGTGGTTATATGCCTTTTAGGTTATACACGTGTTGCCATAAATGTTATTGCAGATTTGGTGTAAATGATTTTAATGGGATATTCAGTGTAATAATGATTGAACAACTAACTACCTACCATTTTTCAAATTAAATTTAAGTTAAAAAATTGTACGAAGATTCTACAAAGCTTACATGAACACTTACCCAGCTTACCCTTTTTGATGGCGAACTAAAAAGGAAACCGCAACCTCAAGTCCGAACCACACCACACCACACAATTATTCTTCTGTCATGGTGTCATGTCATGATGATCTCACGTCGTCGTATCCGCCGCAAGTAGAAGTAGCGCTGGCTGCGCAAGCGTTTTATAATCAGCCATAAGCCAGAACCACAGCAGAAGAGCTCGCGAGTCGCGGCTCGCGGCATCGTCAACTCGATGCTCGATATCGATTATCGTATCGCAGCTTATTAGGAAAGCAAACAGCAGGAAAAACCAAAGAAGAAAAGGACTAGAAAGACAGTGATGTGCCATATTCTTTACCTCTATTCTTTACGCGATTCTTTACGGGTAAAGAATTCATTCTTTACATGAACTTTTTTCGGGGTAAAGAATGTAAAGTAAGCAAAGACGTAAAGAATGTAAATAATGCTCAAAATTATATATTATAATTAATTATTAATAAAAGTAATAAATAATGTATGCCTCATTTTTTATTGATTGAATGAGTATTATTATTATTTATGGTAACCCTAACCCTACATTTTAGGTCACATATTTATTTTGAATCTTATTGTATTGTGATTATCTGGACTGAATTAATGTTAAATAAGGTTGAGTAAGAAAGTAAAAAAAGGGCAGGTTTTCTTGGTTTATTAACTCAGTTACACTAGGTATTTTTATATTCAGTATAATTAGTTAGAATCTAGAACTTTTAAAGATAAATACACATGGAACCATTTTTTAGATCGGGTAAATGTTAACAGATTTAATTTTAACATGCAGTGTGATAATTGCAATTAATGCCCATTACCTACTGTGACAAATTTCAAAAGTACGTCCCATTGTAAGCATAGCTGACGGCATAAACTGTGGTAATATAAAGTTTCTTTGCTAACTGAATAAATTCATTTACGATTTCAGTTAGGGTGTCTGACTGTGTCTCCCCCATTAGATCCCATGCATTTAGGAAGGCTTGTGAACCAGTAGTGTTATGTAGCATTGATAAGACCAGTTTTAAGTTCCTAGATGAATTTTCCCACCCGTCAAATAAGCAGTTCTACATGTTGAGGGATCCGCAGATATCTTCTCTCGATACATTTCTTGTAAGCATTTTCTGGTAAAGCAGTTGATACTTTTGCGACTGGGTAACTTGGATCCATATGCTGGATCCATGTCATTTGATGATGATATGCCAGAGCTAGTCTCGCCAGATCAGAAAGTGGTCTAGCGAGACTATATAGCAGATGGCGACTGCAGTGAAATGCGAAATCACGTGTTCCATGAGATAAAAAACTCTAAAACCCTAAAATAAATAAATACCTATAATCACTACTTCACTCAATTTTTTTATATCTGAAAGTTACAAACATACTTTATCAACCTGCTCTGTTTCCATAGCTCCACTTCTACTTCGACATGTTAGTGTTTTCATGAAAAAAATTTCTTCACAAAATACTTCTCTAGGTGGTTCTCAGGTTCTGAAGAAATATATTCATAACTTGTTTGTTGTATTAATTAATTCCCTCTTCCATGCTTGGCTTACAAATAATTGGCAGTGTTACGATTGGTACGAATGATCGGAATGATTCATTATCAGAATGAATTTTGATTTTCGCTGTCCAATGTTCACGTTTTTGAACTTTTTCTTCTGATAAATCATAATTACTACTCGAAGTAGTAGGAATTATATCTGCTGGTTCAGGAGGACCTCATCAGGTATTATTCCTAAAATGTGGAAAAATGATGCTTGAACTGAAGTCCTAATAAAAATCAAGACCTGAATATAAGGGTACTATAGTTATATTGGGACCTGAATATAAGTACAATACGAGGTACAATATAATATAATCTCACTCAGCCAGCAACGACTTGACTTTAACTTACCTATTAATGTTATGTGCCTTTAATCTAGAAACTGCAGAAACTTATCTATTTTAATTACGGTGAGCTGGGAGAATACGATGAGAATATTCTTTACATGGTTTACATTCTTTACGTATTCTTTACATTCTTTATGTCAAACGTAGAACGTAGAGGATGAGTTCTTTACGCGTAAAGGCACAATTCTCCAGTAACATAGAGCTGCTAAATCCCCGTTCCCGGGCGCTTGCGCATTTTTGGTTTCATAATTCTGGTTTCCGGTATCGAAGTAATAATGGTGGTTTTAAAATTTAAAAGTTGATTTTTTCAACATTCTCTTCTCAATTCGTAGCTACAGAACATACTGGTGTGGTTTAGAAAAAGAACCAAAATGCCAAATATGTGAGTGAAAAATCACAGCTACATTATTGATGGGTGAGTTGGTGAGTTCATCAATAACAAAAACATCAAATCGCTATTCCACGTGGATAAGGTACTTATAGTTTTCAAACTCTTGGGGGCTCCTCGTTATTCCCATGCCTGTTATTTTCTCCACTGCTTCTGATGCGAGCCGCAATATATTTTCATTTTCATTCCACAGTCTGCATGGGTACGTCCTCCCATGCGGCAGCATTAGATAAGAAAAAATGGGTTATGATTATGAACTTGGAACTAATAATAAGTTGAAATTTAAGCTCGAATAAAGAGTGTTCAGAAAGGAATTTGTTATTTGAAGTAGCCCCTGACATCAAACAAAAAGGTTTGTCTTAAACTTACCCAGTTTTTTATAAGGGGTTTTTACATTTTTTACTTGAGTTTTACAGCGCTGCTCTTGATTTTGTTATTTATAGGTCTATACCTCTTTATAGGTCTATAATTAGGTAAGTAGGTACCTATAGCAATTGTCAAAACATTCTCAAATTAAAAAAAAAACAGCAGCAGGATAAATAAAAACAACTATTAATTATGTAATTTAAGAGGTGAGTGAAAAGCTCTCCGCACCCTCCTGGACACATTTTATTATGCGGTATCTCACTCCTACACTAGAGCACTTAACAGAAACGACATCACTTCAGGATGTATTAGGTATTGTTTATCTGGATGAACTTTCTCTTGATTTAGGTACTTGTTTTTGTTAGTAAGTCTCACAAATATATTGAGATAAAAAAGAAATCACATTTATAAGCTTTCAGGATCTGGCTGGCCATATTTTGGGTGTGTTAATGACAATTAACTGATAAGTCGATTGTCACAATAATGCTCTTTCACTTTGTGTTTCATAGTGGCTTTCTAACAAATAAATCCTATTGTTCTGTTATTCTAAGGAATAAGTACCTACACAATATTTTAAATCATGAAATGCTATATACACTTGTAACGAAAGCATTGCTGAAATCTGATGCTTCATTATTTTGTAAGTTTTGAGAATACCGTTGCCAAAAATTTTACCTGTCTGAAATGTCTCTGAAATACTTTCACTGCTATGTCACTTATTGAAAAGGTCAAAAATTTGCCAACTTTCCTAAGCAGCTATTAGTAAGGCAGGTTCAACAATCATCAACCCCCACGCTCAGTTTGATGACGAAAAAAACATCAATGGAGAATTTCCATTACATTTTCAAGCAATTTAAACTATGTCTTCAAGACACTCCTGCAATATTTGTTTAACTTCGGGGGCCATACACCACAACATTTGAAGGCAGTTATGTGAAGAGAACAACATCCAAATTCCATCAAGTTCATACTCCCATTATAAAAATAACTTTCAACTATAAAAATATAGTTTACTCTAAAGTAAACGCCATTTTATGATTTTGTAAATCAAAGTAATTAATTCAAACAATGATTACACATAAATAACCAAGCTTTGATAATAATTATTTTCTTCGTCTAATAAAATATCCTTTTGTAAGCTCTTGATTTCTCTAAGAAAAAATTCCAGGTACGTCGGAGTGACTGTCTTTAAAAGTTTAATGACTTTGAAATCACAGGCTTCAAATGTCAATAATGTCATGTCGTCATGTTTACAATGATCAGAAACTAGGGATGGGCTAACCGAGTTATGGAGCAGAGGCAGTAGATCAGATTTTAGATTGGATTTATCGTGAGTGGGCCATTGTGCCTCCACTACGACCGAAGGTCTATTGTGGCTCACATCTAGTCGTGCTACATTAACGCCATTAGGTCAGCCTCTTTGAGGAAGCTGAGCATCTTGAATTTTGGTAATATATCTTCTCTGGTGTGAGGAAGTCTCTTCTGAAGGTTTGTAATCTGGTTCTTCCCAAAGCAGGTCACTCATAGGAATTTGTTTTGCTTCATCCTCCAAGCACAAGCGGCATTGAGCGCTAAGCTCCAATAGTTCTTTGGTCCTTTTTTTTGAAGTATTCTTTATAAAGGCCTTCAAATGGTCCATCTTGCTTAGTTTATCTGGTTCGCTCCAACTTATAAGCCTTTGGCAAGCTTCTTGCCATATATCATTCTATACAGGATGTCCCATCATATAGAAATCTCATGTCACTCAAAGTGCACTTTCAAAATCTCAAAAGTACACTTTATAATTAAATTAGAGTATTTTATTCTAAGCGGCACATTCATGAATAATTTAATGCTCTATAATCTGGTGTGAAATTATTAGAAATTGAAAATTTATCAAGCAAAAGCTGTTAATTGCAGATAATTTTGTGAAACTTTTTTTTAGATATTATTGGCCGTATTCACAAACGATAATTACCAAATAATTACGTAATCAGTTATCCCCGTCTTATTTTGTTGCGAATAAACTCTATAGCTCCATCTCATTCATTTAACTATTTTCGAGATATTACACGACCAGAACGCTTTGTGAATACGGGCATATGCCCAGCAAAATCTTTAAGATTCTTAATTTTTAGATTTGCAAAATTTAACCTTTCCAAAGTTTGTTGAAAATATCCCATTTTAAAAAATATCATCCAATGTTAATATATGAACAATAATACATACAATATGGGTTTCAATTACGTTTTTTACAGTTTTTATTTTGGGATTGAAAAAAAAAATTAGAAAACCATAAATTATTTTTTTGTTGCAAATGACCTCCTGTATCGCTGGGTTTCGTTTGATCCCTGACTTGTAAGACAGCTTGCATAGTGATGAATACCCTGAAACTTACACTGGAAATGGTTGATACCAAGAGAAAAAGGAGAAATATTTAGGGGTACAAAATTAGTCCACAAAGTCCCTGATAAGTTGGAATCGATCCCAAGACCTATTAAATTAGGGGATCAAACAGAAGAACTCTTACTTAATCAAAAATAAAAATAATAAGTAGAATATAGTTTCCCCAAAGTTTCATATTATAGCTGAGTTGATTGACTATTTTCTTTTCTTCTACTTTTTTGAAGTAGCAAAATGAGAGAGAGATCTACACTGGGAAAGGGTGTGATAAAACATAACAGTGATGACTACTGAAGAAAAACCATACAAAATGTAGAACAGTCAGGTCTAACTTACCAGGATACCAGGAAAGGGATCTGTGTATAAAAAAAAACACTTTAATATATTTTTCTAGGGTAGGGACATTATCCCGAAACAAACTTGTGAATTTGAATCTGACTTCAAAGGTGAACTTTGACAGCTAATTATGCGTATCTTATGTTCCAGAATTAAGTGAGAAATTCTGGAAGATTACCAATTCCCGTTACTGTTGGCTGAGTTCGCTTCTTGTTGGATTCAAATATGAAGCACGTAAAGTGAAGAGAGTAGGTATGTATGGGTGTCCACTGTCCACACTTTATACAGCGACCACAAAAAATTGTCTTGGAGAAAAAAAATATAAGAAGTATTTTAATTTTACATTTTTTGTCAAAAAACTTTTGCAGGCAAAAAGTCTCTGCTTGCTTGAAATTTTTTTTGCCTAATCAAATATGCACTAATTTTTATTTAGGGACTTTTTTATTATAAAAAAATTAAACTGCTCTTTTTTCAAATACTAATCAAGATTTCGCTTTGATTTTTTTATAGTAGCTATGTCAATTTCAGCTTACCTATTTACGTAATAGTTTCAAAGCTCAAAAACACAAAATTTTTTAATAACTTTTTCAAAAATTATCTTCAAATTTTTTGTTATTCTCAAAATTATTTTGGACTTAATTTCAAATTTCAATTTTTTTTTGTGAAAACATCCAAGTTTTGTTATTGTAATGAAAAATTAAAATTATTTCTTTAATTTCACTATATTGACAGAAAAGTGTTATGTTATTTTTGTGATAATATTGAAACTTTTTGATACAAAGTGCTGTTAGGGATAAATGTTTTTATAAGAACAAGAACTAATTTTAACACCGTGAATAAAAAGAAAGAATTATTTTTATTGGTGCTGTCGTTTGTCAGAGATATGAACACTTAAAATTAAACACTCTATACAGGGTATTAAGAAAATAACGGATAAACTTGACGGATAAAATGACGGATTCAGTACATTGTAGGGGACACTTAGTAGAGTACGGGAAAAATAATTTTAAAAATTCTGGTCTTCAATTTGGTGAGATAAAAAATGACAAAGTTAACATTTTACTATCTTTGTTTTTCGGTATTTGCAAAAACTAAATGATTTTACAGATATAAAAAGGGTACTTTAATCATTATCAATTAAAAAAATTGCTTAAGATGTATTACTGGCTTGGAAAATTTATTAAGATTTTTTTTCTTTTCTAAGATGCTGAAAAAAAAGCATTTGGCAACAACGGTTTTGATACCTTGACTACCTACATTGTTAGAAATTAGACGAAATTGGCAAATACCAGCAGTTATCGTGTTGAACGTTGCCAAATTTATTGTTCAATATTTTGCTTATATCTTTTAAAATGTAGCTACGGATTTTTTTAAATTATTTTTCCCGTACTTTACTGAGTGTCCCCTACAATGTACTGAAGAGTTTATCCGTCATTTTCTTAATATGATTCATAATGAGAAGTATATTGCAAAAGTTCTTTTCAACCGTTTTGAACTATTATACTAAAAACATGTTAACATGTCATTACATTATCTTACCATTATTCAGAAGAACGATTACAAAATGATTTAGCTACGTTCATTATACATATACCCAGGCAGCAGAGTCAGTCGTTGCAACGTGATTTTTTGGTCCTCCCCAGCGTCAGTTTTACTTTAGAAATGACGGACAAATATGTGATGACGTGATTATGTCACAGCCCGTCGACGTGTGATTTTTAGATGTGGTATAGACTTACATAATTTGACGTAATATTATGGTCGTCAGAAAGATTCATAATTATTAATATTTCTTAAATAATTATGTTGTATGGCTGTTTACAAAGAGGCTAGTCATCAAGGCCCTTTTCATGGATGTAAAATTTGTTACTTAATTGAACTGAACTGCTCCATTTTCTGTCCGCTGTACAATACAAATAATAATTAAAGATGCAATTTTTTATACCAGGTGATTTTTTAAAAACTTGTCACCCCCCGAATTTTTAGAAGTATGATCTGAAGATGAACATGCCGAAACAGGTCAATTTTGTTATTATATGGAACATATATCGTTTGATACATAATTTGAAAAGGTACCTACTTTACAACGATGTCTCACTTTTTAGGTTTCGTCTGAATGTTACAGGGCGAATCGATCAAAATAGTCTGCTTCATAATTACTTCCTTTTTTTGGAAATGAGCAAAGAGATTTTTTTTAATGCAATGTCTCACTTCATTGTGAAAATTATTCTCTCCGCACATTTTCGAAGAAATGGAAGCAATTGTTAAGAAAACCTGTTTTATCGATTCACCCTGTATCTAATATTTTTGCAAAACCCAAAAAGTGATATATTGTTGTAAGAGAATACAAGTAGCTTTCAATTGACATATCACTCGATATCTGTTCCCAATAAGTGAAGGGGTAACCACTCCCGCCAGGGCGATGAATTTGATTGGTTAAATTTGTTACCTTAAAGATGTCCCCCTCAATACAAAGTTGACCTGTTTCGGCGTTTTTCGTGTATATCTTCAGTCTCCAAGTTATTAGGTCTGTTTGATTTTGTTGGTACACCCTGTATGTAAGCGAAACCCAAAATGTTGTAATCGTTGTAAAGAGAATTCAAGTAGCTTTCAAATATATCACACGATATCTGTTCCCTATACAGGGTTACTGGTAACTGGATACATTCCTTTGGTGATCTGATAAAACAAGAGGTAAGGAGTAAATTAACCCCAACATGCACTATACAAAACTCAATAGATTTTGAGATATTTCGATTTTCAACTTTTCTTAAAAAAATGGTTTCAAATGTCTTGAAATGTAATTTTCAAAAAATCTACTTTAACTTTTTGATTTTTTTTTGCCGGAATACTTGTCCAATACTATGCTTCCTTCTGGATTAAAAAATATCCTGAGGTATTTCGATCGTGTGAAAATTTCAAAGAAAAACTTTCACAAACTATTTTTTTTTAAATAAGATTTAAAAGTTTTTACAAGTTATTTTCGCAAAATTGTCAAGGCAACTTGCGTACAAATTGTTTTAAAAACTTCCCTAGTGTAGTAGCTATCTAACAAGGTACGAATCTTGTACAAGAATAACAGAATCTCCCCGCTATGTACCGTTACCGAGGAACAAATCCTTAAGTCAGGACGTTTTAAAAAAAATACGACCCTGAACGGGGGTCTTAAAATTCTCGGATCCGGTCCATTTTCAATAGGTCGTATTTAGGGGTCACGAGCTTCGTCCCTACCAAGTTTCGTCCCGATCGGTAAAACTTTCAGACACTTAGAGTGGCTATTACTAGGCTATTCCCGAAAAATCCCGAAATTCCCGAAAAAATGACACTTCCCGGGAACGGATCCCGCTCATTTTCAATAGGCATCGTGCCACGGTGCGCTTCTTCAATCGAGCCAAATTTCAACTTTCCCACATGAAAACTGGCGGCTCTAGAGTGTCTCCTAGCAAAGTCACAGACAGACGTACAGACCGACAGACAGACATTTTTCGGGCACAAGAAACGTATACTTACGAAACTTCTGTGACTTTTCTAGGAAACACTCTAGAGCCGCCAGTTTTCATGTGGGAAAGTTGAAATTTGGCTCGATTGAAGAGGCGCACCGTGGCACGATGCCCATTGAAAATGAGCGGGATCCGTTCCCGGGAAGTGTCATTTTTTCGGGAATTTCGGGATTTTTCAGGAATAGCATAGGAAACACTCTTAGTGTCTGAAAGTTTTACCGATCGGGACGAAACTTGGTAGGGACGAAGCTCGGGACCCCCAAATACGACCTGTTGAAGATGGGCGGGATCCGAGAATTTTAAGACCCCCGTTCAGTGCCGTATTTTTTTTAAAACGTCCCGACTTAAGGATTTGTTCCTCGGTAACGGTACATAGCGGGGAGATTCTGTTATTCTTGTACAAGATTCGTACCTTGTTAGATAGCTACTACACTAGGGAAGTTTTTAAAACAATTTGTACGCAAGTTGCCTTGACAATTTTGCGAAAATAACTTGTAAAAACTTTTAAATCTTATTTAAAAAAAAATAGTTTGTGAAAGTTTTTCTTTGAAATTTTCACACGATCGAAATACCTCAGGATATTTTTTAATCCAGAAGGAAGCATAGTATTGGACAAGTATTCCGGCAAAAAAAAATCAAAAAGTTAAAGTAGATTTTTTGAAAATTACATTTCAAGACATTTGAAACCATTTTTTTAAGAAAAGTTGAAAATCGAAATATCTCAAAATCTATTGAGTTTTGTATAGTGCATGTTGGGGTTAATTTACTCCTTACCTCTTGTTTTATCAGATCACCAAAGGAATGTATCCAGTTACCAGTAACCCTGTATGATGATAAGTGAAGGGGTAGCCACCCCTGCCAAGGGGATGATTTTAGAAGGGTAAATTTGTTACTTAAAGATGTCAAAATTGATCTGTTCCAACATTTTCATCTTCAGATCATACTTTTATAAATTCGGGGGTGACAAGTTTTAAAAAAATCACCTGGGTATAGGTATATTTAAATAAACAGTTCGCAAATGTCTATCTATAAACATAGATAGAGTGCAGTTTAGGTATGTAGCTTGTAATTTAGCAGAGTTCAGATAGTGATTATAGCATCAATAATTATTATTGATTAGACTGTTTATAGTTAACGGATATTATGTTATAACGTTACACCTTGGACAAGAACTAGGGTATTAGACACTTACAGCCAGTATTATAAAGGTCCATTAAATTAAGGGGCAGATTTTAAAGCTAATATCGACTTCAAACAATTTTTATAAACATTTTTGTAATTTGTTTCATGACAAGAATCACTAACTTGCTATATTTTCCACCTACGGTCGGTACCTTTCTGGAAAGGGCCCCAGAAATCTGTCCATTTACTCAATGAGCCTTTATAATACCCGCTGTTAGACAGCTAGCACTCCTAAGAAGAAACAACAAAGAAATACCAGTTGGTTTGGTTGGGCTAGCTAGCGCTTCCTTTCGCGATATTACAATACTTCAAGACTAAGTCCGATGAGAAATTTACAGGAGCACTTGTACAAGCAAGAAGGAGAAGAAGACGTTATATTGACTTCTTTATACAGGGTGTTACTGAATAGGTGTTACAAACTTAAAGGGAATGTAGGAAATGCAAAAATAGGCGATAAATTTCCTGTAGAGATGGGTCATCGGAGCTTTTGTTTTAGAGATACAGGGTGTTAAAGTTCTTCGAAAAAGTTAATATTTTTTGAATATCTACAAACTGGCTGATCAGAATTACTCGAATTTTTTGACAGCTGTTGTACTAATTGGAGTACATGATTTGATACTCCCATTGGAAAATTATTCACTCCAGTGGCAGAGATCTGGGTGTGTTGTTACCTTTTTTATTAAACAATTTCTACGCCACTGACTTTTATGCAAATTAGATATTTTTGGTAGATACCTACCTCGTTCTGTTTAGAGAAGAAAAGTCATTCTATGTTTTTGTTGTAGGACGCACTGTTTTCAAGACATTTCACAATGTAGGAACCCATGCAAGCTTTTTTTAATGCAATACTGTTCAATAACGATCACAAAAATGATTTATTTCTGTAAAAACTCAATAGCATTGATTTTTATGATATTTTACCTCGTACGGGTTCCTACATTATGAAGTATCTCGGAAACAGTGCGTCCTAGGACAAAAACATAGAATGACTTTTCGCCTCTAAACAAAACGAGGTATCTACCAAAAATAACAAATTTGCATGAAAGTCAGTGGCGTAGAAATTGTTTAATAAAAAAGGTAACAACACACCCAGATCTCTGCCACTGGAGTGAATAATTTTCCAATGGGAGTATCAAATCATGTACTCCAATTAGTACAACAGCTGTCAAAAAATTCGAGTAATTCTGATCAGCCAGTTTGTAGATATTCAAAAAATATTAACTTTTTCGAAGAACTTTAACACCCTGTATCTCTAAAACAAAAGCTCCGATGACCCATGTCTACAGGATACATTTATCGCCTATTTTTGCATTTCCTACATTTCTTTCAAGTTTGTAACACCTATTCAGTAACACCCTGTATAAAAAATAATTTATAGTAAGACAGAAAATTATAGTCCAGATTCAAATATTCAGTTTATCTGAAAATGACGAAAAACCGACGTTATATCGACATCATAAAAATTACGTCTGAGAAATGACGACAATAATCACGTGATTGTTTGGTACTATGACGTCCGGGACCAAAAATTACTAAAAAATTATGTCATTATAACGTGACTCTGCTGCCTGGGTAGCTGAAGGTAAAGTGGGTTGTATACCACTCTGGGGTGTGACCGTTCAAGCAAGAACCACTAATATAATTTAAAATGTTTTATAGACGACCAAAAAATATAACAAAATGATCCAATTGTGAAACAGCCTTATGGCTTCAACAATACGTCAATAATCAAAAAAGTGAAAAAATGACAAAAGTCATTTCGTTATATTTCTGGTTCAACTATGCAAGTAAAATTTTCTTTATTCTGTTATTTTTTCAGATTCCTATTTGATCTGAGCCCATTTGAGACTGTGATATTACTTTAAGTCCCAGAGCTTTAATATTGATCTCGAACCTAGACAATGAGCAGAATAATGACAGATTGCCTTCCAGATTCCAAAAATGAAATTATTGATCCTTTAAGTCTGGTTGAAACAGAATTCAGCTTAAAAACCGAGGGCTCGCAATGCAGGGTTAATTTCACTGTGAAAAAAGAACTATGCAGGGAGGTTGAAAACCATGAACCAGGACATGAAATATTTGATTCAAACGATAATGAAACCTTGAGGGATGAAAAATTTTATAAGTGTGCTCACTGTTCCTATGAAACTACGAAGAGGTCTAGATTTATCACGCATTACAATGAGAAACATAAAAAGTGTACCAAAATGTTTCAATGTTCTGAATGTCTTTATCAAACTGGAATTAGAAGATATTTGACCATGCATTCAAGTCGTAAACATAAGAGGCAACATGAGATATTCAAGTGTCCCGAGTGTCCATATGAAGGAAAATATAAGTACTATATAGAAAAACATTATAACATCAAGCATAGAGAACAATCCGAAATATATAAATGTTCCGAGTGCACCTATGAAACTCGAATTAAAAGATACTTGATCGCTCATTGTAAAACTAGACACGCTGAACAAACTGAAATTTATAAATGTGCCGAATGCTTTTATGAAACAAATGTTAAATGTTACTTGACCAAGCATGTTAATCTTCAACACAGAGTAAAAAACATATACAAGTGTGATAAATGTGAGTACCAAGCGAAAGCTAAATATTATATTATCAACCATTGTAATCTTAAACATAAAGAACGGACTAAAACTTTTAAATGTACAGAGTGTCCGTATGAAGCAAAAGTTAAATACTATTTAGATAAACATTTTAAAATCAAACACAGCTACCAAACTGAAATATTCAAATGCTTTGAATGCCCTTACGAAACTGGCATTAAAAGGTACCTGGTCGAGCATTGTAATCGTAATCACAATAACGGACCAAAAGATTTGTATAAATGCACCGAATGTCCATATAAAGCAAAAGGTAAATACTATTTGGTTCAACATTATAAAATTAAACACTCTGGAAAAAGTGAAACATTTAAATGTTCAGAGTGTTCATATGAAACTGAAGTTAAGGTGTACTTAACAAAGCATTTCAACCGTTGCCACAATGTACAAAGTCCTCTGTATAAATGTTCAGAATGTCCTTATGAAGCCAAAGTTAAATACTATGTAGATAAACATTACAATATTAAGCATAAAGAATTCACTGAATTTTATAAATGCTCTGAATGTCCTTATCAAAGTGGTGTGAAAAGATACTATGTCACACACGTCAAGAAACATAAAATATAGTACGATTAAGTTTAAAAAGTCATCTGTATCGATTAAGAATACTCATCCTCCTGATAGTTCGATTTATTTTGTTTAATTTACGTGGTTCTGATAGAAACCATCAAGTTTGTCTAAACACTCCATCCCGCATAAATAAATATACATCAACATTGCTTTTGAATGAGAATTAAATGCACAACGCAGAGGTAGAATCTCATTACGTGAATAAATTTTATGTAGTTGTCAGTGGCTCTCAAACTGATTTGAAATGTTCAATTCATTGTTTGAATGATTCCTTTAATAATTTACGCTCGTTCACACCTTGAAATTTAACTGTTTGACATTTTCTGGAGAAATGAAAAATCTTAATTCGGACGGTTAGTATGACGTCACATATGACTTTTTAAACTTAATCGTACCATATAAACAGAATTCTACAATATTTACAAAATTGTTGTGATTTTTACCAGTAAACTAAAATTGCTGCTAGTAAATGAGTGCGACAAACTTCAGGGGGTGCAACAAACTGCATGAAAAAATATGACAGCAGTTTGCTATATGTAAATGTATCTGCCCAAATACTTCATTTTCCAGATAGTGAGTATTATAGATTTGCTTAAAAATCATGACAATTTATTTATTTGCTCTGAAACCGGTCGAGATATGCAAATGAAATTTGGTGAGTTTTAAGAGTAAGTTATTGCGCATTTTTTGAATGCAATGCAGAATTTTATGTTCATCAGTGGCGCATATGGGTAATGATCTCAATAAAATAAAATAAAAAGCATTTGCGTACATACGTTTCCATAGTAAACTGTTATTATTTTTTCATGCAGAAACACCCTCTAAAGTTTGTGGCACTTATTTACTAACGCCTAAGTATTTGATTTATTTAATTTTAACTTTTTACTTTTTTACACTTTTTACACTTTTACTTCTAGATATTTATGTATAATAATATGTACTTTGAAAATTAAAGACAGATTCTGTGGTCAAATATAAACAAAAAAAATTTTGATCAAGCAGAGTATACCTACCTTTTTTGGGTAAAAAATATTGTCGGTTAAAAATGCGCTGTTAAAATGTCAATTTGGCCAATGTCGTAGATATTAGAGGACAAAAAACCCCCACACAACCCTTAAATCTCCCTTAAAAAAAAATTGGCATTAAAAAAGTAGCTTATGTCAATGATGTATACATAACATGAGTACAAAAGCTGAGTGGAGAAATAATCTTTTTTTGACACCCCTGTATCTCGAAAACAGTGCATTTGCGGACATACGTTAATGGGATTTTTTTGTTTATTTTTGACCAAAGAATACTTGACCAAATTCAAATTGCCTTTAAATTTTTTCGCAATATTAAAGATACACCCTGTAAAATCTTTTTGTTTTTATTTTTTAAGACAATTGAAACAAAATTCAAGTCCAGTTTTATATTTTGAAAATATTAGTCTGCTGTTTCTTAGTTTCATTAATTATAAAATTATTGCATATTTTGTTTTACTTAATTTTTCGTAGGCAACAAGTTCCTGTATCCTCAAAAGCTTTATACCCCATTAATATACAGGGTGATCCCAAAATGGCAGACACGGTATACAGGGTGTTGTAGAGGACGTTCAGAAATAAATTTAAATGTAAATTTAAAACAAAAATGGTTTCCTCGGCTGTTGTATATGGCTAACGTGGCAATATAGGTTTGTAAGTTTGACAATGTCATGTCATGAATGTATGTGCCATCTGTCATTAGTATTTCAGTTTTAGTTGTAAATTTTAAAGCATGTATTATTATTATTGCAATCGGAATCATGCGTGCAAGAATCGTGGTCATGTATCTCGTGCTTGAAGAATAATTAATAAAGCAAGTCAAACATAATCTTTGTAATTAATTCCTATTCTGCCTATAATCAAATCAAACTAAACATCGGCTTCGTTACCGAGATATAGATAGATATATGTCCTTTTTATAAAATTTAAATCAAAATGGCAGTCAACTTTAAACAACCTCCACTGGCAAAGCAAGTCATGTTTAGACATAACTATTATTATGATAGTGTTTGCTTTTTTTTATTATCGGGAACGGAAATACAGGCATTCAAAGTTTACCTATTCCCTGAGTTGTGACTTTTTTCCACACAAGTGGTCATATACAGGGTGGTCCAACTTAAAACGTCAAGACTTTACCAAACGATAGATAACGTTAAAATAATGCCAGTTTCTCTAATACACTTATAGCCGGGAAAGCTTCCTTTTCCAGATACAGGGTGTTGAAGTTTTGGGAAAAAAAATAATGTTTTGTGAATATTGTCAAAACGGCTGCTTTAAAAAAATTGAAATTTGGCGCGAAGCATGAGCTATAAGTATCTTTCATGATTTACGGCTTATGGTGATAAATTGCGAAAACCAGCGGCGGAGATATGGGTGTGTCATCGCCCCTTTAAAAAAAAAATTGACGCCACTGACTCTATGGTTACTGACAATTGTTACATTAGTTAGGTGTTGTTTATTTCTGTTATTTAATTATTTAAGTAAAAGTTATTTGATTAGAATTTGTCTGTTATTCTTAAAATGGCTACGGATATTACCTAAGAAAACCTGAATTATCTCGAAAACGGTGCGCCTTGTGAAAAAATTAGAGAGTACTTTTTTGTTCTAAAAAGCATGGGGCATCGAATAGTATTATTAAATTTGCCATAGAGTCAGTGGCGTCAATTTTTTTTTTGAAAAGGGGCGATGGCACACCCATATCTCCGCCGCTGGTTTTCGCAATTTATCACCATAAGCCGTAAATCATGAAAGATAATTAGCTCATGCTACGTGCCAAATTTCAATTTTTTTAAAGCAGCCGTTTTGACAATATTCGCAAAACATTATTTTTTTCCTAAAACTTCAACGCCCTGTATCTTGAAAAGGAAGCTTTCCCGGCTATAAGTGTATTAGAGAAACTGGCATTATTTTAACATTATCTATCGTTTGGTAAAGTCCTGACGTTTTAAGTTGGACCACCCTGTATATCTTCTTTTAAGTGAGCCATACTAGAAAAAAACGAACTTAGAAATATTTTCACCTCCCTATATCGTAGTCATAATGACGGTCCATGCGTCGTCCTTGCTCTGGGCCTCTGTCCTGGCATAACATGACAGTATTGCCACTCGCTACTCGAACTCCCTAACATCCGCCATTTCGAGATCACCCTGTATAGCTCTAAAATAATATAAATAAATGAGATGGATATTGTACTTTTATACAGTTTATATTACTTTGATGTTCTGCATTAAACATGTGAAAAAGCATTTTGTTATAATAAATTTTAAATCGAAGTTTTTTTTTTTTTATATTTTTTTACACTCAAAAAGTATGCATTTTTTTTGAAGCTTAATATGGTATGAATGGCTTAATATTAATTAAGCCATTCATACCTTGCGAATATTAAGGGCCGGTTGCAAGAACGTGATAAAAAATCATTCAGATAATTACCGATTTTAAATTGCAATTTTTGAAAATATTGCGAACATATTCAACGATCTTTTATTTTTTATCGGTAACTAACTCTTCTTAAAGGGAGTAGAATTCACTTCCAGCAATATCAGAACAAAACTTTGGTAAAACAGGGCATTTTAAAATCAGTGATTTTTTGACAAATTTTTAATTACGTTCGTGCAACCGGACATAAGTCTTTATAAATAGACAGATTGCCGTGTACAATTTTGCTGGTTACCTGACATTTATACACACAGTAATGAGTTATACTATACCATAGATATCTACTTAGGTGGGTAATTGTTGATATTGTTACAACAATCCCACTGAATAATTTTACCATAAAAAAAACCATACTAATTGTGATTTGACTATGTATAAAGACTCAGTGGTCGCACCACGCTAAAATAAGCTACATTAAACATGATTAACATAAAACCTTGGGCATATACCGTGTGTCCCCGAATAGGTGAAACGACTCTTATAAAAGACAAAAAATTTTCATTTTTTGGGGTTCAGCCCTGCTTGAAAGACTAATTTCTAACAAAATTTTAGTTTTGAAAAATCAAGCACCCCTTGGAAATTTCCAAAAAACCGGTTTATCTGTGGAGTAAAGTGCCTTTTATGTGGTAAATACGACAAAACTTTATTTGAAAAAGTTATTCAGAATCAACATTTAGGTCCATATACCATGTTTAAAAATCATAGGCCAACTTTGATCTTTTAACTTACTTACTTTTATGTTTTATTTCACAAATCAAAGAATTTCATTTTGTAACAAAGACTGCCATGGAAAAACCAAATTGTTTCCATAGCTGTTAAATGAGAGTGTACCACCAAATAAATCAGTGGGAGAGCGACGAATTATTATTATTAATCGAATATAACAAACATGGCAGTCGTTGTAGAAAGAATGTGTTTCTCCCCGAGAGGTACCGAAAATTAGCAATAGCAATATCAATTTGTTAAAATTAACATTAAACTACTTTATTAAACGTAAACTGTTTTTTTAAAATAATGATTAAAATTTACATGAGAAGAAAAAATTTATAACCGGCGATAGATCTATAAATGTGGTTATTGCTTTTGTTATAATTTTTTCTGATGAAAGTACTTTCACCACAAACGGTATTCCATCTTTCCAAAATTGTTGGAGGATTGTTTGTCCAAAAATATTGGAGTGAAGGCAATCCCCATTACGTAATTAAAGCAAGAAGGCAGTATTTAAAAATAAAAAAATTCAATAAATTGAATGTTTGGTGCGCTATGTCATACGAACTAAGAATGATCGGACCTTTGTTTATTGAAGCAAGATAAAATCAACATACTTGCAAAATTCTGCTCAGATTTATTGACGAGCTTCCTTTTAAATATTTGACAGTCGCATTTCTTTCAACATGACGGCTGCCCATTCCACACAAAAATGATTAGGTACAGATTGGCTAAATAATCAGTTTGGTGAAAGATGGTTTGGGAGGATGAGCGTGACATCTTAGCCTGCTAGATCCACAGACCTTACAATAATGGATTTCTTTGTTTGGGGAAGGTTTAAAACAAATAGTTTACCAAGAACGCACATTTCGAACGATATTGAAGTTTTAAAAAACAGAATAAAGCGTAGAGTTCGATTAATTAAAGGGAACGTATACAGGCAGCTTTTAGATCTGAATCTGTATTGAAAATGCGCAAATTTAGGAGGGGGGCTTAATAGAGCTTTACATTACATGCGATGTTTTAACTAACGTTTATTTAATAATAACTTTTTAGTGTTAAGTCAGTAGCTTGTAGTAATAATAATTTTGATGTTTTTATTCATATTAAAATTATGAATAAAATGTTTAAAATAAAATTCTTTGAGTTGTGAAATAAACATAAAAGTAAATGTAAAAGATCAAAGTTGGCCTATGATTTTGAAATTTGGTATATGGACCTAAATGTTGATGATTCTGAACAAATTTTTCAAATAACATTTTGCCGTATTTGGCACATAAAATTATACAATCCGAGTATTAAAAAACAATAACGAACGACACATTTGCCCTAATGGTATGGTGAAGACAAAGACTTTCTGGACTTTTGTTTTCCTTATGACCCACAATATGATTTTTTCATGTTATTTGGTGTTAAAAAATCAAGGAAACCTAAAATTAATCACAAAAAAAAATTCAAAATTTTATCCTTTTCAAAAAAAAGTTGGAATTTTTTTAACCAAATGACAATATGACGTCGAGACGTGACATTGAATGCCTGAATGGTTTTTTATGACATTCGGTTAAACAATGGTTATTTTTCTTTCAGAAAAAGAATAATATGATAATATCAAATACCTTAAAATATTAATACCGGACACTTCCTCTCAAAACCTCCGTCCATTTTTACAGCGCCCTCATGCAGGAACTGGGGCCACTAAAGCTGTTTTTAAATTCAAAGTTAGGTAACTTTTCACAGGTTTTGACAGCTGCAGTCAATCATAATTACAGTGGAGTCTCGCTAATCCGAGTCCCGGTGTTCCGAGCTTCCGTGTGATCCGAGCTAAAAATAGAATTTACACGATCCGTATTAACCGCATATTATGTAAATTACAAAACGGTACTGTAGGGATTATTTTTTTAATACAATAATAATGTACTGGCATAAATGTATTTCAATTTGAATTATTATTTTTTATGTATGTATAATACATAAATATACACGCACCTACATACAGGCATGCAGATGTACATATGTAATTACATATGTCGTGGGCTCGATTTAAGCGGAACAAAGTTCAGCGACGGTCGGATTAGACGGATTATTTTTTCATCCGTGAGATCCGAGTTTCCCGCAAATCCGAGCACCGTCCGGTCCCGTTTAGCTCGAATGAACGGGACTCTACTGTATTGATAATTTGTCATTAGTAATTGAACGTTTTAGTGTCAAGTATAATTTCAATTTAAAGTTACTCTCAAAGCATTATATCAGCGGATAATTTGGTTGCGTACCAGTTAAATAGGCATTTATAATGTACCGCTGTATTAAAGTGAACATAGGTATTATGTCTGGAAAATATGTGCTGTGTGCGGTTGCTCCGACTATGGATTGTTAAGCATGTCCAGATCTTTCCACGGTGTTCCAAGCAGCAATAAAGAATTATGTATAAAGTTAACTTTAGAAGCCGCGTAAATAAACTTATTAATATTTTATAACTATGCTGATGGAAATAAGAACAAGCAATAGGTTATAATAACATCGATGAGTGACGAAATTTTGAAAAAGTGTGGAGTGTCGAAGCCGATTTCTCACCATATTATTTTGTACCTACTGATCATTTCAAAGAGGAAAATTTTGTTAATCCAGAAAATAATAGACCTTTAAAACTGCAAGGAAGCACATTATTGGAATTGCGGCAAATAAAAGGCTTACACTTAGGTATATATAGCGATTCAATCTTTTTGAAATATACCTACCTAAAGATATTAATAATTTTGTGTGTATAATAGTAGTTAATTATTGTTAATATAATAAAATATTGAAAACTTTGTTGTTTATTGTTGTATTATAATTCTTCGTCCCAATTTCCTCCGTCTATTCCGTCTAATTAATTTTAAGAGCTTTTCTCTTCAGCGTTGATATTTAAAACTCCCGCTATGTTTCACCAAATTTAATTTTTAGTGGCCCCAGTTCATGCTTGGCGGCGCTGCTAAAGTGGACGCAACCTGTTGCAATGCTATAGGTATAGGAGTGTCCGGTATTAATATTTTAGCCTATTTGATAATATTTTGGAGAAATTTTTTTAAAATTAAAGATTTTGGGTTTCCTTGATTTTTTTAATACCGAATGACACAAAAAACAATAAGGTGGCCATAAGATAAACAAAAGTTGACTATGAAAGCCCTGTGATCTAGTAAGCATTGAAAACTTGTGAAATGTGAAATGGATAGTTCTTAAAGGCTTATGTAAGCCTGCAAAGAATTCTCACTCTCAGACCCCCAACCTAGAGTTGTTGTGTCATGACTAAAGCTCTGCACTAGAGGCAACGGCACCGGAGAATGTCCGAATGTGGGCTCTCTGTCAAACTGTACAGCACTCTGTGTCGTGGGCATGTCTTGCGCACAGAGAGATATGTGGGGTTCTTGACTTAGTCACCACTATAAAAACCTCCCCAATCTCAAGGTATTGCGCACGATGAAGAGATGCATGACTGTGGGTAGCTCAGTCTTAGTGGCAAACATAACACCGGGCGCATCCCGCTGTATTGGCCTTACTCCTCTCGTGTGGGGAGTGGAATAATTTTCCCAGCCACTCCTGGGACATCCATGGAGTGTGTAAAACAAATATGCTCTAACAAGGAGAGCCAAAACCTCGATCTCCAGGCAACTGAAGAAGCTGTGGAGATCGGTTCTAATCAGACTCCAAGAAACAGCTCGATTCCGCTTGACCAGGAGAAACAAATCACCCCTTAGAAAAAGGAAAACAAATACCAAATTGCAAACCTTTGTCTTTCTCACACCGGAGGATACATTAGAACAGTCTAGATGGTCAGAACTTTCTTAAAGAGGCTGGCCTATATGGGGTTAATGTAACAAAGTGATGTGAACCACAATAATAATACAACGTGTTATTACTACTATGGACTTCCATGACATCCATTGGACATCGTACATTCAGTGGATGATACAAATTTGGGACGTCCATTGTTAGTCCTTAAGTGGACATTGTATGGATTAAAATCTGGCTACTTTTGGATCAAATTTGTATAATTCAAAAAATGTCCTTATACACTGTTTATTTATTTTGTATTATGACTGCACACAATTTCCGTAGCGATGAGGGTTTTGCTATAGTGGGACCGCAATAATAGTCAAACTCGCAATATCTCATAAACCTCGAAAACTGAAAGGTCTTGAGATAGATACTGAAAGAAATAATAATATTCTTGCTTGATAACGACGAATGTCGGTCGCCGGCAATTATTTAGTAAATCATTGGTCGCCGGTCGACAGTTTGTTATTGTTATAATATGAATTTTTATTTTTAGGTTAGGTAATACTTGCATGGATTTCTTCTTTTTCTCCTTTTAAACTATATTACTGGTCTTAAATTCTTGATAATTAACGTAATACAAAATGCAAGATTTATAATAGGTAATTAGGTATTGTAAATAAATTAAATAATAATTATACGATTAATTATAAAAAGTGACCAATAGCTTGGAATATTTGGATTTTACAAAATTATTGAATTCTTTAAAAATTAATAACCTGTTGAGAGTAACATTAAAAACGTATTAAAAGTGTCGATATGTACAGGCGGGTGTCCCAGCTTATTCGAAGCGGTCTCTGTATAGTCCAATAAAGTCTAAAAAGTCATACGTATCGATTAAGAATACACATCCTTTTGATAGTTCGATTTATTTTGTTTCATATACTGGTTCTCGTAGAAACCGTCCAGTTTGTCTAAACACTCCATCCCGCATAAATAAGTATACGTCAACATTGGTTTTGAATGAGAATTAAATGCACAACACAGAGGATAGAATGTCATTACGTGAATAAATTTTATGTAGTTGTCAGTGGCTCTCAAACTGACGTAAGCGCTTCAATTCATTGTTTGAATGATTTCTTCAATAATAATTTACGCTCGTTCACAACTTGACAATTAACTGTTTGACATTTTCTGGTGAAATTAAAAATATTAATTCGGACGGTTAGTGTGACGTCACATCTGACTTTTTAAAGTTAATCCTACTATAGGCCAAACGATGGACTTTTTCAAAACGATTTTTGAAAATTCAAGTACAGAATCACAATCGCCATAATTTAAAATTATTTTGGAGTATACAGAGTGTCCCATATGAGAGTGGCATATCAAAGTTATGTTTTTTTAAATGGAATGCTCCTATGTTATTGCATTTTTAGATTGTCTGAGAAGAGAAAATAAGATTGGCTTTTACAGTTGGTGTTTAAATTCAGAAGTTTTTGAGTTATAAACAAGTGAAAATCGTGTCATTTTTCAAGTTCAAGTACAACGAAAACGGCTAAAGATAGAGAAAAACGGCTTACATGTCCCTATTTTAACTTTTTATGTACTATCCTATGATGTAGATGAAATGTTTATACAGGGTGAATAAAAAATTTGAAAAATTCTGAGATTTCTCCACGTGTCGCCAAATAAAAAAAAATCAAAGAAAGTACAAATGTTTCTATACCATAGGATATAGTACATAAAAAGTTAAAATAGGGACATGCAAGCCGTTTTTCTCTATCTTCAGCCGTTTTAGTTGTACAGGGCCTTGAACTTGAAAAATGACACGATTTTCACTTGTTTATAACTCAAAAACTTCTGAATTTAAACACCAACTGTAAAATCCAATCATATTTTCTCTTCTCAGACAATCTAAAAATGCAATAACATATACTTTATTTTTTATTTAGATGGATTTCACCAAGTCAAAATTCTAGGGGAACGATTGGCAACAAGACTGATTAGGTTGGTTATGGTGATAGTTGTTACTAGAATAGTTACTAAATTAATTTGGGTTATGTCGATTATTAGTTGAAATGTCATGTTATTTCAAAATTTAAAATCCGAAAAACTATAAACCCATTTTTTTGAGGTAAATTGGAAAATTTTAGAGACTTTTAAGTGTAAGTACCTATAGCGATTTACTCTTATAAATCTTATGTTTGTTGAATTAGACTGATTCCTTCTTAGTTTTAGGTAAAAATGTTGAAAATAGAAGATCTATCATTGACAAATAGAGGTACTTACATTATTTAATCATTTTTAAAGAATTTCTCAAGGAATATTTCAAGGAATCTGATTAAACTGTATTTTTGCTTAATCTGAAGAAACATCTTTCAATAATTATTGTTTATAGCATTTGATTATTCATTCTTTTCTTTCTTTTGAAATAAATTTATCTGCCTCAGCATTTTAATAATTTTGATTTTGATAATTTGGTTTGTCAATTTGACAACTTAAATTTTTCAATAAGTTTCTTAGCGTTTTTCTGTGACTAGAGCAGTGATGCAAAAATACGGTATTTTATTTTTTTTGTATTATACAGCGTATAATACGGTTTAAAATACCGTATAATACAAATTTGAAGGTTACCAAAAATTACGGTCACTTGTCAGTTGTCTCCTGTCATTGATCAATTCATTATCCAGACTACAAATTATTCTTAACCAAGCTTTTATTTTTGTTATTTAGTTTTATTAAGTACTTCAAGATAAGTAGTGATATTTTTTTAATTATTATAATTTTGTTTAATTTCAACAATGACACAATCACACATGGTAATCATTGTATGGATGGTCTCGGTTCTGTCACTTCTGTCAGTTCTGTCATTTGAGAAGGTCTATTTCAAATAGTTCTTCTTTTTGTTTTTAATACCGGTATAAAATGTGCTGGTATAATACAAAAAATACGTATTATACAAGTGTATAATACAACGTGTATAATACAATTCGCATCACTGGACTAGAGTACCGACTGAGGAACCAGACCTAGTTTTCGCAAAACGTCAATCCAAGCAACAGTTAAATTTATCTACAAAAAATAAAAATATCTATTAAAAAAGGACTATTTTCAAAGAAAATAAAGTAATTTTAAGTTTTTAATTTGCGTTTTATAACAGTGCAACTTACAACAAGGAAACATGTTTTGCAGGTGACGTCATAGCCTATACCCGAATCGGGGAATGTTGCCGTGTTACTTTAGTCACAACGAAAATTTTTTGCCAAGGTCAAGAAAACAGGCTACCATCCGACAGTATGAAAATTACTGTTTAAAGATTGCACAGGGTACCAACTTGACAGCTGTTTGACAAGTCCATCTAAATAAAAAATAGACTTTAGGAGCATTCCATTTAAAAAAAACATACACGTTGATTAATTTCTAGATAGTCTGCCAAGGTCATATTTGTTTACGCTGCGTTGTAACGTCGAACATTATGACACTAAAAATGACAGTTAGAATTTGAAGGTTATTAAAGGAATCAAATGAAAATGTTTGACATTAGGAAGATGCAAAAACAATAAATTTAATAATCGATCACAACATCGCCCTGGCTTTGTTGTCAACTTTTCTATCCAAAATAATAAACTGATTTTGTTCTGTTTACGTCTGTCAGTTTTAAGAGTTAATTTTTAATTTTATAAAATAAATTAAAAATTATTAGAATTATCTAAAAAGTGATAGATTATCTTTAAAAGTAAGCAAAATGCCAAAACATATAAGTAAAGAAGCGCAACAGCAGATGGTGGCAAATTTATTCGAATACTTTGGAAACGAATCAATGAATGGGGGCCATTATACCCCTAACATCAGTGAGCAAGGTATAAAAATTATTTTATAGGTTCAAATACTACTGACATCAAGTAATAAATATTATGATTTAGAGCGGTAGCTGAAGCTCTGAAATTGTCGCTTTGGTACCGTCTCTACATACTCTACATACCGTCCTCAAAGACTGCGTCTTAAAGAAAATTGGATTTAAATGGAAAAAAGACAATCCACGTCGAGGTCTCCTGGAATTAGGTCACATTATTGTTAAAAGAGTGAAGTTCCTACGCGCATTATGTAGATTACAAAAGAGAAGGCATCTTACCAATAATTTGTGTATATAGACGAAACATATGGATCTCTCAAAACGGCACAATGGGAAGGTCTTGGCAGGATCAAAACCCACACAGTGTCAAGAAACTGAACAGAAGACAGAAGGCAAAAGGTGTTTTAAATACTTATAATATATGTTATAATGATGTATAATTAGGCATTAAATATAATATCATTTATTTTCATTATTTAGGTACATAGTTTTGCATGCAGGTAAGATAAATGGTTTTGTTGATGGGGCAGAATTGATTTTCTCTTCATCAACAAAAGATCCAGATTATCATGGAGAGATGAATCATGAAAAGTTTACCAAGTGGTTCGAAAACCAGTTAAAGCCAAGTTACCTTCTGTGATTATTATGGACAATGCGCCTTACCACAGTGCAGTTGAAAATAAACCACCAATTTCTTCTTCAAATAAACAACAAATTGACGAATGCGCTGCGCAGGAAGAACATTGGTTTCGAGCCTTTTTCGCTGAAAGCTCAGCTCCTAGACATTGTGAATAAGTATATTTTGTATTGACTTTATGATTTTTATATAACTAAAATGCTCATTGGTTTCACAACAGGAACAAAAGAAACCAAAGCAGTATATAGTGGATTCCTTAGCTAGCTGAACAGTATGAACACAAAATTCTTCGACTTCCACTATACCATTGCATTTTTAATCCAATTGAACATGTGTGGGGTATACAAAGCCGACTTCAATATTCCTTTAAGCGATGAGAGTACCGACGTTATTTCTCTTTGGCGAAATACACATTATACTGGTTTACGGCAGAAATGTGGAATGTTTTAATTAGGTATTAATTTAAGAAACTGATTTATATGACTCTGAATATTAAATTATCAATTGTCAAGTTTTGCATTAATTTATATTATTTGTAATTTGTGTATAACTTTCCAATAAAATGTTCTTTACAAATAGGTGCTTGTTATTTTTTCATTATAAATACCTTTTATGAATTAACATCATCGTTATATTCAAAAAGAAACCTTAAATTCTTTTTATTTTCAAATAAACAAAAATTGTTGATGATGTAATAAATTATGTCTATTTATTCTGTGATTCCTCATCCTCATTGCACCTACAAAATTCGAGATCTGACATCACTGCTGAATTTTCATGTGACCTTGGTAGACTATCTATAGTAATGGCCATAGATAATATGCAGTGTGGGTAGCATAGGGCAATGCATTTTAAATGGGCAAAAAACTGACAGCGTTGTCAGTTCAATGCAAGCAGTGCCACAGGTTCATATAAAAATATTAAAATCGAAAGATAATTGACATTTTTATTCTCAGGATTTCTAGACAAAAATAATTGAGGTTCTGTTGAAATGTCAAAAAGTAATAATTTTTGATGTTTGTATAACGTATAGACTGCATATTGCAATGCTTGTGGCTATTGCTTTTACATTATAAAAATATTATTTAAACACATTCCTTATTTACAGAGGTAGGTAAAATGAAAATCGTAGTGCTTGTTGATAAAATTTTATTTCTTGCTACTTTATTGATGACTTTATTTATCAAGACTTCCCTATTTGGGAAGTGACGATTATTTGATAGATAAGCGTACTGCCTTTGCATTTTATATATTCATTAACACTTTTAGAAAAAACAACTTCGAGTAGATGTTTCAGTATTTTTGCCAGTTATGTATAAGATTCTCCTTTGGCCGTATACGGCAATGTAATCATATACTCATCTTCTATCTTCACGTAGTGCCTATCACTTGCAAATTACTTCTTTTCATCAGGGGACTTAGGTCAAGTACTTATTACTTTACGTATTCTTCTTCTCAGGGGGATGTTACCAATGAGTCTGTTAATATGTGCTTTTTCAGTCTTAATTTAATTTAAGTACTGATTCAAATTAAATATTTCAAAATATTAAATTAAATATACATCAACACTCGTATTAGCTTGGAGCCTAGGTATTTGCTGTTGAACTGAATGTTGCGGTCCAAGAATATTTCGTTTTGTTTAAAATAACAAAACAACATACGCACTGTCTCCGAAAAAGAAGGATAGTGTATTGGTTTTTAGCTTAAGTGCAGAAAACTAATATTGATACTCAAAATCGCTGTCCGTTATTCAAGTATTCAAGAAATAATACAAAAATTAATATAACTTCGTGAATTATTTTATGACAGTTTTATTATTTACTTAATTATCAATGTTTGGTTACCAACGCAACGTCAATTATTGCCACTACAACAGAGTATCTGTCAGTTGAAAATTCAAATTCCGCATCTACCTAATTATTCTGTGGAGTAAGTAAATGTAGATCTTTAGGAAATGTGTTCTCGCAAGAAATTGTAGAAGGAATGACAAATACCGCGTCATAGCATTTGCATTCATTTAGTATAAATAATAAGTCATACTTATTATACTTAATTATTATTATCAATATAAGTATGTATTATACCTACACCTATGAATATGTTCTGACTAACTAAATAATCGAAACAATTTTGTTCATAAAATGGATATTAATTTGAAAAAGAAGAATATAATAAACTTTGACGGATTCAAAAGAATATAATAATAATTAATATCAGTAATAAATTTTCAGTTATAAACTCTACTGTGCTGTTCCATGTTGTGCAATCCTCACTTATGAACGAGATCAATGATAATAGAGCAGTCTGCGGAGGTACAAAATGTTACAGAAGTGCAACGAATTAAATCATTTTCAAAATGAAGAGCGTACGCTCGTGGACGTCTGCTTCCCAGAAGTACGACAAAAGCGGCAACTATGAGCGCCATAAGAGCACTGCTGCATTATAACTATGACCCTTACTATAGAAATTAATCAACGTGTAACTTTGATATGTCACTGTCATATCTTTATACTCCAAAATAATTTTAAATTATGGCCATTGTGATTATGTACTTGAATGTGCAAAAATTTTTTGGAAAAAATCCATCGTTTGGCCTACAGAGACCGCTTCGAATAAGCTGGGACAGCCTGTATAGGTATGTCCATTTTAAAATCACAAGATGTAGGTACCTACCTACCTATAGTCCAATAAAGTCTAAAAAGTCATACGTATCGATTAAGAATACACATCCTTTTGATAGTTCGATTTATTTTGTTTCATGTACGTGTTTTTATAATAACCGTCCAGTTTGTCTAAACACTCCATCCCGCATAAATAAGTATACGTCAACATTGGTTTTGAATGAGAATTAAATGCACAACACAGAGGATAGAATGTCATTACGTGAATAAATTTTATGTAGTTGTCAGTGGCTCTCAAACTGACGTAAGCGGTTCAATTCATTTTTTGAATGATTCCTTCAATAATAATTACGCTCGTTCACAACTTGACAATTAACTGTTTGACATTTTCTGGTGAAATTAAAAATATTAATTCGGACGGTTAGTAAGACGTCACATCTGACTTTTTAAAGTTAATCCTACTATACATTAATTTTGGATGTCTAAACTCGGACATATGATTTGGGTTTGTTTTGTTTTGTACACAGTACACACGAATCATTCAATGGACATCAAACGGGCGTCCTCTCTGATGATATGCACCAAAACATAATATGGTACCTACATAAAAGGGACATCCAATGGACGTAGCGCAAAAGGTCCATGGACGTCATGTAGGTACCTATATGGACACAATGGGGACGTCCATTGGATGTTGTGTGCTGTTTGGGAGGTGCTTTTCAACTTCATTGATCAGATCTGAATGTTTTGATTCGAACTGTATCCTGCTCTTCTCACGATTGATTTCCATATTCTTCACCCTTTCATCTTTAGATCCACAACCTTTCTTTTTCTGATGGACTTTTGACTCAATAAAACAAAACCTGAATTAAATCAAATACATTAGATGATAATACGTGCAGCTCTCCGCTATTTGCATGTAATAAAAAATAAAAATGAAGTATGAAAAGGAGCGTTCATCTCTGTTTTTTTCCCAACTTTTTGTGAGAATGAGAATGCGCTACCCTTGTAAGCGTTAGTGTCGGTAATGCAGGTTCCCTAGCCAATTTTTTTTACTACAGATTAACTTCTCTCTCTGTCTCTAGTTCTTTGACTGACTAAAACTTCACCTTCAACGTCAACCCAAACCCAACGCTGGCTGCAGGCATAGACCTAGAATATAATGGACGAACCTTTGAGACTAAAATTTGTTGCCAACCAAAGTTAGGCAACCATACATACAAGTAAGGGCAAAGCGACGAATTCAATTCAACAAAACAAATTCAAACAAAGAATAATCAAAAATTCCGCATTCTTGGTGTTTTTTGAGTGATAGAACAATAATTAATGTTAATATTACTATCTGACATTAGTATAAATAAATAAATATTTATTATTGGCCTTGTATGGAAATTGTAGGTGTATAACAAATAGATCTGATTTTAATATCCATACTGGTTAAAAGCATATTAATATTTACTTTAAATATCTTCTCTGTGGATTTAAAATTTAATATTAATAATGGTCCAGTCTTGTGCAGCTTATAATTGTGTAAATCGTGTATCAAAATTAACAGATATATATTTTCATAGGTAAGTGAAACATTTTATCTCTGTAATTGTAATAAATAGTTATTCTATTAGAATTACACCATATAAAAACAAATAATAAAGTCGTGTTATTATAATTTTTATGCATTCATTTTCTTATTCTTTAAAAATAACCATGTTCTTCCTATAAAATACCTATGTGTAATAAAAACAAAAAATTTGAATTTCGTATTATTTCTTCATATATTATTTAGTAGTTTTTGCCCTTACAAGAAATGTTGGTTGCCTACCTTACACAATAAGGTAGGCAACCAACATTTCTTGTAAGGGCAAAAACTACTCTTACACTGGCAACAAACTTAGTACAGTGTGGTACAGTACAGTAAAGCATTGACAACTATCAGTCCATTATATTCTAGGTCTATACTCTATGGCTGCAGGAGTGCAGGCTGATGCAAATGAAATACCATTCCCACCATTCATTTTCTTGATTTTGAAAAATAAAATAAAAAATAAATGTAGTTTTGTTGTGGTGCTTCTTGGTTTGGTATCTTGTGGTATCTTTATCTAGTTTCGTTGTTTCTTGACTTTTTTGTTGTGATGAGTGATAACCAGGAAACCCAGCCACAGCTAGCAGGAGTGAAATATATTTACAATTTGAAGATTTAGGTGAGATATATTTACAATTTGCAGATTTAAATGAGGATGTTGCGATGTGAGGGAGGAGGAAGTAAAAAATGTAAGGAAAAGTTCTTTGAGAAAAATCGGTGTTCCGAAAAATCAATGTCTTTTGAAACATTTAAGCTTCTTAAAGATGGGTTTACGGTGTGGTGTACCTACCTTCTTCCATATTCGAATACGGATCAAATAAATTCAATAATAACCTTGCCTGTATATTATAGGTGCCACTATTTTCTTTCCCTGCAGAGTTCAGAGTACCTGGAGAAAGAGACTTACATTACAATATACGTAGGATCACATTAAGAAGAAGCATTTTGGATAACTAAACTAATCTGATGAACTAATTAGAGCAAAGCATTAATAGAGACTGCAAAAAGCTATGGGGGGAGGGGGTAGTGGGCTTCACTAAAAAACAAGAAACCTTATTGAGATGGTTAGTAACAAGACATTCACTTGGTGATTAAGTAAAAAAAATATATGAAATACTGTCCCGAACTGATCACCATGAAGATTTTACAACGAGAAAAAACGTTAAGTCGGATTTAAAGTCAATACTGAAGGGACACTCTACTTCTTTTTTTGTATCAAATTCTCGATATCGTTGACTCTATTCTAATAGATGGGATGGCAATGATTCAAATCAGTTAAAGAAACAAAACGAACATTTAATGATCTTGGCAATTTACTTTTGACAAAAATTAGTGTTGCCATCCCATCTATTAGAATAGAGTCAACGATATCGAGAATTTGATACAAAACAGAAGTAGAGTGTCCCTTCAGTATTGACTTTAAATCCGACTTGACTTAACGTTTTTTCTCGTTGTAAAATCTTCATGAAATATTGACAAAGGAACAGAAGATAATTCATATGACATTATATCTGACGTATCAGTTAAAGGGTTAAGCGAGCAATGGTTAGAACTCTTCTAAACATAGCTTCAGCTTCGGACCCTACAGCTGCCAAAAAAGTCTCTGCATAAAAAGTATTTTTCATGAAGTCCTCGTGGTTCTTTTTGGCATCAATAAAGACACATGTCATCAGGCTATTTTCAATTTCTTTTGATGCGATCCACCCAGTAGTAATATTAATTAAATTCTCGGGAATTATCGACAATCAAATGGATTTGTCCATTGCTCTTCAAATAGCTCCATCATTTTTTGCGATTTTTTGTATGTCTTTTTCATCCCGATATTTTTCAGTACTGCACTGTTGCCATTGACAGTGATCAGTTCGGGATAGTATTTCATATATTTTTTTTACATAATCACCAAGTGAATGTCTTGTTATATAGTCCAATAAAGTCTAAAAAGTCATACGTATCGATTAAGAATACACATCCTTTTGATAGTTCGATTTATTTTGTTTCATATACGTGGTTTTTATAGTAACCGTCCAGTTTGTCTAAACACTCCATCCCGCATAAATAAGTATACGTCAACATTGGTTTTGAATGAGAATTACATGCACAACACAGAGGATAGAATGTCATTACGTGAATAAATTTTATGTAGTTGTCAGTGGCTCCCAAACTGACGTAAGCGCTTCAATTCATTGTTTGAATATTCCTTCAAAAATTTACGCTCGTTCACAACTTGACAATTAACTGTTTGACATTTTCTGGTGAAATTAAAAATATTAATTCGGACGGTTAGTGTGACGTCACATCTGACTTTTTAAAGTTAATCCTACTATACTAAACATCTCAATAAGGTTTCTTGTTTTTTAGTGAAGCCCACTACCCCCTCCCCCCATAGCTTTTTGCAGTCTCTATTAATGCTTTGCTCTAATGCCATGTCGAAAGCTACACAATTGAATCTCTTTTCTGCAGTCTTTTTGACTTCGATATTACCCTCATTTAAGAAATCATACATTTTCGAATTTTTGGTTTTCGGAGAGATAAACAGGAACATACTTGGCATAATAATTATGACGACCAGCCGCTCTAATGTTGTTAAATTCCGAGTGGCGATTAAACTTTCACCATTTTGATAATAATTTTTGAGAATCAGGACGCGTTGTTCTACCGTGTAATGTTCCATGTTTACTAACTCCCATCTGTCAACTTTCGATCTGTCACATCATAACCATGTGACATTATGACTGTCAAGTATGGCGTGCAATTCAAATCTTGCGCTCTTATTGAAACACCCTTTATTAATATTTCAGGTTTAGTTGGTTTGAGCGAAGAAAAACATCAGCAAAAGAGTCTAAATTTGATGAAGCAAATCCCGAATAAATGCTGGTACAATTTTCAATTTGGAACATTCTCTGAGAATAAGATCGATATTTCATTGCTGCTACCAAAATCAACATTATAAAATGAGCAGAAACCGCCAGACTATAAAAGTGATAACATAAGTCCACCAATTCATATAAAGAATGGACCTTACTAAGCTCAATACCCTTACTCCAAATGTCTAAATAGAAGATTTTGCTTGCACTTTCATTAAGAGTGAAGATTTTTGCGATAATATGCAAAAACTTTCTGAGATTGTGAGAAAACAAGACATGTTCGATTCAAGAGACGACCTAACAGTATGGAATAAAAGTTGTAGTTATCTGTGTAAATACGATAAAGATAATAAAGTGCCTTACATATTAGAAAGTGTAGATGATGGCACTGAGAAGGAAGGACTCATTGAATTTTAAGACCACATACCTGGATGTTCAAAGAATGATGAAATTTTTGATATGACTGAAATAGAACTGCAGGATTGTAGTAAATGCAAGGTCTTACAAGCATTTGCGTACTGTGAACGATCGAGTCTAACCGACTTTCTGGG
Organism: Malachius bipustulatus; assembly: GCA_910589415.1. NCBI lineage: Eukaryota > Metazoa > Arthropoda > Insecta > Coleoptera > Melyridae > Malachius > Malachius bipustulatus. Next base: position 33,271,729 of record OU342630.1, read on the forward strand.
ATACTGCCTTAGTTCCCAATTTATTAAGACCAATGATAAGTATGTTGCATACATGCAAGAACCAATAGATGTAGAAGCACTTAAGATAATGCAACTCTTCATGTATAACCTGGTGTTCTGCAATCTTGAAAGGAGTGTAACCTTATGGAAAAGAGATTCCAAAGAGATCTTTCTAATATTACTTTCAACGATTCAGACAAGGGAGAGGTATGAGCGTAGAGCACGCAAGACGATATGCTCGAAGTTCGGCGTTATTCCACAATCCACACTAATTCCGGTTTCATCATCAAGGGACAAGTTTGGCAGATTTCATGCTGCTCGAGGCCTCCCATAATCTAGGGGCGATACCAGATGACATCATTTAGTTGTCCACGATGTCTTTCAAAATGTGTGAGTGTTTTAAAAAAGCTACATCAAAACAGGTATGCGGGTGCCGCCGAAGTAGATTTCAAAGAGTGGTTGTTACGGTTGGCCGATCTGTTGATGCAGCAATCACCGGAGGAGAGTAAATTTTAAAGAAAAATGAGCTTGACGCCGACGATATAGCCATTCAAAAATCCGTGATTTAATTCCTCCGAAATTCCGACATGACGTATCGACTTTCACCTAAAAACATATTCGAGTCCTACATAAGCATACACTATAAGCTCAGTGGTATACCCCCCAAATATCCTTAAGCTTAAGGTTGGAATGATGCTTTTTCGAAATGTGAACCCAAAAGAGGGACTTTGCAACGGGAGTAATGTGACTGAGCTATGTATTCTAATTATGTATCGATATCGTTGATTTTAACAAATAATACTTCCCAGGAGAAATTACTAATTTAGAAATATAATATTCAATTCATCATAGTATTGCGATGGTCAATTAGGCATTATTTAAGATTTTATAATGGCCCCCAAAATGTAAAACAATTAGTTGTGTATATTCGGGCATATGTCAGGAATGGATATTGCTCATATTGTATTACAATAATTATTATTCAGTTTGTGAAATAAATCTTTTTTGATAATTTAATTATTTTATTTATTTATTTGGCTACAATTCTAGAGGTTTTATATTCTCATATTAGAATAATTATTGGTGTCCTAATGAGATTTATAACAGATAATATAAGTTCATAAACACGTAAAAAGAAGACACCAAAAAATATTAGTCTATCTAGCTAGCAACAAAAAAGTTCAAGAGTTTGGGAAAGGCCGATACTTTCAGAATCAGACTGTATTTTGGCCATAGAAAGCCACTGTATAGTCAGCACTCCAGGTGTTGGGACATAAGGCAGGGGAACGCTTACAAAGTTTTTTTAATTTTTGAAAAATCCCTTAACAAGACAAAAAGTGTCTATGAAATAACTATCAATAATACTAAATGATCTCATATTTCATATTCAAACAATCTAAGAAAATAAACAAGCAGACATAAAAACAATAATTCTTGCTTCCCGACCCCGGAAAGACGAGCCTTTCCTCAAAAGTTTACTTCTGTCAATGTTCATGTTCATTGTCTTATATTGTTAGGTCATGAAACCATTTACAGTGAGTATTATAAAGGTCCCTCTCCACCAAAGCAACACACAGGAACATTTTGTTTCCATTTGTTGCTTCTTGTTCCAAATTTTAGAAACTTCGAGAAATAAGTGCAAAATATTGCGTGCAAACAAATGGCAACATACAACAAGCAACAACTTCTACTAGCAACATCACGGAACATTGAGCAACATACTAGGAACATTCGTAAACATTTCGGAAATTTGGAACAGAAACATAAATGTTCCCCGTTGTTGCTTTGGTGGATACGTGTCTTAAGGCTCATTAAGCTATCCGGCTGATTTCTGGGGCAGTTTCTAGAAAAGTTATTGATTTTACTGGAAAATATAGCAATTTAATAATTTTCGGCATGAAAGGGATTCCAACAATGTTAATAAAAATAATTTGACGTCGATAATTGCTTTATGGTATCTGAAATCCGCCCGTTAGCTTAATGGGCGTTTATAATACTACTGCTAGTATTATCGTGAATTATTGCATTGACAGTTTTTGTCATAAACAATAATTTTGAAGGGATTTTTCAGAAAACTTTGAAGGCAAAATGCCTGCCTTATGTCCCCACACGTGACCGGGTGGACAACTAAGAATGAACGCCAACCATATCTCAGGAACGGCTCGTCATACAGCTTTGGGGTAAAATTTTTTAGGAGGAAAGTGACCCCAAAAAATCGCTGGAAAATATTTTTGATCTTCTAAAACTACCGCTAGGGGGTGTAATAGTCATGGTAGAATGGAAAATGGGTAGTTTCTCCGAATTTTTCAATTAGGGGTGTATTCAAAACACATGTAGTCTAATCCCCAAATAATTTGGATTTTTTTATTTGAAACTTTGTCATAACCTCAAAAATAAAGTGGGGGGAGTACGTCAAAATTTTGTTTATTCAAAGGTCGATTATTCCGGTTAACCTCAACGGAATTTAACAAGACTAGTCTCGTTACAAGATTTAATTGATTACCCTGAATAACTTTTGCAAATGATGCTGAGTGAAAAAAGTTTTGGACAAAAATTGTACATTTTGAAGGGGGAAATCTGCGCCCGAAATAACTTTGACCTTGGATGAACAGTTCAAGGTCATTGGAGGTCAACTTGAATGAAATTTCAACAAATCTATGAAAAAAGCAAAATGGCAGCAATTTTTTTCCCAAAAAAATCTGATCCAACCTGATTTTTTTGCTATAACTCAAAAACTATGAGGGCTAGAGGAAAATATTCAAAAGACAAAATGTTCCCTATAAAATTATGTACAACTTTGTTTATTATGTTACGATTTGAGAGAAAAATCTGTCACATAAACTGTGAATTGTAGTCGAAGATCCGGGATTAGAAATAGATCCGATCATCTTTAATTTGATTATGACTAAGATCAAATGTTCGGTAATATACATTATGCATTGTTAAATCGCTAATGCGCACCGAACCAAGATATTTACCTCTGAAGATGGATTTTATTCTCATGACAATCACGCATATACTTTTAAATATTGTCGGCCATATTAATTTTAGAGAGAAATGGTGAATGAATAATATTTGTTAAGATTGGAAAGCTTTTTCTGTTGCTGCGGTTACATTTCAAGTCTGTTGAGCCATTTTCCAGAAAATTGTAAAGTCAATTACGAAAATGATAACACAAAATGAAAACTTTTTCCTGTTTTTCTCAAAAATGGCTCAACAGACCTAAAATGTAACTACTACAACAGAAGCAGCAGCTTTTCAATATTGACAAATGATCTCTAAGATTTCTCTCAAGCAATTAATTAGAGGGGCCAACAGGTATATCTCTAATATAATAATGAATATTTATTGTTACCTTCGACGAATTAATAAATATTTCTTTTTTACAAATTTCATAAAATATAAGTTTAATTTTATTTTTTGAAAAATTTGTTATACAACTGGCCAGTATTATTCGCCCCTTTCGCTGATACCCCTTTCGCTGGGGGATTCTCCGTACCCCCGGCCCCGGACCACAAGGTTGTCCATCTGACGGATTCGTCAATCCTTTTTTCATACAACACCGTCATGTTTGCAGATATCAACCACCACAGATATCATACTTTGAGACGGGCCCTTTGTCGAATTTTACAAGTGGCCAAAAATTTATAGTTCCGTCACTGGCACTATATACCTCTACTGAACGATGGGCTTTTGAATTCCTGAATTAAAAAATAAAAACTTTCTACATTCTTACGGATTTTCAACACCAAGAGTCTCACAGCCAGTATTATAAAGAATTCGCGGATTATCCTGAAATTGTCCACCACTTGAAAAAACTCAAACATGTTTCATGCTTTCTAAATGTGAATTTTAAAAAAGAAGACATATGGGACCGAACCCTACTTTTTTATATGAAAAAAACATTACTATAGTAGGATTAACTTTAAAAAGTCAGATGTGACGTCTGACTAACCGTCCGAATTAATATTTTTAATTTCACCAGAAAATGTCAAACAGTTAGTTGTCAAGTTGTGAACGAGCGTAATTATTGTAGGAATCATTCAAAAAATGAATTGAACCGCTTACGTCAGTTTGAGATCCACTGACAACTACATAAAATTTATTCACGTAATGACATTCTATCCTCTGTGTTGTGCATTTAATTCTCATTCAAAACCAATGTTGACGTATACTTATTTATGCGGGATGGAGTGTTTAGACAAACTGGACGGTTACTATAAAAACATGTACATGAAACAAAATAAATCGAACTATCAAAAGGATGTGTATTCTTAATCGATACGTATGACTTTTTAGACTTTATTGGACTATATTATTGTAATGTCAATGGGAAAACTAATTGTGAAAAACACGATTTTGTGACAACTGACAACAAACTCTTTGTTTTTTTGACCTACAAAAAGAAATTAGCCACATGTAATTTCAATTTGTGTTATTATTTTCTGATAACAAACTGTGATAAGTAGGTACCTAATAGCAAGTGAAGGTATAGGAATCATATTACAATGTTTTTGTGATTTCAGTGACGAGAATATAATGGACTTGATGAAAAAAAAAATAATAAAGAGCACTTTGCAGTGATCAGGAAGAACATTATTTTATTTTCAGAAGTTCTTGAAGTTTTAAACTGTGATATAATCAGTATTAATATATTTCTAATGTATATCTGTTAAAGGTAATAAGGCGAATACATTATTCTCAGTCAATTATTTCAGTTACCTAACCTCAGCAAACAATAACAAATTACAACCATAAACAAAAAGTAGAAAACATCAAACGCCAACGAGTAATGAAAATGAGCATGCACGAATTAAATTTGACAGTTCTCGAACGGTTCTAAGTTAAACCAAAATATCGAACTGCTGTCTCAGAAATACCCGAAAGAAGCTATCTATAATATTTAAATTTAAACTGGCAGTTTATTAAAAAAAAGTAAAAAAAGGTTATTTTAAAATTATTTTTTTAAATGAACTCAGACATGACTGTATAACAGCCGTCTGTCTCTTCCAAAGCAAGATTTGATGAAATATTTATTAGATCACACCATATTTCACAGGTAACTTTTTTTCTTACAGCTGAACTGCATTTTAAAAATTAATTTTGGATAACCTGATATGTTCTAAATAAAAAAGATACTACCCAATCTTGTAATTTTTTCGTAAATTTATTGATCTTCAGAAAAAAAATTTAAATACACTTAATTGAAATACAGTAGAATAGAAATTTTGGAGAAATAATTTAAATTTAATAATTTTTTTCCTTATGAAAAAATAATTGCAAACACCTTTTCTATTTAGAATAAAACAGACCGTATAAAATCATTTTATTAAAATGCTGGTACGTACCTACTGCTGTTAGCAAAAAGCTGAAAAAAAACCCTGATTTCTTGACCCCCCCCCCCCTTTTGCACAGACGATTCCGATTGCCGTAAATTGGCGACACTCTTCCGTTTCTGTTTTTTTTTCTTATTTTTATTTAACAATAATTATTAATGTGTTAATATGAATAGGTGCACTTTTTTACATTGAACAGTCACCCATGGTGAAAATCAAATCCATCCTGCTTAACTATGAATGCAGTTTCGACTACATTTTGTCACTTATACTAGACAATTTATGTTAAATTACTTTCAGACCCTCAAATATTATAATATACAGTGCGCGAGAAAAGTAAGGAATAAATTCGATAAAACGGAAAGCGCTGTTTTTTTGAATAAATAAAAAAACGGGTCGATTTTGTTTTTGAGTTCTTGAACTTTTGACATAACATTGGGATATACAGGGTGATGCGCCAAAAAGTGGTGACATCATCAGCATTTTTTTTAAATAGCAACCCTTATTTTTTATTCCATTTTTTGATACTTCATTCAATTGCCAGTATGGTAATGTAATCAATTTGTAACCTTAAATAAGGAAATTTCTGAGAAAACAGCTTGTGAGTCGAAATTGTGCACTTTTTACTGATATGAAAATCGGAACATTAACGATAAAAATAAAAAAAATCAAATAAAAATAACTGTTTCCATGGTAATTTTATAAGGTCTGTCTATTAAATTAAGTCTATTAAATTAAATCTGTTAAATTAAATTAAATTAAATCTATTAAATCTGTCTATTAAATTGAATCTCTCCAAATTAAGTTATTTTCACAAAAATTTCGTCGTTTAAGGTTACAAAATGATTACATTACCGTATTGGCAATTGAATGAAGTATCAAAAAATGAAATAAAAAATAAGGGTTGTCATTTAAAAAAAATACCGATGACGTCACCACTTTTTGGCGCATCCCCCTGTATACCCCAATATTATGTCAAAAGTTCAACAACTCAAAAACAAAATCGACCTGTTTTTTTATTTATTCAAAAAAACAGCGCTTTCCGTTTTATCGAATTTATTCCTTACTTTTCTCGCGCACTGTATTTATACCACTGTATATGTATATAAAGTTTATTTAAACAAACTGACTGGCATCATACCAGTTTGCCCTAGGACACAGTACATATACAAAATATTACTTAAAAAATAAAATAAAATTATTGTTATTTCGGTTTAAAACCAAAAAGGTGATTTCTTCAAAGGTACATTGAACTTTTTAGAATTTTGATTACAATAATTTCAATGTCCAAAGATTTATTTAATCCAAAAAATTTCCTAAATTCAATATATTTTTTAACTAAAGTTCCTCTAAGAGCCGAAAAATAGTCGAAAACGTCAATATTTTTAACTTGAAATTCGGATTTATAATGTGGGATAGTTGGCTCATAAATTTGACATTTTTCTAAGTGGACGTCCTCTGGTTGTGTTTTTCAAATCTTATTGTAGGGTCAATTATGAATCCTCTATCCAGTTTTCTATCTATTGCCAAAATGTCAATTCTTCTGATGCTGTCTTCAGTGGATAATCCAGATACTTCTTGGTGTACTTCATAACCTTTTTCCAGTAACGCATTCGCCAACATTTCTCTTATAACGTTGTGCCTTTTGATTCGTAAAGTTTCTCCGTAATGACAGTATCCTAACACAATACATGTGCAAGGGTTTCATACTCACTGCAATGTCTGCAGTGGTTTGTGTGGATACTGCGTCCGGGAATACTGCGAACTGCTGCTACATTGCATGTCATTTTGAGGCAATCTCTCCATTCTGAGCAGCTTAAGCCATTCTTTTTATAAATCCAGTTGTTAGCTACTTTTACTTCTTGATGTAAAATGACACCTTGTCCTTTCTGAGATAATCCACACCAATCATTGTATGTTCTTTCTCTTAAGATTGAACGGATTTTTCTTTTTTTGTTTTTATTGCTGGAATTTTCTATTTCATAGAGATTTTCATTACTAAATTTGAGTTTGTTGAAACATAATTTCTTTTGCTCCATTTCAATCCATTTCAATTTGCAAACATTTTCAATTTTCTAAAAGTTGCAATCTGTTATACTGTTGGATAAATGCTTCCCAGGACGTATTAAATATCTCTAAACCTTTTACAGATTTACTTGAATACAAAAATCCATTTGGAGAATCACTAGGGATCTGTAGTATTTCTCTTACGCAACTTCTTATAATTTTGTCAGTATTTTCCAGAAATTAAGTTGGAATTTTTTTAATATCAGTATTTTGTAGCGGATATACAGCTCATCGATTATTTATTGGCGGAGAATTCTTGAAAATTGATAAGCAATAAAATTTTTATCGGTATACTCGTGACTCAAAAAAGTCCTATCTAAATGTATAGAGAACAGAAATAATTTAACACTTTTTTTTTTTTAAAGAGGGAGCATCGGTCTTAACTGTGTAGGTAAGACATAGTCGCTCCACTCTGGTAATTTGGCTTTGAGACGAACTCTTTAGCCACACACACTTTAAATTATAATATTTGCCATTTAAACGTTCGATCGCTTGTTTTACTTTTCACAGACATTCGAAAATGAATCTGAAAAGTAAAGCGGGCCGAGGTGAGTTTCGAACCCGCGATCTATGGCTTCGTGAGCCAGCGGAGAACCACTAGGCCACGGAAGTCACATTTAACACTTTTGCATGGATCTCCCTGAACATTCGATTTTTTGTTCGCTCTTATCTTTGTAATTGTCTCGATAATGAGTGTTTATCATTTAAAACGTTCATCCAATTGCACCTGCCATAGGCGGCGTCGGCGTGGTTGATATTGAATATTATCAGGTGAAAATTAACAAGATTTTGTCCATAGTGAGAGTTATTAAGCATCATTTTTTGCACGTCACTGCCTGAATCAATATTTTTGCTATCAGTCCAGATTAATTCAGAGAATTCTCCGCCAATAAATAACCGATGAACTGTATTGAAGATGGCGATATATAATATATTGACTTTGGATGTTTAACTTTTGATCGCAATTTAGTAAATGTGACCTAGTCAATGTTTCTAAAGTATTTTTAAGCTTCCTAATTATCAGATCCTCGTTGAATATTATTGAATAAGAAAAAGAAATTCCAAGATATTCAACTGATTCGTTTGATGTTATAGATATTATTTGTTCATTGTGTAAAGTGGCTATGGTATCACTTTTAATTGTTCCGTTCTTTATGATAATTGCAGAAGATTTTTTGGGATTAATGTATATAATAGTCCAATTTCATCCATTTTTGTTTCAAGAATATGCAACAAAGCTGTAGCTGAGTCTTTGTTCTTGCCAATAAGTACTGTATCGTCAGCAAATCCTAAAACTGATAATGTTTTTTCCAACAATTCAAAACCATAACTTGACGCAATTTCTTCTTCGCTTAGTTCATCATTAGTTCATATGATTAATACACATATTAAATAATATTGGCGATAAGGGAGCCCCTTGGAACAAACCTTTACAACAAATTTTGATGTTCTTTGATCGTCTTAATTCCAAATCAATATACAGGGTGTCTCAGCTTATTCGAAGCGGTCTTTGTAGGCCAAACGATGGACTTTTTCAAAAAACTTTTTGAAAATTCAAGTACAGAATCACAATGGCCATAATTTAAAATTATTTTGGAGTATACAGAGTGTCCTATATGACAGTGGCATATCAAAGTTATGTTTTTTTAAATGGAATGCTCCTATGTTATTGCATTTTTAGATTGTCTGAGAAGAGAAAATAAGATTGGCTTTCACAGTTGGTGTTTAAATTCAGAAGTTTTTGAGTTATAAACAAGTGAAAATCGTCATTTTTCAACTTCAAGGCTCTGTACAACGAAAACGGTTCAAGATAGAGAAAAACGGCTTACATGTCCCTATTTCAACTTTTCATGTACTACCCTATGATATTGAAACATTTGTACTTTCTTTGATTTTTTTATTTGGCGACGCGTGGAGAAATTTCAGAATTTTTCAAATCTACATCATAGGATAGTACATGAAAAGTTAAAATAGGGACATGTAAGCCGTTTTTCTCTATCTTGAGCCGTTTTCGTTGTAGAGGGCCTTGAACTTGAAAAATGACGATTTTCACTTGTTTATAACTTAAAAACTTCTGAATTTAAACACCAACTGTAAAAGCCAATGTTAGGATTCACTCAGATCGGAATACAGACAGGAATGCAAGGAATGCAGACGCGTTAACACCAACAGGAAGGTCTGTTGGTATTAGGAATGTTGCGCATGATGCGTAACATGGGACAAGGCAGGAAAAGGAGCTAGAAGTCAGTAGTGGAGTGGTTGTATAACCGTCGTAGAGTCAATATATGAATGTTAATAATATACTTCTTCGTCATTATTGTTATTGTATAATTATTATTGAACTGAATAAATAATGTTCCTAATATTTGACAGCGGTGGGATATCCACAAAAATGCCTTTTCTTGGTGAAAGTGAAGTGAAACAAAAATTTAAGTTTTTAGCGAATTTCCCATGAAATAAATTTTAACATCGGGTAGTGTTGGTGCTGTTGTCCGGTACTCAAGTGTCTGAGTCGCAGCGCGAGTTTCCCCGGCGCGGGCCTCGCGTGGGTATTATGTGCTACCTACCTAGGTACTTAAGAGAAGTTCCGCTCCTCCGTTAACAACAATTAAATTTATTAGAAGCTGAATTTAGTAAATTAAAGGAAAACGGAAGCTCAAGAAATCTTGCAAGAAAACACTGAGTATGAAGTGTTAACGTATTATTGGATTGATATCCGACTGGTGTCGGTAAGTAAAGTAGATCAAGTATGTAAATGAGGAAGCATATTACAGGTTTTCTAAGGAAAAATTATAAGGTGGTGAAGCAGTGGTATGTTATGAGAAACAGCATACAAGAATTGACCAAAATTAAAGTTTGCGACGTTCGAAGTTGATGGCACTGCAATAAAGTTTATTAATAAGTAGAGTTTGGAGGAGATAAGTTATAAAGATTATTCCAAGGTTATTCCCAAAGGTAAGCAGCTATTGCCATGTTGAGTAGAGTTGTGATAAGTAAGGATAAGTAATGAAGATTATTCTGAGATTATTCCTAAAGGTAAGCAGCTATTTTTAGCTAGTGAGTTGAGAGATGCATGATAGATAATTATGAGTAGATGAAAAGCATGACTAAAGTTGGGGAGCTCTCCAAAGTCCAAATGACATATTTTGAATTCGATAGGTAGAAGTAAAGCAAAATAAGCATGAAGCATGAATATAAGGCATGAATTAAGCTGGTATAAGGCATGAAGTAAGCTGAAATGGAATTGAACCCAAGTAGCATTTTGGGGTTAATTTGCGTCGATTCCACTTGATTTAGGTATACTACCTATGTAATCTAATTCACCTAACATAAATTGCGTGAAGTTTACCTCGAATTTACGTGATGAAGATCAAACTAAGAGTAGATATTAAGTACATTATATTCGTCGACGTATTTGGGAATTATCGTTATGAAGTTAAGTGAATTCAATTATTGCTATGAAGTTAAGGCGATAGGTATTACGGAAACATGTATATTCAACGTTCGTCTTAGGTATAAAGAATCGACTTATTACTTTGTTTAAATAACTACCTAATAATGTAAACCTAGTGAACATGCAATTGAAAGAGAGGAAAATAGCCACTAACAAGAGGCCGTGAATTTTAAATAGTTTATATTTTTAAAGTCTCTCATTTTCTATCAAATTCTGTCTGATGTAGGTACTCTGAAGTTCTGGAGTTCTGGACACACTGTTGGCGCGCAAGGCGCAAGATTAAATTTCTCTTCTTTAGTCAGTGAGTTTTCTACCCGCACAGCATAAAAGAGTGTTCACGGAATATTGGATATCATAAATGATTAATATTTAATAGTTGGTTTAGAAATAATGTGTAGGGATGCGAATGCCCGAGTGTCAATTTACATGTCAATGAAATGTTGCCAGGAAACTTATGATTAAAGGTGGTAAATAACAACGCGCCCCGTGAATTGACAGTTTAATAAAGTACGTACCTATATATATATATATATATAAAAAAAAAAAAAAAAATATTGAAAAATTATATTATAAGTACCTATAGCTTTTTCAGATATATTTTCAGAAAAATAAAATCAGATTTGAAAAGGGGGTTTTATGCAATTACATATTTTAATTTTGTGATTAACTGTTGATTAATTAGAATGTAAACAATGGAGGCCTCCTAATGATTTTGCCAAGTGATGAAGACGAACGTAATTAAAATACTTATAGGTACTGAGAAGTAGAGAAGGTAATATTTCTTTATGATAAGATTAATAAGGGATGTAATGGTTTGACTACTATGTTAGAATTGTAAAAGAACGTAAGCAGATTCAATTCTCTTTCATTATTACATATTTGGTATCGATGTACAAAATATCAGTAAAATAAATATCATACGCAATCAAGGTCGACTTAATTAGCATAAAGCATCCGACGCACTGAAGAGCCAACGTCCGCTGCGTGAAGGAAATGAAATATCCAGACAGGGGTTTACTTTTAAGTTCTTTTAGTACTTTTAGTTTGGTGTATTCTGGTGCTCTTATAATACAGATAACAGGTGAGTTGATGTACTCACTAAATGTCCTATTCCTAAGATGAGTAGAGTTAAGGATAAGCAAAAAGAGTTAAGGAAGAAAGATTATTAAGTAGGTACTTGATAAAGATTATAGTTATTTTATGAGCCTTACTGAATAATTAAAGGAACTCGCAAGAGATTTATTTAGAGTTAGAGAAAGAAATTGAATGATGAAGCATGCATAAATCATGAATCCGCATAGAGTTAACGTATAGTCACGCATAGAGTTCACGTAGTAAAAGACAGAATCATAATAGGCACTTAAGAGATAAGGTTAATGAGTACTGAAGATGTCTAGATTGCTGAAACGTTGAAGTAGAGCTGAGCGTTGATCGTAGAGTTCTGGGAGGCCTGTGTGGCCTGGTCTGTGTGACGAGTAGGCCTGTGTGGCCTGTGCATAGGTTCGAGTCCCTGAGAGAAAGTCTGTGGCCTGTGAAGTCTGAGAGTGGCCAAGAGACAATAATTGATGCCTGTGTAGTTTGCATGTGTAGGTCAGAGTGGAGGCAAGTGTGGCCTGACTTTGTGTTCCGGGCGTGAAGGATCGAGGGGATTCTGCGGACCGCCCGCGAGCGAACTTCAGATAGGGAGGACCATGGTCGGTACTGTTGACCACAGCGTGTCTTGGCGCGGAAACCTTGGCAAGGCTAGAATCAACTGCTAATGATCAAGATGTCTTGAGTAGAGTAGTGATTTGCGTGTCTTCAGCAGGGTGCTGTCAAGGCACCGGAGGCTAACAAGAAGGTCAAGAATGCTTAGCGTTAGGTAATGACAAGCTTAGGCAAGCTTTAGGAGGAATAAGACAGTTAAAGACACTTAAGTGTTCTCTTTAGGAAAGTGAACAGAGGCGACGCAAGGTAAGAGAAACGAATTACTTTCTTTTCTTGAAAGTAAAACCTTATTAAGGAAAAACGATCATATATTCTAAAAAAGGAAAGTACCTAGACAATACGAAAGCGGAAGGCCTAGTACAGCTGATGATATATCTGTTAGTGTATTTTATTTATTTATTTATATAATGAGTTGATTAAAAGCTTTAAAACGACAATATTTTATTTGACAATGATAATTGGTAGTGGTAATCCTCCCCTTTTGTTGATCGAAAATTACAAAGGTCAGGTGTTGCGTGTCTGGACCTGGACTGCCTGGTTATGTGATTGATTACCTTGGACATTTTCCGCTGTTGTCATGTGTAACAATTGTGCCCTATTTGCGCTATTATTGAAAATAAATTGAACCGACTTAAATTTGGGGAAGTACCTAGTGGTATCACTTTGAATGTAGGTACCTATCAGTTTTTGTAATGCAGGAAAAGTATAAGTAGATAAATTATCAAACAATGAAATGTAATAATGTGATATAAAAGAGGAAGGGTGTTCTCGGTGAGGAGATGTAATGCCTGAGAGGAAAGTGGAAGGGTGTTCTCGGTGAGGAGATGTAATGCCTGAGAGGAAAGAGGAAGGGTGTTCTCGGTGAGGAGATGTAATACCTGAGAGGAAAGAGGAAGTGTGTTATCTGTAGAGATATGTAATGTTTGAGAGGTATACTGCCTGAGAGGAGGAAGGGTGTTCTCAGTGAGGAGATGTAATGCCTGAGAGGAAAGTGGAAGGGTGTTCTCAGTGAGGAGATGTAATGCCTGAGAGGAAAGTGGAAGGGTGTTCTCGGTAAGGAGATGTAATGCCTGAGAGGAAAGTGGAAGGGTGTTCTCAGTGAGGAGATGTAATGCCTGAGAGGAAAGTGGAAGGGTGTTCTCGGTAAGGAGATGTAATGCCTGAGAGGAAAGTGGAAGGGTGTTCTCGGTAAGGAGATGTAATGCCTGAGAGGAAAGTGGAAGGGTGTTCTCGGTAAGGAGATGTAATGCCTGAGAGGAAAGTGGAAGGGTGTTCTCGGTGAGGAGATGTAATGCCTGAGAGGAAAGAGGAAGGGTGTTCTCGGTGAGGAGATGTAATGCCTGAGAGGAAAGAGGAAGGGTTTTCTCGGTGGAGATGTAATGCCTGAGAGGAATGAGAAGTTGACGACTTCAAGCTGAGATGGACCGAGTTGCTGCTAGGTTGGCTGATGAGCCGACGACTTCGAGCTGAGCTGGACCGAGTTTGCTGCTTGGTTGGCTGATAAGCCGACGACTTCAAGCTGAGATGGACCGAGTTGCTGCTAGGTTGGCTGATGAGCCGACGACTTCGAGCTGAGCTGGACCGAGTTGCTGCTTGGTTGGCTGATAAGCCGACGACTTCAAGCTGAGATGGACCGAGTTGCTGCTAGGTTGGCTGATGAGCCGACGACTTCGAGCTGAGCTGGACCGAGTTTGCTGCTTGGTTGGCTGATAAGCCGACGACTTCGAGCTGAGCTGAACCGAGTTTGCTACCAGAGCTTAAATGATTGGGTTTGCTTTTATGATAACTAGGAGGCTATGATTTCGAGCGGGTGTCGTTCGATTTTGCTGCAAGGGTAGCTGGGAAACGTCGAGTTTGACCTCTGATGGAAGTACGATGAATGGAAAGGGAAGTAGATGACTGAGTGAAACAGATGAGGTTGGTATAATTAATTGAGTATTTGCTTCAGCCATTCTGCAAACCAGTCTGCGGGTTCACCTGCCAGACTCTAGAGGACCCTGGGTCTTTCCATTGTAGGATTCGAGGACGAATCCTGGTCAGGATGGACGAGTTGTTAGGATTCACTCAGATCGGAATACAGACAGGAATGCAAGGAATGCAGACGCGTTAACACCAACAGGAAGGTCTGTTGGTATTAGGAATGTTGCGCATGATGCGTAACATGGGACAAGGCAGGAAAAGGAGCTAGAAGTCAGTAGTGGAGTGGTTGTATAACCGTCGTAGAGTCAATATATGAATGTTAATAATATACTTCTTCGTCATTATTGTTATTGTATAATTATTATTGAACTGAATAAATAATGTTCCTAATACCAATCTTATTTTCTCTTCTCAGACAATCTAAAAATGCAATAACATAGGAGCATTCCATTTAAAAAAACAACTTTGATATGCCACTCTCATATGGGACACTCTGTATACTCCAAAATAATTTTAAATTATAGCCATTGTGATTCTGTACTTGAATTTTCGAATTTTTTTTTGAAAAAGTCCATCGTTTGACCTACAGAGACCGCTTCGAATAAGCTGGGACACCCTGTATATTATTTCATTATATTAGCTCTTTCGATAATTCTTCTTATAATCGAACAAACAGATATAGACCTCCAGTTACTTATGTCTTCCGTTTTTCCTTTTTTGAATATTAAAACTGTCCGAGCCATTTTTAAAATATCTGGAGCGAAGCCTTTTTCAATCATGATCGATCCTATTTTTGAAAGTATTTCAATTATTTGTTGATTACTTTTAATGGTTCTCATAATAACTTTATCTGGGCCTGGAGATGTGTCGACAGCTATTCCTTGAATTGCGTTTTTTATTTCTTCTATTGTTATTTCAGGTGTATAGTTTCTGTTTATTAAATCTTGTTCGTTATTACTCAATTTTGAAGCATAGGTTAGCATGTAAAAATCATTATTGGTTTCAAATAAATTTTTAAAATGATCAAAAATTGTAGTCATATCAATATTACCTACATGATTTTCTGTTTCCTTCCTCTAATACTTTTCTTACTGCTTTCTTCCTCTGATTATAGTAATAAAACTGTGTAAGTTCGTATTCATATTTGGCCCTTCTCTGCTCCTTTTTATTTTTTGATGTTCGTTGAGGATTTGATGTTTTATATGTTTAATAAATTTCTTCGTTTTCTAGCTTCATAATATTTTCTTGCAGGATGTTTTGTCCTGGCAGTAAATTTACACTATGTGCTAAGAATTCAGAGAAACTTCCAACATCTTCGCCAAATGTCTCATTATCCATGTAATTGGTACTATTAAATTTGTTTTTCCATTTTTCAATTCCTATCTTCCATTGCTTAATTTCAATACTTTCATTTTGTTCTGATTTTATTTCCTTTCTTTCATCTTGAATCGTATTGCTTTCATTGCTTATTAAATTATCATTTATTTCTTGCTTTTCTAGAATTTTATTTCGGTAATATTCTTGGTGGGCACTTCTGATATGTGTAGTTACTCCTCTGTTGTTTTTATATAATTGATTACATTATAGGACATTTATTGTTAAATGGTTTACTCAACTCATCTGTTGTTAAATTTTCTAACTTTGAAAGATTATTAGTAGAATTTTCAAAGTCAAATTTTGTGATCTTGATTGCGTTAAATTATTTTTTTCAGTATGATTATGTTTCTTAGTTCTTACTGTAATGGATTTTTATACCTTTCTGTGAAGAGAAAATTTGTTGGCAGTTTGTACATTTTAAAGTAGATTTTGATGTTTTCTTTTTGTTCCTGTTGATTTTATCTGGTTCATTATCTGATTCATCAGAGTCCGAGCTAATAATTTGGTCAATGACACTGTCATTTTTTCTTAAATTATTATATATTGAATTACTACGAGTATGACTTGCTTTTTCCTTCGATAAAGTTGCATCTCTTCGGTCTTGACTGCAGATTGTAAAGTCACGAATTATTTATATGTATTTAAATGAGAACTTTTAGGATATTTTGTAAAATGAATTTCATCACTGTCACTTGACATTACTTGATCTGTATATTACCACTGTCATTTTCTTTTATTAATATTTCAGGTTGGCGAACAGGAAATGTATTGACGAAAAAATGACGACACTCGAAGCAAATTTCCAAGAAATGGCGACACGATCTGAATCATCCACTGAGAATAAAATTTATATTCCTTTGCTACCAACAACATTAGAAAATGAGCATACATTGTCGGCCATGCCTACCAACGATGATCTAAATCCCGTTTTTCAAATTAAAAAGGAACCTGACGAAACTCAATACCGTTATCCTGATGTTCACATGGAAGACTTCGCTAGAACTGTCATTAAGAGTCAAGATCTTGAAGAAGATTTTTGCGATAAAAAAAGCACTATTAATAAAAGCTCACAAGAAATAGGCTTAGGTCAAAGTGTTCCTAATAAAATACAGAATATTGATGAAACTTTTCAGACTATTGTACAAAATGTAATAATGAAAAAAGATGACAGTCTAGATTCAAAGGATGGTGTAACATTATGGAACGAAAATTGTAATTATCAGTATAAAATTGAAGATACAAATAAGGTGAATACCTTACTTGAACTTGAAAGAATATGTGTAGTGGAATATGCGACCGTGAAGGAAGAAAAAATTGATTTTGAAGACAACGAACTAGGATTTGAGCTGCTCAGTTCAAAGGATGAAGCTCATATAGAAGAAGACAATTGTAATTTTCAAACTGAAAGTGAAGGAGAGAGGATATATCAGTGCGCTCATTGTCATTTCAAGTCAAATTTAAGAAATTGTCTCGTCCGACACATAAAAAATTTACACATTCCAAAGAGCGAAGTCTTCAAGTGTACGGAATGCTTATACGAAACTGGAGTCAACACATATCTGGCTGAGCATTTCAAAAGAAAACATAATAAAGAAATCGAATTATATAAATGCGACGAGTGTCCTTATGAAAGTAAGCTCAAAGCCAACTTGGTTCAACATTACAAACGTGTACATATTATAGGACAAACTAATCTCTATAAGTGCCCTCAATGTCCGTATGAAAGCGCGTCGAAAAAATACTTCACGGAGCATTGTGATCGTGAACACAAAATGCAGAATAATCTCTACAAATGCGATAAATGTTCCTATGAAACTAAAATTAAAAGATACATGACCGAACATAACCGTATACACAAAGAAGATCAAGTGTATAAATGCACCAAATGTTCATATGAAACTAAAATTAAGAAATACTTCTACAATCATAGTCGTGGACACGATGATCGAGAATTATATAAATGCCCTGAATGCTCCTACGAAACAAGAAATAAAAGATACTTCACAATTCATTATAATAATCGACACAAAGTGACAAATGAAATTTATAAATGCCCTGAATGTAATTTTCAAGCTAAAGTGAAGAGAAACTTGAATGAGCATCTCGCCATACACAGAAATACCAATGAAACATTGAAATGTAGTGAATGCTCCTATCAAACTAAGATTAAAAAATACATGACGACACACAAACGTGAGCATCATGGGGATCAGACAAAAGTTTATAAGTGTTCTGAATGTCCCTATGAAACTAAAATTAAAAGCTACTTGAAGAGTCATACTAGCAATCTACACAGAGAAGAAACCGATCTGCCCTATGCATGCCCCAAATGTCCTTATATAACGGTTAAGAAATACTGCTTGGGCGTACATATGAGGAAGCATAAATCACCGAAAGTTTAGATGATAAGTGTAGTAATATGTACTTAGTTTGCTTGTTTATAAAACTTTATTAAGAATTACAAAATCGGCTTCCGAGAAAAAACCATGCTCTTTCTTCCTCTTCCTATATCATCTAGTGGCCTTATGTTTCCTAGCTAGTATAGTTATGTTTATTGGGTTGCCTAATATCACATCCCCCTTTTTTTTCCTATTAAAAGCTCTTTTTTTACATAAAACCACTCGCAATATAGTCAAAATGTTACAATGGTACACAGTACAATAAAACAACAATATTTCTATGCACAAACATAATCGTTTATACAATAAGCTGGTTTATTAACCGATCGCTTAGGTCTGTTATGGTTGTAATCTTCACTCCGTATTTCTTGAGAACTTATTTTTATTTCACTTTTGATGACTGGTTCACTTATACTTGTTTTTATTAAAGATCTATTATTATTCTCAAGACTATCATTATCACTTACATCATTTGTGGTAATGTCGTCAGACATATTAGCTACTTCAGTGTGCACTACATGGTTTTGATTAGTTATGGTATTTTGAAAATGATAAGGGGCGCTTATCAAGTGCTATCGATTTATTCTGAATCGGCCATAACTAGTTTCAATGACATAAGTACGCAGTTCATGACAGATTTCTACTACTGTACCATACTTTCTTACGTCGATAATTCACACTGAATCACCAATGTAAAAAGGTTGCATGTCCTTGGATTTGTGCCTGGAGTTATAGTTTTCAGTTTGTTTCTTTTTTCTTACCCTTTCCTTTTCAGAAAAATTTTGTCTAACATCGATAAGTCCGTTTAGGCAACTGGGGTAAATTAGTTCTTAATTTCCTGGACATTAACAGCTCTGCAGGAGAAAATCCTGATGCTAAAGGAGTACTACGATATGATAAGAGAGCTAAATGTAAATCTTGTTTGTTTTTTTAAATTAAATGTTTAGCAGTTTGAACAGTACGTTCGACGACCCCATTACTTTGAGCATAATAAGGGCTGCTAGTTATATGTTCAAAATTATAATTGAAAGAAAACTTTTTAAATTTTGTGGAAAATTGCGGACCATTGTCCAAACGGGTAACTTCTGGAATACCATATATGTACCTTGAAAATAAACTTTTCAGCATTTCTATAACAGAATGTCCAAAAAATTCGAATTAACTTGGGTAGTAGTCTACTGCAACGAGGTACCATTTATCTAGTTTGAATAGATCTAGGGCAATTTTCTGCAAAGGTCTACTTGGTGTTTCATCTGCAAGGAAAGTTTCTTTTTTATTGTGTCGATCCTCGATACATTCAGGACAATATCTAACAAGATTCTCAATCTGTGATGATAAGCCTATCCACCAAATACTAGCTTTTGCTCTATCTCTACATTTGGTTATTCCTAGGTGTGCTGTATGTATAAATTCCAAACACTTTATGTGAAGAGGCTTTGGAATGATTAATCTTGAGCCTTTCAAAAGTAGATTTTCACTGAAACTTATGTCGTTACGATATTGGAAGTATGGTAATAAATCTACTGACAATTTGGATTTGTCCGGCCAACCATTGGCTATACAGGGTGTCCCACGACATGACTGCCATAGCTTAAGGGTAGGTGTAGTTTTTCAAGGCGATTCAGGATCTAGTTTTGAAATTTTCCTGAGGCCCTTCGTTTCCATTATACAGGGTGATTTGTGCAATTTGCCGAAATCTTTGACGAGCGATATCTTTTGAACAAATTGATCGAATTTAACGAAATTTAGTAGATATGCTCTACTAATGACACTTAATACCTCGGATTTCTCGCCGATTCGAAAACTGCAGGACCGTACTTATTTTTTTGATAACTTTCGGTTCTGTCGAAAAGTTCACCCTGTATGCATTTTATTCAAAGTTTGGTGCCATTTTCTAAAACTACGTGAAAAATGCTACAATTGTGGCAAAAAAATACTTGGCATCATTAAACTGAATCGAGAAGAAAATTCAGTTTTTTAGTTTTTTATTCGGGATGTCAATTCATGTGTTGTTAATAATTTAAGAAAAATGAAATGTGGTTTTTTAAAACTTGCGTATTTTGTAGTTATTTCAAATAAATTTACTTTATCTACAGATTTAGCCAAGATTGGGGACTCTTCTACAGATTGTTTCGAGCTAAAAATAAGTTTCAACAGCAAAATAAATAACACGAATTTAACACATTACCACATAGACAAATAAGTATCAACATAAACGAAACAGGAAGAAAAATATCAACACAAATGTTGGGAAGAAAAACTACAATTCAGTGCAGGTAATGGTCCAGGAGATCACCATCAAACTCAACACATTTTCTTGACCTTGAAATTAATCTAAGAACCATTTTTTAAAAATCGCTCTATTGAAGTAATTGCTCAAAATGTCCATCCAGTTGCTGTATAAACAGTCTAGTTCTTCTTAGTTTTGAAATGGTAGCTCTGCCAAGAGTCTCGGGATCAGCACGAATAGTTTCTGCGGCATCCATATGATTCTAGCGACTAGTTGTTCTCTGTTTTCAATATTTCCTGCATAAACTAAACTTTTCTGTTTTGAAAATTTAAAATTGCGGTAGATCGGTCCGGTTAGTCTTTACTCGAGAAAGTGGGGGCCAATGAGTTTGTGATCTATTAGACCACACCACACATTCAAAGAAAATTTCCGCTGCAAATGAGTCTTTCTCATTGCATGGGGGTTCTCTTCTGACCAAATATGCGCGTTTGAGTATTAAACACCCCATTCCTCGTAAACTGAGCTTTATCAGTGAAAATAATTCTAGGAATATGCCTCTGTGTCCTAGAATCCACTGACAAAGTGCACGTCAAGCAGCCTCATCACCTCTCATCACCTCACCTGTTGGAAAATGGGAATGTAAATTAAATACGATTGAAGTGATGAGCAGGACAACCGAGATTTACTCCAAAATTCTAGGAAATGTGTTGAGTTTGATGATGGTCCTCTTGACCATTACCTGCACTGAATTGTAGTTTATCTTCCCAACATTTGTGTTGATATTTTTCTTCCTGTTCCGTTTATGTGGATACTTATTTGTCTGTGGTGATGTGTTAACTTGTGTTATTTGTTTTGCTGTTAATATTTTTAGCTCAAACAATCTGTAGAAGGGTCCCCAATCTTGGCTGAATCTGTAGATAAAGTAAATTTATTTGAAATAACTACAAAATACGCGAGTTTTAAAAAACCACATTTATTTTGATTTTTCTTAAATTATTAACAACACATGAATACATACACATTCAGGAGCGAATGTGTAATCAATTAATTATAATTTTTAGAAGAAGCTTGATGTAGAAAGAAATATAAGTGGGGGGAAATATAAGAACATTATCGGGAACTTGAAAGTCAGAAGGTATGATCTCGGTAGAAATGAAAATTCTTAGCATCACGAAAATATTTGATTTGTTCATTATAAAAAGCGAATACTGAAAAGTAAAAAAACAATATAACTCTGGGGTTATATTTTGGTCTAATGCTCAAACCCTACGAACACTAGGGTTTGACTTAGCCTGACTGATTAGGTACAGTCTCATGACCCATACAGGGTTATTCACGGTATACGCCACGGAAGATTATGGCCGTGTCTCTGGATTTTAGGATCTTTTTATTTTTGGAGTGAATAGAGACCCGGCAGAGGTACGTTTTAAAATTATATTCATAATGTACAGGCTGTCCCAAAAGCATGAAACATATCAAAGTTATGTTTTTTTTAAATGGAATGCTCCTATGTTATTGCATTTTTAGATTGTGTGAGAAGAAAAAATAAGATTGGTTTTTACAGTTAGTGTTTAAATTCAGAAGTTTTTGAGTTATAAACAAGTGAAAATCGTCATTTTTCAAGTTCAAGGCCCTGTACAACGAAAACGGTTCAAGATAGAGAAAAACGGCTTACATGTCCCTATTTTAACTTTTCATGTACTATCCTATGGTATAGAAACATTTGTACTTTTTTTGATTTTTTTATTTGTCGACGCGTGGAGAAATCTCAGAATTTTTCAAATTTTTTATCACCCTGTATAAACATTTCATCTACATCATTGGATAGTACATGAAAAGTTAAAATAGGGACATGTAAACCGTTTTTCTCTATCTTAAGCCGTTTTCCCTGTACAGGGCCTTGAACTTGAAAAATTACGATTTTCACTTGTTTATAACTCACAAACTTCTGAATTTAAACACCAACTGTAAAAGCCAATCTTTTTTTTTTTCTTCCCAGGCAATCTAAAAATGCACTAACGTAGGAGCATTCCATTTAAAAAAACATAACTTTGATATGTTTCATGCTTTTGGGACACCCTGTACATTATGAATATAATTTTAAAACGTACCTCTGCCGGGTCTCTATCCACTCCAAAAATAAAAAGATCCTAAAATCCAGAGACACGGCCATAATCTTCCGTGGCGTATACCGTGAATAACCCTGTATATAGACAAAGTAATAATAAAATGAATTTTCAATTGTTTAGTTACAGAAGGTCCAGAAAATAGAAAAACGCAACCAACTCATGTACTACTAACAGAAATAGAGAGAAGATAAGTCATAAAAAATGGTATCATGTTAAAATTTAGGGAAACAGGACCAGCCATAAACGCATCCCTAAAAGTAAAAAAAATTAAGAAAGTGTAGCAGGTAACCAATCTTTTTATGAATCCTGTTTCCCACATTTCCATTAAATTTTTATTAATGTACAACCTTTGTTGCATAAATCTCAAATTTTTTATATACATATCTATAGAACGGTACCACCGATCTCGATTTTTTTTATATACAGTCAAACCTGGATAAGACGAACACTGAATAAGGCGGAAATCTGTCTATCACGGAAATTTTTCCCGGTCCAGAATTAAGCTATACACATTACATGTTAACTTCCACTGCTCAAGCCGGAAACTGCGTAACGCGGAGACGGAACACGTTTTTTAACCTTATTGCACGCAATTTCACCTGCATAAGACGGAAGCGGACCGACGTCGCCACCCTTTACTCTTTACCTCCGCATGTTCTCGCGCGTCTATCCTACTCTCACTTCTCGGAATTTTTATTGCGGCAATAAAAACTGTCTGTAGATACTTATGCACTTCCTGTATTTTAGTCATTTCTAAACTCTCCAACTATGAGCATCAAATTATTTTTAGTAGGTACAATATTCGATATGTCTGCAAATAAAAAATTCAACACTAACACTGAAATCTAAAATAGATTTAATTATGTGTTATGAAAACAAAAAATTAGCGTTACACTTCTCGCTGAAAAAAATAAGTGTGGTAAAACACAAGTTTATGATATTTTGAAGAATAAGGACAAAATAAAATCAGATTGGCTCGTGGGAAAACATTCTATCGATACTAAAAAAAAATGTACCTACGTACTGTTGGGCATTTTCCGTGCTAAGCAGGTTTGTTTCCGGTTTAGACAGTTGTTGTTGTTTAAGCCGGAAACCTGTACAAGACGGAATTTATTTTCGGTCCCAGGCGTTTCCGGGTTATCCAGGTTTGACTGTAATATAATATTGCTCAGGAATCCTGCTTTAAATTAATAGTAATTACTCACAAAGTCCACCTAAATAAAAATGTATTAAAAAGCATACATTTCATGACCAATATCAATATGTGGTTCACAAACTTGTGACGAAAGAGTGGCACGACATGTGGATCATTGAACAGTGACCGTAAAAAAATTAAAAATAAATTTATAGCGACATTAATACTAATAGACGCAGCATAGTGATATTTAAGAACACCTGTCTTTCCAATTTTGGAGTTTTATGATGTAATCTCGATTATCAAAAATCAAAATATCTCAAATAATAAGAACAATAATAATATCTACCTAAAAGGAACCATTATTTTATTTTTTTCAAGAAAAAATACTAAAATTGTACAGAAAAAAAAAATCAGCACAAGTGGAGTTTATTTTTCTGTTTGTTGATGCTGATGCATGATTTTTTGGAATCATCATTTTGCTGATGCCGATGTCTCGGTTGAGCCTTAGTAAAGACAGACATTACAAATAAGGGATACACAATCTGAAGCCACAACAAAGCATTATACAACTCCAACCCCAAGTGTCTGTTTTTCGATTCTTAAGTAGTAGATACACCCAAAACATGTCTTGGTGAAATCATATGTGGAACAACTACTGCTATATTAAAATTGGTATAAAATGTACGTCAAAACATTTTACATTATTATAATAAAATTACAACATGATCTGATATTTTAAAGAACGTTTAACCCTAGAAATCAACAATCGTCCATCGTAGCTCAAGGATGCAAACACCCAGGGCTCCGCTGGAGACCATTCCGCGCAATAAACGCTATCTTCATGTTCACACCACTGCAGCGGCCCATCGGACAACCTATTAACAAACCTCCACGTTAGAAACCTTGACATTTCAAGACATTTTGTTAAAAATCCTAATAAAACACTTACACCTGTTTGGAATCATGCAAGGGGGGCTCTTCCAGCATCGAAAGATCGCTGGTGTTTTCTGAACTGACGCTAGCAGCACTAGAAACCAACACTCTGGCGTCCGAGCTGGCAGTAAGGAGTAACTGGTCATGAAACGGGTTGAATCGAACGCACCATACCCTATTTTAAGGTAAGAAGGTTAGCTTATGTAGTGAAAGTAGCAGTACCGGTACCAGTACCAATGTGAATGATCGCTTCTCGAGTATACCGGTTGTGTCGTCTGACGGAAGTCCCAGATTTTCACAAACCCATCGTCTCCGCATGTGGCGACATGATACTGTTTATTCATGTTATAGTCTAAATCTCGAAGTAGCTGGTTGTGTAACCCATCGATGTTCCAAGCAAGGTCGCCGGAGCGGACGTCGTAAGTCTTTAAATGTGTCTCCGTTGCTGTAGTGAACTGAAAAGTTAATACTGTATAGATTATTGGTACAGAAATTGAAATTACCCGAAACAAACAGTCGTACTTGATTGTAATTTTGATGGGGATTCCATTTTCCAGTAGTAAACTTGGGACTGTTTTTCCCTTCTAAATGCACTGCAAGAGTAGACTTCGCTTCACCATCCATTAAATCCCAAAAGACGACATGAGTGTCGGTAACTGTGGTGAGTTTAGCAGGATCAGCCGGATGGAATTCTGTGGTGCGGATGTCGTTTCCGTGAGTACTAGTGTCTAATTTCGTGACTATTTCTAAATTATCGATGCTGTCCGGGTTTTCTAGCTCGGGGAGTTTCAGCAGCGCCGTCCGCATCACGCAGGAACTGTCGTTTATTACGGAGTTATAACAGGTAGCGATTATTGAAGGATCGTGAGAACTGGAGTTTATTTTCCATATTTCACCTTCTGAATGGTTGTATACCTGAAAAATGGGGCCTGTTTTGGATCAGTCTGCGGTATTTTGTATGCGGAAGTAACGCACTGTGGTTTTTAAAGTGGAATCGTCTTCGTTGAACTCGATCAGGTGTATCTGATTGTTTGTGAGTTTCAGCGACTGCGTTCCTATTAGGAATTTGATTTTTTCAGTCTCAGCTAGCAGTGCTGCTAGTGCCCTTGCCTGAATTCAAAAATATGTGAGTTAATTAATTATTATACCTTAGTAGATATGATAATACTTGAAAATTACCTGAAATTCCAAGCCGTATATCACTGAATTTTCACTCTCCATTTCTGTCCAATTTTATGGCTACTTGGGATGAGAAAATAATTATTCCAAAGACTGGATTAGAGTTAATGGTCGTTTTCTAAATTAGGGGCCACTGGCATTCCGGAAAGTGTGTGCAAATAGGTAGAGCAGGTATCTTGAAATTTGGGAGAAATAGGCAAAATTAGTTGACATTAAAAAAGGGGGGCAGGTTCTAGATCAAGGTACATAGACATAATTATATTCATCGCGTTTACATGCTCCCCTGTTCGCTCCCTGGTCCGGTTAGAATCTAAAGGGCATTTACCCATAAAATGAAAATGAACTACAAAATAAATAATGTAACAAGTAGGTATAACAACATTGAAATTACAGTGAAATGTGAGTGGCTAGGCTATTTAGTAAATTTACCATAGGAACCTCGTCGATACATTCAATGCAATAAATACTAAATACAAATTGAAATTACAAAAGTAATATTTTTACTTAAAACCAAAAAACGATAATTCTCAATTTCTCAAATTTAATTTTTAATTTTTTTTTAATTTCAAGTTCTGCGCAATCCTGGGTCACAGTTACAAGTAACTTTGACAGTTTTGACACTGAACGCAAACGCCACTGTGGTCAGACAGAGGTCAGATCAGAGGGGATCGCAATCTGGGGTGCATTCACAATAACATTGCGTGTGGGGTGGGGTGGGTGGTGGGTGGGTGACTGACTGAATCCTGAATCGCTGGTGATCAACAACAAAACAACCAACCTCGTTCCCAAGCAAACTTCTCAATCTTAGAACATTCTCCATTATGGTATGTTGTATTATACTATACTATACTATGTTGATCGTATTCTTGAACACGCGCAGCGCAAATTCGGTCCTTTATTTATGTGCTTCTTACATGAGTTCGATACTAGAACACGTTGTTGTTTGAACGGACGCCGGTGAGACCACCAATAATTTGAATGCTGCAGGTTTTGTAAGCCTACATCACTAAAATTAATCGAAAATGTTGTGAAACATCTTAATTGGACAGACCTTGCAATTAAACTGCTACAATTGCTAGCTTCTTCCGTTCAAATCGAAGGAGTTTTTTCAAATTGGTCGTAGGGTACCTGTATTACCGACACAAACGCTTACTCCCAAGTAGCGCATTTTCACTCGTTGACGTTTACTTAACACGGTTATGTTTGAACAGCTGGATGTCATATTTTTGGAACATTTGGTCACAGGTCACAGGCGTAGGTGTCAAGTAAAAAAAGCGAAGTTGAAAAATAAAACTAATAACACGAATATAAATTAAGGAATCCTCTTTCAGTGGGCTTATAAGATTTACGAAGCTGTATGCTGTGGACTTTAGTATTATTGGGTATGGTATAAGATATAATTAAGTAAGCGTCAGTGTCGGTAATCCAGGTTCCTTAATTTTGGTCATACGTTCACTCTCAAACTATCGGTTAAGATTTGACCATGGCCACAATACTGTTTACTACCTGCATGTGCATGTGTATTAATCTTTAAAAAAGAACTGCCGTTTTCCTTACTCAACCTTATTTAAATCAATTTCAGTCCAGATAATTACAATAAAATTCAAATTAAATAACCTAAAATAATGTAGGATTAGCAATAATGATAATACTCATTCAATCAATAAAAAATGAGGCATACATTATTTAGTAGTAATAATTAGATACATAAACTATTAAAGGCATATTATGCATAAATTTGATTTGGCATTGCTTAATGCTTACATTCTTTACCTTGAAAAAAGTTCATGTAAAGTAAATTCTTTACCGTAAATAGTAGATGTAAACAAACGACACATCACCCATAACTGTCACATGTCACATCACTGATTACGACATGAGACAAAGACACTAAAGACAGTCGCACGACACTTTAATTTAGACACAATGAAGATGATTGATGAACTAATAAACGACAACAATTAAAAATATTTTCAACATTATCTATCCTGCTTGCTTCTTATTTAGATCGCCGAGTGGATAAGAAGCAAGAAAGGAACAGTGTTGAGTCATTTAAGGGATTAAGAACGGTAATTAGATAAAAATAAATTTTGTCACAATTTCTGACGTCTGCTATACCCTGCAAATAATCCCGAGTTTTCTATAAAGCTAGTTCGCCCATCAGTACTACTTGGAAGTTGTTGGTTGTTCCTTGCCTGCAGTTCAGCAATCAGCAATGGGGGACAACAATGAGGGCGAAGCTCAGCCCCTTCTCACTAACGAGATTGTGCTATATAATGGTGAGACGCAAGGGGGACGTGCTAACGAGGTTACTTTATATGAAGGAGAGGCTCAAGGTAGGTATCTAAATAACCTGAATATCCATTGTTGTCGGGAATTATGAAAAGTGGGTGGTCATTGATTCTCCTTTGGTCTTTTAGGACAACAGGCGACCGTCTCACCCATCGGCCCTGATGAATTGCCACCGCCCTATTACCAAGCCTCCGAAGGCGGCGGAGTTCCAATGGTTACTTGCAGAGTGTGCCAACATATGATCGATATATCTGGAAAGAGGGATCAACATGTGGTGAAGTGTTTTCAGTGTAATGAAGCTACTGTAAGTTTTCTTAAAGTTTATATCCGGACGTGCCTGTTTCATAAAATTATTGCAGCCAATAAGGAACGCTCCTCCGGGTAAGAAGTATGTGCGATGTCCCTGCAACTGCCTGTTGATTTGCAAGAGCTCATCGCAGCGCATCGCATGTCCACGTCCGAACTGCAAGCGTATCATTAACTTGGCGCCAAGTCCCGTGACACCACCTGTTCCCAGTATGCCTGGCATGTGTAGGGTGACATGTGGACACTGTCACGACATATTTTTGGTAAGTTCAAATATTCATATTTGCTTAATATAGTTGAAAATTTGTGTTACTGGGGTCCTCTAACAAAGTAGCCATGTGTTATGTCTTGGGTACTAGTATTATTTTATTGTAGGTGTAACTATTTTGTTCAGAAATTAAAGTTTGTGCTTAAATTATCAACTTTCACAGTAAGCATATCGGTAATTAGAGGCTAATGTTTACATTCGGATAACAAGACTGGTAAATTACTGCATTATGTAATTTACAATAATTTACCTTGGAATCTAGGTACTTTGGTACAATTTGACTGTATTAATCATGCTGTTGCTTACATTCAGTCATTCAGCATTTGTCTGTTTCTTTATAAAGCAAATTATTGTTTGTTTTAAATCTCGTTTTGAGCCTTATGCCGGACAGACCTGAGTGTGTGCAGGTATATCCTGAACAATTTTAGGTCAAGGCGCAAGACTCTTTTGCCAGTCTTTTCTTTGAAGTCAAGATGACATACTTTTAAAATACTAGAAAGTGCAATGATAATCATGTACCTATTATTGAGAATTTCAAAGGAGAGAGAGAAAGATCTAACAATGACCAATAACCTGACCTATCAAAGTCTCCTGAGCTGAGTGACTGATCATCTCCCTGTGACAACAATAAACTTTTACTTTTTATAATCACTAGTAACTCTATGAAAGATGAAAATGTTTAATGCGCACATGGCTTTAGTGACCAAGTTGGCTCCATGCCGAAGGAGGTAATGGAACAGCGATTATTTTAACCTGGCGGTTTAATTGCCTCAATAATGATTTGAAGGTTAGTTTGAACTTGTCCATGTTTGAACTAAAAGCAAGAGAAAAATACTGTTCATTTTATTTATAGTAGAATAGAACCATTTTAAGAATATGGAAAGCCATAAAAGTAGAAAGAAACAGAAAAATGCATATATAGCATGCTTCAGGCTGACCAGTGGCTCCGAAACATTTTCAGATAGTAGGTACTTACTTTAATGATCCTTTAATGGATTTTAAAAATGGAAACAGTTTTAGAACCTCACCTGGATTTTAGTCTACACATTGTTGTGAGCTACCTGCTTGGGTCTAAGTACCGGTTTTTACCCCCAATAAATCGTTGGAAAAATTGAACTCTGAATTAGATTTTTAAAATCTCTCCTCTCAAGCCATGGGTATGACATTACTCAGTGAGTAAGAAAGTAACAGATATATTTTATGGCTTTCTCTATTTTTAAAATAGTTCTACTAGAAATAGATTTTACCCAAGAATCAATATAGATGCTGTAAATCTGTGTAACCTCAAAACGAGAAGGCAAACCATTTCCAGTGCTAGATGTCAGCAGTCTTATACATGGGCTACTATAATTTACCTGATGGGTGAAATTTTGAGAGGTTATGTTCAATTGTTGTAAAAAAATTAGGGGTTTCCCTCAACATGTGTACTTAGATACTTTGACCAGATTTAAACAGTAGGGATGACCTGCAAATGCAGTTGAAGTTCTAAAACGTTTGAAAAAATCAAAATATATTAATATACATATTTGGATTTAAAAAGTATCAAGATTTGGACATATTTTTTTTAGGAGGGAACATAGGTCTTAACTGTGTAAGACACAGTCGCTCCACTCTGGTAAATTTGGCTTCGAGAACTAGCTCATGTAGCCATAGAATGGTTTTAATCATATAAATAGTTATATAAACGTACACAACAAACAAGTGTGAATACACACAAAGAGTGGGATTTGAACCCACGCAGTGACAGTCAATAGATTAGTAGTCTACACTTCTAACCCGCTGAGTGACCGCTCGCTCTGACATTATAATTATAATTAATATATTTTACTTTGATATTAATTATTATTTCAAATTAAAATTAATATGAAGTGAATAATATTATGATGATAGGTTTTTTTAATTAAAATACTTATCAGTCGGTTAACCGTGTCGGTAGCGGTAAATAGTAAATATATCTGCTAAAGAATAAACAATAATTAGGGGTAGGTATCAAATTCCTGTTTGTTTATACCTATTTCATTAAACTGACTGGACTACACACTTCACGCTAGAAAGCAATAAATGAGATTGCCTCAGGTCTTGTATTTTTTATAAGCGCACATATTGTGTGTAGGTACTTA
The DNA here is from genome assembly GCA_910589415.1 of Malachius bipustulatus. Lineage (NCBI taxonomy): Eukaryota > Metazoa > Arthropoda > Insecta > Coleoptera > Melyridae > Malachius > Malachius bipustulatus. The sequence goes on from OU342630.1 coordinate 33,302,584, forward strand.
TGTGTGTTGCAGGTACTTACAATTTATAATAAATACAACACATTGAACCGTACCATTCTATTCCTAGAAAATGCAATAACAACATTGAAAGAAAATGGCAATACTGGAAATGGGAATGAGAAGATCAGACAGCTGGCTCCAATAAAAACAAAAAGTAGGTCCCTACTACGTAAAAGAAATAACACGCAGATTTTGTTCATAGAAAAGGACAACCACTGACTCCCTGTTCTCTTTACTCTTCAAATGCAGGGAATGAATATCACTCAAGTTCTCAAATTTTCAAGTTGTGACTGTTTCTGACTCCCAAAGTTTCAAGTGAAACTGAAGACATGGACGATCCCGTTTCGTCCTTTTTAGTAGTAGTTCCAAGATTTAATATGTAAGATTTAGTAGTATGCGTAGTGTGTTCCTGGCTGATGAGTCCGAATAAGGACGAAACCGTCCATGTCTTCAGTTTTACCTCACATACTGTGTGAAAGTTTTTAAATTCGTTCTGTAAAAGGAACCTATAGTGGCAATTGAATTGGAACCTAAATCCCAAAAATTACTCAAATATTGCATGAATAATAACTTCATTATCATGAAGCTGATTAAGAAATGATTAAGAATAAAAGTTATGCAGTGTCTGATTAAAAAGTATCGGTTCTAGAATTCTTCTTTGAGAAAGAGCAACCCTTCTTCTGGGGGACCACGTTCGAAAATTATGTGAATTCACATAACCGTTTGAAAGAAATCATGTTTTATCTGAATAAAATGTTATGTGTTATGTGTCTCTTGATTGTTTGTACTGTTATTGAACTAGTTACAAAACCTCAAGCGTTCATTTAAATCTTGAGGCTGGAGCTCTTGGACCGTGGTGAGGTGACCTTGTAGGAATATAAATATGAATATATTTTTTCAAGACTTTGTGACAGGCACTGTATGAGACTCCTAAAGAGTAGAAAAGCAGTTATATGAACGTGAATAAAATCTAATGGGGGTCAAGAATTAACCTGACTGTGTAACCCTTCCTTCGCTCGATCACACAAAAAAAAATTTTGATTAATCAGGCCAAAAAGAAAACTAAAAAAAAATAAGCGAAAGGAAGGTGTCTCTCCCTCTGATCCCATCCAGGTACCTTCAAATTTGTTTGTACACAAAACAGGACAGAGGGGTAAAATATTAAAAAAAAAAAATGATGATGATGAAACTACAAATTCGTCCACATGATCGTCTAAATAAATAAAAAAAAATTATTAGATTCAAAATTTAAATAACTGACCTGCCCTACGTTGTGTCTTTTTATTATTCAGGCCATACAGATACTAAAAATAAAACTCACATAAAAAAATTTAACAATTTATTGGACTTCTCCAATTAAAAACATAAAACTTCCCAGCTAACGGTATATTGTATTGTGAGACAAAAGAAAATTTATCTTGGATTTCTCCCTTATCATCTACATACTAGCAACATTTCTTAAAAATAGAACAATAGTAAATTAAAAAAATTGTTGATCTCGTTGATCACAAATTACCTTCATTAGGTACTTGACAAAAAAATTCACATTCTTAACACTAACTAAATTTGGCCAATTAATTCTCCCTGATAATTAATTTAGATTAAGATTAAATACTAAATTGAACATTTCTACTCACTAGCTAAAACTAACAACATTGGGGAAGTATTTCCCAATTATTAAAATAATAAAAATTCCCATCTTGATAAAATCAATAACGCAATCTGATGAAGTTACTTCCTCTCTTTTTAGAGAGAAAATTCAATGTAAAATAAATGAAACAAAAGAATTTACAAGGTACCTTGGAGTTCCAAACATTTCTTGATGAAACGTGACTGCAACAGAAAGATCCAAAAGAAATGAGATAGACTGTGATGCCTACTCCCTCTCCAGTTGGCTAGGTCCTGCTTTGTCTGTAGAACGCCATTACTTCCCAAAAGAATTATGCTCTTCTACCCAGTGCTTGAAAATGGGATATTTCTCAACGGAGACCACCATCAGCACATTTTGGAAATAAAATAAACGACTAAACGATAGATCTTATTATAGATCCACCCCGAAGGAGGGACCCTGCAACGAGAACAAATTATAAACACCTAAAATTCTACTAATCGCCATCTTTAATTTTCTTTACCAAAAGAACTCCTTCGTCCTTTCAGGTTACTTGAATCTACATCTCCACACTCACATAGATGAAATTGATTTCTCCTGATTTAGGAAATAACAAGAACATTAGTTTTTACTAAAATAGAACCAAACAAACTCCATACCTGAATTTTTCAGCAAGAACAATACAACACTATAAACAACAAATTGCTCCACTCACATCTTCACATCATGATGGTTTTCGACAGAGAGAGCGATCGCCCGACGATCTTCCCTGTTCTCGGCCCCTTTGTTAATCGATAACCCCGCGCAAGACCAGCCGTCTACTACCTCGGTCGGTCACTTCACCGAGTGGCAGTTGACAAGACTCTGACTGACAGACTCATAACTCGATCCCGTTACTATACCTCAAACTATAGAACTTGCGGAGGGCACCAAACCAAAGAAACGCCATCTTGGAAGTCCTTCATGCGTAAATCCATTCGGGATAACTACGGAAAAGCGCACGCTACAACTGGCCAGATAATCTGCGAATTGGTTTCTGTGGACTTGGTTGGATACTATTTTCAATTTTGTGTGTCAAATTCTGATTTATCAATGTAGGGCGACCTGTAGATTTGCCTTTCAAAGTGCTACCAGTTTGTAAAGGCCTATTTACAATTACATATTCTGTCGCAGTGTAGACTAAATAAATTGAAAGCAATATTTACTTCCAGGAACATTTCGGTAAACTGCTCAAAATTACCTGGTTATGAGTATAGGTAACCAATTTCCGTCGGCATTCAAAATACCCATTTGAAAATATGTAACAACTAGAAAAGTGTTTTGCTCGGCAGTGAAGTTCATTATTTTTCATGTGTATCGAAAAATGTTGTTGATTCTCTGGAAATTCTAGTTTGACAGATGAATTTATTTAATTTCGATCACCTTGGTTACCATATCTTATTCAAGCTACTGACTTTCTGATAAGCTTACAAATTTGAAAGTTCAAAATTAACTGTGTCAAACATTAATTTAGTAATCGATGATAAATAAAACATACACTTGTTTCGCTACTTTTAAAGTAGCATCTTCAGACATATGTAAATGAATAGAATTATAAAATAATTGAGTGGTTATGTGGTCATTCCAAAAGAACATTAGAATGAACAGAGGCTTTCGCATGCACCTACTCTACTATCTTGAACATGTCAACTCGTGACATGTGACACTCAGAAACGTGACTGTTCGGGAACATCCTTCTAGAATGTCACTGACGTCATCTGTCCGGATATACCTGTCGTCACAAGATTGAGTAGTTTAGCTTCAGAAGCTGTTAGGAGAAGATCAGTTGCAGAGTTAAAAACTTAGAAGTGAAGAGTGGAGTATAGTGTTGAATGTTACGGAAGTAAGATTAGAAGGAAAGTAAAAGAATAAGATTAGTTTGGAATGTGAATGTGAAGTGAAACAGTTCAGTTGTCAGCTAGACATGGACATGGACGGTTAATTAATAATTGGAGGTTATTGTAATATAAAAACTGAATTATGAAGACAGAAAATTGATATTATAATTTATATTGTAATTTGTTATGAATAAAGTAAGTTTCGTAACAATATTATTCACACCCATATTACAAGAAGATAAATTTATTATAAATAAAAGTGGACTGCCCGTGTACGGGTTGCAAAAATACACAGCATACTAATCAATAATCTTAACAGATACAAGTACTGATTATTGCTAATTATTGCTTAAATGTTTATGTAATATTGTCTTATGATTGATTATTATGCTGAGCATAAAAGCTCTGGTCACAGGCACGCAGCATTACTTTGAGTAAAGTATTTCTCACATAATATGTAATAAAATATTATCATATGTTGCATGTTGCATGTTCCATGTGGGGCTCAATGTCTTTTGTTTTATGAAATTGGCTAGCTTTAATGGTAGGTATAGTCTTTTGCAAAGTCAGCTGAAACAGCAAAAAATTTTAAAGCGGCTGATAATGTGTCATTCTTTTATGAAAGATAGTGAAGCAAATTTAAAAATGTCTTATAATGAATTTTACGAGTATATAAATAATAAAATTATAATGGTAGATGAAAAATTTCAATTCGTAGTCAATATGATAATTTATATTTTATTAAACACAAACTTATTTTTCAAAATTTATATTATTTCCTAATAAAACAGTACAAAGGTACCTAACTTGGCAATCTGCAGGGTGATCAGTAACTCGTGCATTCTGAGCGTGCTGTGATTAACTGCACTTTTTAAGAGTAGTAATTTCTCTTTCCGCAGCGCTATAAGTTCTTGTTTCCAAAGATATGACCATTTTTGTAAAAATAAAAGTGGCAACACTTTATCGAACATGTAAGTTCGAGTTAGATATCATCCTCGTTTTTCTCATTTCCATGGCAATGAAGGCATTTCAATATTTTATATGCGAAGATGCGTTTTGGAGGGTGCCAAACTTCAACTTTCTTGTCTTCAGATTCAACTTTCTTGTCTTTCAACTTCAGATTTAAGTAGGTATGTTGTAAATTTTTAACATTTTAAATTTCTCTGTAATAGAGGTTTTATGAAAAAAAAAAATATGGTGTTTGGTAACTGGATAGCCATAATAGAACATCTTGTACAAGGTCTCTTCCGAGACCTTGGCCTGCCGGCGGGCCTTTATTTTCCCCTTTATTACCATATAATTTGAAGTTGGACGTCATTTTCTCCGAAATTATGCACGAAAACGAAAAAATCTTTTCGGTTCGAGGTTTGCAATTACTCTAGGTTGCCAGTGTGCGAATTTCAGCCCTTTTTATTTTTTTTGTTTTTATTTGTGAATCGAAGGGAGCCTTTGTTTTTTTTCGGACAGAAATTGTTTGGCCGTTTTCTTCGAAACGTTGCACGCTTTGGGGGGACAATTTTTTTCGGTCGACAGAGTTTGTCGATTGGAAGCGTGACGTGAAATTGCGATCGCGAAATTTTTCAAAATGGCCGCTACAGACGCTTTTGAAAATTGGCAAAAAAAAAATTTAAATCGACTTTGACGGCTCAAGGCTGACGGACGGTTGCGTCGATTGCGACGATACTTTGCAGTTTGAAAGAACGATTCCTTAGCAACATGCCGATACCTTTGCGATTGTCCCCCGATGGACGAGACCAAAGTTACGGTAAAAAATGTGCGAGCGGTACAATTTCCCGTTCAAAATCTCGACGATTTCCGAACAAAATCAATGAAAATCAGCGATAAATCGGATTTTTTTTCTCGGCAATTTCCGTACACCGGGATTCGGGGATAATTTTCGCGGGGTTGTAAAAGAGTTGCTCTATCGGAATTTTCAATTTTTGTCGCTTAAATTTCCAAAATAGCGGCGCTGTGATTTTTAGAAAATGGCCGATTTTTGCTCGCGATTTTTCGATTTTGACGTTTAAAAAGTCCTAGTTTAGATTTTTTTTCGAGTTATACCTTGAGATTGGGGATGGTTTTTTATAGTGTTGCCTCATTCACGCAGTCCGGACGGTTAATTCAAGACCCCCATATCTCTCTGTGCGCAAGACATGCCAACGACACAGAGTTGCTCCTAGTTCAGTCCTTTAGTCATGACACAACAACTAGATTGGGGGAGGTGGTCCGCGGCAGGGCTTTGAGCTACCAGTCTAGAATTTTACCTCCGACGAGCTCTATCACCACTGCTAACCTTAATCAATGTCGCTCATTGTAAGGTCTTCCCCTATCCGCCATCTGGCTTGTGCCCGATGGGTATCTCAACCGCACGGGAATTATGTGTATTAGACCTGACCTTAAGAAGGGCAAAATCGAATTTTAATGGTCTTACCCCCTAAATTGATTCAAAATAATTTTACTTTTTCCCATAAGAAAATAATTGATTTTTCATGATTTTTAATCTTTTTTTTTACCGTTGCCCGTTATTCTCAGAAAATGTTGACAGTAATGTTACGTTTTTGTCGGATTTTTTGGAATTCGATAAAGCGTTTTCGGGCTAATGTGAAATAATTTATTTTGGATAATTTCATCCAACTCTTGTTAACTTATGATCGAAAATCTTGATCCATTTTTTCTCATTACTATAATGATTTACAAAACATTCAAATAAATATATTCAGGACAAACAATCAGAATGTGTACGCAATACGGGGTTCTTGAAATTGGTTTTTATGGGGGTGCGACATGCTCGAACAGCAAGTGAAGCAGGAAAAACAGAAAAATTTTAAATCATGGCATAATCGATTTGGCCGTAGAATTTTTTTACGTGATTAATTATTTTATACACAATTCCGTATGTTTTAAGACTACACTGATTGAATTCTTTCGATATTTAACTATCCAAATCACATTTTTCGTTTATTTTTCGCGTTTTTCGCAATATACAAAGAATAAAGATGTGATTGATCGAGAATCTAGCCCAAACGCTTGTATCGAATTCCAAAAAACCCGGCAAAAAGGTAAGTCAACATTTTCTAATAATTTACGTTTTTTTAGCTAATAATTAGGGCAAATTAATATAACTTCATCACCACCCGGTCAGTGTACAAATCTATTTATTGAATCCATTTTTTTAACTATCAAAAAAATAAAATAGTACGACCCATAACCTGAGGTGAGCGGTTCTCAAATAATTCTATGATCATAAGAACTGCGGTGACGAGGAGTCTAATGGGTGCTTGTACTATTTCTTTTGGTTCTGCTGTTTTGATCCCAAATATTAGAAGTCCCAATTTCTCCCAGGGCTGAGAAACCACCACCACACAATTTAAGTGGTGGTGGTTTCCTCCCTCTCTCCACATCTCCTGCGGTCGGGATTGTTTTTTAACCCCTATTATTGTGAGGTGGGTTGAAAAATTACATTGATTAATAAAATGTTTTTTATAAAACTGTGACAGTTTGTTGTTTTACACAGAATTTTACCTGATTGGTTATTTGAAGTACGAAGTTATGAGGCCTTGCTCATGAATACCCCTTTTATTCATGATGTTATTGTTCTTCTTCTTCCTCAGCCATTTTCTGCTGTGCACTCCTGGACGTAGGCCTCTTTCATGTTTCTCCATGCTGTCCTGTCTTGTGCCAACTGAAACCACCTATTTCCCGCATGTTGCTTAATATCATCCAGCCATCTTCTTTGCGGTCTTCCCACGCTACGCTTGGTTTGTCTTGGTTGCCAATGTGTCAGTTTAGACGTCCATCTCGATTGGTCGTGTCTAGCTACATGTCCCACCCATTGCCATTTCAACTCAGCAATGCGTGTTATTATATCTACGACTTTGGTTTTTTGTCGGATTTCTTCATTCCTTATTCTGCCCCTAAGACTTATGTTAAGCATCGTACGTTCCATCGCTCTTTGCATTACTCTCAGCTGATTAGCTGTCTTTTTTGTCAGTGTCATTGTTTCCAGGCCATATGTCGCTACTGGCAATATGCAAGCGAACAAATACTTTTCTCTTGAGATTTATAGGTATGTCATTGTTTTTAAATACATACCAGTTATAGTTCCATCCACCTAGAATATGACACCAACATCAGCAGTATTCTTATATTTCCTGTTGTGTAGTTCTAGTAAATAAGTCAAGGAACTTGGTCAGAGACCTGTGTGTAATGCAATTGTGCAATTTAGCATTTTAAGCATCTTAGAAATAATATTATAATAATTCAGTCTAGAATTGTAACTCGTAACGAATAGATGTAACTTTTTGAATAAATTCCTTTTTAAAAACCTATCAACGGCATATCAAAATATAAGTGGCGCAGTCAGTAGGATAGCCAATCGATTTAGGGAATATAAATTCGGTTCGTTTTAACGATTTATTGGCTATCAAAAGTTCCGGGATTTTCAAACTCGCGAAAGTTCGAAGTTCCCATGTCCAGTTCCAGTTAGGTGAACTAAGTAGCCTAGCGAGAAGCCTTCGAGTGTACATCGGAGCAGTGTGGCCCAGGACCAACCCAGATTTCGAGAGGACATCGAATCAACATCCTGTTGAGTACACACATGGAACGGATAGTGATATTGCTGTAAGTACCCTTATTTATGTCTTTTAGGGGTCCGAAAGATAGGTTTTCCTCAGAAAGTTCAACTGACAGTTCAAGTTCTGATTCTGACTCATCTCACCCATCATCTCCTTTAATTAAAGAAATTCCTGTGGACGAATCAATTTTTGATATTTCTAGATTATCTCTTATTGACATTAAAGTAACAAAAAATACCATAAAAATGACTGAACCTCAAGTACCTCAAGTACCTCGAGTACCTCAAGTACCTCCAGTAATTCAAGTCCCAGTTTTAAAGCAAGAATACTTAAGTATGATCCCAGAATTTCACGGAGAACAACAATTACTTCCAAGGTTTCTAGAGATTTGTGAAAAATTAGTTATCAAATTTTATAATTTAGCAGATGCCAATGATTTTCAAAATGAATATTTGATGTCAAGCATACTTGCTAAAATCAAAGGAGAAGCTGCAATTAATATTTCTTCTTGTACCATTAAATGTTGGGCTGATCTTAAAACAGCATTACTTAACGCTTACTCAGATAAACGTGATGCGTATACTTTAAACATAGAAATGATAGAACTCAAGCAAGGAAATGAATCCGCGTTTGACTTCTTCAACCGAGTTCAACATATTCTAAACATGCAAATATCACATTTAGCTGCACATTATGAAATAAATACGCAAACAGTGTTATCAGGTTATTTCAGAGCACTTGCTTGTAGAGTGTTACTTCGCGGTTTAAAGGAACCAATTGGATCTTTAATGAGAACAAAGAATCCACCTGATTTAAATTCTGCTTTAAATATGCTGACTAACGATTTCCAAATCGAAGCTAGTCAAGAAAAATCACAAAAAAATAAAGTAAATCAGAATCACAATAATTATCAACAAAAAAATAATTTCTCAGCAAAATCTAAATCATTCCGACCGCTACAGTTAACAAACTTTGCACATAATTCTCAAGTACCAGAAAGACAAAATTTCTCTAATAACCCGCAGCCTCATCACAGTGGTAATGTTAATTTTAGAAATAAAAATGTTTTTGCACCTGGTCAAAATAATTCGCAGCAATTTAATAAACCTACTCCTATGAGCATATCGACAAGAAATACTTTCAGACAGCCTCAAATTAATAGATTTGGTCAAAATAACTTTAGAAATAATTCTTTTAATAATAGGCAAAATTATACTATTGAAGAATTACATAACATAGGTGACGATCCATCGGAACCAGTTATTGAACCAATAATCGATGAATGTGATGAATCAAAGTTTTTTCAGTTAGAAGCCTCGGAACAGAAATAAAAATACCAAAATTTCAATTATTAAATCTAACAAATAATGATAGTAAACTACCCTATATAATTTTTCCTGAGAATAATTTAAAAGTTCTCATAGATACAGGTAGCACTAAATCTTTTGTTAAACCGGAAATAGCCCGGAAATATTTTAATAAGTCAGTCGTAAAAGACCCTTTCCAGATCTCCACGGCACATGGAACATCTGTTGAACAGTTTAGTACAATGATACCCTGTTCAAAAATTTTTAATTTAAAAAATAAAAATAATTTTCTGAAATTTCATTTATTTGATTTTCATAAATATTTTGACTGTTTATTGGGAATAGACACATTGAAACTACTTAATGCAAGTATAGACTTAAGTAGAAATCTTCTAGTTACCCCTAACAGTGAAATTAAAATATTGTTTCATAACATCTCGCCTAACACGAATTGTACAGTAGTGGAGCCGAGATCGGAACAAATTATTACATTAAATGTAAAAAATGTTGATAATGGAGATATAATTATTCCATATACTAGGATTTCAGATCTTGAAATTCCTGAATGTTTGACAAAAGTTGTCAATAATGTAGCTATATGCTCGATTTTGAATCGATCAGATTCGAAAAAATTTATCGATACTTCAAAACCTATTTTGGCTGATAAGTTCGACGAATACGAACAAAACTGTCCAAATTTCAACAATTTTAATGTTGAAAAATTTAAATTTGACATTTCTAAAGTTCGCACCGAACATATGAATTCGGAAGAACGAAAATCAATTATAGATCTTGTAAAAGAATATTCAGATATTTTTCATATTGATGGTAATCAATTATCTTTTACAAATAAAGTCAAGCACAGCATTAAAACTTCCGATGAATTACCAATCTACACTAAGTCCTATAGATACCCTGAGGTTCATAGAAAAGAAGTGCAAACCCAAATTCAAACAATGTTAGATCAAAAAATTATTAGGCCAAGTCACAGTCCTTGGAGCGCACCAATTTGGATAGTTCCAAAGAAACTTGACTCATCTGGTAAGAGAAAGTGGCGTATCGTAGTCGACTACCGAAAGTTGAACGAGAAAACTATCGGAGATCGATACCCCCTTCCTAATATTAACGATTTACTCGATAAATTAGGACGATGCCAATATTTTACAACTCTCGATCTGGCTTCAGGCTTTCACCAGATTGAAATGAATGAAGAAGATATTCAAAAAACCGCTTTCAATGCAGAAAACGGGCATTATGAATTCTTACGAATGCCATTTGGTCTGAAAAATGCTCCTGCGACTTTTCAGAGAGTAATGGACAATATTCTTAGGGGCATTCAAAACGAAAGGTGTCTTGTTTATTTAGATGACATAATTATTTTCAGCACTAGCCTCCAGGAACATATTAGTAGATTGCGAGAAGTTTTCGAAAGATTAAGACAGGCTAATTTTAAAATTCAAATTGATAAATCTGAATTTCTCAGAAAAGAAGTAGCTTATCTTGGACATGTTGTAACCAGAGAAGGAGTCAAACCAAATCCAGATAAGATTAAAGCAATTAAAAATTATCCGATACCCAAAAATTCCAAGCAATTAAAAGGCTTTTTAGGATTATTAGGATATTACAGAAAATTTATTATGGACTTTGCAAAAATAACGAAACCATTGACCAAATGCTTAAAGAAAGATTCCATAATTAATCCGAAAGATCCCGAATACGTTAAATGTTTTGAACTTTGTAAAAATCTTTTAATAAATGAACCAATTCTTCAATATCCCAATTTTGAAGAACCTTTCATACTCACTACTGACGCATCAAACTATGCGATTGGCAGTATTTTATCGCAAGGTAAAATAGGATCAGATCTACCCATTGCATATGCAAGTAGAACACTAAATACTTCAGAAATAAATTATTCGACAATACACAAAGAACTTTTGGCGATTGTCTGGTCAGTCAAGTATTTTAGGCCTTATCTATTTGGCAGAAAATTCAAAATTGTAACTGATCATCAACCGTTGCAATATTTGTTTTCAACTAAAGACCCAGATTCCAAATTAGTTAGGTGGCGTCTAAAACTCGAAGAGTTTGACTACGAAATTGTGTACAAGAAAGGCATTTTAAATAAAAATGCAGACGCTTTATCTAGGATTGAACTTCACATTAATGAATCACATAATTTAAAGAAAGATAAATCAATTAAACCCGTAGGTGATGAAATTGAGGATATAATTCAAGATCTTAAAAATAAAAATCATACTGATCGCAGTGAAATTGAATCACTTTTCGCTGAACCAGGAAATTTAGATGACGAGGAAAATGCCCTCGAAGATGACGAAACTGTACATTCAAATTTAGAGAATCCAATCGCAGAGATTCCAATAGTTGATTGTCCTGTAAATTATGGGAAAAATCAAATTATAATATCCGAAGTCAATTATGGCCCTGCTAGACCTATAGTAGTTAAGCTGTATAAAACAAAACAACGAATATACATTCAATTTTCTAAAAATAATTACGAAGAAGAAATTATTAAATTCTTGAAAGAATTTGTGGTACCAAAGGTGAAATATTATGTTTATTTTGAAGACCCAATTTACGAAAAATTCAGTACCGTAATTCAAAAATATTTTAGGAATTCTCAAATTTCCATGATTAAATGTACTAAGAAATTAATTGACATTCTAGACGACGATGAAATTAAAAACCATATACTAATGTATCATGAAGGCAAAACAAATCACCGTGGTCTTGATGAAACAGAAAAGCGAATAAAAGCTCAATATTATTGGCCCAATCAAAGAAAATCGATACAAAATTATATAAATAATTGCGAAATTTGCCAAGTTACTAAGTACGATAGAAATCCACTGAAGTTGGAATATAATATTACTCCGACAGCTATCAAGCCCTTCCAAATTTTACACGTCGATAGCATAACCTTAGAAAATTGTAAATTTTTCACAATTATTGATTCTTTTTCAAAATACGCGCAAGCTTACAAATTAAATTCCTCACAAGGAATAGAAGTCGCAAATAATCTAGTAAAATTCTTTTCACACCATTGTATCCCAGAACAGGTGATCTCCGATAATGGGGTCGAATTCAAAAATTCGTTAGTGAAAGAATTGCTCGAAACTCACAAAATTAAAATTCACTTCATTAGTTCCCAACATCCCGAGTCAAACGGACTAATTGAAAGATTTCATTCAACTCTTATTGAACACATCAGACTCTTAAATAATCAAAATGAGTATAAAAATGAGCCAATAGAAACGAAAATCAATTATGCGATTTTAGCGTATAATAACAGCGTACATTCCGCGACAAATTTAAAACCATATGAGATTATAACCGGTCATCTGGATACAGAGTCCCCATTTGATATTGAAATCGATAAACAATTAGTAAATAATTACGTTATCGATCATAAAAATAAGGTGAAAATCTTATACGAACAATTAAATGAACACCTTCAGAGTAGGAAAGAACAAATTATTAATAAAACAAATGAGACTCGCGAAAAGCTTCCCGAAATTCCTGAGAAAATATTTGTTAAGAATAAGCAAAAACAAAGTAAAACTTTGAACAAATATAAAAAGGAAACGGTGGGAAAAATTAATCCAAAATTAAAAACAGCAAAGATTATACCCCAACATGGGAACACTTCCGAAAATATTCACATTTCTAATATTAAAAGACCGAGAAAGAAAGCTCATAGTAAAAGAAAAATTATTTCAGGTTCCTCACGATCGGACAAAGGACAGAAATAAATAATATTACCAGAAACTTAGGAGTTCTTCCAATCGACCTAGGACCTGCAAAACTTCAACGCACGCAGCATACGTTTGTTCACTTTTATCATCTTCAATCATTGTTCGATGAATTTAAAAGTCTTAACAATCAATATGATGATCTTAAATCATCTTATAATAATAATTTAATTTATAGTAATGAATTAGGAAATTATGATAGTACACTAAGATACACTCAAAAGTTAATTTTTGAAAAAATAGATAATCTTAGAATTAATACTAGAGATAAGAGAGGTTTAGTAGATTTCTTAGGAACAGTAGTAAAAGGGATTACTGGAAATTTAGATGCCAACGATGGCGAAAGAATTTATAAAATTTTAAGTCATTTAGAGAAAAATGAAAAGAATTTGCAAGAACAAATTAAAATGGAGTATAGCTTAAGCCATAACATTATCCAAAATTTTAACGATACGATTCACGATATTCAGCATAATGAACTTATCCTGAAATCTAGAATTATGCAACTCAGCCAAATGGTAAAGGAAGAAATAGATCATATCAATTTGCTCTTCGCAAAAGATATTTTTAATCAATTGGTAATTCTTTACAACACAATTCTCAATACCTTGCAAGAAATTGAAACTTCGGTTACGTTTTGCAAATTAAATACGTTGCATCCTAGCATAATCACTTCTAGAGAATTATTTTCAGAACTTCAAAAAAATCTCCTCACATTATAAAAATCAATTTCCATTCGAAATAAAATTCGATAATATTCTGGACTTCGAAAGCATAATTAAGCTTAATTGTAAACTAGATCATGATAGGATTACATATTTCTTATCAGTCCCCATTGACTTCGAAAAGAATTTCGAATTATATTATATTCTTCCTATCCCTACCAAACACGAATCAGAATTTGTTACTCTAATACCTAGCTCAAGGTATTTTCTAAAATCAATCAATAATGATATCGTGAAACCCCTAAGGGATGTATGTACACGTACTCAAGGCAAACTGTATCACTGTCCAAGTCATCTACAAAGTAGTCACAACACCGCCTGTGAAGAAGATATACTATTGCACGAAAACACAAGCCGATGCCAATTTAGCAAATTAGAAATTCTGGAAAATCACATAGAAATTGTCGCCGAAGTGAATCAATACCTAGCAGTACTTCCGAAAGAAGAAAAGCTGAAAATTCAATGTGAAAACCAGATAGAAACAAAAAGTTTGATTGGAATATATTTGATCGAAGGAAAATCATGCAAGATAATATTTCGTGGAGAAGAACTTTCATTTCAAGAGTCTACTCACGCAAAACCAGTAATTGTCAACTCATTGAAACTGACACCAAAGAAAATCCACCAACAAAAATTCAAAGTCGAATTGAAAAAATTAGACCTTCGAGAAATACCCATCAACCCAATGATTTCAATTGACGAAGAACCAATCATACCAGATCTTCGAATACCAAGTGCCTGGACCATCATCCTGTACATTGCCATAATTATAACAGCAGTGATCCTCTACATAAAGTTTAAGAAAACCCGGGCACCTGCCGAAAATCAAAACAAGGACATGCCGACAGTACAAGTGGCAACAACGCGACGGAAAATTCATCTTCCAGAAGAAGCTTCATTCTAACGATGGGGGAGTTATAGTTCCATCCACCTAGAATATGACACCAACATCAGCAGTATTCTTATATTTCCTGTTGTGTAGTTCTAGTAAATAAGTCAAGGAACTTGGTCAGAGACCTGTGTGTAATGCAATTGTGCAATTTAGCATTTTAAGCATCTTAGAAATAATATTATAATAATTCAGTCTAGAATTGTAACTCGTAACGAATAGATGTAACTTTTTGAATAAATTCCTTTTTAAAAACCTATCAACGGCATATCAAAATATAAGTTACCTCAACTTCCCGAATGCTATCCAAGTTTATCTTATTCTCCGTGTTATCTCCGCTGTTTGATTTTCTTTACCTTATTGTATGTCCTAAATAGACATACTCTTCTACGTTTTCTATCTCCGTGCCGTTTGTGTATATGCGTTCTGTGGTGTTACTGAGGATTCTGGTCTTTGAAAAATTCATTTTTAAGCCAACATTCTTCGAGGCATCATCAAGCTGTTCCAACATATCGTTCAGTTCCTGCATGTTGCTGTTCACCAGTACGATGTCATCAGCGAATCGGAGATGGTTCAAGTAGGACCCGTCAATGTTATGCCTTTAGTTTCCCAATGTAGGACTTTAAAGATGTTTTCTAATGCTAGGGTAAACAGTTTCGGCGATATGGTATCACCCTGACGCACTCCCCTATTTATTTTGATTTTATCCGTTCTTAATTCGTCGTTAATTTTGACATGGAAAGTGGCGTTTGCGTATATTTTTTTCAATAGGTTTGTGTAACGAGAATCTATTCTCGCATCGTCCATAGCTTGGGTGATCGCCCACGTCTCAACCGAGTCGAACGCCTTATGAAAGTCTATAAATGCCAGATGGAGAGGTATGTTATATTCAGTTGTTTTTTCGATTAACGTTCTTATGGACTGCAGGTGGTCGATGGTGCTGAACCCCTTGCGAAATCCCGCTTGCTCTACTGGTTGATATGAGTCGAATTTGTTGGTCAGTCTTTTGGTAATGATCTTAGTGAGTACTGAGTAGTTTGCACAGATGAGATAAAAGGTTTATTGGTCAGTAATTTTCTATATTGCCACTATCCCCCTTTTTTAGAATCAGAATGACTTCCGAATTTTGCCATTCTTCCGGAATCTCGCCTTCTTGAAGACATTTATTTAACAAGACTTGCAAGGACTTCTCAACGACTGTTCCTCCTATTTTCAACATTTCGCTTGTGATTTTATCTTCGCCTGGGCTCTTTCTGTTTTTCATTTCCTTCAGAGCAACCTGTATTTCCTGTTTGGATATCTCTGAGATGTCTTCGGAGCCCACGTTGCATATAGTAGTGTGAGGAGTGTTTGGATTAGGTTTGGTAGAGGTGTATAGACGGGTGTAATTTCCGGATGTATTCGGAAATTTTACTGCTATCTGAGATTACCTTACCCTGTTGGTCTTTAATTTTGGTGATCTTGTGTTTGCCTGGGGATAGTTTTGATCTCAACACTCGCATATTTGCGTTGTCCTCAATTGCATTTTTGATAACTTTGGTGTTATACGTTCTGATAGTCATAAAAAATATTCAGTGTTTGGTATTCTGGTGTATCTCTGGGGGCTCTCCTTCTTTTCTCCATAAGTTTTTGTGTATTAGGATGTATTTTGGGGTCTTTTTTGGTCTTTGATCCGGAACAAATCTTCTTGACTGCAGTACAGATGCCGGTGGTAATTTTATGGTTAAGTTCGTTTATATTCATCTCTCCCAAACTATTGGTTGATCCTAGCTTCTTTTCTAACTCTCTCCGATACTCTGTTGTTTTTTGTTTGAGTTCTTCCATAGTGGGAAATCTGCCTGTGTGTATGAGTTTATTTCTTTCCGGTTTAAGCTTAAATCTAAAGGATGCTCTTACCAGTCTATGATCGCTGTTTGTGTCGAATTGATTCAATACTGAGACGTTATTGTTAGATGTAAATTATTGAGTGAAATATATAAATTGTCTCTTCATATCTTTAATGTGAATGTGATATAACAGAGGCAGGCTTAATATTGATTAGCGTATACATTGAAGTTATAGAGCAATAATTTCTATTCTCAAATCACTACCGATGAAAGAAAATATTCTGAATATGCAAACTGGTAACTTTCCCATAATAAGTAGGTAGGTAGGTGTTTTGTCAGAGCTTTAACTCAACTTTAATTTAGCTTTAATTTCTGAATAGATTGTAACTAGTTGTAAACAGATGGACTGTTATATTATATAATATCTTATTATAGAATTGTGTCTTAACAAAATAAACATAACATAATAAATATGTGTAAAAAGTGTAATATTTTAATTTGAACAATTATTTGGGAACCTAAGTATTGTTAGTAAAGGTAGGTAAAACTATTCGTATATTTTTTTAAATTTATACAATATTTTAATACTAACGAAGTAGTTAATTTTTGTTAAGGGTTTGATTTTTCAACTAACGGGACAATATTGATGTATGTACCTAATTATATTTCATGTTTCAGTATGAAGAACTTCGAAGTTTTATCCGTTGTCCCCATTGTTTCACTCTTACGGCAACCAAACGAAAACAGTTGCTTCACCGTCAAAAATTTTATGTGTACATGTTATTTTTGTGCATCGTTATGACATTAACCCTTCTTTTGGTTGCTTTTCTTGTAGACACCGGAATCGAAGAGTTTTACTTTTATATCTTGTCCGGAATATTCTTCATCCTGTCAATTGGATCCTGGATTCAAGCGTATCGATATAGGCGCTTTGAAATAAGTTGTGTACAGATTTTAATGTATGATCTATGAAAATTTTTTAGTTTATTATTATTGGCGATACTCAATATTATTTTTTGTGAATGTATGATGACTGGTAGATAAAGGAAAGCTATTTTTTATGTCCAATGCAATATCGCCTTTCCTTGAAGAATGTTCTAATAATATTTAAAATAGATGTGCTGCTAAAAAAGATTATAGGTAGAGGCAGTAGCGTAACTTCGAATTTGGGCACGGGGGCAAGAATTGCTGAAGAGACACTTTTGATGAAGGATACCTAGATGTAAGTTAAACAGTGATCAGAATACTCTGACTGGGGTAACAAAATTAATGCAAGTATAATGTAAAGAGCGATTCGTTTTAGAGTCTAAGCGGAGTCTAATAATAGGTGGATCCAGGTTCTCCATCCGGATAATTTTCGGGAAAAATACTCGTAAAGTCATATTTAAACACATTATTTCTGAAGCAGGTAAACCCAGAAGACAGAAACTTTAAAAGAGCAATAGAACTTGGATATTTTCTATCAATATTTTTGTTATAAGTATTGAGAGTTTACAAACAAGATCAGGATCATCGATCAGAATAATAGTAGAGACATTTGTTTCGCAAATAATTTATTTATAGAATGTTATTTTAAAACAGTTACAAAACTTGATAACAGTAATACATGACAAGGGCTCTAGGGCCCCCAGAAGTACCGGGCCGGGTAGGAATTATTGCCCCTCTGTCCCTTCGGTAGTTAAGCCACTGCGCTTAGATAATTTGTAATTTCAAGTTTCAAGTGTTTATATACATTGAATAACTTGAATCCTTATAAAAGTCTAAATATATTGAGGTGTTGGACAAAACCTTTTTTATTTTTTTTTTGTCACAACTGCAAGAAAATCTTGGTGACTCACTATGTGTAGGATAATACTGTAATTTTCAGTGATTCTTTCTATTAAACGATATCATTTTATAGGATTGAGCCTACAGTCCACTTTATTAATAAAAAGGTATTCATAATTATTATAAAATTTCGGTTTTTTTAATCTATTAGTCATCATAAAAGTAATCAGAATGGTATTTTACCATTTTACCATAAAAGCAATCAGAAAAGTATTTAAATAATATTTTAAATACTTTTTGAAGGGATGATTCTTAAATTTTTTAAAGTAATAGTTCATAGAACTCCATCCTAAGTAAATTTTGTCAGGATTTATTACCAAGGTATGCAGTATTAAAGACAAGGCTCTGGAAATTCGTAAATTGTTGATCTAATTTGGATGCGCTTTGTATGAACTGTTTATTTTTGAATGAGCTAAAAGATCACCCTTGAATTTTTTTTAGTATCCTAAACAATCAAATCCTGAATAGTTTTGTAAGTTTTCTCATTACAACTCGTCATATTTATTATCTCTGATACTCCTATGTATTTTATGAGGTTGACTATTATTGTTTTTACTATCTAGAAAGTATCACTGTATTATCAGTTGTTTTATATACAAAGAAACACCATTTATTTATTATGTTTATTTAAGATGTTTATTTACTTCCGTCATATGTTTTATATATTGATGAAAATAAAAGAACTGATTGTATTTTCTCAAAAGATTAGAAAGAATTCTTAATTTGGTATGCACGAAATTCTCAGACTAGTGTGTTTATATTTGAAATATTAAAATCATTACTCATTACTCTCTTAGCTACATAATATATGTGATACAAATTCAAAGGGAAGAATGCATGTCTAATCCTAAGAAGCAATTTGTAGCTAGAAGGCAAAGTCCAGAAACACAAAACACCAAAGAAATAATAGTAAGGTAGAATATTCAATTTTATCAAATTTTATTACTGAGTCATAGAATTTTGAAAATGTTTAATATGTTCAAATTTTTACGTACCAGACAATGTTTATGATTCATATGAAATTCATTGTAGACATACTTCCCTGTGGGGAGAGCTACAGTACTTTGTTAATTTGAAAGAAAATTTTGTGCCAACAAGTTTCTTTTTTTCCCTTTCATTAAAAAAATCTAAATAAAAAAATCAATACCCGTTAACTCGAAAATTTAATTTTTTAGTTGACATCTGTTGAATATTTTATTTTAACAGGAGTTTTTGCACTTTGGAGGTGCTGTTGCAAATTGCCAGTCGAAAGGTATGTTTTGAACAACATTGAGAGAGTTTGTCACTTGTATTTCGGAACTTAATTTAATTTCGGTAATTTAATGAAATTTATGTATAAAAAAAATCAAAATAATATTTAATTTCTAAAATAGTAAGAGAATTTAATAAGAAAAGACCAAGACAACATTCAGGGCTTTGGGACTCTTATCCTATCTCATAAAAATTGTTGATAACAACATAAACAATAATTTTAGATTCAGTTAACTTGACTGACAGCAAACAGCAATTAAATTTCAGTAATATAATAGTCATGATAAAATCCCATTATAAAAGCTTAAGTATTAATTGCAGAAATACTATCTATGTAATTAAATACTTATTATAAGAACTTATTATCATTTGAATAAGACTAGAATTCAAACCTCTATCATCTGAACTGATTTACCGGAATAATGAAATAATTTGTGATATGAATAAATCTAATGTTTGTGGAGTGAGATAAAAATACAGGGTGATTTTGAAATGGTCGCAGGAAGACCACCTGCGTGGTTAAACTGCTTTCAAAGAACATTTTCCTTCGCTGAAATGAAATGGCTAAATCCTCTTCCAAAAATATGCTTTAAATTTTTGCAATAGCAGCAATGAAAAAAAAAACAAGTTTTTAGTGAAAATATCAAAATGGCATTCACTTACTGACTGATAAGTGAAAGACCCCTTCATGGTAATGCTCAAATAAAGCAGTTCTTTGCCATTGAAATAAAAGAGAGCTACCTTAGTTACTTGGTTAATGTAGTCCGAGCTTCTGTTGTTCCGGAGTTTCGTTTTGGGATCACTCTAATATACTACAAGAAAATTGCTGCTTTATAATACCAAAAATACTCATACTTGAAAGTTATGGTAATTTTTTAATTTTACATTAACATAAAAAAAATCACAGTTATGACCAATTCTTCAACCAATCTTGGATATGTGAGGCCATGTTTCCCTCAATATGGTTTTGCTGGAATTGACAGAGCGCTGGCAAGTCACATGCTATGCAGTTTTGTCTTTTTGTCTTTGATGCTATGCACTTGGGACTTTCTGTTGCACCAACATTATGAAGATGTTTGTTTCACCGTATAAGTTCTGACTTGAACTTTTTTGTTCTCTAAAGAGGCGGTACCAGGTGGCTGCCTTGTCTTTGCGAGAATGTCGCCAACAAAGTGGGCACAGGTAATCTAAAAGTTAACTTTGTTAATTAAAAAGTTAACTTCGACAGTCGTTAAAAAGTTACATTATCGAAAATTTAACTGAAGTAAAAGTTAACCATGCAAAATTTATACTGATTTTGGGACAGACTTACATAGATAAATAAGACAAAAACAAGCCGGTAGATTAATGATTATTATTGATAATGTAATGAATAATGGAGAATTCACGACATGCATGTATTTAGCTCTTCTGTTTTTTCTATCAAGAAAATGTATTTTTGCTTTAATGAATTCTATTATAAGTTCGAGTGTGTTACGAGGTATATAAAATGTTTGTTTAACCAAAACTCTTGCCACAATTGCAGTCGATTATTTGTATTATTTAGAAAAAGATTTTTTGTTCTAAAATATCGAAGTTATCACTGAAACATGGATAAATAAGTTGGAATATCTCGTAAAACAACCCATGTATCAAAATTTTACAAAAGTAAAAAAAAATCAAAAATGAATGCTTGATATAAAAAACAATACTTTGGAACCAGAGGAGTAGGCAGGAAAAAAATTGGAGGTCAAATTGTTCTCCAACCCCCGTTTGCAACAGAGATATTAATAAAAAACTTCTTTTAAAATTAACTTTAACACCCTCTGTATTTTGAAATAGGAGACACACGACACACTACCACTTGCTGAAGTGTTACCAACCCAAATTTATGCTCACCACTAGATATCAGTGAGTGATATCAATGATACGATTAGTAGGTAGGTAGGTTACCTACCTTAGTATGAATTTTTTCAGACCAATGGAATTTTTTTGCCCTTTTCGCATGCCCCATTTGTAACTTGATGTATTTTGGAAAATACAGGGTGATACATAATATGTGTGCAGGACTTCAGAATGTGATATCTCGTTTAAAAATATGAAAAAAATATCCTATTAACATGGGTCCGCAAATCTACCATTTTAGAGATACAGGGTGTCGAGAAAGAAATTTTTTTCAATTTTTTTGACGATTTTTCAAGAACCCTTTCAGATATAAAACTGAATTTTTGAACACATCTCATCATTAATATTATTTACTTTTTGAGCTCTGATTAAATTTATTTCATAAGACAGTGGCGGAGATTTTGGGGTTGCTTGAAAATTTTTTGCCCCTAATTTCTACGACACTGGAAAAATTGACTTTATTAAAGCAAATTTTAAACTGTCAATGTTTTCTAGATGAAAAAGGTGCTCCTGGTCAAAAGTTTTAATGTGAACTGCTTTCGAGAAAAATAGCATTTTATGATGAAAAACATAAAACCGGATAAATGTTTTGTTGTTGACAAAAAATCACTGAATTTTAATTTTTTTTATGATTTGTTTCACTGCCACATATATATTTTTTTAATTTGCCCTCTTAACGTAGATAATATTAATGACAAGATGTGTACCAAAGCTTGGTTCTGAATCTCAAAGAGTTCCTGAGATATCGTAAAAAAAAATGAAAATAGTTCATTTTTTTGATACCCTGTATCTCGAAAACGGTTCTTTTGAGGACCCATGTTAATGAGAACTTTTTATCACATTTTTGAACGAGCTATCACATCCTGAAGTCCTGTGCACATATTATGAATCATCCTGTATACAGGGTGTAACTAAATAAGTGTAAAACATTTAAGGGGGTGATTCCTCATCGAAAAAAAGATAGGATCTTTCATATAAAGAAACTTCATTGGAGCATCCCTTGTTAAGATACAGCCCCTTAAAGGGGGTACATAAAATTTGTTTGACAATTTTTTTCACTAGCACTAAAAAAGTTACAATATTGAAACTAACCTGACATTTTCTACTACCAAAAAGACACTTAGCCAGTAATTTAATTGGTTTACCCCATGGTTGTAAGGGGTGGAAAACACAACCCCTAAAATTTATTTCCAATGCAACTTTTTGTCTTATTATTTGTTTACCATTTAAAAATTTATTTCCGATAGCCTGTTTCATTCTAAACAAAAAATGTTTCTTGAATTTTTTGCACAAAATAAACCAGTTCGCAGCAAAAAATTATTTTACGAACAACTACAGAGATACATCGTCATAAATGCGAACTGGGTTTTTTGTTATTTTGTAGTTACTACCTGCATTAAATGATTAAAGGGGAATAAACAAAACTAATAAAACTAATTTATTAATAACAAAACATACAACATGTAGAAATCATAGTAAATGTTCAACATGTCTACCTTCAGACATTACGCATGTGTCTAGACGTCGGCGCATTGAGCCACATATTCGCTCAAATATTCCTGGAGTCTCTCTTATTACCCTGCATGCATCGATGATGCGGTTTCTTAAGTCCTCTACATCGCGAACAGGAGTACGATAAACCAAATGCTGTAAATGGCCCCAAGTAGAAAAATCTAGAGGATTGAGATCCGGGAATCGAGCGGGCCAATACTGTGGTCCTCCTCGACTTCTCTTAAAAATTGAACGTATGCCTCACCATTTAATCGAGGAGGTAGAAAATGAGGCCCAATTAAATAATCCTCAATAACTCCGACCCACACGTTACGAGAAAACTGTTCTTGATGGTTACTTTCGACAATAGCGTGAGGGTTTTCATCAGCCCATATGTGGTAATTATGAAAATTAATAATCTTGTCCCGAGAAAAACTACATTCGTCTGTGAATTCGATTGTCTTCAGAAAGTCACGATTTCTTCTAATCATTTCCAGCATCCAATTGCAGAATTCAAGACGGTTCGGAAAGTTTTGCGGTAACAGTGCCTGTATAACGTTGCAGATGGTAAGGGTATAAGAGTTGTTCCTTTAAAATTTGAAATACAATTTAGTGAATTTAACTGGACTAATTGAACTGTCAATTTTATGACTTTTAAACTTAATTTTCTTGATTTTATGTAAGATATCATCAATATTGCTTATAACTTTACGTTTCATGCAAAAATTTCCCAAAATTCGGAATGAGTTATAATCCACCAGACCAGACCCAAACTAACAGTTTATGTAGAACGTTCATTTGTCTTCATTCCTGTCAGTAATTTTTTTTGCACATAAACAAACCAATTTTGGCGTCAGACTCGATGTACCATAGATATACCTATTCTTTTGATGTGAACTTTCGAAACATGAATAATGATTTAATAAATGTGATTCGTATGATCTGATCACAACTGGAATATCGAACGGAGCAAAAGAACACCACATCAGACATTCAAAGTTTATGTTTCACATGTAAGGGGATTACGGATCCTGATCACAAAAGTAGCCAGAGTTGGGATTGATCACATTTCAAAAGAACAAGTTACTTTGAATCAGGATCAGAGATACTGTTTCGATTGGAATATTGTGACCAAAAGAATACGGCTAAGGTCAAAAAACCCATTTTGTTGCTCTCCATAATACATATTATTGTGGAGAGCAACTCATAATGTTTATTAAATCTATTTAAGTTAAACTCAAAGGTTTAACTTCATTTCTTCAATGATAACCAAACACAATACATCATCCGAACTTTGGTCAAGTCAAGACCAACAAAATTTTTACCAAATCTTTTGTTACATAAATTATGTTCATATTTTGTTGTATTAATATTTAATGAATTAAATATTAGCATAAAACTAGATACATAATATGTAGTTTGTTCAGGCTATTTATTTTGATATTTCTCCTAATTATATTTGCTCATAAGTCATAATAATGAATAGTAAATTCATTTCTAATCACACATTCACAATGGTTTTTTTATCACAAAACTTTCACCAGAAATTTGTTCAATTCGCTTGAATAGTTTGAAGAAATCTTCTTTTTTTATTTTCTCAGAAAATGTTAATAATTTTATTGTTATTGGATATACCAACTTCAACAACACTATAATCAATTACTCTCAAAGGGCCTGACAACATCTGAGTTGATATTAATTAGCACGTAAATATGTAAACACATTATGAAAGGTGTATTATAGTACAGTAGGTACCCATATTAGCACAATATTAAAACATTTCTGAGATTTTCAGAAATAATATCGCCTTTAAGATTTTTAGGTGTAGTGAGGCACTTAATTATTTTGGCAGTTGTTACAGAGGTGAACAGAGAAAAATATGGAAAGTTACTTTTGTAGAATGCAGAAGTGGGTAAGAATAGATTGTGAGTAGTTGGTCTTTATCAATTAATTTTTTTTATGAAATAGCTATGATGAAAGGAATTACATAATAATTTTTTAAATAAACTCATAATGAAGCAACCTTTCTTCATCTTTGAACAGTCGTTGTTACGAATATATGGCCTAATAATTATGTAAATAGTGGAATGTAAATTAAACACTGGGTGCAATGATTCTGCATTTTTTAAAGTTTTGTTGATTATTAGCCTAAAAAAAAACAATAATGCTTTCTGAACGACACATGTACCGTAATGGTGTGGTGAAGGAGTGTGCCACCACTAGAGGAGTGTGCCGATCAGAAAGAAAATCAAAGAATTTAATCATACGATTTGTCGGAAACATAGTGACTTTGTTTCATAGATTATTAGCCTGTTTGATTCAAGAGCCCTACATCTGCATAGTTGACACCAGAAAGTGGAAAGTACATGCAGAGATTCACAAAGTAATTATAATAGATTTTCCTGCAGAGCTGATTTAGATTTATTTGATTTGTAAAAACACGGTCTGATTAAAGGGTGACAAACTAAGTTTTTTACCGAGTCATAGCTTGGTATCTTTGTATCAGCTTTGAGCTCATCAAAGTTTCTGACATTTTGAAGAAAGTGTCTTGATCCCATTATGCACTTTGACACTACTGATTTTATAGACAAACGTTGAGGGGGCATCAATTAGGTGATCAGTAAAACATCAATTAAATGTTGGTAAGGTCTTTATTAATAATTGCTGCAGCCAATTGACTATTAGGAGCAAAAAATCACAATGACATATCCACTTTTTATACCATCGGTCTGCTATGATGTGGGGAGAAAATAGAAGGAAGCCAAATATGGAACCATGAGGGACCCCAGAACACTTTTCTGAACAAAATCATCTAAGAATAATTATTGTATGAAGCCAGATACTTTCATGTCGAGCAACTGCAAACATTTTACATCTACAGGATAAGTTTTTGAAAGTGTTACTATGCGATATCTCAAAAATAATTTCAAACATTTTCATGAAATTTTCAAGACTTAGTAAGTACAGGAGGAGACATATTTTACAATATTTTTTACATTTTTTCCTTCACCGCCCTTTGAGTTGGGAACTTTTGTTTTTTATTGCAGATTCGGATTTTATGGCTGAAAATACCTAAGGTATTGCTCTCCCCTCCCCACTTCTTGAAGGTGGGGTGTGGGAATGGGGAGTTATATTTGAAATTTTAGTTAGGAGCCCTTATTTTTGTTACAGATTCGGATTTTACAACTAAGAATAAGTAGGTAGGATTCATTTTCGGTAATATTTTTTCGATTCATGATAGAAGGCGCTGTAAACGATAAAAAAAATTTCACTTTGTCTTATTACTGGAATTGAACGAAAAAGAATTTTAGATAAATTTTACGTATTTTTAGCCTTAAAATACGAATTTTAACGTAAAAAATAAGGGTACCTATATTTAAGAGGGTGATTTTTGGGTCTATTTTAAGAAGAAAACTTCATAAGAACGTATGTCCTAAAAGTCTTAACTTTTGAGATACAGGGTGGTAAAGTTTTTAAAAATTATTATTTTTTTCGTAATATCTGTAATACCGCTCTGGATATTTTAATGAATTTTAATAGACAGGTATTACTCATCAAGAGGCCTTTTTTCATGTACCACATTTCGTTTTATCTCCACTAGTGACGATCATGCCGAATTTTACCTATGCATATTTTTATATTTTTTATTGTCACTTTAACAATAATCTTGTGACCATGTAGAGAAACAGATTTTATTTTTTTAGGCGAAAACCGTGCATCGTACTGGATAAAAACAAGTAATCAAATTTGCTTGGAAATGAACGAGGATTCCAAAAATGATTTCTAGGTATTTGAACAGAAATCAGTGGCGTACCATCAATGTCTGCTAAAATATGCCGGTAAAATTCTGCACGATCGTGCACCATCGTCACTAATGGAAATAAAATGAAACGTGGTACATGAAAAAATGCCCCTTGATGCGTAATACCTGTATAGGAAAGTTCATTAAAATATCCAGAGCGGTATTACAGATATTACGAAAAAATGATTTATTTTAATAAAACTTTACGACCCTGTATCTCAAAAGTTAAGACTTTTAGGATATACGTTCTTATGAAGTTTTCTTCTTAAAATGGTCCCAAAAATCTCCCCCTTAAATATTGACATCCAATTACATAACACCCTGTATAAAACAAAGTTACCCCCCCCCCTCCCTCCGAATTATTGTGTTGTAACATTTTAAAACTCTATCTACAGTGTGTCGCATTTAAGATGAAGACACCCCTGTATTTTTGCTATTTGAAGGAGTCGAGGTTCGAAATTTTGTACAGTCATACAGACCGATGAGGCACACTTTTTACGATATCAAACTGAAATTTGATCTTTAAACCCCGCCTACTACGTCTTTGCAAAGAGAGCCAATTGTCCATATTTTGATTCGCGTCAGAGATATTGAAAAAAGTGACTCGTAAAAGTTGTTCTAAATTATTGTTTTCTAACCTCGGGTACTGAGTTTAATGGCAAAATTTTCCATTATTTTGTAATGGAATTATTAATTGTAAGTGGCCGTTTTTCTCGAGAACGGTTAATGTTAGAGCTGTTAACCGATAGTACCTTTTTGGTGTAGATAACATGGGTGGTTGCGAGTGTTTAAACCCTCAAAGTACCCAAAATCTCACCACTGAATTTTTTTTAAACATTTATTTGATAGTGAAAACATGGGGATCAATGAGCACAAAGTGTGTATAAGAACTGAACATTGTATCTCTCACGGTTCTCGAGGTATTAGCAAAAAATAAAAAAAATATTTTTTGACACCCCTTATCTCTGTCTGGGCATATAAGTTTATAGAAAAGAAAAGTAGTATTTTTTATATAGAATCACAGAGAGAATCACTTCCTTTTCTAGCTACCCTGCTATTTATGGGCACCTGTGTATATCCTGACAGGTGAAGACAGTGATGTTCTAGAAGGGTCCTGAAAGGTCACGTTACCCATGGTCGAATGTCGCTAACTCATCGTTCAATAAGTCCCGGGACTAGCGTAGAGATGGCGCTAATAATGCCATGTATATACCAAGGTTCAGAAGTACCAACCTTTAGATGACATGTGTCAAAATTTGATGTAATTCGAAGCATAACCAAGAAAGCTATAGAGAAATCGTGAAAAATGGAGCAAAACGAGTTTCGTGTGTTGATAAAACATTGTTTTCTAATGGGAAAAAATACTGTTCAAGCTCAGCAATGGCTTGAAAAACGTTATCCGGACTCTACTCCGTCGAAAACAACCATTTGTCGGTCGTATGCTGACTTCAAACGCGGTCGTGCTGATACAAATGATGCGGAACGTTCGGGTCGGCCAAATGAGGCAGTAACTCCCGAAAACACCAAGCAAGTATTGAAAATCGTGTTGGGTGACCGCAAAATGAAAGTGCGCGAGATAGCTAAGATGGTGAATATATCAACTGGTAGTGCATTTACTATTTTGCACCAAAAATTGGCTATAAAGGTTTTTTCCAAATGGGTGCCGCGTTAGCTCACAATGGAACAAAAGCAACAACGTATCAATGATTCGGAGAGCTGTTTGGCACTGTTTACTCGTAATAAACAGGATTTTTTGCGTCGATATGTGACAGTGGACGAAACATGGATTCACTATTTCACTCCGGAGTCACGTCGGCAGTCAGCTGAATGGCGTACGACCGGTGAAAGCCGCCCGAAGCGTCCAAAAACACAACAGTCGGCCGGCAAAGTGATGGCGTCCGTATTCTGGGATGCGAATGGTATAATTTTCATTGACTACCTCGAAAAAGGAAAAACCATCAATAGCGACTACTACATGGTGTTATTGGATCGTTTGAAGGCCGAAATAGGCCGAAAAACGCCCACACATGAAGAAGAAAAAAGTCATCTTTCATCAAGACAACGCACCGTGCCACAAGTCAATCAAAACGATTACCAAATTCAATGAATTGGGCTTCCAACTGCTTCCCCATCCTCCGTACTCGCCGGATCTGGCCCCCAGCGACTACTGGCTCTTCGCGGATCTCAAAAAGATGCTCCAGCGAAAAAGATTTGGCTCGAATGAGGAGGTGATCGCTGCTACTGAGGCTCATTTTGAGTCAAAAGACAAATCATTCTACAAACATGGCATTGAAAAGTTAGAGAAGCGTTGGAATGATTGTATTACACTTGAAGGAGATTATTTTGATGAATAATACAGAATTTTGCCGGTAAAATGTTGTTTTCATAGTTAATCCCAGAACTTATTGAACGATGAGTTATTTGACATTTTATAGATAGAACAGCTGATACGTGCGAGAGCCTGAGTTCATTCTAGAGCTATTCAGGAATAATTAACCTACAATATGACACATCTACTGATTTTAAGATGAGATTTTTCTAATTATGAGTTAATATTCAATTTCAACTGTCTAAATTTATATGTCAGAATCTTGACGAACAATAAGAAATGTTCATGACTCAACTTATGTGTATTATTGTGAAATAATAATAAACAAACCTATTTTATTGTATTCGTAGGTCGTAACAATATTATCGAACCTGTTCTTGGTAGAAAAATCATAAGCAGTGTAATAATTATTATTAAATTTATACAGGGTGAGTTCCCTAAGATGGAAAGCTCGATTACACCTACCCATTAAATGTATCTAAATGAACCAAAAAGTGCTGTAAATGGGAGGGTAAAGTGCAGTTTGTAAAATAATTTTCAGATACACAGCATGGCCCAATATCGCTGTACGCCATACAACTTTGTTATTTTAAATAGGACAGCCTGTATATTATTACATCTTCAGATTATTTGAGAAAAGTAAAAAAGAATGGTTGAAGTTTGTAATGAGCAATTTATGAGTTATAAACAAATGAAATTCGCGATTTTCCATTTTCAAAGCAGCGTATCTTAAAAACAGCTCAAGATAGTGGAAAACAGCTTACATGTTTCTATCTTAATTTTTCATTTGGTATCCTATCAGGTAGCTGAAATTTTTTTACCAGGTGATAAAAATAATCAAATTTTTTACCACTCTGTATAAAAATTTTATCCATCCAATAGGACACCGGATGAAAATTTAAGATAGGGACATGTAAGCCGTTTTCCCATATCTCGAGCCGTTTTCAATATAAGCTGCTTTGAAAATGGAAATTCGCGAATTTCATTTGTTTATAACTCATAAATTGCTCATTACAAACTTCAACTTTACAAACCATTCTTTTTTACTTTTCTCAAATAATCTGAAGATGTATACAGGGTGTCCTATTTAAAATAACAAAGTTGTATGGCGTACAGCGATATTGGGCCATCCTGTGTATCTGAAAATAATTTTACAAACTGCACTTTACCCTCCCATTTACAGCAATTTTTGGTTCATTTCGATATCTTTAATGGTGTAGGTGTAATCGAGCTTTCCATCTTAGGGGACTCAGCCTGTATAGTATCAATCCTGTTTATGAGCCTTGAAACAACCCACTTTTTATGTATTGGAAAGGAAGGTTCTAACTACAATGGTTAACAAATGAACAAATATGATATTCTAATAATTGTTCTTACAAAATTGATTATTGAAGTTGAATCAAACTAGAAGAATTAGAAATTAGAAAAAATAAACTTATTAAAAAAAATGTTAATTTGACAGATTTGGCAATTATTCTTAATTATTTGTTAACCATTTTCATTAGATCCTCTCTTTTCAATGCCACGAAAAGGAGGTTGTTACTTTACTAAATACTGTGACCTATACTTTCGACCGAAAACAGAAAATTTCCATCATCCTCATCCTTATATACTTTTAGGTTATTTTAGGGATGAACATAATGAGATAAATCATTAATCGAGGTTCGACCAACCCCAATAACAGAAAACCTTCAATTGTAAAAAATTCAATAAACTATGAAATAGACAACACGTATTTTTTTTTACATATTTTTGAAAGAAAAATGACACCAATTTTTTTTATACTTATTTATTCATAACTGTATTTCGAATAAATAAATTTTTACAAAAAAAACTGACAAATTCAGAAAATTATAAGTAAATATGACCTTGAAAGTCCACTTAGATAATAATTTAAGTGTATGATGTTTAATAAAAAACTACAAATTAGGTTTAGTATAATTTTCATAATTTCTTATAATCATCACACTACATAGTCCTTTTTTTTTGCAGTTCAACACTCTAAACAATGCTCTGGCTCGCTGCCCGCATTGCAGGAAGGTCTCCTCGGTGGGTCCTGACTACGCCAAAGGTCGCGGCAACATCTACCTTGTCCTCTCCATAGTTTGCCTTTGTATTGGCATCGGCGTGACCGTAGGAACCATAAACTTCGCCAGGACGCACTCGAGTGTCTACATCGCTTACGTCGTCGCCTTCGTGTTAGCATTGATTATGTTCATCCGTAGCATGTACCATTATTTCATGAAGGTCAGCATCATCGAGGGACCTATGTAAGCAAGTTTCTGCGTTTGATGATGTGACTGACGGGTAATGGAAAGTATGTCTATAAAATAGGTACCTGTATGGAAAATACAGGTCTAAATGTATGGTTATGCATGAATGTCGAGATCTGTAAATAAAAGCTTTATCAGTAATATGGAAAGCTATTATCACTGTGACATAGTTATTCTGTTTTAATTACTTTCAAACATTTAAGCTTTTAATTCAGATGAATACCATTCATAATAATTAATTATTAAATGTAATCGCTAGACATTTTTTGTGCGAAAAATTTCTCGAACATATGACTTGATGGTAACTAGTATCAAACTAGAGGACTGTGAATGCAAAAAGAGGTATTAAAATTTTTGTGAGCGTAAGCTGTATATTTGTGTAGACCTGTGTTATTTTATAACTAAACAAAGAGTAGTGCCAGAGTGCTTTTTTATCTTCTGCTTTTAGTTTAGGATAATTCCAGTGTTTGGTGTACGAGTTTAAAAGAGTATTTTTATATCGGATATGTTTTTTGTCATAGAGGGACTTTTGATAATTCAGATGTTTTAAGAAATAGTTGAATTGTTATCTCTCTATGTTTTGCCATTAATTTAAAATATATTTGAAGTGGTTGATGTTGATGCAAGAGGGAAAACAGTGCAATAATCAATAACACAGAATCCAAGATTTGTGTGGCTCAAATAGATCAATTACGGATTAAGGCTGTGAGGCACATGAATGGTTTTTAATGGAAATTTTTTATTAGGTTTTATACATGGTGTAAATCTATTTTGTATTGGTACATACATGGGGAAATCACATGCAAACTGGAATTTTCATGATTATTATTTGGTAAATATTTTTTAGAGACAAGTGGTGGAGATAAGCTGCATCTGTTTCCATAGTTACATTTTAAGCTTTAAGCTGTTTTAAGTTACGTTTTAAGCCATTTTCGTGACAAAAATTTTTCAATTTGCAACATCATTTTCATAATGGCCTTTATTAAAAAAAAATGAGGAAGGTAAATTCAACAGAATGTGAATAATTCTTTCCCATCCGAAATAAAATTTCCCATCCGCTGCCTTGACTTTTTATTGGTGGCCACAGTCACTATTACAAAAATGAAGTCACAAGTTAAAAACTTTTTCCCAATTTTCTTGAAAACGGCTTAACAGACTTGAAATTTAAAAATCGCAACAGAAGCACTTTTCATTCTTAACAAATTATCAGTTTAACAGTTTAAACTAATTTTGCGTCTGATTTCCCTAGGTCCACAAAACAGATTTACACAATGCATATTGTGCAACTGTAGCAATGTGGTAGAATGTCCCTAACATCAATGATTTATCAATGATACTATAATTTTTCTTTGTTGGGAGTTATAATATGAAGATAGCAATGTACATTTCAATAATTTCCTCAACGAGGGGGTTCAATAGTGTTGTTTTCTATGTAGCTATGCTGAATGAGATGCTAGATGAAGCCTTCAGGATGCTGAAAACTGGTGGATTTTGCTTGAATATTGTCCCAAGAGATATATTCAGGAAACATTAATACTGATCAAGATGATGATGACGTCTTGTGATATATGTACATGAAAAATTTTGATTAATGTTAATAGAAAACTAGTATCATTTTATATTTTTGTTACCAGAGCAGTAATCTTAAAATGTGTAATTTATTTATTGTCTAATCTTCAAAGTCAATTATAAATTAAAATTGGCAGTTGTTTTCTACAGCTTATTCCTACTAATTGTATTGAAACTTGAAATAATAATTAATATCCAACTATAAGGGGTGTCAACTTTCAAAGAAGGCCATAGAGAATGAACATTAGTAGACGTTTTTGAGAATTCTTGCTCGCCACTTCAACATACAAAAATGGTAAAGATATCAAATTGAACCTAAGATCATTCCTAATTTTTGATTGACAGCTAAAAGGGTCTATTCGAGTGATTATTTTTTAATTTTCTGTTAATTTCCTGTAGCCACATTTGAAAGTTGGCACATTTCAATTTTTAATTTTCACAATTAATGCAGGAATTGCATAATTGCATAATTTAATGCATATAAATTGGACACAACAGTTTTATTAGTAGATTGTTACGAGTTGAGCAAAATGAAGATTATTTAGAATTATTTAGAATTATTTTTAACTCTTAAAATTTCCAGGTAAATTTAATATTAAAAGAAAAAATGAATAATGTGAGTTTTTCATCTTATTTTAAGGGGCCGTAACTTCTCACCCTTGATACACATCATTTACCTCAACTGTTAGTTGCTTGGTTACTATAGGCAGGTACTCATGAGAGCCAATCCGTTTGTGATAGTAAGACTGATTTTTTCACTATGTATATATTATGGGAGAATCGGAGAGTTCGTACTTTCGAAGGGATAACATATTGCAACTAAAGTTCAAAACACCAAACTAAATTATTATTAAATAAATATTGACAGCTTAGTTTAGTAATAAGATACTTTATGTTTTTGCTCCATGTAAGAATGGACTAAGGTAAATCCTGTGATACCTACTCCATGTTTGTTTGTATTGACCTGATATCGTTGACCAGGATCAAGAGGGCTTGATGATAGCTTGAGATGAGAATTGCTACTAGTCTTCTCTTTCTGAAGATCGCGAGGGGAGACCGGAACCTTTTAATTTTAAGCTTGTCACTTTTCGGGTATATAAGAATATACCCTGGTCTCCCCTACTTGATGTTAAAAATTTATGGAGAATTCAAAATGTACCGTGGTAATTTGTGACGCTATGGGGAAGTTAGGTTTTTTGTTCTGCTCATAGACATTGCTGGAAATATTGTTCTTATATATTTTTTTTTTTATTATTTTTGTATATACTGAAAGATTTAACAAAGTATTTTGAACATTTCTACCTATTTTAAGTAGTTTCTCAGTAGTTTTCAAGCATAATACATAAATTATTATACATCAATCAAAAAACAACATCCGTTCGTTTTTTTTTTTTTAAGAGAGAGCATCGGTGTTAGCTGTGTAGGTAAAGGCGCGTATTCATCCGAACATGAACGGGAACGAGACAAGGTGATGCCAAACGAATGCCTCGTTTGTATGTTTTTTTGATTGCAAACGTGTGTGCCGCGGCAACGAATAGAGCACTGATCCATCTGTGTGGATAATAATAATTAAAATAAATGGCACTGTCAGTGATCTGTCAAGGTGGAGAACATCGATAATATGATAGTAAATAAATAATAAATACTTGGGGATAACTTTAGATAGCTAACTTAACTGGAGTGCTCACATAAAAAACATTAAAAACAAAACTCTTAAACTAATAAACATCCTGAAGGCCTTCGCTAACATCAAATGGGGCGCTCACCCATCGATCCTATTGAATGTATACAAAGGACTAATACGATCTAACCTAGACTAAGGATCTCAATTATTTGATTCGGCTAGCCAAAGACTGACTAATATGCTAGACAAAATCCAATTCACATCAATCAGAATTATTTTGAGCTTAATGAACTCCAGTCCGAAAAATGTCCTGCTCGATCTGGTAGGTGAAATGCCCCTAAAATACCGCAGGCAACTGTTAATAAAAAAAATGCTTGCTAAGATCGTATCTACTAAGAATCATCCCTTAAACAACCAAATCACAGAGATAACAACATTCAGAAATCAAAATGAACTCCTCCAACTAAATTCACCAATTCTCAAGTCCTACATCAACAACAGGGACACTTTCCTTTCTATTATACAGTCGAAACTTCCTGGTTCGCTTAACTTCAAATTTTACACGAGATTCCTAAAGCTCTCAGATAATGTCGACCTACTAACAGGAAAAATTCTGCAAAATACAAGAAGATGTAATATTAACAACGTCTTTGAACAGCATATAAAAGGAAACAAACCTGAGAACACCATCTTTTTCAAAGATGGATCTCGCACTATTGATCAAATAACCCGGTCAACTGTTGCAACGGCTTTTGCTTATGTTTGCCCAGATAAAGATATCGAATTCGGAGCCAGAATCAATCTAAACTATTCGATATTCCACGCAGAGGCTTTCGCCATTACACACCATAAGGCATATAATACAGGATAACATCCTCCGAGCATCAATTCAAATTGATAATAAAGGCAACCTTGACCCTTGTCAGCAAATTAAAAAAACATAGACATATCCTTCATATGGATACCCAGTCATAAAAACATCACAGGTAATGAATTGGCCGACTCCAAGGCCAAAGAAGCACTCAACACAGACTCGCTGCTGCACCGAAAGATTTATCCACAGAATCTCTTTCCTGCTTTTACTAAAGATGCTAAGGATACCACGAAGGAATTCCTGCTAGAACAAGCTATCACAAAAGGCAACTCCTAATTCCAACTCAAAGGAACTGCAAAAAATTCAATGGACCCTGGTGGCAAAAACTTACACTCAACAGAGAATCGATTGTCCTAATATCTAGAATTCGTTCAGGTCACGTCAGAGTCAACGCAAATTTATACGCCAAGAATATTGTCAACTCTCCTGATTGCCAGTGTGGCAGAATACAAAACCTAAACCACATATTCTTCAATTGCGCCCTACACGATCCTTACTATGCAGTCCAACTGAAGATTAAATTATGGAAGATTAATGGTAACCTCTGTAACGGGATTTTCCTGTGGGTAAAGGTGAGTTCCCAGGGATGGATATTCGCTCCTTTGTACCCGTGACAAGTCGATTTAAAAATGATGAGTTTTATTTACAAGCAATCATATTTACAACATATCGTGGTTATATTATTATCGATCAAACAATCTGTCCTGAAATCTAGGTTTCGCCCTGACTGGTGAGTGCTAGAATGGGTCGGTCATCGTTCTGTGTCGTGGCACTACTGGCTGGAGATAGTCGCGCCGAGGGCGGCGACTGCTACCATTGGCCGCTCCACTGCTTCTGCCGTTGATGCTTTCACCTTCCGTCGGCCACCGCCAGTAGCTTGTTCGCAGTCGGGGGGTCTGTACTGGCCCCCGCCGTCTCCGGTACACGCGTTGGGGAGCCGCTCAGGGAACGTCCTCCGTCGGCAGGCGCTCTCTGAAACAAAAGCCGTTCCCGATGTCTCACTGCAACCTCGGGACGGCTGTTACTGGATCCGGCCCTCAATACAGGCCGAGTAGGGAATAAAGGGGGCCGCCGGCACCTCAGTACAGCGCTGGCTGATTGCGTATTATGATCGGTCGTCTGCCAGAGCTCAATGCACCCTGGCCACGATTCTGATGTCGGATTACAGCTCGGTTGACTCAATCCATCAACCTCACCTATCCAGGGGGGGGAGGGAGGGGCACTCACTGCATGCCTCGGCTGACCTCCAGGCTCAGTTCACTTAGGAGAGAGAGTTGCTTGCCAGTCAATACCTAGCAATACTCTGATTCTTCAGCTGGCGCTCTTTATATAGCCGGTGCTGGTGGAGATAACATGCTAATCACTGTCGTAAAAACTGTATCAATCGAGATAAATCCCTCTAAGAATGAAATAAATAATAATTAACAACGAAAGCCTCGGATTTCGTTACACCTCAATCATGATGTAAGAGGCATTGCATTCAAGGGATCAGTGAGTGAGTTCAGACTCCTGGAAAACTTTGTATCCAAATTCAAACTAGCGATTTAACCCATATTGCTGCAATAAGCTTTGTTTCAACTCAATAGCTGGCCACACACACAGAGGTTAACCCGCCTGTTCTAACCGCTGCAGATATGTCTGCAGATAAGTCTGCCGGTTTAATACGCCACAGATCAAAACATCGTGGTCCACTAACGCAAAACAAAAATACACAGATCAGTCTTCCACAGTTGATCTGTCACACGCCAAATCGCTTGTTAGTGGGCAAAACCCACAGATTTATCCGCGGATTAAACTGAAACTGTGGAATTTCGGTTTGACGAAAGTTTTGTTTTGACATGCGTCATAAACTGCAAGAATAAATGCTTAAAATGTTTCGTAATAAAAAAGGGTTCTTTGCTGTGAAATAATAGTTTATGCAAACAATTAATAATGGAAAATAGGGGTGTCACAAAGAGACGTTCTAAATGGGTTAAAAGTTATTTGCTTAAGAAAAAGCAACTCAACTTATTTCTACTAATAGGAGATAAGAGCAAATGATCCTGAAATGATTTGCAGTAGGTATCTACTTAATAAAGTTTATCGTAAGCTTTCTTTTTTTGAATTTTTATTCGTGTAATCTTTGCTTTTAATTTTTCATAAAGCGGGATGCTCTTTGTAAATTTGTATAAGTTTTGTTAGAGAACAGAACAGCCCTTTCGGAAGACATATCCAATAAACTTTGACGATTAAAAAAAATGTGTGTACGAACTGTCTGTTAATTGACGGCCGAAGTTTTCATCCGCAGTGCAAACTGGCAGACAAGTCTGCACAGATGAAATCTGGCACGGCGATTACACACTAACACAAGGATTAAACCGTAAGTTTCAACCGCCCCGTTCCAAACTGGCAAATCAACCTCTGTGTGTATGGCCAGCTAATAGCTGGCCACACACACAGAGGTTAACCCGCCTGTTCTAACCGCTGCAGATAAGTCTGCCAGTTTAATACGCCACAGATCAAAACCATCGTGGTCCACTAATGCAAAACAAAAATGCACAGATCAGTCTTCCACAGTTGATCTGTCACACACCAAATCGCTTGTTAGTGGGCAAAACCCACAGATTTATCCGCGGATTAAACTGAAACTGTGGAATTTCGGTTTGACGAAAGTTTTGTTTTGACATGCGTCATAAACTGCAAGAATAAATGCTTAAAATGTTTCGTAATAAAAAAGGGTTCTTTGCTGTGAAATAATAGTTTATGCAAACAATTAATAATGGAAAATAGGGGTGTCACAAAGAGACGTTCTAAATGGGTTAAAAGTTATTTGCTTAAGAAAAAGCAACTCAACTTATTTCTACTAATAGGAGATAAGAGCAAATGATCCTGAAATGATTTGCAGTAGGTATCTACTTAATAAAGTTTATCGTAAGCTTTCTTTTTTTGAATTTTTATTCGTGTAATCTTTGCTTTTAATTTTTCATAAAGCGGGATGCTCTTTGTAAATTTGTATAAGTTTTGTTAGAGAACAGAACAGCCCTTTCGGAAGACATATCCAATAAACTTTGACGATTAAAAAAAATGTGTGTACGAACTGTCTGTTAATTGACGGCCGAAGTTTTCATCCGCAGTGCAAACTGGCAGACAAGTCTGCACAGATGAAATCTGGCACGGCGATTACACACTAACACAAGGATTAAACCGTAAGTTTCAACCGCCCCGTTCCAAACTGGCAAATCAACCTCTGTGTGTATGGCCAGCTAATAGCTGGCCACACACACAGAGGTTAACCCGCCTGTTCTAACCGCTGCAGATAAGTCTGCCGGTTTAATACGCCACAGATCAAAACCATCGTGGTCCACTAATGCAAAACAAAAATGCACAGATCAGTCTTCCACAGTTGATCTGTCACACACCAAATCGCTTGTTAGTGGGCAAAACCCACAGATTTATCCGCGGATTAAACTGAAACTGTGGAATTTCGGTTTGACGAAAGTTTTGTTGTGACATGCGTCATAAACTGCATGAATAATGCTTAAAATGTTTCGTAATAAAAAAGGGTTATTTGCTGTGAAATAATAGTTTATGCAAACAATAATGGAAAATAGGGGTGTCACAAAGAGACGTTCTAAATGGGTTAAAAGTTATTTGCTTAAGAAAAAGCAACTCAACTTATTTCTACTAATAGGAGATAAGAGCAAATGATCCTGAAAGAATTCTTTCCGGAAACATCCATCTAAGATTTTGTATTTTCTTACTAACAAAATTTTGATCATGACTTGAAGTAGGTACTTAATAAAGTTCATCGTAAGCTTTCTTTTTTTGAATTTTTATTCGTGTTATTCGTGTAATCTTTGCTTTTAATTTTCCATACAGCGGGATGCTCTTTGTAAATTTGTATAAGTTTTGTTAGAGAACAGAACAGCCCTTTCGGAAGACATATCCAATAAACTTTGACGATTAAAAAAAATGTGTGTACGAACTGTCTGTTAATTGACGGCCGAAGTTTTCATCCGCAGTGCAAACTGGCAGACAAGTCTGCACAGATGAAATCTGGCACGGCGATTACACACTAACACAAGGATTAAACCGTAAGTTTCAACCGCCCCGTTCCAAACTGGCAAATCAACCTCTGTGTGTATGGCCAGCTAATAGCTGGCCACACACACAGAGGTTAACCCGCCTGTTCTAACCGCTGCAGATAAGTCTGCCGGTTTAATACGCCACAGATCAAAACCATCGTGGTCCACTAATGCAAAACAAAAATGCACAGATCAGTCTTCCACAGTTGATCTGTCACACACCAAATCGCTTGTTAGTGGGCAAAACCCACAGATTTATCCGCGGATTAAACTGAAACTGTGGAATTTCGGTTTGACGAAAGTTTTGTTGTGACATGCGTCATAAACTGCATGAATAATGCTTAAAATGTTTCGTAATAAAAAAGGGTTATTTGCTGTGAAATAATAGTTTATGCAAACAATAATGGAAAATAGGGGTGTCACAAAGAGACGTTCTAAATGGGTTAAAAGTTATTTGCTTAAGAAAAAGCAACTCAACTTATTTCTACTAATAGGAGATAAGAGCAAATGATCCTGAAAGAATTCTTTCCGGAAACATCCATCTAAGATTTTGTATTTTCTTACTAACAAAATTTTGATCATGACTTGAAGTAGGTACTTAATAAAGTTCATCGTAAGCTTTCTTTTTTTGAATTTTTATTCGTGTTATTCGTGTAATCTTTGCTTTTAATTTTCCATACAGCGGGATGCTCTTTGTAAATTTGTATGAGTTTTGTTAGAAAAGAGAACAGCCCATTCGGAAGACATATTCAATAAACTTTGACGATTAAAAAAAATGTGTGTACGAACTGTCTGTTAATTGACGGCCGAAGTTTTCATCCGCAGTGCAAACTGGCAGACAAGTCTGCACAGATGAAATCTGGCACGGCGATTACACACTAACACAAGGATTAAACCGTAAGTTTCAACCGCCCCGTTCCTAATTGGCAAATCAACCTCTGTGTGTATGGCCAGCTATTATAACCCTGAACTGCTAAAAACCACAAACCCACCAACCCATTATCAATAATTAGACCAGTCCTCGGCTCGTTTGTCGCACAGCCACACTCAGTTTGCCGCGCCTCGGTAACACGTCTATATACGTATACTCGTTCGGCATCGCCTTGCCTCGTTCCCGTTCGTGCTCAGATGAGTACACTCTGGTAATTTGGCTGAGAAATGAGCTCGAGATTGAACTCATATAGCCACAGACACATTTGTAGAGAAATAAATAGTTTTATAAACAAATACAAACTTCCAAGCCGAGCTGGGATGCGAACCACAGATGGTGGCAGCGTTAACGGTTTCAGTCAGCAACCTAAACCATCTCGCTAGCGCCCGCGCTAACATGTATTGTGAATGTAATGTTCTTAATATGTTCAAAATGCATTAAGTCTGATCTTATAACCCTTCAGTGTTAGTTAAAAATACACATATTCCTAATAGTTTTATTTTCTGCTTCAGTACAATAACAATATTTTAATACAAAGATTGTCTAATTAAGCAATCATCAAAAAACCACACAGGAAATTTGTTTTCTTGCCTGAAATAAAAAGTAACTTATTACACAGTTAATACTGTTAGTTACACTTTTCCACCATGGGCATTAATCTGCTATTATGATATCAAAGACACTTGCTTGCTTGCATGAACACAACTTTCTTTAAACAAAATTATTGCATTGTGTAAAATGTTTTAACTACTCCCACATTGTTGTCATAAACAAAACAACATGCATAACATAAACCTTTATTAGTGAGTTTTTCACATTATATAAAATTGTTGTGCAATGATAATAAAAATCTTGATGTAATAATTCTTTTAATTCAGCACTGTATTCTGAATCACAGAGTTGAGGTGGAAGTCAAGCTAGAGTGCTAGAATTATTGACAAGTGCTCAATATGTCAAATAATGTGAGATTAATTTCATATAACAATAGTTTCCGTTTAATCTCGTCACAATTACAGAAGTTGGTTAAAAGTAGAAAAAATACGAAACACAATTGTTTTCATAAATGATTTGATGTTAAAAATTATTAGATGCGGGATCCTATTGCTCCAGTCTTTGGCATCCTAGACGTCCTCTAGTTTTTGCAACCTAATAAAACTGAAGATAAATTTTGTAAATTAATTTCATTTTATTATTATTAGTGGGAGTAGATAAAGTAAAGTACAACAACTGTTGTAACTTGCAAACGACTCGTGTTATGTGATAAACTGTTTTATGAATGGTTTTCATCAGGAACCCAAAACATGTCCTACTGGTTAGATTCTAAATACATTATTGGACACATTGAATGCGTGTGTATGATTATATTTCCTTAAATGTGTCCTTTTTTTGATTGAAACAAAAAATGTGAGCCGTTTGGAAAAATGAAAAATAAAACAAATACTTCACAACTTCATGGTGTTAAATGGTAAAATCAAAAAGATCTAATTTAAATTTCTAAATGCTTTAAATGTCCATATTTCTTTTTTGTTTTATCTTGTACACTAGAAATAACCATTTTTCTTTAAATGAAAGATGTTATTATTTACCTTAATAGTATAAAACATACTCATTATCAAATTTGGTTGCATATGTCATATTTTTGTGATCTGTGAGACAAGCAATATTGTTAAAAGCTAAAGTCTTTGTATTTTATTGAAAAAATATCAGACATGGTGAGTTGCTACGTTTAGCAAATTTTAATGGATACATTGTTGACATAATGACAATTTGCAACTGAATTTGAAATTATTAAGATAGTATGAAAACATGAAATGAAAGTGTCTTTATTATTCAGTATAAATACATAATAGATAAAAAAATAACATATGTATCTCTTGTTATATAAATAGCCATTATGGTAACTAGTGAGGTATATGCATTATTATCATACAGTTGTATTTTTTATTAGACATGGAAAGAGAGGAGACATGCAACCCTCATATATGAACCGTAGCAGAAAGTATGACCAAAAAACCAACTTATCCTAAAAATATTTATACAATTATTATTATTTGTATTCCGTTAAATGCAAAAATTACTTTTATTTACCTTTCATGCAGTTATTGTAACTAGGAGGAAACACATTAAATTAATTTACAAATATTCTGACAGGTCGGTCTAGTGCCATATTATGCTCACAGTTTTACACGGTTACACATCCCTCTCTTTTCTTGTTTAAGCATTTTTTGTATAATTATATTTACTTCATAATTATAATGTTTTTTCGATAAAGGTTGAAACTTTAATTAGGTTACACTACATAATAAAAACAATTCATTATATATGCCTATAGGTACAATAATAATAATAATGCAATATCTCACAAGTTACATACAATATTTTATCTACATTTGCTTAAAATATTGTGGATTCATGAGAGAAGGATTATGTGCAGAAATTACTGCTAGTGGATTGGATTAGAATAATAATAATTAATAGTATACCATTTTTTATATATGTATATTTCAGATCTCAGATATCAGATCATATACAGATCCCTTTCTCCTGAATCCTACTCTGTAGCTAAATATTTATTAATTATATTTCGTTAAATAATGTCATTCGATCAGATCAATCCACTCATTGTATTTTTAGTGTAGTAAATGTACGTTTATCTCACATAAAATGAGTGGGGTGAATAGTATTTATTTCCCAGTCGTAAGCAAAAATATAAATATTTGCTATAAAGGTGGATATGACAACTGAAAAAGTGTCTACCTGAACTTTTCTACGATATTCTTGTAATGATGTGCAACATTCCTTAGTGATGTTCTGCTTAGTGATTTTGTTTGAAATTTAATTTTCCTTAATAGAGTTTTTTAATTATGTAATGTATATATTTGTTATATCTTGTCAAGATTAATTTTAAATTATAATTATTAACTTTGTGTAATTGTTTGTAACAGACTGCATGATTTTTTAAGGCGAGTGATATAATTATAGTGTTTTTTAAAACTACTAATTGTATTTGTAATTTCCAAAAACTTCTAAAAAGTATTTCCAAAAATTCCTTCCAGCTGTGAAACTATTGCTGGTGAAGAATTTTCCTCATAACAGCCATTCAAGTAACAAAGTATTTCCTTAGTGTTTTTGTATGTAATAATTATTTATGACATTACAATAATTTGATTGATTAAATTACAGTAAAAACTTGACAACTTCCACATGTCAATTTGGTCAAAACGAATTTAAAAGTGATAGCTTAACTGACATTCACTGAAAAAATCATTGAAATATTCCTTCGATAAATACTTCAAGATTTGCTCCTGGAGAAATCAGCGGATTTTTCATGGCCAACCATGGGTCTGAATAAAGTTGGAATAGAGTGTACAGCTTTGGTTCTTGAAAGTTTTTCTAAAAAACCGAAGAGGAACATAGATACAGAAGCATTCGCGTTTTTCAAGATGATGACCAGAAGTCCACAGGTACAATTCCAAATTTTCAGTTTTCTATGACTACCCAATATACAGGGTGTCCGGGAAAATGTGGGAAATCTCTTGGAAGCAGATAGAACATTAAGAAAAAAGTTGACAAGTTCCCATAATTTTTTTTCCTAGCGTCCCCCCTATGGATATACGGCCTCCTAAAGGATGCCACTGGAAATCAATTTTTCTTGAATAACTTTTAAACTACTTGATTAAATTTAATGAAAATTTAAACAGTTGTAAAGACCTCTTAAAATACTGCCCTTAAGGCCGGTCCAGACGCACCGACTAATCGCACGATAAAACGGTCATATAAGTCGTTCGACAAGACGTATTAAAATGGTGCGTCCAGACAGTTTCATCTTATCGTACAAATTTCGTACGACTTTCAGTTTCGC
Source organism: Malachius bipustulatus (assembly GCA_910589415.1). Taxonomy (NCBI): domain Eukaryota; kingdom Metazoa; phylum Arthropoda; class Insecta; order Coleoptera; family Melyridae; genus Malachius; species Malachius bipustulatus. Next base: position 33,346,945 of record OU342630.1, read on the forward strand.
GACGATCGCTATCATGGAAGATGTAATCCTGTGATCAATTTTTATGCTGTTTTTATTGCAGGCGCAATTATTTGAGAATGGATGTTGAAACTTACATGAATTTGTTAAATTTATTATTATTATTATTATTACTTCTAGGGTAGGTTCAAAGACCTTGTACTGAAGCTTGCGCTTATTGTACCCCTTTGGATAATTATCTCATCGGCCCATCTCCCGAAAGTATTTCAGTATGAGTCCAATGGGTGCTTGTTCTATTTCTTTTGGTTCTGCCATTTCGGTCCCAAATACTAGAAGTCTAGTTCCCTCTAGTGCTGGGCATTCACACATTAGGTGGTATGGGGTTTCCCCCCCTTCCCCGCATCTCCTACAATCTGGGATATTTTTTTCTCCTATTATTCAAAGGTTGTTTCATTAGCGGGCAGTGTCCTGTTAAAAGTCCAATTGCCCCTCAGCTGATGCTTACTCAGCTTTTTCAGTTATATCTTCTCTGCTCCCTCTTCCCTTTACCCACCTAGTCGCTTGAACAGCACCCCAGTTAGGTTTAGGTAAGGTCTGCATTGAAGTTGCTCTATTTTCTCCCATGAGGAAAATTAGCTGTTGGCCTTTTGTGTCAGGTTTTCTGTCCACTAGGATCCACGTTTCTGGTTTTTAATACCTGGTTTTGTATTCCCAGTCTTTTTTGGATTTTTTTTCTGGTTCCTCTCTTGGGTCCCTGGTATCCACACTGGTGCTCTTATAGGTTTCGGAACGTCCTTGGTGCCGAGTTTCGCTCCTGACCAGGGTTCTGACTGACCACCCGCACCAGCCAGTCCTCTGTGGCCTGGTCAGCGCAGGAAGCCATGAGAAAGTCCCCTCTAAGCTGCACTCCTGAGAACCTTGGTGAAGGTTCTCCTTCTTTTACATTGCTCCGGTTCCTTGCTGGTCCCGGGTTTTGTTACACTGGGGTTCACCTTCAACCCTAGCTTTCTAGGTTCTCCAGTTTCCCCCTGGTTTTGTAGTTTCTACTCGTTTCTCAGTTTGCTACGAGCGGCTCCTGAGAGTTTTTTGGATGGGTCTTTCTTCTCAGAATATCCTTCCCTTTTTGAATTAGGTGTGTCTTGGTCCATATATCCCACGAGTAATTTGTTAAATAATTTGTTAAATTTGGTAACGCCACGCATTCAAAAACGAGATAGTTGTATGAGAAAAGCGATTTCACCTCACGAGAGATTAAGCGCCACCTTAAGATTCCTTGCACCCGGAAGAAGTTACAAGGATGGAATTTACAATACTATAATGTCCAAGCAAGCATTGAGTGAGATTATACCTGAGACAATACGAAAATATGAGGTTGAATTATAATAAACATAAATATTGATTATGAATAAAACACTAGTGTTTTATTCATAATCAATAAGTATGCAGAGATTCTACGAAGTACCTAAGGGTTGAAAACATAAATTTTTTTTTAATAAACATAAACATAAAATTGAACGGTAAGTTGCTTCGCCCGTCCACATGCTACGACATGTCGCATCAGTTCTTGGAAAATGATGCCTCGATCTTCAGTCTTTCGATTTAGCTTCCAATCTCATTCCGTTTAGACTAAACGTACGTTTTGCAGTCCGCACATTCCATTTTACTTGATTCATTTTGTCTGATTCGACATGTCGTTCAATTAGTCGTTGCGTCTGGACCGGCCTTTAAAACATAACTTATCTTGTTCAGTTTACCAGGGGCGGACTAGGTTGTACATTTTAATGCTTACATTTTTAACACCCTGCATGATAAGAAGTAAAAAAAAAAACAAATTTGGATACCTTGAACATTAAGCTACAGAAAAGGTACTCTTGTTCCTTGTCGATAAAATGAACCAAAACTAAAAGTGTAGATACAGGGCTGAATTAAACCGGTTAGGCAGAATGTGTGGACCAAGGACATCATTATTCAATGACCCAGCCCAAATGTTGATTGACCATCGTCTCTGATAAGATCTTTGGTGTATTAAATGAAGGTTGTCAACTCTCCATTCATGAAGGTTATGAGTAGGTATTTATAATACCTGTTTCAGTAAATGTGGATTCATCACTCCATATAATACTGATGATATATTCTGATGAAATGGGGATCATTATTTACGTTATCCAATAACCATCCACATAGAGATTCTAGCGAAGCTCCCTATCCCTGTCATGCAAAACATGAACTTTTTAGGGCCTAAATCGATGCAAGCCATTTCTTCTTAATAACCTGTGAATTGTGTCTTTTTGGAAATGAATTTGAGAGGATACAATCCCAAGCCTTATTCTGGGTTCCGCTTCTACAATGTCAAGAATTTGTTCTTCTTGATGGAGGCTCAGTGAAGGTGAGTGATTCTTTCGAGGATTTAAACAACCGGTTTCCAGTAATCTTTGTTCTACACCTCTTATGGTTTTTGCGTCTAGGTGCCGACGATTGGGAAACTTTCCAGCATATTGTCTAGCCGCAGCAGTAGTCATTACATGCTCCCAATACTTTCAACATATCGAATACAGGGTGATGAAAACTCGCCTATTCTCTTTTTTTTTCTGTTCACCATTGTTGACTTCGTTATTATTGGAGCTGTGAAGTCGTTTCAATTAGCAAACATGAATAATTTTTGTCACTTATTACAGTGTGGTGGAAACAGAAAAACAATTGAAAGTTCACACGTCATGACTCATGAGATATTCCCAAAAACGCAATTTTGGATATAAAAATAGGAATATCTCATAACGTAAACTTTCAATTGTTTTTCTGTTTTCACCACTGTAATAAGCGACAAAATTATTCATGTTTGCTAATTGTACCGACTTCACATCTCCAATAATAACGAAGTCAACAATGGTGAACAGAAAAAAAAGAGAATAAACGATTTTTCATCACCCTGTATACATATTCACTTCACGCTCACGGAGACTTTTGATCGCCATAAACATGCTTGAATTTCAGCAATTTTAACCGTGGGATGATTCTCATTTGATCCGTGCGGAGGCCAAACTCTAAAAATTCATAAAATCAACTTTGCTGGCAGATATCTACAGTTGGACGAAAGACTTAACTTCAACATCTTCAAGAATATAATTCTCTTTCTCACTATGTAAAAATAAATATACCATTCTATTTAATTTTTTTAAGAAAAATCGCAATATTTCCTTACATGTCAAACAACGTCCTCTAGCGGTTGCGGTGGTAAAAAAATTAAAAAATTCGAAAAATGTAATCGCTAGAGGAAGGAAAACGCTTCGTTACGAGACTAGTCTTGTTAAATTCCGTTGAGGTTAACCGGAATAATCGACCTTTGAATAAACAAAACTTTGACGTACTCCCACCACTTTATTTTTGAGGTTATGACAAAAAGTTTCGAATTAAAAAAACCCAAATTATTTGAGGATTAGATGTGTTTTAAATACACCCTTTTAATTGAAAAAATACGAAGAAACTATACCCGTTTTCCATTCAACCATGACTATTACGCCCCCTAATGGTAGTTTTAAAAGCTCAAAAATATTTTACAGCGATTTTTTGGGGCCACTTTCCTCCTAAAAAATTTTACCCTAAAAGCTGTGTGACGAACTGTTCCTGAGATATGGTTGGCGTCCATTCTTAGTTGCCCACCCGGTACAAAAGCTGAGTTCTCTGTATCTTAAACAGTTTCCCTAGATGTGTTCAAAAAACTGGAATAATAATTTTTTTGACACCTTGTATATCAATTCAATCATCAACTCAATTCAATCAATCAATTCAAAATATTCTAAATAAATAGGTACATACATAATCAATTATTAAAAAAATTTCAACAACCTGTATCTAGAAAAGTAAGCTTTCCCTGTTATAAATGTATAAATAAAATGCCATTATTTTAACGTTATCTATCGAATGCTGAAGTCCTGTCATTATAAATTGGACCACTCTGTATATGTATTTAATTTTGAAATCGTAGTTTTTTCATCACCCTGTATGAAAATTTCGGTAAATATGTACATCCACGTTTTCTAAGTCCATCAATTTTTTCGGGACCGCGGAGCGAAATAGGGGTGCTGGGTGGGTAAGAAGCTAAAAACAGCCATTGCAAACTAATATCAAGGTCACCACTAAGGCCTCTTTGGCACTATGGTCGCATTTCTATTTTTTCTTCACGTTCAGGGCAAAGAGTATCTTCGAAATTAACAGTAGCGAGATTATTATTTTGAATTTTGCATTTGCATTCCAAAAAGCGTGACATCGTTCACTGGTTATAGTCCGGATACGTTTGTGTGAGCATGGGGACTTATGCCGGTCCTGGTGCCGGCGCCGGATGATGAGCTTCCGCCCTCTCGACGATATCCGCCCGCTCGACGGGCTGATCTTGCATGCTTATATGAGAATATACCGTGTGTCCCTGGATAGGTGAAACGACTCTTATAAAAGACAAAAAAAAAATTTATTTCAATTTTAATTTTTTGGGGTTCTGCCCTGCTTGGCTAAAGAGTAATTTCTAACAAAATATTAGTTTTGAAAAATCAAGCATGCCTTGGAAATTTCCAGAAACCGGTTTTTCTGTTGAGTAGAGTGCCTTTTATGTGGCAAAAAAGACAAAATGTTATTTGAAAAAGTTGTTCAGAATCAACATTTAGGTCCCTATACCAAATTTCAAAATCATAGATCAACTTCAATTTTTTTCATTTATTTTTATGTTTTATTTCACAAATCAAAGAATTTCATTTTGTAACAATGAGTAATGACTGCCATGGAAAAACCAAATTGTACCCATACCAATAGCAATTTGTCAATATCAGTCTTTGTTACAAATGAAATTCTTTGATTTGTGAAATAAACATAAAAGTAAATGTAAAAGATCAAAGTTGGCCTATGATTTTGAAATTTGGTATAGAAGACCTGCATGTTGATTCTGAACAACTTTTTCAAATAACATTTTGTCGTATTTGCCACATAAAAGGCACTTTACTCAACAGAAAAACCGGTTTCTTGGAAATTTCCAAGGCATGCTTGATTTTTCGAAACTAAAATTTTGTTAGAAATTATTCTTTAGCCAAGCAGCAAGCAGGGCTGAACCCCAAAAAATTAAAATCAATTTTTTTTTGTCTTTTATAAGAGTCGTTTCACCTATCCTGGGACACACACGGTTGCCGTACTCACCAGGACCGGACTTTATAGACCGATTTTTAGTGCCTTTTTTGCTAACCACGCATTTTCAAAGCAAATGAATACCTTCCTGGTGCTACTATAGATATACGTCCTCCACCCCTATACAGGGTGTACTATACCGAGTGACAAGTTTCAAAGCAGAACATAGGCGAATAGCATGGGAAATTACATATTTGCAGTTTATTTCTCACCACTTTTATCTATAAGAACGGTAATGGTGTCTATCGAAGGAGAATTATTTTCCGAGCATGCTGATACCAAATACTTAATAATTAACAGTTTTTTTATCATGCCAGAAGAACTTAAACATTTTCAAAATTAAAAGATGAGCAGCCATGACATGCTAAATTCGGATAAATTTTTCGCTGTCAAAGCAAATATTTTCAATTATTTAATTTATTTTAATTCTGATTTAACATCACTAAACAATTACGAAAATCCTCATTTACCATCATTTTGTTTTACCAAAAATTGACTATGAAAAATAAACACGTAAAATAATTGAACTAAAACAATAACAAAGTACAACAAATAATATTCAAATAGTCCTTCATTTTGAAATTAATATTCCCACCCTTTTATAAATTGTGTCTCGGACTTGTCAGAGTTGTTGGTTATTAACGAGTGCAAATTCAGCAATGACTAGCTCTGTAAATTTTGTTTTTGGTAACCCAAGATCCCAAGAAAAATCACAACAAGAATAAGCTGCTAAATCGGGAGATCTGGCCGGCCAGTTGTAGTAGACCACGGCGATAAAAACGCGTCCCGCATTAGAATAGCCATTATTATTATTCATTGACAATCTTTTCAGGGAAACGCGTATTGGTAATTAAAAATGTTTGTTTTGACAGTAACAAAATTATTCGAATTAGGCATGTCATGGCCGCTCACACTTTTATAATTTTGGAAATGTTTAAGTTCTTCTGGCATGATGAAAAAACTGTTAATTATTAAGTATTTGGTATCAGCATGCTCAGAAAATAATTCTCATTCGATAGACACCATTACCGTTCTTGTAGATAAAAGTGGTGAGAAATAAACTGCAAATATGTGATTTCCCATGCTATTCGCCTATGTTCTGCTTTGAAACTTGTCACACGGTATATCCTTCTCTATATTGCTAGGTCCTAACGCTAACAGATACAGGGCCGATTAAACAAGTCCAAAGAAGCGCAAATTTGTGGCCATCTCGAATCAGTCAAGACATACAAAATATCTGCGACCGTTCCTGAAATATCCTGAAAAAACTGAAAAATCGAGATTTCTTATTTTTGCCATATCTTTTTTATTATTGGAGATTAAAAAATAATTTTTTGTGGACTTACATAAGTCGGCAGAGCTTCATCTGACATCGTCAGTTACCCATCTGACATTTCAAAAATTTTCAGAGCCGACTAGATCCCAGAATTTTCATAGTCAACTTTCGTTTTTCGGTAATTGTTTACATCCGCGGCTCCTAAGTTTCATCAATTTTTTCGGGACCGAGGAGCGAAATAGGGGTGCTGGGTGGGTAAGAAAGTAAAAACAGCCATGGCAAACTAATATTAAGGTCACAACTAAGGCCTCTTTGGCACTACGGTCGAATTTCTATTTTTTTTTCACTTTCAGGGCAAGGAAAATCTTCGAAAATAACAGTACCACGATTTTTATTTTGAATTTTGCATTTATTTTGAATTTATAATCCGAAAATCATTGCATCAATCCCTGTGCGGACTGAACACGTAATGAAAGCGGATATATCGCTCAGTCCGCCTCTGTGAACCTCTAACACAGAATAGAATGCTTGGCAATTATGGTGAAGTGGTTTTATCCGGGATCGCGGCATCTAATCGGTGCCTCTTGTCAGGACCACACTCCCTCCGCACTCTCAAAACCATTTTTTTACACCGTTTTGTGGCTTTCCCTTTCATTTGCCCAGCAAATGAATACCTTCCTGGTGTTACTATAGGTATGTTCTCCACCCCTATATAAGTTCCATAGTGAAACTGTAGGAGCCGCAGATGTAAATAATGACCCGTTTTTCTTATGGCCACCATATTGTTTTTTATATCGTTGGGTAGCTCTTGCCGACTTATGTAAGCCCACAAAAAATTATTTATTAATCTCCAATAGTAAGAAAGATATGGCAAAAATAAGAAATCTCGATTTTTCAGTTTTTTCAGGATATTTCAGGAGCAGTCACAGATATCTTGTATGTCTTGACGGATTCGAGATGGCCACAAAACGGCGCATCTTGTCTCTAATTTAACCGAAACCGACCCTGTATCTCTTAGCGTTAAGGAGATAGAGATAGACCATATACAGGGTGTTAAGAAAATGACGGATAAACTCTTCAGTACATTGTAGGGGACACTCAGTAAAGTACGGGAAAAATAATTTAAAAAAATCCATAGCTACATTTTAAAAGATATAAGAAAAATATTGAACAATAAATTTGGCAACGTTTAACACGATAACTGCTGGTATTTGGTAATTTCGTCTAATTTCTAACAATGCAGGTAGTCAAGGTATCAAAACCGTTGTTGCCAAATGCTTTTTTTTCAGCATCTTAGAAAAGAAAAAAAATTCTTATTAAATTTTCCAAGTCAGTAATACATCTTAAGTAATTTTTTTAATTGATAACGAAAGTACCCTTTTTATATCTGTAAAATCATTTATTTTTTGCAAATACCCTACAATGTACTGAAGAGTTTATCCGTCATTTTCTTAACACCCTGTATAGAGAAGGATATATGGTGCATCCTGTATAGGTGTCATAGTGAAACTGTAGCATACCTGGATGTAAATAATGACCAACGTTACTACTACATAAGAGAATACCAAATTAAAAGTTAAGACAGGGACATGTAAACCGTTTTCCTTTATAAATAGGCTATTATAGGCGAAAAAAGTCGATCTTCACTTTGTTTTTAACTCATGTCATAAGCTACTCACTTTAAACACAAACCGCTTAAGCTTAAGCTATTTTAAGTCGATTTTCTACAGACAATATGGAAATGTAGTAATATAGGGTGTCACGGAACCTTATTTTCTCCTTTATTTTTCGAGATATCGTTTTGAAAATTGGTGTGCCGCATATAACTCGATAGTACGCACTTTTTGACAAACAATATCAATATTCATCAATAAAATAACTCCTGGCGTTCGAAGGGTTTGAGGATTTAGACCAATCAGTTGTCAGAAAATTCAAAATATAACCCCCGCCGAGTTATATTTTGAAGTTTGATGCATACGGACATTATACCCACTGAGCAAGGAACATTACAAAATGTTACAGGAACATTACAATTTTGAGTTATGTCGAAAGTTGTGTAAATAAGTTACTGCAATGTTTTTAGAACCTTACAACGCAATATTTGAATAACGTTGATTGAGGCAACATTAGAGTTTGAATATTGAAACAACTTTGCCATAATAACGTTGCCGGAATGTGATTTTTGTCGGTTCTGTTGAATATTTCACGTAAATGTTGTTGCAACATAACGGCAAGCTTACAAAGCAATATTTGAATAAAGTTGATTGAGGCAACATTAGATTTTGAATATTGAAACAACGTTGCAATAATAACATTGCGGGGATGTGATTTTTGTCAGTTCTGTTGAATATTTCACGTATATGTTGTTGCAACATAACAGCAAGCTTACTAAGCAATATTTGAATAACGTTGGTTGAGGCAACTTTCGATTTGAAATATTGAAACAACGTTGAAATAATAACATTGCGGGGATGTGATTTTTGTTGGTTCTGCTGAATATTTCACGTAAATGTTGTTCCAACATAACAGCAAGCTTACAAAGCAACATTACGGGAAAACTGGTTCAGGCATCATTACACTTATAACATTTAAGTGAGGTACCATTCAAAAATTGCTGGGCTGTAATAATTGTCAGGTTTGTAAAATATTGTACAAAAAACGTTTGCGCAACTTTTGTAAATCAACATTACATTGAAATTATTATTAATAATATAATAATTAAATAAATCATTATTATACAGGCTGTTTAGTATAAGAACCGACACAGAGCAGAAGCGTGTAGGAAAACCCAAAATATGATGATTTAACTCAACTTATCTCTGCACTAATAAGTTGCACACCTAAGAAGTTATCGGGTTTGAAAGTGGGGTTTCAAATTTCGAAATAAAATTAATATCTCAGCTGAACCTGAACTTAAAAAAAAAAAAAAAAATTGGGTACACGTTGTGAGTGTACCAAGAGCATTAATTTGAAATAAGCAGAGTTATAAATTGTAGCATTTTAAAGGGTTGATAAGGGATAATGATTCAGCCTTAAAATGTAAAAAAATTTCTTAACCCGTTGGCCGATTTAAGAAATTGTTACTTTGTCTTATGAAGAATTTAATTCTAAAACTTTGATTTTTCTTATTATTTTCCAAAAAAATTTGTATCTTTCGAAAAAATCCTAAAAACAAAAAAAAATAGGTTATGTATAGGTCTCAATATAATATCATCAAAAATTCAATAGTTGGTTTTTTAAATTGAATGTCAAAGTTGACGATCAGGAAAAAAGTTGAAAATGACAAAAAAAAATTTAAATAAGAAGAGAAAACGTTTGAGAATAAAAATTTTTTTTGAATTTTTGATGATTGGATTATTAGGTAGGTTACATAGCTGCTATATATATTTTTTAGTTTTTCGAGTTTTTGTGGAAAATTACAAACTTTATTGGAAAATATTAAGAGAAATGAAAGTTTTAGAATTAATTCTCATTAAAATAAAGTAACAATTTCGCAAATCGGCCAACGGGTTAAAAAATTAAATTATGTAACATTTTAAGGGTGCATCATCTCTTATCAACCCTTTAAATGCTAAAATTTAACTCTACTTATTGTCAATGAATGCTCTTTGTACACTCACAACGTGTACCAAATTTGGTTTTTCTAAAGTTCAGGTACAACTGACATTAATTTTTTTCGAAATTTGAAACCCCACTTTCAACTCCTATAACTTCTCAGGGGTGCAACTTATTATAGAAAACTTGCGTTTAAATCACACAATACAGGGTGTTCATCAGCTAAGGGTACGTAGCGGCCATTCTAGAACCACTTGCTTTCGATTTTTTCAGAGAATTAAAAAAAATATATAATATACTGGGTATCCGCCGTAAAATAACAAAGTAGCTGTCGACTTCTGGTATTTACGGAAGTGCGACCATCTTGAAAATATTTTCAATGAATTTTTCTTGGTCACTTATGTTTGGAAAATTTTTATTTTGAGGCTAGGACCAACAGTTCCCGAGATAGGGCCGCTCCGTACCCTTAGCTGAACACCCTGTATATATACAATAATTATTATTCTTTGATCATTGACAGTTTTTTTTTTGTTCTTATCTATTTTTACTTTTAGTCACCTGATCGATATATTCTTTCATTGCTCTGAAATTAGTTTGTCAAATAACACCCTGTACCCTGTATAAAAAATAGTGGTGTTAAAGTTGGGTGTTAAAAGGTTTCCTTGAAAACTGACGATTTATTTATTTGTTAGCTATGGAAACTCCGAGATCTGTTCCAGCATTAAAATCTTTGAAATATCAAATAACCTCTTGACGACTTACCTATATGTAAGCCCGCAAAAAATAATATACATACTTAACTATCTATTTTCAATAATAAAAAAGATATGGCTAAAATAAGAAATCGCGATTTTTCAGTTTTCTTTCAGGATATTTCAGCAATGACTGAAAATATCGTAATTTTTTTTTCAGATTATTATTAAGCGTAAAATTGTGCAGCTTTTATCTAATTTCACCGACCTTGTATCTCTAACGATTTCCTAGATCCTGAACCACCTGCTATCTGGGACACCTGTATAATATTTATAGTTAATATTTGTTTTTTTTTATCAAAATGATCAATTACTAATAATAAGAAGTAAGAATCGTATCACACCTGAGGAGCTGAAAATGCTAAAAATAACATTCATAGATACCTAGGTAGAAATAAAAAATATAGGTACCTATGTACCTATAAAAAATATATTATTATTATAAATAAGTCACGTTTGTCTTCCGTGCAACGTGTTTATTTTATAGAGCTGAGAAATAGAATAGAAATGATTTGAAATGAATGAATGGAATAATGGAATGGAATGTCTGTCTAAGGAATGTCTCATGCAGTCAGAGAAGAGAGCGACCACAGCAGAAGACAAAAGAATAAAACAAAGCGTAGCATCAACATCCAACATCTGGTTTACATAAAATATGGCTCAGCGATTGAAATTATAAGGAATGCATTTCTGGACCTGGACTAGCACTATAGTCAGTGTTGCCAACTTGGTAGATTTTCTACCGGATCTAGTAAAATTCTTAACAGCCCTAGCAGTACTTAGTCAAAATTTATATCTAGTGGCTATAGTGGATTTTCTAGTAGATTTGAATTCTTCTGATAGAAAATCTAATGAAAATGACAATGAAGGAAAAAAATAAAAGCGAATAACACCTATCATCCAATATGAACTACATATACATATTATGTATTACACCGACTTATTATTAATCTATTATAATCAGTAGTAGTAAGTACCCAGAGTGTTTAATAATAATAATTGTATGTCAATATTGAAATAATAATGACGTCAAATAAATCATGTGTTAAATATTCTTGGGCTGAAGTTAAAACAAAAGGTAATTATATACATCCGCGGCTCCTAAGTTTCATTAATTTTTTCGGGACCGAGGAGCGATATAGGGATGCTGGGTGGGTAAGAAGCTAAAAACAGCCATTGCAAACTAATATCACAACTAAGGCCTCTTTGGCACTACGGTCAAATTTCTATTTTTTTTCACTTTCAGGGCAAGGAAAATCTTCGAGATTAACAGTAGCACGATTTTTATTTTGAATTTTACATTTATTTTGCATTTATATTCCAAAAATCGTAACATCAATCCCTGTCGTCTTTTCACGATATGAAAAAGCGGATATAATGCGAATACGTGACTGTATACGTTTCAAAGCGCTTGGCATTGTCCTCAAGTGGTTACTTCCCAAACTCGACGTATGTAATCATCGCATCTACCAGGCCCGTACTATAACGTTACAGAGTGGTAATAAGGAATCTTTTAGTTTTGCCAGTTTGAAATTCAAAAATTCAAATCTCCCGCCGAATATATTTTACCTTGCCGTGTCCTGAGCTCCTGAATAAATGAATACTTTTTTGTAGTTTGGATTTGGACTGGGTTGGGTGTTTATTTTTATTAATAGAGTTGAGGGATCCTAAGTTGTTTTCAAGTTTTCATTTTATTCGTGTGCGTAAATTTTCATGTGCTGGCAAAATTCATGACCTTGAATGTTGGAACATTTTTTATTTTTTCCATGTGCATAAATTTTAATATACCTGGGGAAAATGTGTGACCTTGAATTGTTAAAAAAACACTGTTTCTGGGGGGGACTCCTTCCAATACCCCCCCCCCCATCACCTCGCGATGGGATTTGCCTGTAAAAATTTAATCTAATAGAATTTTTTGTAGAAAATCATTGATGATTAGTGAGTAGAATAAATTTAACCTGGCAACACTGAACACTGGCGAGCAATGCTAGCAGGAGCAGTTAGGGTAGGATGGGGAAAAGGAACTATAAAACTAAAAACTAAACTAGACAGACAGACTACTCAGACTAGACTAGAGACTAGACTAGAACTAGAACTAGAACTAGTAAGTAGAGGATGTAGATAAGTTGAAAAGAAATTGGAAATTGTTTATTATTGTTATTCTTCTGTGAAGTGTGAGTGAAGTAAGACTAAGAAGTGGTTCGTTGTGTTATCAGTAAAAATCCGACATCGATATTAACTAATCATTTTTTAGAAATAAATGAGCAGGTAAGTTAAGTACCTATTAACTTTTATTATTTATAATATTTTTTAATCGTATCTACATACCGGGTGCACAGAATAAAACAATGTGCCGGGTGACTGACCATACTCCTGTTCATAGAACACTAGCTATAATAATATAATTAATATTAATAACAACCTACGTCAAAATATCTACTTTGACAATGGGTAACAAAATTAATTTCGTTAACATTAAAAATATTTTGGATTATGAATTAGGCAATGTCCTTTATACCTACCTACATTATAGGTAGGTATACTCGTATTGTCAGCCACTCGGTATCGGTATAGGTATTTTTATACAGTCAACAAACAAAAATATTGCACACTCATACGTATAAATTTTTTTTAACTTAAAATGGTTAATACACATTTAACGTTTAATTGAAAAATAACAACAATAATTACGTTAGTCAATATGCAATATTTTTGTCATTCACTGTTTTTTTTTTGCTTTGCGAATTTTTACATTTTTGTGTAAGAATTTAAGGCCAAGAATCAAATATTTAGGTAATGGAGACTATAATGTAAACCCGAGTGTAAACCACTGTGGTTTTAATTTATTACAGTTCAACTCACTTGATATACAGGTGTGTTCTATAAGCTTCTATGACAAAATTTTGCTGATAGCAGGTAACTTAATTTTAAACATTTTTTTCTTTATAAACATAGTATGTGTTTGATTCGCTTTTGTTTAGATTAGATGTTGTAAGTAAGTATTAAAAAAAATTCTATATTTTAGCAACAGAGAGTACGTTGAATAAAAATTGTCATCAGTTGACATAATTATGACAATAATTAATTTTTGGTCACGTTTTAAACGCGTTGAATTCAGGGAACGATAGTAAATCGAAAAATAATATGTAGGTAGGTATGAGTAAAAATAATATTTAGAAAATAAGAATTTTTTCCACTGTATTTTCTCAACGAAGCATAATTATTTCATTATTTCCTGGATATAGTTCATAAAGCAAACTCCGAGGCAAGAAACTCATTTATTATTTATTATTTTTTGATTCTCTATCATTCCCCGAATTTAACGCATTTTTAAAACTGGATTACGTGTAGGTATATTCCTCAGTTCAGAATACATAAATGCATTTTTTAATGCAAAACTTTCACTCTATACAGGATGTCCCACGACATGACTGCCATAGCTTAAGGGTAGGTGTAGTTTTTCAAGGCGATTCAGGATCTGGTTTTGAAATTTTCCTGAGGCCCTTCGTTTCGATTATACAGGGTGATTTGTGCAATTTACCGAAATCTTTGATGAGCGATATCTTTTGAACGAATTGATCGAATTTAACGAAATTTGGTAAATATGCTCTACTAATGACACTTAATACCCGCATTTTTCACCGATCCGAAAACTGCAGGGCCGTACTTATTTTTTTGTTATCTTTCGGTTTTGTCGAAAAGTTCACCCTGTATGCGCATTTTATTCAAAGTTTGGTGCCATTTTCTAAAACTACGTGAAAAATGCTACAATTGTGGTAAAAAAATACTTGGCATCATTAAACTGAATCGAGAAGAAAATTCAGTTTTTTAGTTTTTTATTCGGGATTTCGATTCATGTGTTGTTAATAATTTAAGAAAAATCAAATGTGGTTTTTTAAAACTTGCGTATTTTGTAGTTACTTCAAGTAAGTTTACTTAATCTACAGATTTAGCCAAGATTGGGAATCCTTCTACAGATTGTTTCGAGCTAAAAATAAGTTTTAACAGCAAAATAAATAACAGAATTTAACACATTACCACATAGAAAAATAAGTATCCACATAAACGAAACAGGAAGAAAAATATCAACACAAATGTTGGGAAGAAAAACTACAATTCAGTGCACAGCTAATGGTCAAGGACACCACTCAACACATTTCCTTGACCTTGGAATAATTCTAAAAACCATTTAAAATGCCGCAGAAACTATTTGTGCTGATCCCGCGACTCTTGGCAAAGCTACCATTTCAATACTAAGAAGAGCTAGACTGTGTATACAGCAACTGGGTGGACATTTTCAGCAAGTACTTCAATAAAGCGATTTTTTTAATAGTTTTTGGATTAATTTCAAGGTCAAGGAAATGTGTTGAGTTTGATGGTGGTCTCCTTGACCTCCATTACCTGCACTGAATTGTAGTTTTTCTTCCCAACATTTGTGTTGATATTTTTCTTCCTGTTTCGTTTATGTGGATACTTATTTGTCTATGTGGTAATGTGTTAAATTTTGTTATTTATTTTGCTGTTAAAACTTATTCTTAGCTCGAAACAATCTGTAGAAGGGTCCCCAATCTTGGCTAAATCTGTAGATAAAGTAAATTTATTTGAAATAACTACAAAATACGCAAGTTTTAAAAAACCACATTTGATTTTTCTTAAATTATTAACAACACATGAATTGAAATTCCGAATAAAAAACTAAAAAACTGAATTTTCTTCTCGATTCAGTTTAATGATGCCAAGTATTTTTTACCACAATTGTAGCATTTTTCGCGTAGTTTTAGATAATGGCACCAAAATTTGAATAAAATGCATACAGGGTGAACTTTGCGACAAAACCGAAAGATATCAAAAAAATAAGTACGGCCCTGCAGTTTTCGAGTCGGCGAAAAATGCGAGGTATTAAGTGTCATTAGTAGAGCATATCTACCAAATTTCGTTAAATTCGATCAATTCGTTCAAAAGATATCGCTCATCAAAGATTTCGGCAAATTTCACAAATCGAAATTTGTGAAATTTCGATTTGAAATTAAAAAAAAAAAATAATAATCGAAACGAAGGGCCTCAGGAAAATTTCAAAACCAGATCCTGAATCGCCTTGAAAAACTACACCTACCCTTAAGCTATGACAGTCAATGTCGTGGGACACCCTGTATATGTGTCAAACAAATAATTAAAACGACTCAAAAATTAATTATCGTCTTATGACAACTGGCATTTTATTTATTCATTAGCCTACTTTTGTTAAAACATGGAGATTTAAATATTTTTTTAATGCTTGCAACTTCTAAATAAAAGCGAATCGAACCCATGTTTATTGAAAAAGAATATGTTTAAAATTAAGTGACCTATACAGGGTGCCCCGTAAGTAATGGTCCGTGGTGAAATGGGAGATTCTTGGTTTCAAAATATTACGATCTGACACTACTTGCTCTAACAAAATCTTGATAATAAAAAAGATACAGGGTGGCAAAGTTGAGATTTAAAAATTTTCTTTTCAAAATATCTCGAAAAATTGTACAGGTACGAACGTGAAAACTTGAGGATAGATGTTTTACGGTATGAGGAATCATAATTTGGTATTCGTGTCAATGTATTTTATAGAGGGCGCCACTTAGGTCATGTTGACGACGTAAATTAACAAATAACTTTTTTATCCTTCAGACTATCGCGCATTTTATTGTGAAATATTAAAACTACATCATTCTTGAGAAAAAAAGATATACTGATTGTCAGTCTCAAAAGTTAGTGGTTTTCGAGATAATTGACAGTTAATAATTTTCTCTACTGATACTGTTCAGAATTTTTTGCTTACGGATAGTAGATGGAAAATAAAAAAATGCCGAGACATAATAATTTTTCAAATTCAGATTAGAGAGATATGATTTCTCTTTATTGCAAACAAAACTTCAATGGGCAAGCTGCGAAACGAGGATACCTGCCACGATATCCAAACAGACTGAAACCTGATAATCGACTATTTCAGAATCTGTATAGGAATTTAGGTGAATATGGTTCATTTGTTTGCTTTTTTAATATGTCAAAGGGAAAAATCTTTAATTGCCAAAATGCTGGTTATTATCTCGACCTACTGCATTCAGATTTCTGATAATAAAAAAAATAGAAATAATGCAGGAGATTATTAAAACGTGATTATCTCGAAAACCACGAACTTTTGAGACTGACAATCGGTATACCTTTTTTTCTCATCAATAATGTAGTTTTAATATTTCACAATAAAATGCGCGATATCCTGAAGGATAAAAAAGTTATGTGTTCATTTACGTCGTCAACATGACCTAAGTGGCGCCCTCTATAAAATACATCGACACGGATATCAAATTATGATTTCTCATATCGTAAAACATTTATCCCTAAGTTTTCACGCTCGTACCTTTACAATTTTTCGAGATATTTTGAAAAGAAAATTTTTAAATCTCAACTTTGCCACCCTGTATCTTTTTTATTATCAAGATTTTGTTAGAGCAAGTAGTGTCAGATCGTAATATTTTTAAACCAAGAATCTCCCATTTCACCACGGACCATTACTTACGGGACACCTGTATAAAGTGTGTTTCACTTTAAATGTAATCACCTCAATAACTTTTTTTTTATGAATTAAAAAAAAAAAAAATTTTCTTTATATGTAAAGCTCCCGAAGCTTTCTTAACTGAGCAAACAACATTTTAGCCGTAGCAAATCACTATAAATGCCTACTATGATCAAAATTAGAGCTGAAAAAAACATATTAGGCATTTTTTTCTGGAAAATTTTATTTAAAAAAGTTGTTCAAAATAAATAACCTCAAACCCCGAAATCTCGAGTTTCATTGAACACAAAATATCCCAAAAAAAAATTTCAAGACTATTATTTCAATTTTATTTTTACAAGATTGCCATGATTTATGAACAATAGGTAGGTATAATAGGAGATATTTAATAAAAATTATGAGAACACCGTCAGAATATTTATGCTAATTATCTTGTGTTTCTTTTTTTTCAACCAACTTTGAGATTTAGGGGTTTGAGGTTATTTCATAGAAACTTTTTTAAATAAAATTTTCCGAAAAAAAAATCCTGAAAACATGACTGAACTAATTTTCAGACTTGTAGTCTAATTATTTTACCATTTAATTGTTACTTAATTGCCCAAAGGTTCTAGCGCCGCACCCTATAATCTGCCAAAGTTTGTCTTAGAGCTAATAGAACAACCTGTATAATAAGTCTTGAATTAATAATAATAACTTTTAATTAAACGTTTTGTTTTAAAGTTTTAAATCTTACTGTTTGCATTTGTGGAAAATTCAAAGGAAAAAAAAATAATGGATAATATGAATCGAAATAATATTTGAAATATTTTTCGGAACACTTTTATTGTTATAAAATTCTCTTTGAAATTAAGTTTATTTCTAGCTGCAGTTTCTCAAATTGTCCGACGGAGCAAAATCCAAGGATGATGCCTTTAGAAAACATGCATTTTCTATTTATTTGGGACAATGTACCTACTGTTCTTGGACCGCAAAGAATGGAAATAATTTCAAGCTGAGCCATTTAAATGTTACGAATCATGAATAGTAAGTGATTTTTTTAAGTTCACCTATAAAAAATAGTTCAATTTACAATTAAGTGAGATACCTAAGTATGGAATGTGTGAAACTTTTAATAAAGTAATTGTATTATTAGAAAGTCATTTATTGTAACTATGTGTTATTAATAATAATTAATGCTATAAGTAATAATATACAGGGTGAGTCATTTCAATCTTCAGACCCGGATATCTCTGTTGGTAAGCCAGATACAAAAAAACTGTGCAGACAAAAGTTGTTCAGGACAATGGGGGTCATCTGACTGTACCGGGTGGTCCATCACTTATGTCCACCCCCGAAATAGAGGTTAATTTTAAAGATAAAAAATTGAAACTTTGAGGATTTGTGTAATTAATATAGGGCCATATAATGACATAATCAGATTAATTATTTTTTTTTTTTAGTTGAGCCATCAGCGATAAAAAACTGTAATTTGGTGTTGATGTGACCAAAATAAATTCGATTTTTCTTTAATACATCTATAGAAATCAATTAAGAAAATCAAAATCGCTTAAAAGAAATATCAAAAAACTAATTACAAGCCTTTAATTAAATAAAATACTTAAAATATGGAAATGACAGCTAGAATGATTGATTTATGGAAGCAATATAACTATCAGGATTTTGACCGGCTGGTATAGCACAATTGTTAAGTAAACATATCCTAAGTAAACATTCATAAAAGAAGCCCCATTCGAGTTCAATGGCACATTCTTCTGACTGCTTTGAAGATTATTTATGGTAGGTACCTACCCTCATTAGATTTGTCACTTTTATTAGTCTTGTGATTATTGATATATGGTCAATCATTTTACCTGCCATTTCCATATTTTAAGTATTTTATTTAATTAAAGGCTTGTAATTAGGTTTTTGATATTTATTTTTATCGATTTTGAGTTTATTAATCGATTTCTATCGGTATATTTAGGAAAAATCGAATTTATTTTGGTCACATTAACACCAAATTACAGGTTTTTATGGCTGATGGCTCAACTAAAAAAAAAATAATTAATCTGATTATGTCATTATATGGTCCTATATTAATTACACAAATCCTCAAAGTTTCAATTTTTTATCTTTAAAATTAACCTCTATTTCGGGGGTGGACATAAGTGATGGACCACCCGGTACTAATGACTTTGACCTTGTGAACCAATTTCAATATTTTTGTTTTTTCATATTTCCCGAGAAAATCCAGTAAGAATGGTTTTTACAGTTGCAGTTTAAAATGAGTACGCAGGTCATGAGTTATAAAAAACTGAAAATCGAAATTTTTTATTTTGAAAGCAGTGTACCTACATCGGAAACGGCTCCAACTATGGGCAAACGGCTTACATGTCCCTATCCTAATTTTTCATGTATAGTATCCTTATTGTGTGGATGAAATTTTTATACAGGGTGATTAAAAATCTGGTAATTTTTTTCACTCTATGTATTAAAATTTAAACCACGTAGTAGGATACCACATGAAAACTGAAAAACTGCGATTTTCAGATGTTCATAACTCATAACCTACTCATTTTAGACTGCAACTGTAAAAACTATTATTATTGATTTCCTCAGGGAATATGAAAAAACAATAATATACAGGTGTCCTTTTTTTAAAAATTATCTTGACTTTCGTGTGTACCATGAAATTGGTCCACAAGGTCAAAGTTATTAGTATTACAGTCAGATGACCGCCCTATTATTGTCCTGAGAACAATTTTTGTCTGCAAAATGTTTTTGTATCTGGCTTACCAACAGAGATATATCTGGGTCTGAAGATTGAAATGACTCATGATTGAAATTATATTTTCATATTTTTAATTAGCTGTATGTATGATTTTCAGAGGCCGAGCATTTTCCACAATTAAAGGACAGTGAATTCGAGAGGGACGTCACAGCTTGGTTCCAACATGCATCTACAAGATATGAAAGCAGCAAAAATATTCAATGTGAAAAATGGAGCATGGATATTACGTGTATAATTATGCAATAACAATTATTTGGTGTAAAAGAAAATGCCAAGCAAATAAAAAATCATGTTAAAGTATATCTGTGGTCATTATATTTTCAGTCATCATAGTTTACCTGCTCACACCCCTTGTCCATATCTACAGTGTGTTTCACTTTAAATGGAATCACCTCAATAACTTTTTTTATTTTTTGATGAATTTAAAAAAAACTTTTTTGCTTTATGTAAAGCTCCCGAAACTTTCTTAAATGGGTAAACAACATTTTTGCCGTAGCAATAAATAACTAGACTACTGATGCGTGATAAAAAATTAGCGCTGAAAATTGAAAAACATATTAGGCCTTTTTTTCGAAAAATTTTATATAAAAAAGTTGTTTGAAATAACCTCAAACCCCCAAATCTCGAGTTTGCTTGAAAACAAAAATCCTCAAAAAATTTTCAAGTAAGGTAGGTACCTACTCAGGTGGTCTTGAAAATATTTTGGGAATTTTTTGTTTTCAACCAAACTCGAGATTTGGGGGTTCGAGGTTATTTCAAACAACTGTTTTGAATAAAATTTTCCGGGAAAAAAATGCCTAATATATTTTTTCAATTTTCAACGCTAATTTTGGTCATAGTATAGGCTAGTTATTTCCTACGGCTAAAATGTTTTCTACCCATTTAAGAGAGCCTCGAGAGCTTTACATAAAGAAAAAAAACCTTTTTTTTAATTCATCAAAAAATAAAAAAGTTATTCATGTGATTCCATCTAAAGTGAAACACACTGTAGATGTTTCATCAATGCATATTATAGACGTCCCATAGACGCAAAGTGTCGTCATCTCAAAGATACATATTGTAGACGTCTCATAGATATGTAATAAGACGTCTCATAAATACATATCGTAGGCATCGTAGACATTTTGCTTCTAAATTATAGTCTACAAACTACCGTCTAATATAGACGTATATGCTGGACGTAAAAAATACATCTTTTAGATGAAACTGTTGTGTTACTTGGGAATACATAAACAATATTCCGGCAAGGTTTATAAAAAAACCTTTCAGCAATAGCACTATTCAAACATTTCAGGAATAATACATTAACAATGTTCCGGCAAGGTTTATAAAAAAACCTTCCAGCAATAGCACTATTCAAACATTTCAGGAATAATACATTAACAGTATCCCTACAAGGTTTATAAAAAAACTCCTTGCAATGTTTCAGTTAAAACACGACGTAAACGTACCTGTGAGATTGTGACAGCAACCTCTCTGCAAAATAATAATTGCTATATTTCAGCAATCATCACTGACAATGTTCCTGTAACATTATACTTCATACATAGCAGATAAGATTCATTGGTAACCTTGCTGCAATATTTCGATTGTAAAATTGAGGCAACGTTACTTTTCTATCATTCTCGCAATGTTACGCTTTGCAATGTTGCGAGAGCAATGTTACTGCACGGCCGTTTCAACATTGCAGGAACATTGTGGGAGGCCATTTGTAACTTATATGCAACATTGCAAGCTGACATTGAAACGTTTAGTAAATGTTGCTGCAACGTATTCTTGCTCAGTGGGTATAGTCCAATAAAGTCTAAAAAGTCATACGTAATTAAGAATACACATCCTTTTGATAGTTCGATTTATTTTGTTTCATATACGTGGTTTTTATAGTAACCGTCCAGTTTGTCTAAACACTCCATCCCGCATAAATAAGTATACGCGTCAACATTGGTTTTGAATGAGAATTAAATGCACAACACAGAGAATAGAGTGTCATTACGTGGATAAATTTTCTGTAGTTCTCAGTGGCTCTCAAACTGACGTAAGCGCTTCAATTCATTGTTTGAATGATTCCTTCAAAAATTTACGCTCGTTCACAACTTGACAATTAACTGTTTGACATTTTCTGGTGAAATTAAAAATATTAATTCGGACGATTAGTGTGACGTCACATCTGACTTTTTAAAGTTAATCCTACTATATAAGTGACATTTCAATTATTGTCAGACGTGAGTTTAATTTTTTTTTAATTTCTCAATTATAGTGTGCCACGACTATTTATAATTACTTCGATTGGGCCACGTGATGGTACAAAAAAAGAATTTTTTTAAAGTACTAAATCAAGTGATTTATGGATTTTTTGAGCAGAATTAATATTTTTTAATGATATCATATTGGTACCGAGGTACCTGCTACCATGCATTTACTAGTCCACCTGATAAAGAACATTTTGGTGTGCCCATTTTGCAGTTTATGACGAACACAACTAAAGTCATGGCACACTATAATAGAGAAATAAAAAATAAATTAAACAATTCTGACAATTGAAATGTCACACATTTTTTTTTTTAAACGCGTAACATTATACCGAATCCAAAAATATAATAATATACAGAGTGTCCCATTTAAAAATAAAAAGTTGGTGTAGTTTCCGGTAAAACCAGAAAGAAAACTATTTAATTTTTGTCAAAAAGTGCGTACTATCGAGTAGGTATATGCGGCACACCGATTTTCCAAAGGATATCTCAAAAAATTAAGGAAAAAATAGGGGTGTACCATGCCGTTGTGACACCCCTGTGTATATGGTTTCCCATTTAAAAAATTACTTTTTTGGGAATATTTCATGATGTGAACTTTTAATTGTTTTTCTCTTTTCACCACTGTAATACGCGACAAAAATTCTTCTTGCTTGACAATGGTAAACAGAAAATAGCAGAAAACAGTTTAATAACATTTCAATTTCAGCAATTTTATTCCAGGGCTAATTTCCATGTGATCCGTGCGGAGTTCTTTGTGTACCAACCTCAGGTTTATAATACTCTGTTGACATGATGTTAAAAAAGTTGAGAATTTAATCTTACATCAATCATAACGTTTATAATAAAATGACAAACTGTAAATTTTTATTTATATTTATTTTGATAATTTAATGTGTTTTATCGTAGGTATTAGCACCTTTATAGTTTCCTACATATCCAGTGTTTTCTGCTACATCTTCTCTACCTTCTTTACCTTTGCCATGCCCACTTTCGTCAAATCTTTCTTTATGACTGCCAGTGTATTTAGACGTATCTGTGAGACGGTCGACGGCTCCAGTTTTTACTGCTTGCTAGAAGTGAAATAAATTTTACTATTAAGGATATTTATACATCTGATGACTCTTAGAAAACGACTCTTATAAACGATGAAAAATTATCGATTTGAATTTTAATGTTTTGCGGTTCAGCCCTGCTTGGTTGAAGACTAATTTTTAACATAATGCCTTGGAAATTTTCAAAAAACCTTTTAACCTTTTAATTTTTTTTTATGTCGACATTATGCCGATATGTTGAAAGTATTATATTGGGAGCCTGTAATGACAATGCTACTGCTGCGGCTAGAGAATATACCGGAAAGTTTCCCAATCGTCGGCACCCAGAAGCAAAAACCATAAGACGCATAGAACAATGATTACTGGAAACCGGTTGTTTAAATCCTCGAAAAAATCAGAAAGGACGTCAACCTGCACTGAGCCTCCATCAAGAAGAACAAATTCTTGACATTGTAGAAGCGGAACCCGGAACAAACCTTGGGATTGTATCCTCTCAAACTTATTTCCAAAAAGACACAATTCACAGGATATTGAGAAGAAACGGTTTGCATCCATTTAGGCCCCAAAATTTCATGTTTTGCATGACGGGAACAAGGAGCTTCGTTTAAATTTTTGTAGATTGTTGTTAGATAGCGTAAATGATGATCCCTATCAGAAATATTATATGAAGTGATGAATCCACATTTACTGAAACAGGTATTATAAATACTCATAACATTCATGAATGGATGATGGTTGAAAACCTTCATTCAATACGCCAAAGATCTCATCAGAGACGATGATGGTCAATCAACATTTGGGCTGTGTCATTGAATAATATGATGTTTTTGGTCCACACATTCTCACTAACCGGCTTGATTCAGCCCTGTATCTACACTTTTTGCATGAGAATTTACCACTACCATTTTTTACCATTTGGTTCCAGCATGATGGTGCACCGGCACGTTATGGGTTACAAGTGAGAAATTTTTTGAATGAAAATTTGCCAGAGATGTGGATCGGAAGAGGAGGACCAATACCATGGCCTCCCAGATCGCAAGATCTGAATCCCCTGGATTACTTTTCTGGGGCTACTTGAAAGAAAAAGCTTACTGTGGTCCAGTTTTGAACGAAGAAGATGTAGTAGCTCGTGTTCACGCTGCTGTGGCATTAATAGACGATGAGTGCTCGTGCGAATCTTTGGCTGAATTAGGAGGCCAAAAAAAAAAACACATTCTGTGAAAACAACTGAGCATCTTCTTTTTTTAAATGGTTATCATTAGTTACTTCTAATAAAGTTTTGTTGAAATGGTAAATTTTTGCTCTTTTCAAATTTCAACAATAACTTTTTAACGAAGCGCAAACGGAATTTTTTTCACTCTCTCTTTTCAATTTTTTTTAGCACCATTAATTGGATCTCAAGAGCACGGGCGTCAATTTTGAAACACCCTGTATACAGGGTGTCTGCTTAAGGCTGGCCACCGGCTATATCTCGGAAACTAATGGACCTAGAACCCTAAATAAAAAATTTCCAGACATAAGTGATCACGAGAAATTCAATGAAAATATTTTCAAGATGGCCGCGTTTCCGGAAATACCGGAAGTTGACACCTACTTCGTTATTTTAACAGGAACACCCTGTATATTATTATATTTTTTAAATGTCTGAAAAAATCGAATACAGGTGGTTGTCACCATTGGAATTTAGAAGGTTAGGTTTATGAGTTATAAACAAGTGAAAATCGAAAATTTTCAACTTCAAAGCAGTCTAGAACTTGAACGGCTCAAGATATCCAAAAACGGTTTGACGTGAAAAACTTTTCACGTTTTATCCCAGTATGTGGAGTAAATTTTAATACAGGGTGATGAAAATTATCCGATTTTTCATCACCCTGTATTAAAATTTAAACCACATAGTAGGATACTATGTGAAAAGTTAAGATAGGGACATGTAAACCGTTTTTAAATATCTTGAGCCGTTCTAGTTCTAGACTGCTTTGAAGTTGAAAATTTTCGATTTTCACTTGTTTATAACTCATAAACCGCTCAATCTAAATTCCAATGGTGAAAACCACCTGTATTAGATTTCTTCAGACATTTAAAAAATATAAAGTTTTACAGGGTGTTTCCGTTAAAATACCGAAGTAGGTGTCAACTTCCGGTATTTCCGGAAGTGCGGCCATCTTGAAAATATTTTCATTGAATTTCTCTTGATCACTTATGTCTGGAAATTTTTTGTTTTGAGGTTATAGGCCCCATTAGTTTCCGAGATATAGCCGGTGGCCAGCCTTAAGCAGACACCCTGTATATAACTATATCGTGGGCAGGTGAATTTTGGTACACCACTTTTTCGTGATGTGAGGGTCAGGATCGGTGGACATTTGATAAGTTTGGATGATTTTCGTAAAGTGATGTCGTCCTCAATAGTGTATTAATGAGGTAGTGTTATTGAGTGTATTATGTAAAATAGTGTATTTTTTTTAAATTAAAAAATACACTAAAAACGGGTTTTTGTTCCCACATTTCAGGCCGCAGTTTACAATCTAGGGAACTGAAATTATCGTGGGAGTAAGATATCCGCAATGAGTGGTCTGGGATTGTATATTTGAACAAAATTTTAGGACTATTTTTTGAACCCATGTATAAGTAAGATGGGAAAAAAACTTTGAAATCAAATTAACAGGTTTGGAAGAATATTCTTCGAACGTGACGTCAGTGTAAAAAAAAAATTGTAATTTTTCCATTAATAAGTTAGTGGTGCGAGTAAATATTTTAACAATCTTTCAACATGCAAAGAAGTCGTTTTTTTCCCTTAAAAAGTAATTAATAAATAAAAAGATATTAGGAGGTAAAAAAGTTGTATTTTTAGATGCTTGTAGATGCCGCGAGCCGAGACGCCACTGGAACTTATAATTATTATCTTTTAGCTAGTGTCAACTTAGCGTCTTATTACAATAATGAATAACCGTGCCAGATTTCAACAAAATGGGCAAAAGAATCATTTAGATATTAATAAAAAACCATTTTTTTTTAACTTTGAAACCCTTATCTTGAAAACCAGACACTTCAGGATACATATGTATATTTATATGAACTTTTCTACTTGAATTTGGTTCAGGAACTTTTGAAAGTACGCCCTTCAAATTACAGCCTATCATTAAGTAACACCATGATTGTCTGTTGTTTTTGCTATTTCAAGTATTTGCAAGCCTAATAAAAATAGTTGAAATCAGTACAAGGCATTACCTAAATGCTGAAAAAGATAAAAATAAAAAAAATACATTTTGCAATTTTATCAGCATATTAAAGTTGCTAAATTTTGTCTATTTTCCTAAAAAATCTAAAATGTTTTATTATTTCCTAAAAATTAAAAAAAGACCAAAACAAATTCGATATGTAGCAAAAAAATGTTCAAGTAAACTTACCGCAAAACAACATTTCATAATTTTTTTAAGTTTTAAAAAAGCTAAATTTTCAATTTGTTTTGGTATTTTTTTAATTTTTAGGAAATAGTAAAAAAAATTAATGCAATAATTCTAGTTTAAATTTTATTTAATTATCAGATTTTTCATCGCGCAATTTCTATTGTTAAAAAATTCCATCAAAACAATAGGATATGGCCCATGAAAAGTAAAGATAGGGACGTAATACAGCGTGTTTCACTTTAAATAATAACTTTTTATTTTTTGATGAATTAAAAAAACTTTTTTGTACAAGTGCCATTAAAAGTCACACGTTTAACGACAGCTGACAGTGTTAAAAGTGATTGTTTACATGGAAGCGTGTTAAAAATACTTTTAACACTAGTGTTAAAAGTAATTCTATCTACTTTTTCTGTACTTACATTCTCTTTTTAAACTACATTTTCTCATGATGAAATCAGACAAAATTACAGGTAATAAGATTTTTTCATATTCTTTTCATTACAAGCATATTGATAAAAAATAAGTACCTAGTCAAGAACACAAGACAATAATAATTGTTCAGAAATTACAATTAATAATAATTATTATTATAGCGTCTTTTTTGTATGTAATACACGCATTTGTTAGTAACCATTATACAGGGTGTCTGGAAATTATGCGCAAAAAATTAAGGGGGTGATTGTCAAAAGTATCTATAATTTTTTTTCGAAAACTCACAAATAAGAATAAGTTATAAGCCTTCAAAGTTGATTTTTTTAAATCAATATTTTTTTATAATTTTTTTTCTAGTGTACGGATTTTCTTAAAATTTTACACACTTTCCACTGATGTTGCTTTACATCCTTGGTCCAAATTAGACTTGAATCCCTCGAAATCAAGAGGCCTTAACTGCCCTTGACCTTCAAAAAAGGCCTATAACTTTTTTCGTAATATATTTTTCTGAATTTTGAAGATGCACAATTGAAGAACGTGAAGAAATATTCGGAAAAGGTCCTCTTTGTCTATCACGATAAAATGACCTGTTTCCGAGTAAAACTGTTTAAAAAATTTGCTTGCACTAAAATTATTGATCATCATAAATTATTATGATCATTCTACAACAATACCAAAGCATGCTTTGGAAACAGCTGCAGGGTTGCCTAGGAAACAAGATGTTTGCTTTGGATTTAATTTTGACAGCAATTTGATTCAAGTATCTTGTTAAATTGATAAGACAAGATGAATATATTTTTTTAGCCATAAAATGGTCCCCGCGTTTGGTTATTTTTGCAAGTTTTTTGAAATTCCATTTGAAATTGAATTGGACAGCTTGTAAAAAATTATTAAATAATGTTTAAATTTAATCATTTCCAAGTCTATTTATACAGGGTGGGCCATCGAAAAGGTAACAAGCCCAATAGTTTGGAAAGTGAAGATGTATGCGAAAAACGCCGAAACATGTCGATCTTGTTATTAAAGTATGCATATTTTCGTGACAAAGTTAACTACCAAAGTTCACCCCCTTGGCAGGGGTAGCCACCCCTTTGCTTATCATCATAGGGAACAGCTATCGAGTGATACATCATTTGAAAGCTACTTGAATTCTCTTTAAAACGATATCCAACATTTTGGGTTTCGCTTACATACAGGGTGGCCCAACGAAAACGTAACTCGCCTTAATCACTTGTATGTAGGCCACCCTGTATGTAAGCGAAACCCAAAATGTTGGATATCGTTGTAAAGATAATTCAAGTATCTGTCAAATGATGTATCACTTTCGCTTACATACAGGCTGGCCCAACTAAAACGTAACTCGTCTTAATCACTTGTATTTAAGCCACCCTGTATGTAAGCAAAACTCAAAATGTTGGATATCGTTGTAAAGGAAATTCAAGTAGCTTTCAAATGATGTATCACTCGATAGCTGTTCCCTATGATGATAAGCAAAAGGGTGGCTACCCCTGCCAAGGGGGTGAACTTTGGTAGTTAAATTTGTCACGAAAATATGCATACTTTAATAACAAGATCGACCTGTTTCGGCGTTTTTCGCGTACATCTTCACTTTCCAAGTTATTAGGGCGAGTTACGTTATCGTTGGACCACCCTGTATGTAAGCGAAACCCAAAATGTTGGATATCGTTGTAAAGAGTATTCAAAGTAGCTTTCAAATGATGTATCACTCAATAGCTGTTCCCTATGATGAACCCTGCCAAGGGGGTGAACTTGGGTGAACAAATTTGTCACGCAAATATGTCCCCCTCGATAACAAAATCGACCTCTTTCGGCGTTTTTCGCATACATCTTCACTTTCCAAACTATTAGGCTTGTTACCTTTTCGATGGCCCACCCTGTATGCGAATGTCTCTGTTTTGTACATAACTATTAGGCAACCCTGCAGCTGTTTCCAAAGCATGCTTTGGTATTAATATTATAGCGTCGGCAACGGTTGCTATGCACTTGTACTTATCTGAATATTTTTAAAATGCAATTTGAAGTTGAGTGTCATTCAGTTTGAGTTGAAGTTTGAGTTCATCAATTTTATAATCAAAATGGAGCAGTTTTACAAAAAACATTATATGATATTCGTCTTAAAAGTGATTTTGTTTTGTTCGTGAAATTGATCAATTCGTTTCGCTGCGCTTCGCTCATTTCACAAACCTTTTCACTCACAAAATTAAACTTCACTTTTAACACTAATATCATAAATCGCTATTTTCTTTATGTAAAGCTCCCGGAGCTTTCTTTATAACGGGTAAACAACATTTTAGCCTTAAACAAATAACTAGCCTACTGTGATCAAAAATTAGCCCTGAAAATTAAAAAAAAAACATATAAGGCATTTTTCGGAAAGGTTTATTTAAAAAAATTTGTTTGAAATGACCTCAAACCCCTAAATCTTAAATTTGGTTGAAGTCAAAATAATAATTATAATTATAGAGTAAGCTTTTCTGCAGTCATAGTTAATTTATACAGGGTGTTCTTCAAGCTCTATGATAAACTTTGACAGATGATAGGTCACTTTAATATTAAACATGTTATTTCTAATAAACATGTGTCCGATTTTTCTTTTGTTTATGAGTTATACATACCAGTTAAGATAGCACATAAATATAGAACACCCTGTATAAACACGTAAAATCAAAAATAATTTATTTTATTAGGAGAATGACATGACATAATATTTATTAAATGTCTCCTGTACCTACAATAATCTTGTAAGAATAAAATTGAAATAAAATAATCTTGAAAATTTTTTGGGGATTTTTTGTTTTCAACCAAACTCGAGATTTGAAAGTTTGCGGTTTTTTCAAACAACTTTTTTAAGTAAAATTTACCGAAAAAAATGCCTAATATGTTTTTTTTTAATTTTCAATGCAAATTTTTGATCACAGTAGGCTAATTAGATATTTGCTACAGCTAAAATGTTGTTTATCCATTTAAGAAAGCTTCGGGAGCTTTACATAAAGCAAAATAACTATTTATAATATTAGTGTTAAAAGTGAAGTTTTATTTATGAGTGAAAAGGTTTGTGAAATGAGCGAAGCGCTAGTAAGTGTTAAAAGTACTTTTAACACGCTTCCATGTAAATAATCACTTTTAACACTGTCAGCAGTCGTTTAATTAAAGTGTGACTTTTAATGGCAGTTGCACAAAAAAGTTTTTTTTTAAATTCATCAAAAAATAAAAAAGTTATTGAGGTGATTCCATTTAAAGTGAAACACACTGTATACAATATACAGGGTGTCTGCTTAAGGCTGGCCACCGGCTATATCTCGGAAACTAATGGGCCTAGAACCTCAAAATAAAAAATTTCCAGACATAAGTGATCATGAGAAATTCAATGAAAATATTTTCAAGATGGCCGCGCTTCCGGAAATACAGGAAGTTGACACCTACTTCGTTATTTTAACAGGAACACCCTGTATATTATTATATTTTTTAAATGTCTGAAAAAATCGAATACAGGTGGTTTTCACCATTGGAATTTAGATTGAGCGGTTTATGAGTTATAAAGAAGTGAAAATCGAAAATTTTCAACTTCAAAGCAGTCTAGAACTAGAACGGCTCAAGATATCCAAAAACGGTTTACATGTCCCTATCCTAACTTTTCACGTTTTATCCCAGTATGTGGAGTAAATTTTGATACAGGGTGATGAAAATTATCCGATTTTTCATCACCTTGTATTAAAATTTAAACCACATAGTAGGATACTATGTGAAAAGTTAAGATAGGGACATGTAAACCGTTTTTAGCTATCTTGAGCCGTTCTAGTTCTAGACTGCTTTGAAGTTGAAAATTTTCGATTTTCACTTGTTTATAACTCATAAACCGCTCAATCTAAATTCCAATGGTGAAAACCACCTGTATTCGATTTCTTCAGACATTTAAAAAATATAATAATATACAGGGTGTTCCTGTTAAAATAACGAAGTATAGGTGTCAACTTCCGGTATTTCCGGAAGTGCGGCCATCTTGAAAATATTTTCATTGAATTTCTCGTGATCACTTATGTCTGGAAATTTTTTATTTTGAGGTTATAGACCCATTAGTTTCCGAGATATAGCCGGTGGCCAGCCTTAAGCAGACACCCTGTATAGATCCCGCGATATGGCCGCACCATACTTATAATTGACCACCCTACTGATCTACCGTATATTGTATTTTCTTCTATAAGCGCTTTTTTCTATACCTTGAGACGTTATCGTTGTAGGTAGGAAGGTAGGTACGACACTATTTTGGAATTTGAAAATTGCGATTTTCACTTATTATTTAATACTCATAAATTACCTGCTTAATCTAACTTCCAATGGTGAAAACGCACCTGCACTCGATTTTTTCAGACAATTTAAAAATATAATAATATACTGGGTGTTTCAGATAAAATCACAAAGTAGGTACCTACCTATAGGTGTCAACTTCCCGATTTATTTGCGTCAGGTATTTTCTCGTGTTCATTTATATCTTAAATATGTTTATTTTGAGACTCTAATAGAACCGTAATATGGGCGCTTCGTACCTTTAATTGATCGCACCCTGCTGTATATTTTCCAAACATATGAGCCATGAGCCTACTTATATTAGTTGGTTTGATTTAAACTAAACTACAAAAAAATCTTAAAATGTACTAACTGTCGATAATAAGCCAGAATTTTATTATTTTTACAATGTGCTAAATGGATTATTTAAACAACAGATAAATGTGTAAGAGGTGATAAAATCTGAAGCGAATATTTAGGTACCTAACTTTGACTTTTCTTCAAATGATGCAACATACAATAGTTAACAGTTCACCTATAAGTAAAGTCATCTAATTATAGAAATGACAAAAATTGCAAAAAGTGCATTCTAATAAAGATATAACTGCGAGACATACGACCTTGGTCTGAAAACCATTCCACACGTTTATCGTCAAAATTATTATCTCTATACAGGGTTATGGAAATTTCATGGTGCCAGTATTGGGATATCCTAAACCATTCAAGACTCTAGTAGGTCGGTTAAATTAGAGAAAAGTTGCGCTATTTTGTGGCCATCTCGAATCCGTCAAAACACGCAAGATATCTGTGACCGTTCCTGAAATATCCTGAAAAAACTGAAAAATCGAGGAATCTTATTTTTACCATATCTTTCTTACAATTGGAAATTAATAAATTATTTTTCGTAGGCTTACATAAGCCGTTATGAGCTATTCATCTGACGTTTCAAAAATTTTCAAAGCTGACTAGATCCCAGAGTTTTCATAGTCAACTTTCGTTTTTCTTATGGTCGCCATATTATTTTTTGATGTCGTTCGATATGAATAAAATACTGAAAAACAAAAATTAATAAATTTCAGAAAAAAAAAATTGGAAAATTTTTTTCTTCTTTTTTCAATATGGAGTCATACTGCTTGCGTTATAGTTTTTTAATTTCTCTATGATATTCGGTCTAAAAATTTGCCTTTTTTAAGAAAAAAAAAGAAGAACAAAAATTTTTTAAATTTATTTTTCGAAGTTTATTAGTTTTTGGTTTTTATTATTTTTTTCTCATCGAACGACATAAAAAAACAATATGGTGACCATAAGAAAAACGAAAGTTGACTATGAAAACTCTAAGATCTAGTAGGCTTTGAAAATTTTTGAAACGTCAAATGAATAGCTCATAACGGCTTATGTAAACCTACGAAAAATTATTTATTAATTTCCAATTGTAAGGAAGATATGGCAAAAATAAGATTTCTCGATTTTTCAGTTTTTTCAGGATATTTCAGGAACGGTCACAGATATCTTGCATGTTTTGACGGATTCGAAATGGCCACAAAATAGCGCAACTTTTCTCTAATTTAAGCAACCCTGTATCTCTTATGGTTTAGTATATCTCAATACTGGCACCATGAAATTTGCATAACCCTGTATAAGATGCTATAAAAGTAGTAATGAGATACCTATGCGATGTGAGATGTTTTGAATATGAAGAGACCCATGAGCATGAGCCCTCTACAGAAAATACGGACACCCGAAATGAAGAGTGGCTGACACAGTGAGGTTTCGGGTGAAATTTTTTGCAATTTCTTCAAAATTAAATTTTAATCAAAGTTTACCATTTGAGAAAGTTTTTGTTATTTAAATAATTCCTCTTCTTGTGATAAAAAGATGTATACTGAAATAAAAGTGTATGTAAGATAATAACATTACCGTTATAAGGTGAATTCCTTTTGAAAATCAGTACAGGCCTTATTATAGGTACTATACGCTATGGTAGGTATATGGAACAATAATTCATTTTAACGGTAGTTATAAACAAGTGCAACATATCAAATTTTTTCATTCTCAAAGCAGCTATTTACCTTGAAAACGGCTAAAGATATGGGAAAGCGGCTTACGTGTCCCTACTCCCTATCATAACTTTTTATGTACTAATAGTAATCCTATTATGGAGTTTAAATTTTAATACAGGGCGATGAAAAATCTGATATAGTTTTCACCACCTTGTGTAAAAATTAACGATAAAGGACCAAATATTAAGTACACATGTTATTTAATTTTGCATCCTCACAATAAGATCCCTCATTAAAAGTTTAGATAGAGACATTTAAACCGTTTTCCCGCCATATCTATTCAGCCATTTTCAAGATATAAGCTGCTTTGAGAATGGAAAATTGTGAATGTCACTTGTTTATAGCTTCCCTAAAAATTAATTGATTTCAACACACGAGGCACCATTATATCTATTTCTACTGGAATGCCCTTCAAAATGACGCATCACACGCGCGGTAGGGGATGCTTTTCGAAATTCCAAAGTAGGGTGGTAGGGGGTGAGAAGGTCAATTTATTAAATACAATTTTTAAACTTCCTCCTTGCGATATCTAAACAGACGCGGTTTAGAACTAAAAATTCTACAAACACATCACATCATGGAAATGTCTAATTCTTAAGGCGAGCGAATCTCTCGTCTATGTCTATAATACACTTGAATTTTCTATAAATAGTCTGCTAAGGTCATATTAACTTGTGCTACATATTGTAACATCTAACACTATGGCACTAAAAAATGACAAGTGGAATTTCAAGAATCAAGGTTATTAAAGAGACCATCGAACATTTTTGACATTAGTAGTATTCAGAAACAATAAATTTAATATTCGGTTACGTCGTCGCCCTGGCTTTCTTGTCAACTTCTTTATCCAAAATAACAAACTGATTTTTTTTTTTTTTACATCTGTAAGTTTTGAGACTTTTGTACTTTTATAAAATTAAATAAAAAATAACGAGAAAGTGATAGCGATTATATCTATAAGAGTAAGCAAGCCTAAGTTTTTAAGTTTTAAGAAGCCAAGCAGATGATTGAACACTTGATTCGATTTTTTTTGGAGATGAATCAATGAATAGGGGGCCCCTTATTACCTTCCAGTAACATCAGTGGGTCGAGTTTGCTAACAAATCGACGTCAAACGTTACTAGTTGATTTTTTTAAATAAAATTTATTCGCGTTTACATCACAATCGGGAATAAATTTATGAACTGGTCTTATTAATCTTCTTTCTTCTGCAGTTGTAGTTTCTACATCCTATAAGATGCTACCTACTGAGATAGGTACGTGACGTGGTAGCTTACATGCAATCGTTGATTGAAGAATATGGAAATGTTTCACTTCCTTCGCGTATTTACTCTTTCCAAGAAGAAGAAGAATGATAAGTGGAAGAACAAAAAACATACCTTAACATTCTGAAGTTGTATATCTGAAGTCTGAACTTTGTCCTTTTATGTAAAAATGATGCTGGTGTAAGCAGACCTATTCTAATTTTCAAAATCAGATATTATAAGGTACCTACCTATTATTTATTATTATTATTATTTATTCGGACTAATCCAACAGTACCTACCTATCCACTTGAAAAAAGGCTTTAGGACTGCGCATGCAAACTGTGTAGAATAATATTAATTTGTGGAATTGATTATACCGGGTGATCCATCTTAATTTAAAAATAATTTTTTTTATTAAACAAAAAGTCGCTTTTGTCTTCCATGTTAAGGGGATGAGGGCGAAATTGAAAGAAAAAATTTTCAAACAAAAGTTTGTTTTTCTCCACGCTGAATCATAACCCGCAATAAAAAAATGGGGGTTTCTATTTAAATCGTCAAAGTCATCCCCACCCCTATGCAGTGGGTTGGGGGGTGGTTCTTGTGTTCAAACGATGTACCCTTCAAAACCAAACAACTTCTTGCCCCCTCCAATTTTTCCTCCAAGCAATTGTCGAGTCAAGAAAAATTACTCAAAGTCTCGAGAAAGCCGGTTTTGTCTTTCGTGTTTAGGGGATGAGGGCGAAATAAAAAAAATTCATACAAAACTTTGTTTTGCTCCACGCTGAATC
The DNA here is from genome assembly GCA_910589415.1 of Malachius bipustulatus. Classification (NCBI taxonomy): domain Eukaryota; kingdom Metazoa; phylum Arthropoda; class Insecta; order Coleoptera; family Melyridae; genus Malachius; species Malachius bipustulatus. Next base: position 33,382,509 of record OU342630.1, read on the forward strand.
ATAACTAGCCTGCATAAAAAATGAGGGTTCCTATTTAAATCGTCAAAGTAACTTCCATCCCTATGCAGGGGGTGGGGATGGAGGGGTGATTTTTGTGTGCAAACGATGTCTCTCTCATAACCAAACAACTTTTGTTCAGAGAATGTTGCCCCTCCCGAATCATTCCGAAAATAGATTAAGATGGATCAACCTGTATGATTATGAATAATTTTAAATTCTCTACTGTCAAGTCTTAGCATTTACTTTATATTTGTAATTTGTGTAAAAATGTCCAATAAAATGTTCTTTACACATAAGCACTTCTTATTTTTTAGCCGATTATGAATAATTAACGCCACTTACAATCAAAAGAAACCTTAAATCTTATTTCCAAATATGAAACAAATTGAATAATAATAAATTATTATATCAATTACAGCAATCCGATTGTTGAAAAACAATAATGCTTTCTGAACACAGCTTTGTGGCTAGCTCCATCTCTGATTGGTTTACTGAGATTCGCAAGGTAATTGGTTTTTCAGTGAACTGTCAGCGTTGGTAGTGAAAAATTGCAGATTTCTCTGGGAGAATCTCTGATTGACACATTGAAAGTTGTACTTTTCAGTCATCAGATGGCATTTGCCATGCAAGTCACTATGTTTCCGACAAATCATTTTGCTTAAAGCTTTTGATTTTCTTTCTGATCGGCACACTTCTCTAGTGGTGGTGATGTGACAGACTGATGAGATGGAAATAACCATTGAAACATCGATGTCTCTGTCTTCACCATACCGTTAGAGTAAATGTGTCGTTCAGAAAGCATTATTATTTCCAAATAATTAAAAATTGTTAATATAAGAAATTCCTCATTGCACCTACGAAATTTTAGATATGACATCAATGCTGATATTTAGCAGCCCATTTAAATGATATTAGCAGCCCATTTAGAAAAAAATTTAACCATAGGTACTGTAAGAGTTCGGGAGGTCCACCCCCTTCAAGAATCGAGAAAATAGACCTCTCGACCACTAGGGTGATTCGAACTACTTTTTTTTTAATAAATTCAAACTAGAAAATTGGCCTCTGATCTGCTAGCATAGGTCGGGACCCGACAACATTGTGTAGGTGAATTAAAGATGAGTAACTCAAGAACGTTCAAAGTGTGAGGAGTATAGAAGGGCTACTCCAACGTGACAACGCCGGATGCTGACATTTTTCCCGCATTTTAAAATTACCCACTCTAAACAGCACACTTGGCTTGGCTTAGAGCACCCCTGTCCCGCTTACCCCAGTGAACGCAAGTTAGCTCATTTGGAAGCTTGAGGTTCACGCAGAGTAAGCCCGATTGAATCTAACGAAATGCTAATGTGCATTGAACAAACTATCATTCATAATGCCAGCGATCCAACCGGTAAAATTCGGCTATGTCCTGGGAAAAAGATCCACTCAATTTATTTAGCGGGGGGTGGATTCTTGATCCAGGAGAATCAGTCGCAAACTTTCGCCTCAAGCTAATCCAGCAAATTTAGAAATTGTTGTGATTGGTCAAACGAACGACGTCATGTAATCGTAAACCAGCGGAAGTAACCGTCGATGGATACTGTGGGGCAACGCTATTCCCTCGCCAGTCCTAGGTTAGCTGCCATTGGAAAATCCCGTAAGATTTCCTTCAGGTAGACGAACATGAGCTCGTCCGGAGTGGTTCTTCCTTAGAGGAACACACTCCTGTGAGTTATTTAACACCAGTGCACTGTAATCAGCTTTAAGCCAGTCTGCGACGGCAAGGCCGACTGAGTGATGCGATATCTCCTATTAGGTCAGGAACGTGCCCTCTTTGTCTGTAGGGGTGTTTTGTGACGGGAATAACGGTATCGCCAACCGCACCTGTTTCAGAAAGAGTCCACAGGCGTCAGGCGGCGGGATGCGAAATGGAAGAGGATGCAGTGGCGCGCGGCCGAATTTACAAATACACAGTCGAAGTTACAAATTATTATTATGAAGACAATCTTCCTCAAGTTATAGTTTTAGTTTGGGCGACAAGATAAATTGCGAAGCTGAAGAGAATTTCCTGGGTTTGATTACTCAGATTATTAAATAAGACCTAAGGGCGAAAATCAAGTCTTTTAGAAATGTTTAATGGAATTATGGTAGTCCGAGGTTCTTATGAGGGACGGATTTCTGTTTAGGGGAATAACTACCAGGTAGTGATAACTCTCTCGCCAATCTCAGTGCGCTCAGCGGCAACCGTATGGTTCGAGAAAGTTACCAGGTGACCTAAGAACTCCATGGGTCCCTTTCCACAATCTCAAGGCGCTCTGCAGCCTCGCATGTGACAAAAAGGATCCCAGGAGTATTCGGTAGTGTGAGGAAAAGGGGTTTAGTCACTGATAGACTTCCTGCCAATCTCAGCGCTCCCCAACAGCAGCCGCATGGTTCAGGGGTGCTACCAGATGACCAATGCGCTCGATGGATCTTTCTTTCCACAATCTCAAGGTGCTCTGCAGCCTCGCATGTGACAAAAAAGATTCCCGAGGCATTTGGGCTTGTGGGGAAGGGCTACAACCAACGACGAGAGAGAATCAAGGTGTTAAATTTTAGGGTTGAAAGAAACGGGCCAACTCACAAATAAACCAGAAATTCGAGCTTCCGCCCCCCAGAGAAAAGTCGTCGTGGGAAAATCGGACCCATCGATACAAAGACGAACAGGGAGTGATTTGGTACGCCACTGAACATACGGAAATTTGCAACTAGGTCGAAGAAGAATAATCTAACGTATGGAAGATGACATCTGGCACTCGGGGTGGTTGAACCTGAAGTGCCGAACCGGGGCAGATGCTCGATAAAAGATTTAACTTTTAAACGAATAATGGATTGACACTCGTGAAACAAATGGCGAGAACTCAAAGAGGATTTATTATTTTTAATAAATGATGCAAAGTTAAGAATGACGGACTTGTTAGTCTACACTTTGTTCGATTATAGAAGGTACTCCCAGTAATGGGCTGCCGCGACTAAAATCGACCAAAAGGTAGTAGTGTAAGGAAAGAAAGAGACAATTACAAATTGAGCGTACTCCCAATAATGGGCTGCCAGAACAATATGCAATTGCCAGGTAAGCGTACTCCCAGTAATGGGCTGCCGGCAAACCTGTTCTCTCTCAATCCGTCTGATCCCTAACCGTCAAAGTCTACACTTGTTCGACGAAAATATGCCTATTCTTTTCTTACTTTTATAAATTAGGGGAAATTTGAAATAAAATAAATGGGAAATTGAAATAAAATAAATGGGAAAGTGAAATAAAATAAATGGGAAAACACCTACCGGGCGCGAACGAGCTTGTGGCAAAAGTCTAACAGGTAGTCTCTTATTTAGTTCTTATTTAGAAATTCTTCTAAGTCGAAAAATAGTGAAAAATAAAATAAAATAAAATAAAATAAAACGGAGCGACGACTGGCGTGAAGGTGCTCGCGAACAGAGTCTACCACCTAGTGTTCCGGTGCCCGCGGTTCGCTGCTATTTATCCGCGGTTCCTACAATTACTCAGCTGAACCCTTTTCTTGGTAAAACTCCGCCGTCCGATGTCTAATTTACCTGGTCTACTGCTTCATCACAACCCCAGCTCGGGCGTGGGACTTGGATTTTGTTTCTCTTCCCAGCCGTGGTTAATGTGCATTCTTTCCTCCCTTACCGCCCCGTCGGTGTTAATGGCTCGTCTCCAGTCTGGAGTCCTTAGTCGGGCCTTATCTCCCCCATGTACACTTAACAGGCATGCAACATTGTTGCTAATGTAGGACAGAGAATATTTGAGTTACCTTTAAATTATTTAAACCCTCGTTTTATTATTGACTGACCGGTTGGTCCGTTTATTTATTTCTCTGTTAAAAAAAAAATTCAAAACCAATTTACAGGCTCTCCCCCTTTGAACCATTACAGGCGCCCCCTGACGTTTCACACTTCTTGTCAGCCTGCTGTCAAGAGGGCGAAACGTCACTCCCATCCCAAGTTTTCTTCGCCTCCCTCCCATTTATTTAATTTGTTCGCCGAACACCCGACGGTAGAACTCTAGCCAATTATCCATGGGACAAGTAATATTGGTCGGGACACTCCCCTAGCTTAAACCTCTAACAAGGTGCTCCCAACGCAATCAGCCTCCCTCCTATAAATCCTCCCTTTAATGACTTTTATCCTGGTCACGGCACCACTGTAAGAGTTCGGGAGGTCCACCCCCTTCAAGAATCGAGAAAATAGACCTCTCGACCACTAGGGTGATTCGAACTACTTTTTTTTTAATAAATTCAAACTAGAAAATTGGCCTCTGATCTGCTAGCATAGGTCGGGACCCGACAACATTGTGTAGGTGAATTAAAGATGAGTAACTCAAGAACGTTCAAAGTGTGAGGAGTATAGAAGGGCTACTCCAACGTGACAACGCCGGATGCTGACATTTTTCCCGCATTTTAAAATTACCCACTCTAAACAGCACACTTGGCTTGGCTTAGAGCACCCCTGTCCCGCTTACCCCAGTGAACGCAAGTTAGCTCATTTGGAAGCTTGAGGTTCACGCAGAGTAAGCCCGATTGAATCTAACGAAATGCTAATGTGCATTGAACAAACTATCATTCATAATGCCAGCGATCCAACCGGTAAAATTCGGCTATGTCCTGGGAAAAAGATCCACTCAATTTATTTAGCGGGGGGTGGATTCTTGATCCAGGAGAATCAGTCGCAAACTTTCGCCTCAAGCTAATCCAGCAAATTTAGAAATTGTTGTGATTGGTCAAACGAACGACGTCATGTAATCGTAAACCAGCGGAAGTAACCGTCGATGGATACTGTGGGGCAACGCTATTCCCTCGCCAGTCCTAGGTTAGCTGCCATTGGAAAATCCCGTAAGATTTCCTTCAGGTAGACGAACATGAGCTCGTCCGGAGTGGTTCTTCCTTAGAGGAACACACTCCTGTGAGTTATTTAACACCAGTGCACTGTAATCAGCTTTAAGCCAGTCTGCGACGGCAAGGCCGACTGAGTGATGCGATATCTCCTATTAGGTCAGGAACGTGCCCTCTTTGTCTGTAGGGGTGTTTTGTGACGGGAATAACGGTATCGCCAACCGCACCTGTTTCAGAAAGAGTCCACAGGCGTCAGGCGGCGGGATGCGAAATGGAAGAGGATGCAGTGGCGCGCGGCCGAATTTACAAATACACAGTCGAAGTTACAAATTATTATTATGAAGACAATCTTCCTCAAGTTATAGTTTTAGTTTGGGCGACAAGATAAATTGCGAAGCTGAAGAGAATTTCCTGGGTTTGATTACTCAGATTATTAAATAAGACCTAAGGGCGAAAATCAAGTCTTTTAGAAATGTTTAATGGAATTATGGTAGTCCGAGGTTCTTATGAGGGACGGATTTCTGTTTAGGGGAATAACTACCAGGTAGTGATAACTCTCTCGCCAATCTCAGTGCGCTCAGCGGCAACCGCATGGTTCGAGAAAGTTACCAGGTGACCTAAGAACTCCATGGGTCCCTTTCCACAATCTCAAGGCGCTCTGCAGCCTCGCATGTGACAAAAAGGATCCCAGGAGTATTCGGTAGTGTGAGGAAAAGGGGTTTAGTCACTGATAGACTTCCTGCCAATCTCAGCGCTCCCCAACAGCAGCCGCATGGTTCAGGGGTGCTACCAGATGACCAATGCGCTCGATGGATCTTTCTTTCCACAATCTCAAGGTGCTCTGCAGCCTCGCATGTGACAAAAAAGATTCCCGAGGCATTTGGGCTTGTGGGGAAGGGCTACAACCAACGACGAGAGAGAATCAAGGTGTTAAATTTTAGGGTTGAAAGAAACGGGCCAACTCACAAATAAACCAGAAATTCGAGCTTCCGCCCCCCAGAGAAAAGTCGTCGTGGGAAAATCGGACCCATCGATACAAAGACGAACAGGGAGTGATTTGGTACGCCACTGAACATACGGAAATTTGCAACTAGGTCGAAGAAGAATAATCTAACGTATGGAAGATGACATCTGGCACTCGGGGTGGTTGAACCTGAAGTGCCGAACCGGGGCAGATGCTCGATAAAAGATTTAACTTTTAAACGAATAATGGATTGACACTCGTGAAACAAATGGCGAGAACTCAAAGAGGATTTATTATTTTTAATAAATGATGCAAAGTTAAGAATGACGGACTTGTTAGTCTACACTTTGTTCGATTATAGAAGGTACTCCCAGTAATGGGCTGCCGCGACTAAAATCGACCAAAAGGTAGTAGTGTAAGGAAAGAAAGAGACAATTACAAATTGAGCGTACTCCCAATAATGGGCTGCCAGAACAATATGCAATTGCCAGGTAAGCGTACTCCCAGTAATGGGCTGCCGGCAAACCTGTTCTCTCTCAATCCGTCTGATCCCTAACCGTCAAAGTCTACACTTGTTCGACGAAAATATGCCTATTCTTTTCTTACTTTTATAAATTAGGGGAAATTTGAAATAAAATAAATGGGAAATTGAAATAAAATAAATGGGAAAGTGAAATAAAATAAATGGGAAAACACCTACCGGGCGCGAACGAGCTTGTGGCAAAAGTCTAACAGGTAGTCTCTTATTTAGTTCTTATTTAGAAATTCTTCTAAGTCGAAAAATAGTGAAAAATAAAATAAAATAAAATAAAATAAAACGGAGCGACGACTGGCGTGAAGGTGCTCGCGAACAGAGTCTACCACCTAGTGTTCCGGTGCCCGCGGTTCGCTGCTATTTATCCGCGGTTCCTACAATTACTCAGCTGAACCCTTTTCTTGGTAAAACTCCGCCGTCCGATGTCTAATTTACCTGGTCTACTGCTTCATCACAACCCCAGCTCGGGCGTGGGACTTGGATTTTGTTTCTCTTCCCAGCCGTGGTTAATGTGCATTCTTTCCTCCCTTACCGCCCCGTCGGTGTTAATGGCTCGTCTCCAGTCTGGAGTCCTTAGTCGGGCCTTATCTCCCCCATGTACACTTAACAGGCATGCAACATTGTTGCTAATGTAGGACAGAGAATATTTGAGTTACCTTTAAATTATTTAAACCCTCGTTTTATTATTGACTGACCGGTTGGTCCGTTTATTTATTTCTCTGTTAAAAAAAAAATTCAAAACCAATTTACAGGCTCTCCCCCTTTGAACCATTACAGTACGTAAGTTAAATTGTTTACAAAGCGGCTACTTTTGATATTAATAATTTTAACAATGGTTGATTATGATTTGCAGTCTCGCAACAATAAAATTTGAAGTTACCGCAAGCTTTGTATTGTATTAAGGTAAAGCAATAATTAAAATCACGCCTAATTGAATTCTTTAGAGCTGCATGACTGATGCGGGAGTATTCCAATAAGGGAATCGGTCCAGTCTTCACAGTGACGATCTTTGTGGATTTTGTTGTTGTTTAATCCATGATAGGCTCTAGTATTCAAGCTATCGTCTGCCATCAATATTATTCACTAATTTGATGTAATTATACACGCCTAATGATTTCTGTTGTTACCGATTTTTTCACCGATGCAGAGAGAATCGGATACCTAATATGTCATGCCAGGAGGTGTTCTGAGAGAGAATATTGGAAATGCTCAGAATGAGTTATAAATAATTCAAAAATTATTCTCGTTAAGGATTAAATCGAGGTACAAACGGTCGTTTTGTTAGTTCCTGGTAGTCCACAATTCATAAGTTTTTCTTTCATTTCATCTGGAGTGATTCCTTTTGTTGATGACAAGTCTTCAACATATTTTACGAAGTCATTATAATTTAAAGCTTTAGATCTAAAAAGAAATAAAATCCTGAAATTTTTTATATAACACCTGCTGTTTATACTTTCTTTGAATTTTACAACTCTCTCTAAATTTTAAGCAAAATTATTAGCTGAATGTAGAAGTAGGAGTACTGTTTTATAAAGTTACAGATAGAATTATAATAATAATTAGTACCTACTTACTTAAGTAGGTATAAAGAGACTTACCTACCTAAATTTATTAAAACATATGCCCGTATCTGTGCATGTAATTTTCTTTCCATCTATAACATTTGCTTGCTTCATCCACTTATCAGATTGTGTTAAAGTGATGGTTTTCCCATCAGATTTTGAATCTCCAAATTTTGAGAAATTTACGAATTGTTGCTGTAAATTCATTCCACCTTGAGCCATATTTTTATTTTTGTGTGAAGCTACGGATTGCGAATTGTAAGGTTTTACTAGAACCCGATAAATTTCAATGATTGTATGAAATGAAATGACAAAAATATTTTGAGTCAAATAAAATTTTTGCAATAATAAGAGCACAAATCATGTGTTTCCCGGGAGATTAATAAAAATGAACTTTTCTGTGTCGATGACATTAAGATAATGAACAACAGAACTGGAAAGCTCACGCTTTGTTGGAAACGCCAGCTTAGATATTGGAAGAGTGCGGCTTATCAATAAGTTGCATGTCGTTTCAGTCTAATTAGAACACAATATATCCCATTTCAGACGTTTTTGAATTCAAGTTGGCTGTGGCATTTTTTCTTTAAGTTGGATACCCTGGACAGTCGATTTGAGCTAAAAAAAGTTCAAATGACTCCCACTTTGCTCATATGCCATTAGGATTAATTTCTTACCTAATAAAAATATGTTTGACGTATGAAAACAATAATTCAATAATATACGTTTATTGTTATTTTTTAGTAAAAAATATTCAATTATTAGACGTTCCACGTTCATTAACTTCATTCAAAAAGTTCTGTCAGATTTTTAGCATCTTATTTCAATCCTTTTTGAAAATAACTTAAATCTCTTTTGAATATTCTATTATAATGCCAAAAGTAATTGAAAAAACCACGAAAGAGCGTATTATAAAAACATTCAAGGCCATGAAAGATATTAATTCAAAAGTTAGCAATGAAATCATATTAAGCAAAATTTCATGCATATTTTTTAATGTAAGTTCAATAAACCTATAACAGGTATATACCTTAATTTATTTAATACCTATATAATACGATAGGTAGGTACCTGCATTATTTAGCCATAATGCCATAACTAAGGTTTGTAATTTAAATTCACATCTAATTTTATTATTTTTTATTATAGGTTTGTAAAACTACAATCCAAAGTGTGTTGCAACAGGGTCCACACTACTTTAAAACCTTCTTGTTCTGGAATTCGGCCAAAAAGTGATAAATTCCTAAATTACGTGTTTCGAAAAGACTTGCAAAGACTCATTTGGAAACATAGCAGCGAAAATAAATATTTTACATTAGACACGTTACTAACTGACAGTCGTGACAATTTAGAATTTATTGGAAGTATACCTTATTTTTTATTTAGATGGACTTGTCAAACAGCTGTCAAGTTGGTAGCCTGTGCAATCTCTAAACAGTAATTTTGATATTATCTGATGGTTGCCTGATTCCTTAACCTTGACAAAAAATTTACGTTGTGACTAGAGTTACGGCAACACTCCCCGACTCGGGTACAGGCTATGACGTCACCTGCAAAACATATTTCCTTGTTGCACTGTTATAAAATGGAAATTAAAAAAATTTAACTCAATTTTCTTAGAAAATTGTTCATTTCTAATAGTTATTCATCTTTTGAGCATAAATTTAACTGTTGTTTAGCATGTTATCTAATGACGTTTTGCGAAAACAGAGTCGGGCTCTACTACAGTCGTTACTCTAGTCACAGTGAACACGCCAAGGAACTTGAACAGTTTGTTGAAGTTGTCAAACTGACAAATTAAATTAAATTCAAAATTAATAAAATGCTGAAGCAGAGGTATATATTTATTTCAAAGGAAAGAAAAGAATGAATACTTATTCTTATTGAAAGATCTCTCCAAATTAAACAACAATACCTACAGTTTAATCGGATTCCTTGAAATATCTAAAGAGAATCTTGAAACATGATTGAATAATGTAAATGTAAGTACCTATTTGTCAATAAATCTTCTATTTTCAATATTTTGACATAAAATTAAGAAGGGAAGGGTATAATCCTGTGTACATAAGACTTGTAAAAGTAAATAGGTGCTTACACTTATAAATGCCTACATATGAAAAAATTGCGTTTGAGTGTAGTTCTTTATTGGATTTTGAATTTTGAAATCAAATGACATCTCCAGTAATCGACATAACCTAAATTAATTTAGGAACTATTCTAGTGACTATTCTAGTAACAACTATCACCACAACCAACCTAATCAGTCTTATTGCCAATCGTTCCCCTAGAATTTTGACTTGGTGGAATCCATCTAAATAAAAAATAAAGTGTAGGTCCACATTGTTCAGAATTTTAAAATCGATGGGATACTAGCACAAAAATTATTAACGGCCGCAAAATTTTATGTGAGAAGAGTCGTATCGTTGCATCAAATATAACATTTTTAAGATAATTCATTCAGTTTCAAAATTCAAGTGAAAATGTAACATTCGCGTTTCTAGATGAAACTTGGATTTATCAAAATGGTTCCCAAGTTAGACGCTGGATACACGAATCCGATGTTAAAAGTAATCCCAGTACCATTAAATCTGAGGGGAACTATTTCAACATTGGGTTGTCAACCAACTAATTCCCGGTTTAGCTAAACTGGAAGGAAAGTGCGTGGTAATCATGGACAACGCTCCATATCATTCGGTGCAACTCGATAAACCACCATCACTTTCTTCCAGTAAGAGTCAAATGCAGGAGTGGTTGCGTAACCAAAATATTAAATTTGAGTGCAAGCTAACAAAAAAACAGTTATGGGACTTGATAAAACCTTTTAGGCCAGAAAAAAAAAACGTTTTGCGACTGACGAATTGCTGAAAGAACATGGTTATGAAGTGCTTAGGCTGCCCCCATACCATTGTCAGTACAATCCTATTGAAATGGCATGGGGGTTCTGCAAACAATATTACAACAAGATCATAAACTCGCAGCCTCCATCGAAAGAGAGAGTAGCAAATGTATGGCGTATTGCTCTTTCGAAATGCACACCAGACATGTGGCAAAATTTTTGTATTCATTGCGAAAAACTTATTTTGGCTGACTGGACAAAACGCATGGGCAATTCTTCTGTGGAAAATATTTCTCCATTCATTATTTCATTAGGAGAATCTGAATCAGAATCAGAGACTGATGTTGAATCAGATTTTAATAATGGAATGAATATAGAATGAATGGAGAACGAATAACAAAATTAATCGGACAAAGTCATCTACAAATACTTCTTCTTCTTAGCGTGCTCCATCTTCTAAGGAGATTGGCGATCATCATGGCCCACTTTACTTTGTCTGGTGCTGCTCTGAACAGTTCCATAGCTGTTTTTCCGCTTCATTGTCTCAGGTTTTTCACCCAGGACGTCCGGCGCCCTCCCGGTCCTCTTTTTCCCTTCACCATTCCCTGTATGGCCAGTCACATCAATAACTACTATTTAGGTGAACTTATTAGATATGCATGAAATTGTTGTCAAGATATGGGAATGAAAATAACGGAAAACTCCCATTTCTGGATGTTTTCGTTGACAGGAATTAAAATGACACCTTGTGTGACACAGTGTCTACCGAAAACCAACACAAAGAGATCGTTATTTAAACAAGAACTCCAATCCACACAGCCCAAAAACGAGCTGTAATACAAACCCCGGTGAATCGTGCTTCCCGAATTTGTGAGACTCAGTACCTACCTCCAAGAAGAGTTCTATCTAGATCACGCTCTGCCGGCGAATGGCTACACCATGCATGAATGCTTTGCTTCAGAATGACCACGCCGTCTGCTACGAAAAGATGAAAATCTTGTCCACTACGTCACACTATTGCATCCATATTCAGTTTTATACCAAACTGAATTCCAGAAAATATAAACCATGCCTAAATTAAACCGATTGGATTCAGAAAATTTATAGTTCTACCCAAATATAATTTTTGTTCATATATTTTAGGCAGCCTCAGTATCAAACGACAACGAGATAAGAATTTGTCATAACTCATCCTCAACCGAGCTAGCAAGACTTTCCTCAACAAGCAAAACAATCCTCCAACTGCCTACAATAAATTGAAAATGAAAAAAAAACTTATTGGCAACCTAAGATCATGAGGCTCATTTCATCTACTTTCTTCAAAATTTGAATTAAATAAGCTGATAAAGAAATAAAAACTATACCTACTTATTCTTCAAATGTTCTCGTGAACATTAGGTATTTCAAGAGTCGGCGACATGACACGACATGTTCCTGAATTTCACCACATGACGCGACATGTTCCTGAATTTCACCACATGACGCGAGAGAGAGAAGTCCAGCATTTTAAGTTGTTTAAGACAATAGAGAACAAATCAAAGATCATAAATGTAAAAAATGTGATTGAGTTTTTTATTAATTAATAACTCTGAGTTTGAGCGCGGTGGTTAAGGTCGCTGACTATATTGAGCCGTTGACGCTGCCACCGTCTGGGTTCAAATCCCAGCTCAACAGTTAATTTAACTATTTATAAATGTAAAATTTGTGTCTGGCCAAATGAGCTAGTTCTGAGAGCCAAATTATTAGATTGGAATGACTAGGTCTTATCTACTCGGTTAAGACCAATGCTCCCTATTAAAAAAAACTTTGATATTATTGGAAAATTAAAAAAAAATTGTTGAAATAGCCTGTTTTAAATTTCCAGGGCATAATCTTTATCTTCGACAGGGAAAATTAAGAAAATATAAGACAGCAAAAATTCCTAAACTGAAAAAGCAGGATTTTCATCTAAACCTGCTCAATAAAATTTGAGAATAAAATCAGGAAGTCTCGCGAGCAAAAAAATCGGAAAAATTATTATGTAGGTTTTTGTAAATGTTGCAGCCGCTAGACTTCTCGCTGAATATCATTTCTTAATTTTCTAGTTGAATATAATGGTTCAATTCGCTATAAAGCATTGTAGAAGTGTAGGACTGTAGAATGTCGTAGAAGATATAGCGTGCCTTATATTATTATGAATCTTATTTTAAGCATTTACAAGAAATTTTAATGACAATGAACATAATTTGTATTTTTATCTTTTATTATACTAAACTTAAAACAAACAATAAATTATGATAATTTTTATATTTCGTATTTTTTGGGTAAAAATTAAAGTTTTGAAATACAGAAAACATATTCAAATGAATCGTTAATAATTTCACGTATAGTTAAAAAAGTCAATCGAAAAAGAAATCTTCCTTGTCTGATTTTACACAAATAAATATTTCCCCGAATGTTATTTATTAGTACGTTTAGTATACCTACTTCAGATAATATATTCCTGTTTTGGCAACGCAGCGTAGGTGAAATCTAAAACAAAGTCAAATTTGATTAGAAACATCCATAACCTTAAAAAATTTAGCTTGTCAAAGGTAGTTCAAAACTCAGCTTTCGGAAAGGCACCAACATAATTCGGATTTTTCATAGCCAACTCTGAATTCAAAAACGTCTGAAATGGGATATTATGTTATGTTGCGTTATGTCGAATCAGAGTTTTTAGTCACAAATCTAATAGTTCAAGAGACGGCTGCAGAAAATATGTCGTCATAAGGTGGACGAACGAAAAAAAAAATGAATGATCGTTGAGACTCTAATTAAGAGGAAACGCGAAGGTTGCCCGCGAAAATCCTGTCGAAACATTGGTTTTTCAAATTGTTCATTAGATTAGTTGTGGACAGAAAGTGAAATCACCATGTTACAGGAGAAAGCGAGACGAATTCAACCCTATAAGTTTGCCTAACCCCTCCCCCCCCCCCCCCCCCCGTCGACTAGCCCGGCAGCCTGGCTTAAGGGGGTCGTTTTTTTTTTAATAACCATCGTCATCAGGTGGACGTATAACTTACGTATCAAATTAAAGGTCTCGATCTCCTCTATGCATTGCACTAAGGTTGCCTGCACAAAACCTGCAGGAAAACGTAAGTTGCCTGGGAAAAAGTTTCGCGGAGCGCGAGGTGTATTAGTTGCGAAAAATACAAAAAATGCTTCTAAAATGCTCCAAAACGAGTTTTTAGTAATACATTAAAAAATTAACATAATATTCAGTTCAACAATAATCAGATTACCCACTTTCTCAAAGGAGTCCGCAGAATCTGGAATCCTTTTGGAAGTTAGCTTCTGGTCAAATTGGTTATAACATAAAGGATCGGTACCTAGCGATTAGAATATGACAAGTCTCCATGGCCATAACCTCCCCCCAAATACTCATGTTCTCAAGATATTCACCACTGAAGATATATCTTTTCTCTCATGACCGTCACGCATATATTTTTAAATATTGGCCGCCCTACTTCTTTTAGAGAGAAATGTTACGAGGGTCGTTTGAAAAGTTTCAGGCCTTAAAAAAAACACAGATTTTGAGCCAAGAAGAAATTTATGTCTGGACATTTTCTCCTAATGACTCAATACATTTAGTCAAGCGTTTTCCAAAAAATTATTTGGCTAACCCGAAAAAATACCTGTCTAGCAGCCCTTAATTTCTACCTTTATATTTGACCCAAGTTTGGAAATTAAAAGCATATCAATGCAGAGCTACATCAGGTGAATAGGGTGAATGTGTACGCATTCGAATGTCAGTTCATGCAATTTAACATTGCGACCGCGACCACGCACCTATGTACCCGAGGGTTGTCCTGATGAAACAGTACTTTCTTCTTGGCCAAGTCTGGTCATTTTTTATTGATTTTGGTTTTAAATCGATCCACAAACGCGATGCAGTAAGGTCCGTTGATCAGGTGGAAATTATCCAACGACTGTCCCAAAAAACTGTCGCCATCACCTATTCGCATAAAAAGGATGACCTTATTAGCCTTCTTCGGAGCTGGTTCCCCACCTCGATCCACTGCATTGACTGTTATTTGGTCTCAGGAATATGATGATGAACCCAGGTTTCATCAACAGTAATAAACGTCGCAGAAATTCTGCCGACCGATTTTTTTTTAACAGCTCAAGACACTCGCGCGTCATGTCAAGTCCTACCCGCTTTCGCTCTATTCTCAACAAACGCGACACTTAATGAGCAGATAATTTTTTCATACACAAATCTTCTCGTAAAATTTTGTGTATTCGTTCATTTGATGTCCCACGAGACTCAGCGATCTCCTTACTGTCAATCGACGATTTTCCATCACAGTTGCATGAAATAAATCGTCGTTTTTAGTAGTCGAAACAGTTGAAACACTGCTCTGGATAGCCCTGGTAGATGATCCGATAAGGAGTCTGGACGAAAAAATCTCCACACCATCGGCTATGCGGATGACATTGTCATTCTAATATCTGGCAAATTCGAAAACATACTCTTTGAGAGATTGCAGGTCGCACTCCGCACAGTAAAACGGAAACGACCCATCATGAAATTGCTCTCAGTCGAAGTAAAATATCTGGGCATTTTACTGGATGACAAACTGACATGGGCTAGACAGGTTAATGAAAGAACAGAAAAAACCCGTAGGGCTCTGTGACCGTGCAGAGCGACCGTGGGGTTGACTTGGGGTCTAGCCCCAAAGATTGTTCTAGGGCTGCACACAGATGTAATCAGGCCCATGCTAACTTATGGTTCGGTATGCTGGCCCAGAACGGAACTTAAAACTACCCAGACTAAGCTAAACCAGCCTACAAAGACGTGCATGTGTTGCAACCACTGCAACATTGAGACACACGCCGACGCGGCCATGGAGCTGGTCCTCGGTCTGCTGCCCCTGGACATTTTTGTCAGGGAACGACGGTGAGGACTGCCCTAAGGCACTCATTGGCGAGTCAGCACAATGAAAAGAAAGTCAACGCTGCTCCTTACTGGATAGAGGCCTTCAGAAGATGGTCTATCCTTACGGTGGTGGTAGACAGGATTATAACCCATCCTCATCTTCAACAAGAACTACGCAATAACAGAGGAGTCCATGTATAGTTCGTGTTCTGACAAGATAAGGATGCGGAATTCATTCCAGGGCCCTAGACATGAATCCAACGATTCCATTGAGCATACATCCTACTGTTCTTCAAACAGAAATGATGGCAATCACACACTGTGCTATGGATATCATTCAATGCGGAATCGCGAACAAAAATCTATTGAAGAAAACAGAAGGCAAGTATACTAAACGATTAATTCATAAAAATAGTGAATTGTAGGTCAATGAGTATAAGCACACAGAGTGCAATTGCTAGCCTGTTAGGTGGGTTCGGAGAATTCACGGTTAGTTCCTTGAACTGACCGCTAGATGTCGCTCTATTTTACACCACACGGAGTTCCGTGTTAATTCTTGCCTTAAGAGGCCCCGGCTTCCGTTCATCCGACAGCATCCTCCAGATACTCCGAATGCAGCACACTGATGAGTTCCAGTAGAACGAAACACGTGTCTGTGCTTGATTTGGTACTCTGGAAGGCTCTGCTGTTGGATGCGGAAGCAAACTCTCTGGTTGGAGTTTCGGGCACTGCCAGCATGACAACTGTTATTGGCGATGGAGGAATTCTCCGAACCCACCTAACAGGCTAGCAATTGCACTCTGTGTGCTTATACTCATTGACCTACAATTCACTATTTTTATGAAAAACCTATTGGTCCTAACGTACAGCAAGGGAGCTCATCTGGGGGTACTCAGGGACCCAAGGTTTTTCTGTGGACTTGACCTGTAGGTCCTCAGGGTTTTAACGGCTGTTGCTAATCGCAACCGACTCCCGCTGTTCTGGATAAAAGGACACTCTAACATCAATGGAAAGGAGGTCTCGGATCGGCTAGCTCGGGAGGGAGTCAAAACTTCTCTGCGCCCGAGCCTGCTATACCGTTGGGAAAATGCATCCATCGGCTCATTCCCCATACAAGTCATACTGGTACCGACCACCAAACTCGCCAAAAACTGTCTGCAAATATCCCGACCAACACTAAAGGTATCTACACCGGGCACTAAACAAACATATCTCCATCGACGGGAATCAACCCTGACCCACTATGCAGGGATGCCACGAAGAGGAAAAGACTGTCGAACACATCCTGTGCCGCTGTCCTTCACTCCACTCTTCAACTTCGGTGGATTTAATCTTTGTTTACACCAGCCAACCCGCCTCAACCACCTCTCTTGAACCCCTCCAAGCGCCCTAGTCCAGTTCTTTCTGAGCATGGGATGGCTTGATTAAGGAGAGACCACCAGAGAAAGGAGGAAGCACAATGATGGGTCCCCTGAGGCCTCAGTCCAGCGGGCTTGTTCTGCCATCCCAATAATCCAGAATCCAGAACACCATCTAATAAACAGCGAAAGAAAATAATTTTATCAGCACTTTTTGTCTGTAAGGCTTGGAACAATTCAAACGACCCTCGTAGGTGGATAATTTATTTTAAGATTAAATAGCTTCTTCTGTTGCTGTAGTTATGTTAGTGCAGCCTAATTCGAAAATTAGGACAAAGTTTTCAATTTGTGGGGTTATTTGGCCTTGGCTGTGAGTTTAAAATTGAAAATTCAGAGCTTTCTTTATTTCTTCTATCGTTATTTGGGTCACTTCTTGATTTCCCACTGCTTTGATGTCCATGTTCATTACTTTGAATTTTTCTGTATTTTCCGTTAGACGTGTTTTATAGTAGTGTCTGCCCGCTGTCTCACGCCTATCATGTTCAACCTACTATTTCGTTTCCCTTCCTTTCTTAAAGTTCTTATAGTTCTCCAGGCTTCGGCCACTCTTGTTCCTCCCATGTATCTATCTACCGCTCTTCACATCTCCGTTCCCACATTTCGTTCTTACTCTTTCTTACTTCCTTTTAAACCTCTTTATTCCATCTGGCGTACATTATTCGATCCTCTCCTCTACCTGTACTTTGCCAGGTGTTATAAGCTTTCTTTTTCTTTTCGATAAGGTCGTCTATCTTTTGCGAATATACCATCCTGGATTTTCCTTATTCTGATCTTCTTTATAGCCCCAAGCTTCTTTCGCCGCTTCATGAATGCATTATTTAATCTGCCCATATATTTGTTCCGCACCTACGTTTGTACATTACATTGTATTCTTTGTAGTTTGTTGGCTAGTCTTATTTTGTATAGAAACTGAACTGACTCTTGTTTAAGACTTTCCAAGTTATATTTGCATTCTTTCGCATTGTTTTTATGTTGTTGTTGATTACTCTCTACTGTGGTAATTTTCTTTCTGTAGTTCACTATTATGTTGGCCACGACTATGTGATGATCCAACTTTATATTGAAATACGAACATAAAAGGTTGATTCACTGTGATGTGGAAGCTTTATTGTGCACCGTTAGAGATAAATATTGGCCAGTATCTGGAAGAAATGTTTGTAAGAAAATTATAAGAGATTATATAATATGTTTCAGGGCTATATAGACCTAAAAAGCTTACTTAATGTATGGGTGATCTTCCAGATATACGGGTTAATAATTATTCACCATTTGCTAATGTGGGAGTAGATTATGCAAGGACCTTTTATGATAGATAGAAAACTTAGAGGCTCCAAATTTCTAAAGTCCTATGTATGTTTATTCATTTGCATGTTGAATGTGTACTATAGATCAGTGCACATTGAATTATTTTGTGAGTTAACTATTGAAACTTTCTTGGCAGTATTTAAAAGATTTATCAGTAGACGTGGAAAGCCCAGTAACATTTATTCAGACAATGGGACTAATTTTGTAGGAGCTAATAATGAACTCTCTAAAATATCGACTTTTTGAAAACAAATAGTGAACCAATTTCGAATTATTTGGCAGTAGAAAGAATTAAATGGAATTTTATTCCAATCAGAGCACCAAATTTCGGGGGAATCTGGGAGGCACGTATATATTAAATATCATATTAAACGGTTACTTACACATCCTCTCACATACGAGGAATTCAGTACATTATTGACACAAGTTGAGGGTGTTCCTAAATTCCCGCCCCCTCTGTCCTCTAAGTCAAGATCCTGACGATTTGAGTGCCTTGACTCCAGCGCATTTTTTAATTGGAAAAACTATACTTAAGTTCCTGTCCTGAAATTAATATCACTGACGTGGAAGAAAATCGGCTAAGCTACTGGAAGAGATGGAGCAAGGAATATCTGTCCGAACTGCAGACCAGAGTGGAATGGGACACTAAATCAAAGGATCAACTCAAGATTGGCTCTCTGGTACTTATTAAAAATGAAAATGCACCCAGCATGTTGTGGCAACTGGAAATAATATCCAGAATACGGCCAGGGTTAGATGGAATTATTCGAGTTGTGGATGTGAAGGTTCAAGAAAAAGAATTAACCCTGTCAGTTAATAAAATTTGTGCTCTTCCACTTGATTGTTAAATGTTACGTTAATATTAATGTTTCGTTTTTGGATTTTTACTACAATAATTGAAAAGTTGTTAGCACCTAGATATATTATGTATTATTAATTTTGTTCTGTTGAATGTGTTAGATACATTCAAGGCGTTCGGAATGTTAGAGCTATTATTAGGGATGTCTTAAAAACAAAATAATGTAGTAGACAGAAAAAAATGTATACAGGGTGTCCCAAAATTTCTTTATCAAGGGATATCCGCGTTATTTCAAAAAATAAACAAATGAAATTCGGGAAATTTCAACCATACTCCTAAGGCTTTGCAGCTGCACCCTCAATGCCCCTTTACGCCTTTCCACCCCTAAGTAATCATCCCCTACTTTTTTTTTCAAATGACACCCCCATATTTTTTTGCTCGGCAGGATTGTTGACTTGTTTCTGAATACAATGTCATGCGATTTTTTTAAATCAAGACATATCTAGCACGCCGAAAACAATATATATAATATTGTCAAGTAGGCACAAATGCCGGAATACTGTAATATTGATATTTCATAATAATTACAGAGCGTCACAGCAAGCAAGTAATTCAGGTCATGTCAACAATATGATTATTGTTGCAATAATTGATATTTCAAAATTATTAATAAAAGCTAACTTGCAAGCGTCATATAAAATTGGGGAAAATAGGTGATTAACCTGCTGACTTAATCAGAAAAGTTTAAATAAAAGAATGGACTCTCCAATTGAAGGGGGCTCTCCGTCTCCGTTCGCGGAGGGAGTAAGTGGCCCGCACTCTGCGAGCCAAAGTGAATCTGGCATTCCGCTAGTTAAGCGGGCATACTGGGCAATAAGGGCAAGTACTATCTCAGTGCGTTTAGTGAAGTGAGTACAAAAGTGTCCCTCAAGAGTCTACCCCCAATAATCGGAAAAGCTGACCTCGCAGCGGCCCAAAACTCCTTAGACCGACTGGGTCATCTAACATGTAAGTACCTCTTTTTGGGTGTACCAAATGATAGTAGGTGATGGATATTTGATTAGCGAGTTTTTCATAAACATCAGTTATGTATGTACTAGGGCTCCTCAGGTTTGAATCATTATAGGTGTATGTAAACATTGTTGATTCTAGCATTTCATACTTTTATGTAATAAATTAGGTGTTTTTTAAAATACAATTTTTTTCTCCTAACCCCCCCACCCCCCTAACGCCTCACGGCGTGACAATATCATAACAAACGAGGGTTGTCAAGAAGTTGCAATTGCTTGTTTTTTGTGTTAATGTTTCCTCCAACCACCTTAACTAGTAATACCGGTGTTACTGGGTATAGACGTTAATACAAATAATTGCTTCTGTGATTTTAATGTCATATTTAATGTTAATTGTTATTCCTTGACAACCCTCGTTTGTTATGATATTATAATGTTTTCGGCGTGCTAGATATGTCTCAATTTAAGAAATCGAATGACATTGTATCCAGAAAGAAGTCAACAATACTTTTGAGCAAAAAAAATATTGGGGTGTCATTTGAAAAAAAAAGTAGGGGATGATTACTTAGGGGCGAAAAGGCGTCAAGGGGCATTGTGGGTGCAGCTGTAAAGCCTTAGGGGTATGGTTGAAATTTCCCGAATTTCATTTGTTTATTTTTTGAAATAACGCGGATATCCCTTGATAAAGAAATCTTGGGACATCCTTGCTGTATACATAGAAACAAACTAATTGTTAAATTGTTGATAGCCAAAAAATTTATTATGAGAAATAAAAAATAATAAATCTTGAAATAATCTTACGAGTATATAATACCTACTACAGTCCACTAATTAATTAATATTTTAGATAAACTGTTAAATTCATAACAAGTAACCTTTACTGTAGATGTACGAGTACTAAAACAAATCGTTATTATTTATATTTTTCATGGTTTCTTTAAATATGAGTAACTTTGGCTAACTTGGTGTTTAGGTGCGTACTGTCTGTAAGGGAGTCTCCTATTATTGTGTTAAACTATTCCCCCTATGATATCCAGTTGAGACAAGGAGTTTTATATATTGAAAGATTCTGTGAAAAGAAGCGCCACTGCTCCAGTGGGACTGGGAACTATTCTCATCCAGCGTTCGTATTTTGCAGGAAGTTAGCGCGCGAGGCGTCAGTAGCATACCAGATGTGATTATTGCGGAAAGCGTCGTGCATTTATACTTTATACCAAAATAATAATCATACACACAACAGGTGACTCGTGTTGTGATAGTCGAGAATAAATATTTAAGTGGTAAGTGATATCATGTTAGAACTGTAGACAATTTTCTATTCCCTCCAAACAATTGGCATATCAAAAATTTGTTCCCTCAATTTTTTTTACCGAATTTTTCTACATTTCTTTAATAAATGAACATAACAAATATTTATTTTATATTTACTTTGATAGTCTAATATAATAGGAAATTTTAATATTTTATCAAGAAGGTTATCATTAATGTTATCGTTTGAATTCCGTAGGTGTTAATAATATGAAACATTGAAATAAATTAAAGTTGATTTATTTGAAATTTTCTTCTTTGTCAAATTAACGCATATTTAGTAAAAAATTCTCCAGTTTTTATTTTTTTATTTTTGTGTTATATATTTTTTTATTTTTACGGAATATTTATTGGATAAAATCTTCAATCCTTTGGTTTAGTTTTTAGATTAATCAAAAACGAGTACAATGTAATGATGCGAAATTTTTGTATAGGTAAATATAGGGAGAGCAATAATTCGTGTATTTTTTTCCCTTTGTGTATGCCTCGAAAATCGATTGGGGCTATTTGCGCACGCAAGGTTATTCCTGCAGGCTGGCCACTACAATAAACGAAGGGCCTTCCTTCCCTGATCCCTGAATTGCAATTTATTTTTAGAAATTATGTCAACCGGTTGGCCTAGAAAATACAGCATAATATTATTGTTTGCCGTACCTTTGATGTGAATTTAGATATAAAAGTCATTTGTTTACACGTTGATATTCTCACAGTATCGTTACCCGCTTGCTTAAAATTTAATTGCCTAGAAAAATACCGTTTTCATGCCTACCTACCAACAAACAATATGCACTTATAACAAAATAATACAGTTTAACAGTTATATAAATTAGTTTAGCTTAAACCTAATTACGTATTCTATGATAATATCTAATATTTCATTTTTGAATTCTTCAAGGCTTTTTTGTCTTTGGCCAGAAACAAATATTGTTTCTTCTTGCAGTGAGTTATGAAAAATTATTGTTTACCTTATAGATACCTACCTATACTGAGCAAATTGTACCGTAATCTACTTGACTGATTTTTTACAATAATCTTTGATTTTGGGTTAAAAACAAAATGTTTGACTGTCAAAGATTATTGAAAAAATAGTGGGTAGGTTACATAAGGTATTCCAATAAAAAATATACAATTACTTATTGCAATTATTTGAATTGCAGTCACAATTTGATAAGTAAAGTATACAAACTTGATATGAATATCGACAACGTAATCTTATAATAATTATTGAAAGATAGGTAAATCAAATATATAATTTTAACCTGATACCTGATACCTATACCTAATTAATAGTTTAAGATGTACAAAAATATATCGATATATTAAGTACCTAGTTTACAAGGTTTATTGCTAAATTTTATTATTAAATAAAAAATGGAACCAAGGAAATCGATTGCTGTAAACATGTAAAACCTTCTATTTTAAAAACGAATGATGCATTGTATGAGTTGTTAGGTATTTCTAGGCATAGTTACCCAATGATATATATTTTGATGGATGACGTAATTAAAAACATTTTGTTAACCTACCTAGACGCTTACTCTTACTTACATTAACTAGTTTTTATGCCGCCATTGATTAGAAATAATATAATTCACATTTTTATGTAGGTACCTACTAGTGATAGGTATATTATTAGTGACTATATGTCTTTCTAGTTCATTTCCAAATAGCCCTAAAAACACTAATAATTATATGTATCTTCTAAGAAAAATACTATCCACAATCATCTAGCTTAAACATTTACAAAATAAATGTTTAACTGATCAGTGTTTTATCATATAATTTTTTTCTTCGTTAATTTTCCATCTTCTTGATAATATAATAAATGGGTGTAGGTCTACGTAAAGGTATGTGTAATAAATAGGAGATCCATTCGTTTTGTCAGTATTGTTGGGATTATTAAGGCATCTTAAAAAATATACTGTGTGTAACTAAATAAGTGTAAAACATTTGAGGGGGTGATTCCTCATCGAAAAAAAGATAGGATCTTTCATATAAAGAAACTTCATTGGAGCATCCCTTGTTAAGATACAGCCCCTTAAAGGGGGTACATAAAATTTGTTTGACAATTTTTTTCACTAGCACTAAAAAAGTTACAATATTGAAACTAACCTGACATTTTCTACTACCAACAAGACACTTAGCCAGTAATTTATTTGGTTTACCCCATGGTTGTAAGGGGTGGAAAACGCAACCCCTAAAATATATTTCCAATGCAACTTTTTGTCTTATTATTTGTTTACCATTTAAAAATTTAGGTAATTGTTTACTCCTAAGTGCTCCTAAGTTTCATCAATTTTTTCGGGACCGAGGAGCGAAGTAGGGGTGCTGGGTGGGTAAGAAGCTAAAAACAGCCATTGCAAACTAATATCAAGGTCACCACTAAGGCCTCTTTGGCACTACGGTCGAATTTCTATTTTTTTTCACTTTCAGGGCAAGGAATATCTTCAAGATTAACAATAGCACAGTTTTTATTTTGAGTTTTGCATTTATTTTGCATATATATTCCAAAATACGTGACATCGCTCGCTGTTATGGTCCGACTACGTTTGAATGCGGTTCGTATGATGCGTATGTTACCAGACCGGCTCTGGTGTTGATATTACGAGTTTCCGCCGTCCACTCGATACTCTGACCTTGCATGTTTATTGTGATTTTCGCTGTTCTAAACAGGCCCGCACTCAGGAAGACCTTTTTTTTTATGCCCTTTTGTTCGCTTATCTTTCATTTGCAAAGCAAATTAATACCTACCTGGTGTTACTATAGGTATGTCCTCCACCTCTATATAGGTGCCATAGTGAAACTGTAGGAGCCGCGGATGTAAATAATGACCAAAATTTATTTCCGATAGCCTGTTTCATTCTAAACAAAAAATGTCTCTTGAATTTTTTGCACAAAATAAACCAGTTCGCAGCAAAAAATTATTTTACGAACAACTACAGAGATAAATCGTCATAAATGCGAACTGGGTTTATTGTTATTTTGTAGTTACTACCTGAATTAAATGATTAAAGGGGAATAAACAAAATATACAACATGTAGAAATCATAGTAAATGTTCAACATGTCTACCTTCAGACATTACGCATGCGTCTAGACGTCGGCGCATTAAGCCACGTATTCGCTCAAATATTCCTGGAGTATCTCTTATTACCCTGCATGCATCGATGATGCGGTTTCTTTAGTCCTCTACATCGCGAACAGGAGTACGATAAACCAAATGCTGTAAATGGCCCCAAGTAGAGAAATCGAGGATTGAGATCCGGGGATCGAGCGGGCCAATTCTGTGGTCCTCATCGACCTATCCACTGATTTGCATATGTTTCAGATAAATGCTGACGTGCTACTTGACTAAAATGGGCGGGAGCTCCATCATGCATAAAAAACATATCCCTTCTGACGCCCAAAGGAACTTCCTCCACCAGTACGGGATGCACTTCTCTTAAAAATTGAACGTATGCCTCACCATTTAATCGAGGAGGTAGAAAAAATGAGGCCCAATTAAATAATCCCCAATAACTCCGACCCACACGTTAAGAGAAAGCTGTTCTGGATGGTTAGTTTCGACAATAGCGTGAGGGTTTTCATCAGCCTATATGTGGTAATTATTATGAAAATTAATAATCTTGTCCCGAGAACAAGACATTCGTCTGTGAATTCGATCGTCTTCAGAAAGTCACGATTTCTTCTAATCATTTCCAGCATCCAATTGAAAAATTCAAGACGGTTCGGAAAGTCTCGCGGTAACAGTGCCTGTATAACGTTGCAGATGGTAAGGGTATAAGAGTTGTTCCTTTAAAATTCGAAATACCGTCTTATGATCAACATTTAGCTGGAAAGCAATCTTTCTAGTACTGGCAGTAGGTTGTTCTTCAATCAAATTCTATGTGAAGGATGCTGCCGTTGAGGATACATTTCAGCATATCTTCTAGAAGCTTCTAACCCATTCCCCTGCGACACACCGTAAACGTAATGCATATCAGCCATTTCCTCATTTGTGTATGCCATTTTAATAACAAGTGAATTATTAAAGTAACAAATTAAGAACAGATAACAACAATACACAATTAGTATTACCTCAATTTCATAAATTTACAAACTGACACCTTGATACCAATTTAATTGTCACTATCGCTAATAGCGGCCTACTAGATAAATTAGTTTCGTATTTTCGTTTTATGGCGATATGTATCTTGGTCGTAAGATAATTTTTTGCTGCGAACTGCGGTTTATTTTGTGCAAAAAATTCAAGAGACAATTTTTGTTTAGAATGAAACAGGCTATCGGAAATAAATTTTTAAATGGTAAACAAATAATAAGACAAAAAGTTGCATTGGAAATAAATTTTAGGGGTTTCGTCTTCCACCCCTTACAACCATAGGGTAAACCAAATAAATTAGTGGCTAAGTGTCTTTTTGGTAGTAGAAAATGTCAGGTTAGTTTCAATATTGTAACTTTTTTAGTGCTTGTGAAAAAAATTGTTAAACAAATTTTATGTACCTACCCCCTTTAAGGGGCTGTATCTTAATAACAAGGGATGTTCCAATGAAGTTTCTTTATATGAAAGATTCTATCTTTTTTTTCGATGAGGAATCACCCCCTTAAATGTTTTACACTTATTTAGTTACACCGTGTATAGGATGAAAAACTCGCTTTGAATGTTTCAAAACATGTGTCGGAAAATAAAAGGCAAACAACTTCTTAATTCTAAAATTTCCGCCAAGGGCACACAAAAAAATTTGATATGTGTGTTAAAAAATTAGCTAATATCTATGACATTAGAAAATTTATTTTTTATTAAAAATTGGCAAGATATTTCGATTACTTCGGTTTTGTTGAGATTGGGGCAAAGAAATATTACTTATTATGTCGATATTGCATTTTCATTTCAAAGGTAGTGCAATATTTGGTCAAGGGTGAGAAGGGAGGTGAATAATTGGGTATTGATTGCTTGGGAACGACCTACATTTTAAGATTATTTTGAGATTGTATCTTTATAAAGGAGCCACTGACAATTTCATGAGTAATAGGACTAATAGGTATTGCAAACCGATAATATACTTTAAGAAAATTCAAATACTATTGCTATAGGTCATAGGTGGGTACATGAGGACTGGCTGTAGAGAAAACATCTATCTGTTATACGTTTGAAGGTATAGGCAGATTAACTAAGATAGTATCCTTTGGAAGATCATTTGAAAAAGTACAGTGATGTCACATCTATAGAATATGTTTTACAAACTATTGTTTTTAGATAAATAAAATAAAATCACGACTGAAATGTGACAAAATAATCGAAACAATTATACAGGGTGAGTTTTTTTCAATGTTTAGTAAAGAGATCTCCTATATAATACTCCAATTAAACGAACTGTTAAATGGGAAAACTAGTGCAGTTTTACGAGCTTAGTTTGGAGCAACTTTTGTTTTTTTTTTTTAACTTTATGGGTTCCTAGATATGACAAAAACGAAATTTTGCGAATTTCTTTATACTGAGATAGCACTCTTATTGTTGAGATTAAAGAACAATAGTGAAGAAAAATGTTTTCGACGATTTTAAAACCAATAAAACGGCGTCATATTTTTTTTGTCGTGTCATTTTCGAGTTGTGACATAAACATGTATGTATTGTGTTTTTTAAGTGTAAAAATCGTCCAAACTTGCTTATTTTCAGAAAAAAAAACCATATCGAGTTTTATATCGTTGTATTCAGAAAAAGACATATTGAATAATCATAGACAACTATGACTTAGTACATTTAAAAAAACACAAGTTTATGCCATAGCTCGAAAATGGCAGGATTAAGAAAAAAAATATAACGCCGTTTTTCTTTACTATTGTTCTTTAATCCCAATAATAAGAGTGCTATCCCAGTATAAAGAATTTCCCGGAATTTTCTGTATGTTAAATATATAGGAACCCATGGAGAAAGTAGTTAACGAGATTCCTGTACTAAATATTGAAAAAAAAAAACTCACCCTGTATTTATTACTGTTGACAATAATTGGTGTATTCACGAGGTTCGTAAAATGCGTGTAGTTTTACGAAATCATCACTTCGTACTTCAGAAAACCAATCAGGATTGTTAAATTTTATATATAAACTATGAACGATTTCGTAAAACTACACGGATTTTACCAACCTCGTGAATACCCCTAAAATCACACCAGCTTTGCGGTCAAACGTGTCAGAAAATCTAAAACCAAGTACAAATAAAAATATTCTATTCTTCTTGTTAAAAGAGTGCATTTCAAACTTTTGAATACAAAACATCACAAAGGACTATTATGATGAGAATTATTCTGGGACGTTCTGGTGCAGGCGACGGAAACTGCCCAATACTTCTTGCTTCTTGTTGTTCAGTTTTCCTCTTTACGGTAAGTACGCCATATTATTGGCTTGAGTATCGGATATTATGTTGTGAAAACTCTTAGTATACGGACCGTACTATATTGAAAACAAGATCAGATTGAATTAAGGGCTTGCGGTCACTCTGCTTTAGGGCGTTATAAAAAGAAAGATCTTTCCTGCTTAATTCTACACAGGTGTCCCACATTTTCTTAACCAAGGGATATCCGCGCGTAATTTCCAAACAGAAACACCTGAAATTTGGGGAACTTCAAATATACCCCTAAGGCCCGTATTCATCAATAAATATAACCCCTGGGGTTATATTTTGGAACATGTGATTGGTTTAAAATTCGTAGCGTTCGTAGGGTTTGAGCATTAGACCAATCAGATGTCAGAAAATTCAAAATATAACCCCAGAGTTATATTTTGAAGTTTGATGAATACGGACATAAGTGTTCGGCCAGGCTGGCGAGCGATTTGTCGTGAGCGGAAAGTCGTGGACGACAGAGCGACAAAAAAGAAATTCAAACACGTACACAACAGATTTGGGCGCCCATATACTGACACAAAACATGCGCGACATATCGCTTAGCGACTAAGCGTGTCGTTCTGAATCCAACGCCAACGTTGTTTGATATCTGAGCGATATTTAGTTGTCGCTCAGATATTTTGTTGTCGTGTTATCAACACGCCAACATGGCTTCGTGTTTCAAAGATATTTTGATATCTGAAGTTCAAAGTAGGCCTGTTCTATGGCAAGACACAAATAAACATTTCAAAAACATCATTTTTACATCATCACATTTTTACCGACATCCTAAGGTACTGGAAAAACCTTTCCGGATATTTTCGCAACTGTCTGTACAAATGATGAAACTCTCCATACTCGTGTCTGTATATCTATTAACGGGATGTACACCATATTTTTTTACTCTGAGAAAAGTAACTGGGCAAAATATCGTCTTCCAAAAGCAGACATGTGTTCATTCAGACAGTCGTGAGCGACATCGCTTAAACTAAATAATTAATCGCTTTGCGGTGGACAGAATGTCGCATATCTCCCACTACATTGTCGTGAGCGGAAACTCGTGGACGACAGAGCGACAAAAAACAAATTGAAACACGTAAAGAACAGATTGGGGCGGCCATACTGACACAAAACATTCGCGACATTCCGCTTAGCGACTAAGCGTGTCGTTCTGAATTCAATAACGTTGTTTGATATCTGAGCGATATTTAGTTGGCGTGTTATCAACACGCCAACATGGCTTCGTGTTTCAAAGAAATTTTGATATCAGAAGTTCAAAGTAGGCCTGTTCTATGGCAAGACACAAATAAACATTTCAAAAACATCATTTTTACATCATCACATTTTTACCGACATCCTAAGGTACTGGAAAAACCTTTCCGGATATTTTCGCAACTGTCGGTACAAATGAAACTCTCCATACTCCTGTTTGTATCTACGGGATGTACACCATATTGTCTTTTTTTACTCTGAGAAAACTACTGGGAAAAACATCGTCTTTAAAAAGCAGAGTAATAATTCGACGTTTTCGTGAGAGAGAAATCGCTTAAAATTAATGGCTTTGCGGTGAACAGAATGTTGCATATTGTCGTCCACGATTTTCCGCTCACGACAAATCGCTCGCCAGCCTGGCCGAACACTAAGGCTTAACTAGTGCACCCTCAATACCTTTCAACGCCTTTCAACCCCCTAGTAATCATCCCCTATTTGCTTTTTTCAAATTGCACCCCTAGTTTTTTTTTGCCCAAGAGGATTACTAACTTTGTTCTGAATTCAATGACATGCGATTTTGAAAATCAGTGTTGCCAAGGAGTAAAAAATTCACCTTGAGGCCTATTTAAAATGAAATTATGCCTCTCAAAACTTTCATCTCCATGCGTTACACTTGACGACAGAGATAATAACCATAATCGAATAATAACCATACTCAAGTCGAAATGGTCGAAATGCCACATTTTGGGTTGAAAAGAAAATCGCGGTATACTTTGACAGTAAAGTTTTTTCAAAATAAATCCAACTTGGTGTTTAGAATTCATGGATTACCAAAAATCCCATTAGTTGTATTCAGAGCGAAGTCAGTAATCCTGCCCAGCAAAAAAAAACATTCGGGATGTCGTAGGTATTGAGGGTGCAGCCGCAAAGCCTTAGGGGTATATTTGGAATTTCCAACTATAGTATTATCATAATTCCCTAAATAGAACATAATTCCATTTAGAAACAACCTCGGTGTGTTTTTTTACTCCTTGGCAAAGCTCACACGTCAGCGGGGAGGTGGGGGCCTTCTCAATTTGGAGTGTCTTCATAACAGGGTTGTTTCGGAGACTGCTTGCCTTATCATCAAGATCATAGACCCGCTTTTTAAATTCGTGAGGGACCACGAACGAACGGGGGTTGGAGCATTCCTATTCGGCGCAGCACAGAGGGCATCGGATGAACTTGGTGTCCGATTCAGAGACTAACGTGAACACCAGCCACCCGATCCATCTTTGGATACTGAGTTGACATGGTCTCTTCTACCGTAATATCGAGGAGCATGGCTTGTCCAAGAGGCTGACATTTGCCTTTTTGAGATCATTAAATCGGAGACGGAGGGATTCATAATCTCCTGCTAAGACGGTGTCCATAACACGCTTGTCTATCGTAGTCGTGTTGGAACGGTCATTTCTGATGTCTCTTGTAGGGCCTGTCATCGATCCCCAGAATCGCTTATGCACTTACTAAGTGCTTGTCCTGTTTACGTGACTTCGGCTTACATACGCTCCGGGGGATATTGAGTCCATTGTGGAGAGCGAGAGCTATAGGATACTACTGTCAGACAGATACAGGCCAACAAGCCTGATATAGTCCTTCTCGATAAGACAACCAGAGCGATATACGTTATCGAGTTTTCTGCGCCAGCGGACTATAATATCGCTCTGAAGGAGGAGGAGGAGAAGCGGACAAATATAGACCCCTAGTATATGAGATCAAGCAGCTCTTTCCCGAACACTCTGTTCAGACCATTGTTCTTATAATTGGCGCTTTAGGGGGAATACGTACGAGTCTGCTCATCAATATCAAAGCAGTCGCACACTGCACAAGACCTGCAGATTTCTTGGCGGGGTAGATGCAGAAGGCGATCATCCTGGGCTTGATTCGTTTACTCAGATCGCACATGGAACACTATGACCGCTAACCACCGAGGAAATCGGTGGAGTGGCATGGTAAACTCCTGCTTGGGGCCTCTTTTGTCGGAGGAAGAGGAATCCCATGTCAGGTTCTTATAAAAAATAATAATAATATAGTAATAATAATAATAAAAAAAAAATTGTCGAGGAATATTCAACCGACATCCAGATGGAGTTCGGATTGAATAAATGCCGCAAAATGAGCATCATGAAAGGTGTGATACAACAGGAAGGTTTTAAAATGCAAAGTGGCCGGACAACATATCGAAGCATTGCAAAAGGGAGACACATACAGGTGTCCCAAGATTTCTGCATCAAGGGATATCCGCGTTATTTCAAAAAATAAACAAATGAAATTCGGGAAATTTCAACCATACCCCTAAGGCTTTGCAGCTGCACCCTCAATGCCCCTTTACGCCTTTACACCCCTAAGTATCATCCCCTACTTTTTTTTCAAATGACACCCCCATATAATTTTTGCACGGCAGGATTGTTGACTTCTTTCTATATACAATGTCACACGATTTTTTTGAATCGAGACATATCTAGCACGCCGAAAACAATATAATATCATAACAATAATGGAGGGTTGTCAAGGAGTTGTAATTGCTTGTTTTTTGTGTTAATGTTTCCTCCAACCACCCTAACTAGTAATACCTCTGTGTTACTGGTATAGGCGTTAATAATAATTGCTTCTGTGATTTTAATGTCATATTAAATGTTAATTGTTTTTCCTTGACAACCCTCGTTTGTTATGATATTATATTGTTTTCGGCGTGCTAGATATGTCTCGGTTTAAAAAATCGTTTGACATTGTATTCAGAAAGAAGTCAACAATCCTGTCGAGCAAAAAAAATATGGGGGAGTCATTTGAAAAAAAAAGTAGGGGATAATTACTTAGGGGTGGAAAGGCGTAAAGGGGCATTGAGGGTGCAGTTGCAAAGCCTAAGGGGTATGGTTGAAATTTCTCGAATTTAATTGTTTATTTTTTGAAATAACGCGGATATTCCTTGATACAGGAATCTTGGGAAACCCTGTATATTCTCTTAATTTTTCATACCTACGCATATGTTATCAAACTTTTTCCAAATTAAAGCACTGACCTAGCTTCAGAAATCGCTTGTAAATAATGCAATATTCAAGCATTTATCTTTACGTAATGTTGTTGATTAAACTAATTGAAAAGTTCAAGGCTTGATGACTATAATAGGTGTTCATGAAGCTGTTAGCTGTTACAGAGTTGTTCATCTCAACACACTACTCTGTACTGCAACTGATATTAAATAATAGCTCACAGTCCCTATTATTTAGGTATAGCAATAATAATAATTATTATTATTGTTATATACAACCATTGGACTGAAATACCTTTACATGTATAATGTATATGTATATGCCTAATAATTATTGTCATACGGGATAACTACCTATAGTTGCTAATCTGCTCATTCTGACTGCTTTGCGATTAGTATCGCGGTCCCCATAGATAAGGTACAATAATAATTATTATTAAAGGTGTTGTTTTTAGTAAGTGAGTAATGATTTCATGTAGACATAAATATTTATTAATTATTACGAACGTGTGCAAACAAGATTATTATACAATACATTAACAACCAGAACATATTCAGGATAATAACTTTATTAAACTTACAGGTCAGGTTCCGAAGTTACGAGCATGTCGGAAGAAGTTGCCAATAATTGTGAGCCACCAGCAGAGGCATTGAAGGATATGAAGTTGGAAAACGGAAACCCTCCAAAGCCAGGCACTCCAACTCCCCCAGCCGAGGGTACCACGTTCGAGAGCCAGTTCAGAGCATTTGCTAAATTCGGTGACCCCAAATCTGACGGAAAGCAGATCACCCTCTCGAATAGTGACAAATGGATGAAACAGGCCAAGGTAAAGTGCAAATCGTTTTCCTCGGCTATACCTATACTTATAAAAATAATATAAGTATATTTAAATGCTTATTTTTTAATGATAAATTACCATCAATAGTAAAGAATATAAATATGTTATACATATATTGACTTTATATTTGATAATATTTGATTAGCAAGTAGCTGCTAGAAAAAATCAAACTTCATGATCCTTGAATCACGCAAATACTCCTAAATTATCAATGTTCATAGACCCGGTCGAAACATAATTGACCACTAAAATGCTCATCCTAGGCGTCGGCGTCAGTTTACTTTAGAATTGCAGAATTAGCTTCCATCCATTTGAATAAACAGCATTTAAAATTTTGTAGGAGGCATTTTCTAATAGCAGCAATTTTTAATTTTCTGTCAGGATAATTCAAGCGGAATTCTCACAGAATATTGTTGTTGAAAGAAAAATGATATGTCGTTTAATTTACTTCTTTTACAATATTAATCAATACCAATTAACACAACAACTCTCACGCAACAATCGCTAAATTATTGCATTTTTTATTTGCTATGCTATACCTAAGTTTTGATTTTCTGATCCTTTTTATTTTTTGAGTCGATGAACACGGAATTGAAATTTGATGAGGTCATGCCAGAATACCAGAGGTCATCCAAGGAATACGTCGCTGAGTTCTGGCCGTACTAGATTTCATGGGAAATGCCAAGGCGAAATTATAAGTAATGGAAAAAGTGTTGTTTATTCACATCGCAACCGTTGTACCCACTTCATTCCAACCCTCATGCAAAAGTAGATGTCGAAGGTATCTTAATCTAGGTTCATTGCCTAACGCCGTGTCCTAGCTGCATCCGGGTAATGCGTTGCGTGCGATGCGGGGAACGCACGCAACGCAAACTCGCAAGAGAAATTTTGAGTGTGTCCTAACTGAATGCGTGCGGTGCGGGCGAGAAAATGGTTTCCAATCCAACTATTTCTGGTGCAGCTTCAAGATTAAATACGTTTTAATTTGGAAACCAGTAGGTTGTTGGAGCTTGAAAGACTTGAAAATCACAGAAAGAAACATGTTACTTAAGAGAAAGAAACAATAAGACGCAAGTAATCTATAGAAATAGTTATAGATTTGATAGATAGATAAATAGCAGGTAGGTTAAATATAAAAAGGTCTACAATAGAAGTTAATAGACCTCATACTTACTTAAAAAACCTAAATTCGAGACATTTTCACATTCCCAGTGTACCTTGACTCTTGTTCTTGTAAAATAGATTACTCTTATTGCACAAAATGTTTCGCTTTGGCACGAAGGCAATCGAAATTAAAAAAATTCCTGCCCGCCGCAAAAATCGCAAGATTTTGACAGATGAAAAAACTAAATATGTATTTCAATTTAAAACAATGCGTGCGTTGCGGTGTCGTTTTATCGTACGACTTTGCGGGCAAACGCGTCTACTGAGGACACTCCCATTGCTTTGCATGTGTTTTATTTTAATCGTTCCCCGCAACGCACGCACGCAACGCACGCAACGCAGTCCCCGGATGCAGCTAGGACGCGGCGTAAATGGCGATAGAAATATGACCTTTTCACTGACTTTAACCCTATCCGCCGGATGAGCAGAACTATTTTAGCTAATTGATTTTGTTCCCTCCTTGGGCTGAAAAAAAGTTTTATGACAACTTCATTTGGCCAAAATTCAGCATTCCTGAAAAAAATTGAAGATACACAAAGTCAATAATCAATTTAAATGATCGCGATCTAGCACCCTCTCTCATGGGAAATTCCTCGATATCAAAATTAGTATTAGCACGTTTGTCTGCTAGATACCTTAAAACACTTTCCCTTGTGACATTAGGGTTTGCATTACCAACATACAGGGTGTCCCACGACCTGACTGCCATAGCTTAAGGGTAGGTGTAGTTTTTCAAGGCGATTCAGGATCTGGTTTTGAAATTTTCCTGAGGCCCTTCGTTTCGAGTATATAGGGTGATTTGGGCAATTTGCCGAAATCTTTGATGAGCGATATCTTTTGAACGAATTGATCGAATTTAACGAAATTTTGTAGATATGCTCTACTAATGACACTTAATACCTCGCATTTTTCGCCGATTTGAAAACTGCAGGGCCGTACTTATTTTATTGATATCTTTCGGTTTTGTCGAAAAGTTCACCCTGTATGCATTTTATTCAAAGTTTGGTGCCATTTTCTAAAACTACGTGAAAAATTCTACAATTATGGTAGAAAAATACTTGGCATCATTAAACTGAATCGAGAAGAAAATTCAGTTTTTTTAGTTTTTATTCGGAATTTCAATTCATGTGTTGTTCATAATTTAAGAAAAATCAAAAGTGGTTTTTTAAAACTTGCGTATTTTGTAGTTATTTTAAATAAATTTACTTAATCTACAGATTTAGCCAAGATTGGGGACCCTTCTACAGATTGTTTCGAGCTAGAAATAAGTTTTAACAGCAAAATAAATAACACAATTTAACACATTACCACATAGACAAATAAGTATCCACATAAACGAAACAGGAAGAAAAATGTCAACACAAATGTTGGGAAGAAAAACTACAATTCAGTACAGGTAATGGTCAAGGAGACCACCATCAAACTCAACATATTTCCTTGACCTTGAAATTAATCTAAAAACCATTTAAAAATTTTTTTTAGCTCGAAACAATCTGTAGAAGGGTCCCCAATCTTGGCTAAATCTGTAGATAAAGTGAATTTATTTGAAATAACTACAAAATACGCAAGTTTTAAAAAACCACATTTGATTTTTCTTCAATTATATGAACAACACATGAATTGAAATTCCGAATAAAAAACTAAAAAACTGAATTTTCTTCTCGATTCAGTTCAATGATGCCAAGTATTTTTCTACCATAATTGTAGCATTTTTCACGTAGTTTTAGAAAATGGCACCAAACTTTGAATAAAATGCATACAGGGTGAACTTTTCGACAAAGCCGAAAGATATCAAAAAAAATTAGTACGACCCTGCAGTTTTCGAATCGGCGAAAAATGCGAGGTATTAAGTGTCATTAGTAGAGCATATCTACCAAATTTCGTTAAATTCGATCAATTCGTTCAAAAGATATCGCTCATCAAAGATTTCGACAAATTGCACAAATCACCCTGTATAATCGAAACGAAGGGCCTCAGGAAAATTTCAAAACCAGATCCTCAATCGCCTTGAAAAACTACACCTACCCTTAAGCTATGGCAGTCAGGTCGTGGGACACTCTGTATAAGTAGGCACGTTTTACAACAGCAGCAAAAGACACTTCATTGGACAACACCTGAACGGCCGGCACTGGAGCACTTCCAAATTCAACAGCTCGACTGTGCTATCCGGATTTGCCAACGGATCTCCAATGTTCGACAATGTTCGACCATTTCATGATCCTGTTCTGATGTGACCCGGAAACTTAGACTTCACAGTAAAAACTTGGGGAGAATCAATCTTTTTATTTACGGAATTACCTTTTTTTTACCTATTTGCAGTCTTATCAACAGCACTGTTAACAACATTGATATCCCCCCCCCCAGGAGAAACGCCCCTAGAAGTCTTCTTACTTAACATGTGAATAATAAGCGACTGTTCAGAAATTCTGTTGCGTCCCGCTTTTCATCTTTTACTTTCATTTTAATCCTGTCCTTTTCCGTGTCCTTCCTTGTGTGTACTTTTGCAAAAGATCGGGTGTTTTACTGGTACCTAATCTACCCACAACAACTGCAAAATTGCATTAAACAATCCACAACAAGGACAGTCGTAGGACCTTTCGTCTTTGGCAGGAAGAGAAGACAGGATCAACGCAGAACAAGATTCGCACTTTGTCCTTCGTATGGTACGCACACAGTTTTGACTCCGTCCCGATCATACCATACCGGGAGACATTTACGTGGCTTTTCCGCGTCTCCGCAATTGTAGTCTACGCGAAATTCGCATCTACGCATTTCTAATATCCGCAATTAATCGCAGTTAAACGCAAAGACAATTAATAGTTATTACGTGCATCACCGCAACCACTGAACTATCAAGAAATTCGACAAGCAACCGCAACTTACTTCAAAACGTAAGTCACACGCTTTCCTTTATTACTCCACGTTTTCTAATTTATCTAATTATTCATTGGTCATCAGACCCATATTACCGCATTTTCTTAATTAAACGCACCAAATTCTGTCATTCAATTGGTAATTCATCTCCCTCAAAAGACTATTCTCACGTTCCGTGTATAAAACTTTTTCTTGAGAAACTGATACTGGAGTGTCTCCTATAGTTTCTTGTAAATTTCTTTGTTTTCTTCTTACGAAGTTGTCAACAAGCATATTTTTGGTTGTCCCACCGCCTGAGGAGTTAGATTAGGCACTGTGGAAAACTCCAATGTGACAAGATGTCAAATAGGCAATGTACACCCCGTGATCCATTATAATTAATCGAAAAACCGGACAGCGTCCAACAAGTACGTAGTGTATGTTTCGTTTAAATTCAGATTCACCAGACTTATCATTAACAGGTAGACAGTGGCTCACCTGATTACTTTGATGAATAATGAACACAATATTTACATCTAATTGTTAAATGCACTACATCACTGATACAGAAAAACCATAGGTACCATCGTCATACAAATCACGAAATCAACAATCACAACAAAAATCAGCAAATAATGTGTTCCGCGAGATCTCCAGGATATTCCCGCAGAGAGTCAAACTTATACATTTATATCAACACCTTAAAGGCTCCACACACACCCACACACCCATTATATCCTTCTCTATGTTGCTATCTCCTAACGCTAACAGAGATACAGGGTCGGTTAAACTCGACAAAAGATGCGCAATTTTGTGGCCATCTCGAATCAGTCAAGACATGCAAAATATCTGCGACCGTTCCTGAAATATCCTGAAAAAACTGAAAAATCGAGATTTTTTATTTTTGCCATATCTTTTTTTTTTATTTTTGGAGATTAATAAATAATTTTTTGTGGGCTTACATAAGTCGTCAAGAGCTACCCATCTGACGTTTCAAAAATTTTCAAAGCCGACTAGATCCCGGAGTTTTCATAGTCAACTTTCATAGTCAACATAAAAAATTATTTATTAACTTCCAATAATAAGCAAGATATGGCAAAAATAAGAAATCTCGATTTTTCAGTTTTTTCAGGATATTTCAGGAGCAGTCACAGATATCTTGTAGGTCTTGACGAATTCGAGATGGCCACAAAACTGCACATCTTTTCTCTAATTATTTAACCAACCCTGTATCTATTAGCGTTCAGAAGATAGCAATATAGAGAAGGATATATGGTGCACCTGTATAGTTGTTTAGGGTAAAAATTTTCTATTTAATTCCTTTAAAAATATGTCAAAAAATGGATATAGAAATGTAGTATATAGTAGGATTAACTTTAAAAAGTCAGATGTGACGTCACACTAACCGTCCGAATTAATATTTTTAATTTCACCAGAAAATGTCAAACAGTTAATTGTCAAGTTGTGAACGAGCGTAAATTATTGAAGAAATCATTCAAACAAAATGAATTGAAGCGCTTACGTCAGTTTGAGAGCCACTGACAACTACATAAAATTTATTCACGTAATGACATTCTATCCTCTGTGTTGTGCATTTAATTCTCATTCAAAACCAATGTTGACGTATACTTATTTATGCGGGATGGAGTGTTTAGACAAACTGGACGGTTACTATACAAACCGCGTATATGAAACAAAATAAATCGAACTATCAAAGGATGTGTATTCTTAATCGATACGTATGACTTTTTAGACTTTATTGGACTATATGTAATTTTAAGTACTACCTACGCAACTGGCATTAACAATAAAGTGGAAACTTTGTTTACCGAAAAAACGTTCTTCCTATCCTGTTAATTTGATTTAAAGTTTACTGCTATCTTGCATATACCAGATGTTCAAAATATTCCTACCCATTTTTAAGCCAGAATTCAAATGACCACCACAAAACTAGACCCATATTAATCAAATCGAATGCCAGACCACTCGTTGCGGACATCTGACATCTGACTAGGTATTATAAAAATTTTAATTGAGTAACAAATAGGGTTTTTTGTGAATTTTGACGGGAGGCATTCTCTATACAAACAATTTGACTTTAAAAACATTTTGTAACTAAAATCTAAAGTCCTTTATAAATAAAATTTATGTTTTCAACCCTTACTTTGTAGAATCTCTGCATATTTATCATCCGTCCTTTATAAGTCCTTCAAAAATTCAAAATTCAATTCTTTCACTCGATTAAGGGTGCACAGATCGCAAGTGTTGAATTTGGAAACGGAAATTTCTGCAAGAGTTATTAGAATAATGTCTAAAAGAAGTGATACGGCATTTAATGTTAATTTACATCTAACAGCACGGTCACGGGTTGGGTGTTCAACGTGGACATGCATTTTTATTAATAAATGGATTTTGAATGGCTTTTAATGCAAAATGGAACAACAAAATCGAAAACACTTAACAAGATATACATATAGGAAGACAGGAATATTTTCAAATATTTTTCAATACATATTCAGTAAAATAAATTATTAAAAATAAATAATATTTAGAATATTGGAAATAAATCCTTGTGGTAAATTACATCCTTTTTTAGAGAAAAACAGTTTTATTTATTTGAGTTTGTTTCCGGACGCGACACCCGTATACTCGTTCACGACGTGTTCCTGAAATAACGTTCATTATTCGCCCTTCACTGGACAGATAATTCCGAGATTTCCCACAGTTCGACCCAGGTAGCTGCTACCGAGTCCAAGCTGACTTTTCAAGACGATCTACGCATAGGATAACCAGATAAGTCCTAGTTCCTATAAGTTAAATATTGAATAGGTACCTATATTTATTGTCAATAAACACAGCAGAATCATTTAATTATCAGCTGAAAACGAAGATAATTTCTTGCCGCGCGATAGCGCTCAAGGCAACGGCACTCGCCGTGCAAATTACATTTCTTTATCATTATGCCTATAGCTTCGTATCCACCGTAGACTAAGCTAATAAAACCCCAACTAATTAACTACTATAGACTGAAACTTTTGACTACAAGAGTTTCAGATTTACAAACATAATGAATTCAACCCAGAATGATTCCCTCTCACAAAGTCAGCAAACAAAACCTAACCAAACGTACGCAAATGTCACAAAAATTGAACTTTTCCCAAAAAAAGAACTTGCAATAGTATTAGATGTCGTCCAAAATGATAATTTAAAACTTACTGATTATGTTCTGCCAATAAGCAAAATAGTAGGAGCAAAAAACATGACTCATGCATCCAGAATATCGCGCAATCGTATTTGTATATTTCTTACGAGAAAGGAACTGGTAGACGAAATTGTCACAGTTCACAATAAAATAAAAATAGGCGACAATGAAATCCCCATTCGTCGCCTAATAACCCCATCCAAGCGCTTAATACTCTCAAGTGTCTGCCCATCAGTCCCGCACGAAAACCTGATACTATCCCTAGAGACACTTGGCTGTAAGATCGTTTCCCCAATGTCCTTTCTCCGTGCGGGTCTTGAAGGTGACGAGTTCGCACATATGCTAAGTTTCAGAAGGCAAATCTATATTCAACCGAATGAAAATCTAAACCTCCCTCCATCATTCACTCTAACACACGACGGCACAGAATACAGAATCTTCCTGAGTACAGGTGAACTCGTCTGTTTCTTATGTAAGCAACAGGGACACAAAGCAGACCAATGTCAAATCTCCAACCAGACCCCACTGGAACGGGACGACAACCCCGAAGCTCACGCCAGCACACCAAATTTACCCGCAGATATTAACAAAACCAAAAAAAGACCAGCCGCAACCCTTTCAACAAACACAACAGCAAATGTCGACGCCAATTCATCCCCCGACATCCTCACAACAAACAGTTCCACACCCTTCGCTGTTCCAAATCCTCTGATCATGAATCAAGTCAAATCAAGAACATTAGGCAACCCAAAAAGAAACAAAAAACATATAGCTCGACAGAATCTACCGGGTGTCCCATTAGTGCGGGATTCTTCTCTGGCAGCTTCACTTTTGAAGCTATAAAAAAAGATGAGGGAGAAAAATTGTATGGTTTGAAGAGGTCTTCAACCTAAAATAATTTTCAGCTACACAGGATGGCCCAATATCGCTGTACGCCTTACAACTTTGTTATTTTAAATAGGACACCCTATATATTATTACATTTTCAGATTATCTGAAAAAAATCAGTAAGAATAGTTTTCACAGTTTCAGTATAATGTGAATAGTTTTTGAGTTATAAACAAGTGAAAATTGCCATTTTCCATTTTCAAAGCAGCTTACAATGAAAACGGCTCAAGACAGCAGAAAAAGGTTTACATGTCTCTATCTTAACTTTTTACAAGGTATCCTATGATGTGGATGAAATTGTTATACAGGGTGATGAAAAATCTGAAAATTTTCATTTTCACATTCATTTTCACATGAAAATTTTCAGATTTTTCATCACCCTGTATAACAATTTCATCCACATCATAGGATACCTTGTAAAAAGTTAAGATAGAGTACATGTAAACCTTTTTCTGCTGTCTTGAGCCGTTTTCATTGTAAGCTGTTTTGAAAATGGAAAATGGCACTTTTCACTTGTTTATAACTCAAAAACTATTCACATTACACTGAAACTGTGAAAACCATTCTTACTGATTTTTTTCAGATAATCTGAAAATGTAATAATATATAGGGTGTCCTATTTAAAATAACAAAGTTGTAAGGCGTACAGCGATATTGGGCCATCCTGTGTAGCTGAAAATTATTTTAGGTTGAAGGTCTCTTCAAACCATACAATTTTTCTCCCTCATCTTTTTTTATAGCTTCAAAAGTGAAGCTGCCAGAGAAGAATCCCGCACTAATGGGACACCCGGTATATATACAGAAACTTCTCTTGAACCACTTAAAGAAATCATGGAAACAGAACCTAACAAATTCCTAATGCCATTTGTAAATATCAAAGCATTTCTAGAAGACTGCGTCGGCAACCCCGATCCTCTATCAGAAGCAAAAAAACATACAGAAGACATAAATATAATAATAAAAACACTCCAAGACATACGACCCTATCTTAAAGAAAGAAGTATAAAAAATAGATGCACCCGAATAGTCAAAAGAATCCAAGGCCAAATCCTAACCTCCAATAACTTCCTAGACACACCCAGCCATTCACGCCTTCTTGATGCTGAATCAATGGAGGACATACACTCAGCAGACTTAACTGACCACGATGGCGCAATGTCAGATACAAGCTACTAAGCACAACCCGCAGACCTAACTAAAACAAATAAATAAATAACCAAAAATGCTCTCAATAATTCAGTGGAACTGTAATGGTGTCCTTACACTCCTAGGACACCTCCAACTCCTGATAAAAGACAAAGACCCCGACATACTATGCCTACAGGAAACCCATCTCAAACCAGCTAACTCGCTCAAAATGCATGCCTACAATCACTTCCGCAAAGATCGTATCACTGATGGCAACGCTAGCGGCGGGGCTGCAATATTTACGAAAACAAAAATTCCGAACCAACAACTTAGAATTAACACAGACTTAGAAGTAATAGCAGTAAAAATTACGCACACAATCCCACTCACCATATGCAACATATACCTCCCACCTAACAAAAATTTAAGCACGATGACATCCAAAACATAGTTAAACAAATCTCCCCTCCTTTCATAATAACAGGGGATCTAAATTCGCACAGTACCCGCTGGGGATCCAAAACCACGAACAGCAGAGGGTCGCAAATAGAAAAGGTTATTGATCAAGACAACATAATATTGCTAAACACCAAAAAGCCCACCCACATATGCTTTGCCTCAGGCTCATTCTCAAATATAGACCTGACTCTTGCTGACCCAAAAACAACTACAATCGCAAGTTGGGATGTTATAGATAACCTATACGGATCTAATCACTTCCCAATCGAAGTTAAGTTCCCTAGTCCGCAAAGAAACGATCTACAAAACGTTGGAACTTCCATAAAGCTGA
Organism: Malachius bipustulatus; assembly: GCA_910589415.1. NCBI lineage: Eukaryota > Metazoa > Arthropoda > Insecta > Coleoptera > Melyridae > Malachius > Malachius bipustulatus. Next base: position 33,425,493 of record OU342630.1, read on the forward strand.
TTGGGATATGTTTAGAAAAATAACGTACAGTCAAATACAAAAAATAGGTCCCTCAGACACTGCCGATACACTGACAGATGCTTTAATAACAAATATTCTTGAAGCAGCCGATATATGTATCCCAAAACATACAGCTTTCCAGAAAAGAAATGTCCGTTGGTGGAATGAAGAATGTAAAAATGCCATAAGAGCTAACAAAAAAGCATACAACCGCCACAAAAAACACCCCACTATAGAAACACTCATAAACTTGAAAAAAGCAAGAGCACTCGCCCAACGCACAATCAAAGTAAGCAAGAGAAAATCATGGGAAAACTATGTTGCAACAATGAATAAAAATACACCAATTAAAGAAGTTTGGCAGGAAATAAAAAATATAAAAGGATTCCAAGTAACAAGGGGTCTAACAACCATTATGGATGGAACGACCGTGATTACAGATCCTCAGATAATAGCCGACAAGATTGGCGAAAATCTTAGCACTACATTCAGTGACGAAATATATGACCCTGACTTCCTAATATATAAGACAACCACAGAAGCCGAGCAGCTGAACATCCGCAATAACAGCGATCCCATCAACGATCCATTCTCCATCTGGGAACTGACATCGGCTCTTAAAAAATGCAAAAATAGGAGTGCTGGCCCTGACACAGTACCATTTATTATGATACAAAACCTGACACAGGATACAACCCAGCACATCCTAAAAATATTCAACAAAATTTGGAGCTCAAACAAATTCCCTGAAAAATGGCGCAAAGCACACATCATCCCCATCCTGAAACCAAACAAAGACGCCACCAATATACTCAACTATAGACCTATTTCCCTCACCTGCTGCCTATGCAAACTATTCGAAAGAATGGTAAACAAAAGGCTCCTGTGGTTCTTGGAGATTAAAGGGTTCCTGACTAACACACAGAGTGGATTTCGTCGCGGGCGTTCATCCATTGACCAGATTATATGCTTGGAATCCGAAATAATAGAATCCTTTAAAAATAAACAACAAACCACCGCCGTGTTCTTCGATATAAATAAAGCCTTTGATACTGCGTGGACTTTCAAAATCCTAAAGACACTGGAAAAAATCAACCTTAATGGCAACATTCTCCATTTCATCAGGAACTTTCTTACTAACAGGACGTTCAACGTCAGAGTTGACGGACATTTCTCCAACACTTTTCGGCAAAAAAACGGATTGCCTCAAGGATCTGTTCTTAGCCCTACTCTATTTCTCGTTGCAATAAATGACATCACACAAAATTTGAACAAACCAATAAAGTCGTCGCTATACGTAGACGATCTTGCCATGTATTGCAGAGGGAAATACACCGCAACATCAGATAAGCTCTTACAGCAAGCGATATCAGAGTTGGAGAAATGGACCAAAACTAACGGGATGCAGTTCTCGGCGACCAAAACTAAATGTATGCAGTTTAGCAGACAAAAAAACAAACAAACCAACCAAAACTCACGCTCTACAATAAACAGATAGAACATGTCACGGAGTTTAGGTTTTTGGGAATGATCCTTGACAAAAAATTAACATGGGTACCGCATATAAAAACGTTAAAAAATGAATGTCACCTCAGAATTAATATTAAGAAGTCTTTATCAAACCTAAAATGGGGAGCAGACCGAGACACGTTAATGTACATCTATAGAACCCTGATCAGATCAAAGCTCGATTACGGCTGCATAGCTTATCAGTCCGCGAAAGACAAAATTTTAAAATCACTGAAAACTATCCAAAACACAGCCCTTAGATTAGCTACAGGAGCCTTCCACACGAGCCCTATTGCAAGCCTACAAAGTATAGCCGGGAAATGTCCTCTGCCACTTAGACGACACCGTATGACTCTCACCTACATAAACGGCCTCTTACAACTCAAATCCCACCCAGTTCTTGCCTATGTCCTCCCATTTCGGACCAACATCGACAATAACAAGAACCGTAACATCCCCGCCGCAATACAAGTCAGAATATCAAGCATCCTAAAAAGTTCACATATAACAGACCTCCCGACACCACGCTACAATCCCGACCCAAATAACCCACCTTGGAAAAAATCCAGACCGCAGACTAACACATCCCTAACAAAATTAAAAAAAAACGAGGTATCCTCGCTTCATCACAAAAAAATGTTTCTGGAAATTATTAACAACTACCAGACATATGAACAAATATATACTGATGCGTCAAAAATACAAAATAGCATGGGAGCGGCCTTCCTACACATTCACATAGCATCTAGAAAGTTCAAACTTCCAAAGTATAGCACCAATCCACTCAGCTGAACTTTTCAGCATCCTACAGGCTACGAAATATATAAACACTACTGATACAAAAGAATACCTGATTTTCACAGACTCCCTTAGCGCTATTCACACCATATCCCAATATGATACGGAACACCCCGTCGCCAGTGACATTCAGGAAGAAATATCTCACTCTACAGTCCTTGGAAAAATAATAAAACTAATCTGGATTCCTTCTCACCAGGGAATAAAAGGAAATGAAATGGTAGACCAACAAACTAGCCAAGGAAGCAGCAGTCGACGGAGAAAAAACAGACCTAGCCATAACGGTTGACATCAAAAGCTCGCTAAAGCTCTCAATAATGAGGAAATGGCAGGAAGAATGGAAGAATACCCCCCAGAAACTGTGCAAAATAAAACCATACACCCGACCTTGGCCGTCACAAGAAAACCGCAAACCTGATGTCTCCCTAAACCGCCTCCGAATCGGCCATACAGCCCTCACCCACAAACACCTACTAGACAAATCCCCGCCCCCTACATGCGACACCTGCCTTACTCCACTCACCGTTGAACATATCATACTACATTGTAGAAAATATAATATACAACGAAAAAAGTACAAATTAGAAAACATTAACATATCAGAAGCCCTAAACAGACAGAATACCGACAATGTACTTGACTACATCAAACACACAGACCTACTGCACAGGCTATAAAATCACGAAAGGCGCTAATAATTTTAGCATTGATGCGCCAAAAATTTTTACTAAAAAAAAAAAAGTTTTATTTATTTATAATTTATAAAGTTTATTTTATAAGCAAGTAAGTTATTTCAGCGAGGACATCAGTTTTCAAAGCAATTTTTCAACATTGATCTGGCAAATGATTCTGTAGATAGAGCATTCTTAGTTACAAACTAACCAAAGTTAGTTTATTAGTTCTGAATTATATACATTTTATTTTTCAGGTAATAGATAAAAAAATCACCACAACGGACACGGGTATCTATTTCAAGAAGCTGAAAGCTCAGAAAGTGGGCATTGCGGATTACAAGAAATTCCTTGATGATTTAGCAAACAACAAGAAAGTAGAACTGGAGGAAATCAAAACAAAACTTACCAATTGTGGTTTACCGGGTCACCATGGACTTGGGGTAAGTACCTGCAAAATCTATAATAGCTCTATTACTTATGTCGGTGATTAACAATTCGATGCTCACCATTGGGATCTCTGAAACGGTAAGAGATACGAAGTCGGCTCCATTAGAGAAAAGTTGCACAACTGTACCTATTACTTATTAAGAATCTGAAACAAAATTTACAAGAAAGCTTCAGGCGTTGCCGAAATAATTTCCTGGAAACACGGAAAAATCGAGATTTCCTATTTTAGCAATATCTTTTTTATTATTGGGAAATAATGAATTATTTTTTGTAGGCTTACATAAGTCGTCAAGAGCCATCCCATGTGACATTTACAAAATTTTCAAAGCCGACTAAGATCCCAGGCTTTTCATAGACGACTTCTGTTTTTCTTATGATCGCTGCATTGTTTTTCATGTCATTTGGTAATAACAACTGAAGGAAACCAAAAAACTGTCATACTTGAAGAGTTTTTTTTTTCAATTTTTATTACAGAGGGATCTTGTAAACTATTGCAGTTAGAGAATCGGTTAAATGGGGAAGGAAGTGCAGTTTTAAGGTCAATTTACATCTAACGGCACGGAGGAGCCGGGTGTTCAACGTGGATGTGCATTTTTATTAATAAATGGATCTTGAATGGCTGCTATTACATCTGACAGTGGCCGGTTGTCAGACCGTCCCCGTTAGATGAATGCAGTAATTCAAAATCCAGTTATTAATAAAAATGCACATCCGCACGTTGAACACCCGGCCCGGCGTCTCCGTGCCGTTAGATGTAAATTGATCTTTATGAGCTAAAGCAATTTTGTTTTTTGAAAATCTTCATGGGTTTCTAGATATTTGACATAGACTAAATTTCGCGAATTTCCTTATACTGAAATATATCACTCGTATTATTGGAATTAGAGAAAAATGGTAAACAAAAACGATTTTGACGATTTTATAACCAATAAAATGGCGTTATAATTTTTTTTATTTATCGTGTCATTTTCGAGTTGTGACATATTATAAGCTTGTTGTTTTTTTTTTACTGTAAGTCATAGTTGCGCTATGTCATCATTAAATAGTTTTTTTTTTTAAATACAATGATTTAAAACTCGTTAGGGTTTTTTTACTAAAAATAAAGAAGTTATGACGGTTTTTACACTTAAAAACATAAGTTTATGGCATAACTCGAAAATGATGCGGCAAATAACAAAATTTATAAAATAAAAATAAAAATAAAATAAAAGGCACGGTGGGTTCGACTTGCGCCATAGGATACACCCGCAGACAGCCATAATGCATGCCAAAAATGAGTGCAGTGCCCCCCGGTGTGCATGAAGTAGGTAAAGCCCCTACTAGGCGTTGCTAGACAAAGATGAATGACATGTTGTCAGACAACATGCCATCCATTGATGTTGCGCTGTGAGCAGAGGCGGAAATTGTAGACACGTGTTTCGTCCTGTTTGGGACTCTTCAGTACAATGTATCTACCAACACACAGCACAGTTTAGATCACGGATCCCGTGAGCAGAATGCAATGAAATAAAAATAAAAATAAAATAAAAGGCACGGTGGGTTCGACTTGCGCCATAGGATACACCCCAGACAGCCATAATGCATGCCATAGTCGAACCCACCGTGCCTTTTATTTTATTTTTATTTTTATTTCATTGCATTCTGCTCACGGGATCCGTGATCCAAACTGTGCTGTGTGTTGGTAGATACATTGTACTGAAGAGTCCCAAACAGGACGAAACACGTGTCTACAATTTCCGCCTCTGCTCACAGCGCAACATCAATGGATGGCATGTTGTCTGACAACATGTCATTCATCTTTTGTCTAGCAACGCCTAGTAGGGGCTTTACCTACTTCATGCACACCGGGGGGCACTGCACTCATTTTTGGCATGCATTATGGCTGTCTGGGGTGTATCCTATGGCGCAAGTCGAACCCACCGTGCCTTTTATTTTATTTTTATTTTTATTTCATTGCATTCTGCTCACGGGATCCGTGATCTAAACTGTGCTGTGTGTTGGTAGATACATTGTACTGAAGAGTCCCAAACAGGACGAAACACGTGTCTACAATTTCCGCCTCTGCTCATAGCGCAACATCAATGGATGGCATGTTGTCTGACAACATGTCATTCATCTTTTGTCTAAAATTTATAAAGCTGTTTTATCGGTTTATAAAATCGTCTAAAACGTTTTCCTTTATAATTTTTCTCTAATTTCAATAAATCTATCCAGAAACCCATGAAGGTTAAAAAAAATCAAAAGTTACTTCGAATTTAGCTTATAAAACTGCACTACTTGCCACATTCAATCATTCCTCTAAATGCAATAGTTTACGAGATCCCTGTACTAAACATTGAAGAAACTCACCCTATACAGGGTGTTTCATTTTTTACCAGTGTCATTTTGGGAGGTGATGGAGAATTTATTGCAAACTAAGTGAACTTTCATCACAAAATATTTCCCAGAAAGACATAATAAAGGAGGTCTTCAAAGTTGAAGTATGAAAATGAATTCTGAGAATAACTATAGGGCCAGCTGAACGATATGTGGCTCAAATTTGGTACACATAGTTCGGAGATACCTAGATACCTACTTTTTATTTATTGGTAATAACTTTTTCCAAATCTGGCTAGCGGTATAGAGATTGGGTGGTCGCCCCGATTTTCCCGCCTCTGGATATTTTTCACAGATGATGATATTTTTAGATTCTTAGATTCTAGGTTCTAATTTGAAAAGAAAAATATCTCTTGCAAAATTTTGATATTCAATATCGTTTCTGAGCTATTGTAGCTTTAATATTTTTTTGTGTCTGCGAACTGTAATAATTTTTATTCAAATTTTATTATGTGGAAAACAAACGAAAATTAATTGAATACTTCTACCTCCGTTATTATGCCTTTTAAAAAATATTTTTTCAGAAAAATACACTTATTTTGCGATTCTTTATCACCTCTATAATGATACTGGTAAATAATGAAACATCCTGTATATTTTTTTATTTTAAACCTCATTATCTAAGCGAAATCCTAAAAGTGATACCTATATTGTTGAAAAGAGAATTTGAGTAGCTTTCAAACGATATATCAGTCGATGTCTGTTCCCTATAATGATAAGCGAAGCGGTAGCTACCCCTGCCAAGGGGATGAACTTGGTTAAATTTGTCACCAAAATATATCCTTCCTCGACAACAAAAATCAACCTGTTTCGGCGTTTTTCGCGCATATCTGCAGTTTTCAAGTTATTAGGCCTGTTGCGTTTTCGTTGGGCCAGCCCGCATATGTACTTAAGACATAATACAATAAATTTTATAATATATGATAGTTATTGCGCAGATTCGACGTCATTCGGATCCCTAACTGATTTTTTCCATTCGATTTGTCAGTAATAGCATTGAATTTATAGGAAAGGAAATGTCAAATACCTTAGTGTAAGGTGTTTGGAAATGTGGTGTTTTAATGATTAGTTTATTTGGCGTTAATATTCGATATACAAGAACTGTTGAACAACGCGGTGTGCGGTATATAATTGAACCCTATGCTGTAACAAACGTTGTAAGTGATAAAAGTAAATTTTGCGGGAAGTCGAAATAAACATTTTTTTGTGAACCAATATAATATATCAGCTTACAAACATTAATATATTAATGTTAATTAATGAATATAAGTAATTAATATATTAATGTTTGTAAGCTGATATATTATACTGGTTCACAAAAAATGTTTATTTCGACTTCCCGCAAAATTTACTTTTAGCACTTACAACGTTTTTGCAGCATAGGATTCAATTATTATTGTAATAGCGATAACGGAGCGAAATAATATAAGACCGATAGTGTGATTGATGTTTTGTTTTTTTTTCCGAGTGATCTAGTGTTGAATATCAAAGGCATGGCAGAGTGAATGTTCTCGTAAAGACAAAATAATTAAATACAGCGTGCGTTCCAGAGTGCGTTCACAACATTTTAAAGTACCTAAGTGATCATGTTCGTAATCTCCAACATGAACTGTTAGGATATACAGGATGAGGCGCGAGAACCTTAGGACATTTTCATATGGAGGAGTGTTCGAAGTAGAAGATTAAAAATTTGTTACATTTATGATTTCAATTTTAACGAGCTGAACTAAGATATTTACAACCCCACACCACTTCCGGTTATACCAGAAATAGCCATTTTTTTTTAATGGTACACCCTGTATAGGTATTAAGAAATTTTAAAATTTCCTGAAAAAATGTAATAAAAATGGTGTTTACAGTTCGAATTTCTAACGAGTAATTTATGAGTTATAAACAAATGAAAATGGCAATTTTCCATTTTCAAAGCCACTTAGATTGAAAACGGGTCAAGATATCGAAAAACGGCTTACATATCCCTGAGTTAACTTTTTGTATACTACGCTGTGGTACTGAAGACAAATTTAAGAAAGAAAAAGATTTTCTTTATTATTATTTTTTTTTAATTCGCTGGTTTTTCATCACTTTGTATACAAATTTCATCCAAATAATAGGATACTAGGTGAAAAATTAAGATAGGGAAAAGTTAAAATTAAGATAAGTCATTTTCCGACATCTTGATCCGTTTTCAATGTAAGCTGCTTTGAAAATGGAAAAATGCTATTTTCATTTGTTTATAACTCATAAATTGCTCTTTACAATTTTGAACTATAAACACCATTTTTATTACAGGCAATCTGAAAATGTAATAATATACAGGTGTCCCATTTAAAATAAGAAAGTTTATGGCAACTTCCAGTATAACCGGAAATGGTGAGGGTTTGTAAATTTTAATTTTTAGACTTCTACTTCCAACACTTCTCCATATAAAAATGCCTTAACGTTCTCGCGCCTCACCCTGTACCAGTGAAGAAAAATTGTATACAAGGTGATTGATTGAAACGCCACATTAGAAAAAATTCGACTTCCAAATGATCTAGGAATCTGAAATTTGGAACTTGGGCAATATACCTAATAACGAGTCAAAATGAAATATTACCAAGATGGCAGCACATTTAAAAATGGTGAAAGCAATGGCCATATCTTTGTTTTTTTTAATAGGACACCCTATATTTTATTGCATTTTCAGATTGTCTGAGAAAATGTAATAACAATAATGTTTATAGTTGCATTTTAAATTGAGTAGGCTATGAGTTATAAACAAGTGAAAATCGCAATTTTCCAACTTTAAACCCTTTTACCACAAAAACGGCCCATAATATCAAAAAACGGCTTACATGTTCCTATCTTAACTTTTTATAAGGCATCCAATTATGCAGTTGAAATGTTTATACAAGGTGGTGAAAATTATCAGATTTTTCATCACCCTGCATAAACATTTAAACTAACAGTAGGATACCAGATAAAAATTTAAGATAGGGACATGTAAGCCGTTTTCTGATATCTTGAGCCGTTTTCGTGGTAAATGGGTTTAAAGTTGTAAAATTGCGATTTTCACTTGTTTATAACTCATAGCCTACTCAATTTAAAATGCAACTATAAACATTATTGTTATTACATTTTCTCAGACAATCTGAAAATGCAATAATATATGGGGTGTCCCATTTAAAAAAACAAAGATGGCCATTGCTTTCGCCATTTTTAAATGTGCTGCCATCTTGGTAATATTTCATTTTGACTCGTTATAAGGTATGTTGCCTAAGTTCAAAATTTCAGATTCCTAGATCATTTGGAAGTCGAATTTTTTCTAATGTGGCGTTTCAATCAATCACCCTGTATATCATGTTGAACAAAATACTAAATATCTTTTTTACGTATTCTATATCTGCACATAGAATAAAAAATACTGTCTCACTAAAAATTATATTAGATAAAAAATATTCGCAGTTCAAAACCTCTTTGCAAAAACTCTTTGCCCTCTTTGCATTATTGCATTGAATGAGTATTTAGTGGAGTCAAATTAGATTTTTACTTGAGGCTAAATTGGCGGAAGAAGTAACTTTTTACTTTTTATATCTCAAAAAATAAATTTAAAAAAACTAATTGATATTCTAAAGAATATGCAATTATAGATCAAAAATATGCAGGGTGTTGATTTTCAAAACGGGCCATAGGGGATAGAGCATATAGCATTATTATTGGATTGTCAAAACGTAGAAACGTCATTATTGTTTAGGCAAGGCATGCTATTTTGTGATTAAACATTAACAATTACTTGAATTTTTACTGAAGAATTTTAGAAAACAACGTGAAATTAAATGAATTCCTGATGTCAAGCGTTATGCGCAATAATTTTAGCTTCATTTTGATACCAAAACCATTTCTGTCAGTTTAAACGGCGAGCAGGAATCCTCAAAAACCACTTTCGCAATGCTAATACCCTATGGTCCGCTTTGAAAATCAACACTCTGTATAGTACAGTGCTTCTCAAAAGTAACGGATAAATTTATTTTTTCAGTTAATAATTGGTAAAATAAAAAAAAAAAACGAAACAGGTCAAATTTTGAATTTAATTTATGTTCTATTGACGAACATTTTTTATACAGGCTGTTCCTTGGTTCAGTAATGACGTCTTGCATTTTTTTTTTAATATGACATCCTGTATATTATTACATTTTCAGATTGTCTGAGAAAATCCAGTAAGAATGGTTTTTACTGTCGCAGTTTAAATTGAGTAGGTTACGAGTTATAAACAAATGAAAATCGCAGTTTTCCATTTTCAAAGCAGCTCACATCGGACACGGCTCGAAATATTGAAAAACGGCTAACATGTCCCTATCTCAACTTTTCATGTGTTACTTTACAGTGTACTTGAAATTTTTATACAGGGCGATTAAAAATCTTATTTTCATCATCCTGTATTAAAATTTTATCCACATAGTAAGATAACATGTGAAAAGTTAAGATAGGGACATGCTAAGCTATTTTTAGATATTTGGAGTCGTTTCCTTACGTACACTGGTTTCAAAATTAAAGATTGTGATTTTCACTTGTTTATAACTCATATAACCTACTCAATTTATACTGAAACTGTAAAAAACGCTTTTACGGGATTTTCTCAAAAAATCTGAAAATTTAGTAATATACAGGCTGTCCTATTAAAAAAAAATGCATTGACGTCATTACTGAGCTAATGAACACCATGTATAAAAATGATACGCCAATAATAGAACACAAATTAAATAATAAAATTTAACTGGTTCAGTTTTTTTTTATTCTACAAAATGTTAACTGAGAAAGTGAATTAATCCGTTACTTTTGAGAAGCACTGAATATTTTTCCAATAGGATCTTGAAAAAGTACCTACATTCAAGGGAGAAAAAATTTTTGCTGTTATTGTAATAACAGCAATAAGTATACGAAAAAATTACATCTTTTAGGAAATCTAAGGAAGATACCTTTCTAAATAGTTATTTCCCTCCAGACAGCTGAGGCAACTATCACTGCTTGAGGTTGGGTTCCATAGGACCAACTATGGAATGCACTCCTCAATTACCAGGATATCGAATTCGGATGGCAAGTCCGTTAATTAAATTGAAATTGAAATTGAAATTTACATTACAAGCTACGAAAGTTCACTTTAGGTGTGAGGTGTTATTTAAATAGCCGAGGCGAAGCGTAGCGTTAGTCGAGGCTATTTAAAAACTCCGAGCACCTGAAAGAGCTTTCGTAGCGTGTAATGTATTAAACTTTTCATTCTCCCCTTGCCATATTATTGAACCACGGATTAAGAAGAAATTAGTAAAATAATACGATTCAGTGATAACAATGGAATTATTATAAGGTGCCATGTTTTTAACATTACCATAGTAACGATAGTTTTAAGTTATTAATTTATGTCACTGTCAAGTTTAAAACTCTGTACCGCTATGTAATTCTAGAATCTTGGATTGTAGTTTAGTTCAAAATGAATTTCATTCAAGAAGCTGCAAATTCCAGTAAATCTTTCTGGAACATACAATAATAATTATTTGTATGTTCCAGAAAGATTTACTGGAATTTTTACTGTAGTTTTACATTTAATTTTCCTTCTAAATAAACTTTAATCAAACCGAGAATCAAACTGACATTTCTACTTTTCCGTCCAGGGCACGAAAGTTTTTCATAGCCAGATAACCTCAGAAGGGCAAAATGATTGGAATACTTCAAACCAATCTCAACAGGATGGTGTGTCTAGGTTTTTTAATGGGGTTTTCCCTATGACTATATCTCTCAAAGCAAATGCTTCACCATGATGTCAACATCGCATCAGAATATCCTACAGATCGTTCTTTTCCCCATGATCGACGAAACGAATCATATGTAATTTAATAAACTAAACAACATGTTAATCGTAAGACTGCAATTTGTAATTTCAAACGAATATATATATATAGCTAGCAACCACCTAGCAACCTATCACCTAGCATGTTTTACTTTCGCTTTCGGTTGCCTTATCAAGACAGAAAGTTACAATTTCGTAAAGGAGAAAATGAAAATATATTTTCATGCTGAAATTATGAAAGTTTACCTATTGGTGTAGTTTATACTAATGAATCGAAAAAAAATTGTTTGAATATTAATTTACAATGAGAATACCTGATCGGCAAGATATGTGTCAGCTCTAGCCATCCCCTGTTCTACTATTCTTACAAGATATAGTTTACCTTCTTTTTTATTTTGAGTTGAGAGTCTTTTTACAGAGTCTTTTTACATCCTTAACTGCGATAGATAAAAAGCTGTCAATCCACTGACAAATTTGAATGCTTTCGGTTAAGTTTGTGATTTAACTTCAGAAAATTTGAATGACTCTATTACTATAGTAACGCCGTGTGACGTCTTTCCTTAAACCTGAGCGCCGCCCTCTCTGTTAAAAAAAATCATTTCCATATAATTTACCTACCTCAAACTATTCAATTACTGAAAAGCTTTTCGGAGATAATTTCTCATTACGGAGGAATTTCATGTCTGATGCGCTGTCGAAGATTATTAATACCTATGTCTATTTTGGTGCCATAAACTCTGTGGTTTTGATTTGAAGTTATTTGAAGTAAATATCTCCGTAACGTAAATCTGTTTATATTGTGAACTCATCATGATGAAGGTTGATCGGTGGATTTATGTGCATCATTCGTACTACTCGATTCAATGTACGTAAGGATTAAATTGATTAAAAATATACCTCTTACGTATAGAAGAGTACTGAATCCTACTTCTAAATTTTTTACAAGTTACAAGCTACTACTATAATAAGTCGTTGGGCTGCCATCAAATGGGTTCAAATCCCCGTCTAGCCATATGGATGTTTGGGTTCGTCTACATAACTGTTTATAAATTTAAATTTTTCTGTGGCTAAATGAACTAATTCTTGAATCGAGGCCAAAATTACCAGAGTGGAGCAACTATACAGGGTGTCTCAAAATTGACGCCCGTGCTCTTGAGATTCGATTAATGGAACTAAAAAAATTGAAAATATAGAGTGAAAAATTTTCCGTTTGAGCTTCGTTAAAAAGTTATTGTTGAAAAGAGAAAAAAAATTATATTTCAACAAAATGTTTAGTTTAATTTAATTAGTAGCAGAATAGGAATTAATTATTAAACGATTATATTTAATTTTCTTTATTAAGTATTCTTCAGCACGAGATACATGACAATGAATCTTGCAGGCATGATCCCGATTGTGTTAATGATATTCGTAATGCTTTACACTTTACAGTTAAAACTAAAATACAAATGACAGATGACAGTAATGACACATGCATTCGTGACATGACATTGTCAAACTTACATATCTATGTTGTCACGTTAGCCGTATACAACATCTCCCCTTTCAATGAAACAGTATGAAGATCAACTAGCTCTATTTCGATTAATAGTAACACACTGTAAAAAAATAAAATTGTTCCAATAATACAATTAACTAAAAATAGTGTCAGTAATAACAACACACACAAGCTTATAAATTCAAACGTGTAGGAGGTTTTACAATTCTCCCTTTTGTAGTCACAAATGAACTATCTATTACAAGTTTACAAGATACAGGGGAATCCATATCACCTAAATTAACAGGATTATCTTCTAAAGTTTTTGGTAGATCTACAGCTTCATTATGTGATGGAATATTTGAAACATCTGTAGTACTTAATACATTAAGGTTGTTGTTTAATAAATTATCGATAGGACCTAAAGATACAAAATTATCATTTATTCTACTATCATCATTATCTACATAATATTTACATTTTTTAGTGTCTGAATCATTCCACGATACTCCTTTCTTTGGACTTACATAATTTTCATTCTGAGTATTATCAGTTTTTAAAATCGATTCCCGTATGTATTTTCTGTTTCTTACATATATGCCCTTGTTTTCTATTTGCAGCTTATATCTACGTTCGCCTAATCTACAGATTATCCTTCCTTTCAACCAATTAGCATCTGGTCTCAGTTTTACCCAAACATTTTGGTTGTGAACTAACGGTTTTAATTTTTTCGCACCTTTTTTATTGTTATAGTAACTTGCGCTCTCAATTTGTTTATTCTTTAAAAAATTAGAATAACGCTTTTTATTTATTAAGTGAGGTTCTAATTTATTTACATCAAATGGTAATAATGGATTTCTAGTTCGTCTGGACATTAGAATCTCAGAAGGTGACACACTTTCGAAAATTGGTGTATTACGTAACTGCAGCAGTGCTAAGTAGACATCTTTATTGTCTAGGGTTACTTTTCTTAGGAGATTTTTTATTGTTTGAACGTTTCGCTCCGCCATGCCATTTGACTGACTGTGGTATGGTGAAGTTATGATATGTTTGAATTTCCAACTATCGGCAAACATTTGGAAATTTCCAGACGTGTATTGTGGACCTCCATCGGAAACCAGAATTTGAGGTACACCATGCCGTGAAAAAATACTTTTCATGCAGTTTATTATTTTATTACTGGAGGCATTGCCAGATATTTTCTCTACTTCTATAAATTTTGAGTAGTAATCGACGAGAATTAGATATTGTTCACCGTTTAATTCAAAAATATCTGAGCCAACTTTGTACCACGGGATAAGTGGTATGTCGTGTGACCTTAAAGGTTCATTTCTTTGAGCTGATTGATATTTCTGACAAATCGGACATGTTTCAATTACTTGCCTTATTTCATTTCGCATGGTCGGCCAAAAAACTGATTCTTCAGCTAGTTTTACAGTTTTATTGAAACCCAGGTGACTATAATGAATTTTGTCCAATATTTCTTTTCGCATTGACTTTGGTATTACACAAGCTACACCTTTATAAACTATCCCTTCATTTACATCTAAATCATTTTTATATTTACAATAAATTTTAACATTAGAATGAACACTTTTGTTCTTATTAGGCCATCCATTAATTATAGTTTGAGTGAGTAGCATTAATTCTTCATCTTTTTCGCTTTCGTCTCTAATTTTATTAATGTATTCTTCTGAAATATTTGGACCTACGTTAACTACACAGATTTGTTCATTTGGAAGTTCATTTGCTTCGTCAGACGATATCGGTAAGTATGATCGGGACAATGCATCAGCGATTATCAATTCTGAACCCTTTTTATATTTTAAAGTAAATTCGTACTTCATCAATTGTAGCATTAATCGCTGTAACCTTGATGGACATTTATCAATTGGTTTCTGCATAATAGCTAAGATTGGTTTATGATCATTTTCAACTATAATTTTTTGACCAAAAACATATTCGTGAAATTTCTGCAGCCCGAACAAAATCGCGTACATTTCTTTTTCGATTTGGGAGTAACGTTTTTGAGTTTCTGTCAGTGCTTTTGAAGCATAACAAATAGGTTTATTATCTTGCAAAAGACAAGCCCCGACTCCGCACTGAGACGCATCAACTGACACAGTTATTTCTTTATTTGGGTCGAAAAACTGAAGAACTGGCTTTCTTATTAAACTGTCTTTAATTCTTTGAAAAGCATTAATTTGAGGTTCCTCCCACTTGAAAAAAACATCTTTTTTCAACAGTTGTCTTAAAGGCTCTGTCTCTACTGAGTAATTTGGTATGTATTTATTAATATAATTTATGACACCCAAAAGACGTTGTATGTCTTTTTTACAGTTCGGTTCCGGTAATTCGACAATAGCTTTGACACGTTCAGGGTCAATGGTAATACCATTTTTATTTATTATGTGACCCATAAATTTAATTTCGTTTATTGAAAATTGGCATTTTACGAGTCCAAACCTGACTCCATGTTTACGAGCAGCTTTTAATACTTTATAAAATATTTCATCATGTTCTTTTTGTGTCTTTCCCCAAATTATTATATCATCAATATAAATGCCTACATTTGGAAAATTAAAAATTTGCTTGAAACGCTCATTGAATATTTCTGGGGCACATGTTATTCCATAAGGTACACGTTTATATTTATAGCGACCAAAAGGCGTACCAAAAGTACAAAGATTTGAACTTTCTTCGTCCAACGGTACCTGATGGAATGCGTGGCTTGCATCTAATTTGCTCCAAACCTTTGCCCCCGACATCCTACTGGTTATCTCCTCAAAAGTATCTAGCTTGCTGTGCTCACGTTTAATGGCTTTATTAAGATGGAATGGGTCCAAGCAAATTCTAATTGAATTATCATTTTTTCGAACTATTACCAAAGGATTAACCCACTCGCTTGGTCCATTCACTTTTTCGATTATTTTATTGTACTCTAGTTCCTGTAACGCTTTCTGAAGTGGATCTAATAATGCGAAAGGAACTTTCCTAATCGGTGAGATAACAGGTTTTACGGTAGGGTCTATAGTAATGTGATATGGTGGATTTATAACCCCGGTTCCTGAAAATAAGTCACCATACTCATTTTTAATTCTTTCATCAATACAGGTTATGTCGTCACAAGCCTCATTATTTCCAAAATTATTCTCTTTTGCCTCGTTATCTGTATTTTCAACAATTCGTAGCCTAACACTGTCTCGTAAGCCTAAAAGAGCTTCAGAATTATTATTTACAACATGGAATTCAATTTCATACACTCTATTATTTTTAATGCAACTCAAATTACAAGTACCTAAGACCGGAATATTATCCCCTGAATAGGATTTAAGAGTTATATTAGACCTTTTCAGTAAATTAATCTGTAATTTCAAATCGTCTAAATAAAGATTCACAGGCATTATATTGACTGCCGCTCCTGAATCAATTTTAAATTTAATGTTCTTATTATTTATGGTTAATGTGGTATACCAGGAACAACAATCTGCATTTAGGGCATCTAAATTGTTAGAACATTTTTTAATTGTGCCTATATACAGTGAAGAATTTACGCTTGTACTCGGATTTACACAATCATCTCTACTTAATGAATTGATTTTACCTATTCTGCACATGTTTGAAAAATGATTGGTCCTTTTGCACTTTCCGCACATTTTCCCGAAAGCAGGACATTTTCTTATAGGATGAGATGTTCCACACCTTGTGCAATTATTTATGAAATTATTAAAATTTCCTGACCTGTTCGCACCTCTTGATTTAGACCTGTTTTGCCATCTCGAACCACTCTGCGACCTGGATGGTATCCTTGAATTTTCTTGTCTGCTCTGACTTCTGCTTTGGTGCTGGTGGAACTTCACAGCATGAACACCCATGTCATTTCCTTTGTTGTTGTTGTAGTTGTCGATTTTCTTTGTCTGCGACTTGGCTTGCTCTAGTATGGTACAAAGCTTAACAGCTTCGTTTAAGTTTAAATCTTCTTTTTGTAGGAGCTTTTCCCTTGTCTCTGAATTATTGGTGCCAGAGATCAGAACACAAAGAATTAAATCGTTTGCAAGGTCCCCAAACTTACAAAAAGATGCTTGTTTACGCAGTTCGGTTAGAAATTGTTCGAATGTCTGGTCGCCCTGCCTAGACATGAAGAACTTGTACCTCAAAAAGTTTAGGTTTTCCTGTGGCTTAAAAAATTTATTTAGTTTGTCTATTACGGGCTTCAGCTTGTCCTTCTCTTCTTCGGTAAATGTGAAGGTGCTATAAATTTTTTGCAATTCTGGCCCAGCAAAATGTAGCAATTGTGCCACTTGTATGGTTTCGGCTTTCTTATCAACTTCGGTGGCAGTTAAATAAATTTTGAAACGGCCAAGCCACTGGTCCCATTGTTCCACGGGGTTACCACTGGACAAAGACAAAGGGGGCAACGTGTTACTCGACATTTTATTAACCACACTTATTATTTACGGACACAAAAATTAATTATTATTTATTTATCCCGCACTTATTTCACTTTCACTATCGCAGCGCCATGTTTAGTTTAATTTAATTAGTAGCAGAATAGGAATTAATTATTAAACGATTATATTTAATTTTCTTTATTAAGTATTCTTCAGCACGAGATACATGACAATGAATCTTGCAGGCATGATCCCGATTGTGTTAATGATATTCGTAATGCTTTACACTTTACAGTTAAAACTAAAATACAAATGACAGATGACAGTAATGACACATGCATTCGTGACATGACATTGTCAAACTTACATATCTATGTTGTCACGTTAGCCGTATACAACAGAAGTAACAAATGATATTTATAAAAAAAAGATATTCATTCATTTGTTCTCACAGAATGTGTTCAAAATAAAGGTCGCCTCCTAACTCAATGCAAATATTCGCACGAGCAATCATGGAAGCACGAACTCTTTGTAGAAGATGATCGTCTATTAATGCCACAGCAGCGTGAACACGAGCTACTACCTACATCTTTTTTGTTATAACTGGATCACGGTAACTTTTTCTGTCAAGCAACCCCAGAAAAAGTAATCCAGAAGATATTTCTCATTGTAACCCATATTAATTGTGCAGGTGCACCATCATGCTGGAACCAACAGTTTAATCGGAATACCAATGGAACTTCATCAAGCAATGGTAGTGGTAAATTCTAATGCAAAAGGTGTAGATACAAGGCCGAATCCAGCCGGTTAGGCAGAATGTGTGGACCAATAAGAACATCATTATTCCCAGCCCAAATTTTGATTGACCATCGTCTCTGATGAGATCTTTGGCGTATTGAATGAAGGTTTTCAACCAGCCATTCATGCAGGTTATCAGAATTTATAATACCCGTTTCAGTAAATGTGGATTCATCACTCCATATAATATTTCTGATGAAATGGGGATCATTATTTACGCTATCCAATAACCATCTACAAAAATATAAACGAAGCTCCCTATCCCCGTCATGCAAAACATGAACTTTTTGGGGCCTAAATGAATGTAGACCGTTTCTTCTCAATAACCTGTGAATTGTGTCTTTTTGGAAATGAGTTTGAGAGGATACAATCCCAAGGCTTGTTCTGGGTTTCGCTTCTATAATGTCAAGAATTTGTTCTTCTTGATGGAGGCTCAGTGCAGGTTGACTGATTCTTTCGAGGATTTAAACAACCGGTTTCCAGTAATCTTTGTTCTATGCGTCTTATGGTTTTTGCGTCTGGGTGCCGACGATTGGGAAACTTTTCGACATATTCTCTAGCCGCAGCAGTAGCATTGTCATACATTGCTCCCAATACTTTCAACATATCGACATAATGTCGATTACAGTAGTATCGTTCCATTTTAAAGACACAACCGAAATTTTAGATTCTCCTGAGGATATAGTTGGCGCATTTGCGAAAAGTTTTTCTAAAGTTTATATCTGGTAATAGGGATTTTTCTTACGAATACATGGGTGACCAAATAGACCGAGGAGTTATCGACATTCTTAACGTTTCTGGGGACGATATACTGAGGGAAATGAAACGAATTAAAGATAGGCTAACGATGGGATCAGACATGATTCCCGCGTTCTTGGCGAGGGATTGCACCTCTGCGTTCATCGAGCCCCTAAAGCATATCGTCAACTTAATTCTGAACACTTCGGTCTTCCCCGATATCTGGGAAGACTACGCGGGTAACTTTGGTGGCAAATAAGAGTGACGACGCACAAACTATCGTCCAATATCAATCATATGTAACTTTGCCAAGACATTTGAAACACTCTACAGTGTGACCCATTTGTTCTTGAAACACCCTGTAGAATCTTAATTTATGGTGCGATTTAAAAAAAAATTCTTTTAAATCATAGAGCTTGATAAACTATATTTTGGGAGCAAAAAAGTCTCATTCCTACAAAATCCAGGGCCTACTAGATCAGTGTTTACTTGTAAAATCTCAAAAATTCATATAAGCGATTTTTTTAGAAAAAAACTGGGCACGCCACGGGATTCACCAGCCTTCAAAACGGTACTGTACTAAATTTTATTGGAAATGTCAGAGTAAAAAGGATCTTGTAGTTATTTTAGAAATTCATAAAAATACTCCGAATTTTCATAAATTAATTTGAAAAAGGTCAAAAGCTATCATAAGTAAAAATTAAAATTAAAAAAAGTAATAAAAAGTAAAAAAATAATAAAAATAATAACTAAATAAAAAATTATGATTAAAAAATTAAAGTACCTACATTATCACCAACTAGACGTATAATTTTTATTTTGTCTCTCTTGACCTTTTCGAATAAATTAATGAAAATTCGGAGTTCTATTATGAATTTCTAAAATAACTGTAAGATCCTTATTACTCTGACATTTCCAATAAAATTTAGTACAGTACGGTTTTGAGGACTGGTGAATCCAGTAGCGTGAACAGTTTTTTTTCTAAAAAAGTCGCTAATATGAATTTTGGAGATTTTACAAGTAAACACTGATCTAGTAGGCCTTGGATTTTGTAGGAATGAGACGCTTTTTGCTCCCAAAATATAGTTTATCAAGCTCTATGGTTTAAAAGAAATTTCTTTAAAATCGCACCATAAATGAAGATTCTACAGAGTGTTTCACGAACAAATGGGTCACACTATATATAAAATTATTCACGCCAAAGTCAAGATGGTCATATCTCCATACCAGCACGGTTTCATGGAGAATAGACCTATACAGACCTAAATTTAGCCTCTTTTGCTCAATATGTGTCGGAAGTACTTCTTGATGATCAGGGATAAGTGGACGTCATCTATACGGATTTCTCCAAGGCCTTTCTTTGATCAAGTCGATCTTCATTTATTCTCTTGATAAATTTTATGGGTTCTCTGGTAGAATACTGGACCTCTTTAAATCTTACCTAAGTGATCGTTCTCAATTTGCTGAGCTCAAAGCTCACAGAAAGAACAAGCAAAGATAAAAAAAATTCTTCTTTTTCAAAGAAAAAATTTTTTTCGTCGAAATACGTCATAAATAAAATATGAAGCATACTGCTTGCCTTATGGTTTTTTAATTTCTCTATGATTTTCGGTCTAAAAATTTTTATTTTTTTAAAGAAAAATGAACAAAAAATTTTGAAATTTATTTTTTAAAGTTTATTAATTTTTGATTTCCATTAGTTTTTTCATACCGAACGACAAAAAAATAATATGGCGGCCATAAAGAAAACTAAATTTGACTATGAAAACTCTGGGATTCAGTCGGCTTTTAAAATTTTTGAAATGTCAGATGGGTAGCTATTGGCGACTTATGTAAGCCTACAAAAAATTATTTATTAATTTGCAATAATAAGAAAGATATAGCAAAAATATATTTTCTCTCATTTAACCGACCCTGTATCTCTCAGCGTTTACGAGATAGCAATATAGAGAAGGATTTATGGTGTAGGATGTATAACTCACTTATTTTAAATTATTTTTTAGACAGTCGTCAAATAGTGTTGACATTTTTTATCGATATCCCCATGAAAAATG
Organism: Malachius bipustulatus; assembly: GCA_910589415.1. Lineage (NCBI taxonomy): Eukaryota > Metazoa > Arthropoda > Insecta > Coleoptera > Melyridae > Malachius > Malachius bipustulatus. Next base: position 33,446,576 of record OU342630.1, read on the forward strand.
GCAAATTATTATTGTCTATTCAGCAGCGTGCGCGAAGTATTTCGCTCACTAAAGCGCAAACTATTTCGTGTACGCGGCTATAGGAATCACGATAAAGTTTCCCTACCAACAAAGAAACAAGCATCTTTGCACTAATTCCTTGCGTCATTTTTATGTTTGTTATGTCGATTTTTGCTATTATTTCAATAAAGCTGTCTAAAAAATGTTATTGTATGCATATCGAGCGCGAAATAATGGTGCTTTCGAATTAATTTTTGTCTCGGCTATCGCTTTGACAAAAGAGATCTCATTCTCAAAAAAACTCTCATTCTCAAGCAACAAAGTTAAATCTCTCGCACTATACAGGGTTAGAACTATTTAAAGGGCCACTACAGGGATATCCTAAACCATTGAAGATACGATGTCGGTTAAATTAGAGAAAAGTTGCGCTATTTTGTGTCCTGAAAATGACCGTTCCTGAAATATCCTGAAAAAACTGAAAAATCGAGAAATCTTATTTTTGCCATATCTTTCTTACAATATTCCCGCCAGAGTTTTCATAGTCAGCTTTCGTTTTTCTTATGGCCGCCATATTACTTTTTTATGTCGTTCGATAGGAAAAAAATAATGGAAACCAAAAACTAATAAACTTCAAAAATAAATTTCAAAAATTTTTGTTCTTTTTTTTCAAAAAAAAAAAAATACAACTTTTTAGACTGAATATCATAGAGAAATTAAAAAACTATAAAGGCTAGCAGTATGACTTCATATTGACCTATTTAAGAGAAAAATTTTCTGTTTTTCTTTGAAAAAAGAAGAAGAAAAATTTTCCAATTTTTTTGTATGAAGTTTATTAATTTTTGGTTTCCATTATTTTTTTCTAATCGAACGACATTAAAAAGTAATATGGCGGCCATAAGAAAAACGAAAGTCGTTGACTATGAAAACTCTGGGATCTAGTCGGCTTTGAAAATTTTTGAAACCACAGATGAATAGCTTATGTATAACGGCTTATGCATGTAAGCTTACGAAAAATTATTTATTAATTTCCAATTGTAAGAAAGATATGGCAAAAATTAAATTTCTCGATTTTTCAGTTTTTTTCAGGATATTTCAGGAACGGTCACAGATGTCTTGCATGTTTTGACGGATTCAAGATGGCCACAAAATAGCGCAACTTATTTTCTCTAATTTAACTATCTTCAATGGTTTAGGACATCCTGTAGTGGCCCTTTAAATAGTTCTAACCCTAATACATAAATAATGATTACCTACTCATGTGCAATTATTTCGCATAAAGTAACTACATGGTTTTTTGTTTTTAGCAAGTGAAAGCTGCAAGTACAGTTGAGAGATTGACAGATACTTCCAAATATACCGGAACCCACAAACAACGCTTTGACGAGAGTGGAAAAGGCAAAGGCATCGCCGGAAGAAAGGACGTCCCGGACAGTTCAGGATATGTTTCAGGTTACAAGAACAGAGATTCTTTTGAGAAGAAGTAATGGTTCTTGTTTCATTTGTTTGCTTTATTTTTTTTTAATCAACATTTTTTCTTCAAACTCTGAATATTTTAACACTTATTTTAACGCAAAGATAAATTATTAAACTGGACATGACGAAAGACCCACTCAGTTCAAACGAGAAGTAGAGAGTCAAATTATTAGACTATGATGAAGTCGTTTAACAAGAATTTCTACCGTTAGGTAAATAAAAAATCTTGACATAGTCGAACCAATTTAATCAAAATTGCCATTGTTATAAATAAAACTTCATACATGTTCTTGAGAAAATAATTGATTTTTTTTTTTAAATAAATACACCTTACCTAATTAGCTAATATATGTAATTAGGAACAGGGCAAATACACTTTTATAATTTTGTTGTATTTTTAAAATATTTTGCATGTTTGAAGAAAAAATAACAATGTTATTTAGGATATAATTTTTATTTTTTTAATTGATTTATTTAAGGATTAAAAGTACATTTACGAAAGCGTGGTTTGATTTCCGGACTTATCAGAAATACATGGCTAATATTTCATGAATAAGTTTATCCTGTTTATATCCTATTTATGACTATATTATTTACAAAGAAAATATTAACCGATCCGGACTCGCCATGAAAATGTACTCTTATTCTTAATAAGATATTATACATATAATATTGTCTATTATTTAATAAAAAAATTATCAAATCCTCTGCCTAAATGTTTCCAATTTATTTAATAATAGTATCTCTATGAGTGATGAGTCGAAATGGAGGCGTTTATTAATATACAGTGCGCGAGCAAAGTAGGGAATAAATTCTCTAACTTAATAGTAAGAAAAACTAAAAAAAAATGCAAAAACAAGTCAACTGTTATTTTTAAACTGTCATTCGGGAAAGTAGTTGTCAACCCCCCACCTTGTCACCCCTATAAGGGGTAGCAACTCCATCTTCGTAAAGTCAAATGGAATAGCACCCCCTCTGCGACACCTTGATCGATAGATTTTTTTTATACAGAACACAACAAAAGCCAAATTGTTTAAATCGAATGACAAATGACGAAGAAAATTTTTTAATAATTTCTTTTCGAAGATTTTGCTTGCTACCCATTAGGGGTGAAAGGTGGGGGGTTGATGACAACTACTTTCCCGAATGACAGTTTAAAAATAACAGTTGACATGTTTTTGCATTTTTTGAAAAGTTTTTTTTTACAAAGTTAGAGAATATATTTCTTACTTTTTTCGCGCACTGTATATTAAGTACTGTTTAGAGCAAAAAAAAATTTCAACTGGAGTGTATAAGTTATTTAAGTTATGTAAAAATATGGTGATTTGTAATCTAGGTGTGTGTGTTGTTTTTTTTTATTTAATGAAAACTTTTGGTAGTTTTTTGTTATTAACTGTATACTGTCATGTGTTGGTATTTTTTTTAACTCTAAAAACTTATGATAGTTTCATTCGGTACCAAGACAGATTCTTTTAGAAGAATGAATGTTGATTTCTATACCTATAATAGTTTTTTTATATAATTTTAGCCAGTAATATTTACTATAAAACTAGATGCCTAACTTCACTACCCTTCACTCATGACAGAAGTGAGACCTCAGGTCTAGTTAAGTGGCGGTCAAATTGTAAACATGGCAAAAGCAGAATCCTATATACTCTGGAAAATGCTTTGTTCATATGACTTAACGTTGTTATAATAATAATTTATATGTCTAATATTCACTATTATATTCGCTTAGTTACTTTTCGATGTGTCGGTCAGTAAAGCGTGTTCGCTAACTTCGCTTTTTTATTTTTTGCCATTTGACAATATGGCCGCCGCTCGAACTTGAGGCTTCAAGTGCATAGTCATCTAGTCTTTTGGAAAATATCTCTGCTTTTAGCATTATGTTATATGCAGTGTTAGTTACAACTTACAATTTATGCCATTAATTATTTCAAGGCTGCTTTTTTATTGTATATAAAAAATAAAAAATTCTGATTCGGGCATTATCGAGGGCATTATTAAAAACACAACTTCTAGCAAAGCAACCAACAAAATATAAGTACGGCATATGATTTAATGTAAAAAATCTAACACAAAATACAAGGTGGTCCATCACTTATGTCCACCCGCGAGATAGAGGTTAATTTAAAAGATAAAAATTTGAAACTTTGAGGATTCGTGTAACTAATTAATATAGGACCCTAGAATGGCATAATCAGATTAATAATTATTTTTTGTTCTGCCATTAGCGGTAAAAAACTGTAAATGATGGCAGAGTAGCCAAAAGAAAATCTATTTTTCTTCCACACATCGGCAGAATTCCATTAATAAAAACAAAATCGCTGAAAAGAAATATCAAAAAACTAATTACAAAAGGCTTTAATTAAATAAAACATCTAAAGTATGGAAATGATACCGATGTATTGAAGAAAAATCGATTTTGGTCACTCTATCATCAATTTACAGTTTTTTTTATCGCTATAATTGCCGAACGAAAAAAAATATTAATCTGATTTTGCCATTCTACGCCGTCCTATATCAATTAAGTAATTACACGAATCCTCAAAAGCTTCAATTTTTTATCTTGAAAATTGACCTCTATCTCGCGGGTGGACATAAATGATGGACCACCCGGTACAATATAATTGTTCACGCTATGCATAAATTCTAGGCTGGGTATAGGTACTTTTACCGTAAAGTATAAAATATGAGTTTGCTGCGCGTTGGACTTAATTGTATAACGGAATATGCACGAATCGAAACGCCTCAGTTAGTGTTCATGCATTTCCCGCTGCACAAATACGTCCCACGCTTTAAGATCGTTCCGCTCCCGCAGTCCTGCGTTGGTCTATGCATGAGCGCTTTAATGATTCAAGCACTGCGGTAACTTCAAAACTTGCGCCAGTGGGCAGAAATTTTTTCAAGGTTTACCTCTTAAAAATTATGTAAGTAGTACACATATACAGGCTGTCCCAAGATTTCTTTATCAAGGGATATCCGCGTTATTTCAAAAAATAAACAAATGAAATTCGGGAAACTTCAACCATACCCCTAAGGCTTTGCAGCTGCACCCTCAATGCCCCTTTACGTCTTTCCACCGCTAAGTATCATCCCCTACTTTTTTTTCAAATGACACCCCCATATTTTTTTTGCTCGACAGGATTGTTGACTTCTTTCTAAATACAATGTCACACGATTTTTTTGAATCGAGACATATCTACCACGCCGAAAACAATATAATATCATAACAATAATGGAGGGTTATCAAGGTGTTGTAATTGCTTGTTTTTTGTGTTAATGTTTCCTCCAACCACCCTAACTAGTAATACCTCTGTGTTACTGGTATAGGCGTTAATAATAATAATTGCTTCTGTGATTTTAATGTCATATTAAATGTTAATTGTTATTCCTTGACAACCCTCGTTTGTTATGATATTATATTGTTTTCGGCGCGCTAGATATGTCTCGGTTTAAAAAATCGTGTGACATTGTATTAAGAAAGAAGTCAACAATCCTGTCGAGCAAAAGAAATATGGGGGTGTCATTTGAAAAAAAAAGTAGGGGATAATTACTTAGGGGTGGAAAGGCGTAAAGGGGCATTGAGGGTGCAGTTGCAGAGCCTAAGGGGTATGGTTGAAATTTCCCGAATTTCATTTGTTTATTTTTTTAAATAACGCGGATATCCCTTGATAAATAAATCTTGGAACACCCTGTATAGGTATATGCGCTGTAAATTGCGGTTCGCATTCGGGTCCAACCGGAGGAGTCTGTGCGGTAAAGGAGTAGCCCCCAGTTAATAGGGGGTCCGATGAATTTACTCCCCGGGAAGAATGCAGAAAAATTACTAACAAAAGTGCTATTTAAACGCATAACCTTAATTTTCTCATAGTTAAAAAATTCATAGTTATACATGTCGAATAAGGCTTTACCGGACCCACGAATGATGCCATCTCGGTAGTTACGCCCCTGGCTACAATAATATTCCGTAAAAATTGTGAATTTTTTTATTTTATTTTGTTATTACATTGTAGGTGTAAGTAGCGGTATTAAAAAAAATAGGGAAAACCAAGTTTTGCGTCTATATTTCTTAAAAAATATTCTAATAATACTTAAAACAGAAATCGTAAATTATGTTTGCCTATATAGCTAACATTTTTACTCATTTATATAAATAATAGCAATCTTTATGTTTATTTGTTTTATTCGTTTATAACATTATGTCATCCCCACTCGCTCTTAACTTTATAGTAGAAGCACCTACCTATACTATGAATTTCCATGCTGTTTTAATAAAGTTTTTTTTTTTGTTCTTTTTTTATTATGTTATATTATTTTATGCAGGCCTTTTGTTATTAGAGAATATATATTTATTTATTAATTAATATGATGTTCCAAATAATAATTAAAAATAAATTAGGGTTCAAATTTGCATATCTATGAAAACGTACCTACTTCGTATAAGTATACATAACAATAAACGCACACAAAAATTGTTATACCTCATATTATTCAACAGTTTTTTGAATATAGGATTACTTATTACCTAAACCTACAAATCAATAACACTTAATTAAAAAATGATATTCTGATGCATTTATCTCTTTTTTAATGCCTAATTAATTAAATAGGTACCTACCTAATAACTCCTCTAAAAAATAGTTATCAAGATAATGTTATACTTATTATGAATTTATTGGGTATCATTCTCTTAGTAACTAACCCACAGAACCCATCTATGTAAGTGATAATTTAATCTTGATGTCCAAAATAATACATATATATTTAAGTATAAATAAGAATTAGGTGTTAAATAAAATGCTATTAAGTTTCTACGAAATTCCAAATCACTTTCTGGCATTTTATGGTAGCCTTAATTTTGTATATTTTTCTATAGTGTATTATATTATTATATCTATTTCTATTTATATCGTATAAATCTACTTTGTATCTAATTGACACTTAGACAATATATTGTCTAAGAATTGACATCTTAACAAGTGTGATGGATGACACATATTTTTAATATTTTTTTTACTCTTTATCCACAAAATGGTTTGGTACTATACATAAGTACCTACCGATAGCGGTACCTATTTCGAAACTATAGAACGTTGCCATCATGCAGTGTGTTCTATTTTCAATTTTGCTGGAATCGTGATATAGAATTCAAACCCGTGAGAATTACGGAAGTATTAGAATACAACAGCACAGAATTACAGTGGGCACATCAAACTATTGATAAAGGGGAAAAAATCAATGTGTTATTTTAGAACAAGGAAAATATAACACCGCCAAGAAAAAAGTGGGGTTTTAACCATAATTGAGTGTATCATTTTCTTATTATTATGTCATGAATCTGGCTTATCTGGGTTATATCTGACTATTTAAGATATTAAAAATGAATATCTGAGATAACATAATATTTTAAGGCCACATTAAAAGTTAATTAGATAACTAATGAATGTTCTGGCTAAAATTAATGATAAGGTTCATATAACCTAGTTACTCGCAAATTGTCTGTATATCGTACCAATAAATGCATATTATAAACTTTTTAATTTCGCTTATCCTGTCGCGTTGTGACATATTTATACAAAATATATTCATATGCCTATCCCTTAATAAAATTTTAAATAGAACACCATATCACATACCGCCTATAAAGTTTCATATAACTCTAGGTACCTACAAATAGTTTATTAAGAAACGATTGACACTCTATTTGTGAAAAAAACTGCCCTAAATATAAATTACTTCCATTTTTGATAATATTCCATAGAATAATTATGTTTACTTGAAAATAATGAACATATTTTTTATCCTCATATTCTAAAACAGTTTAAATCACGGTCTTGAAAAAACAAAGTTTGAAGTTAATTAAATTTATCTAACTTATACTTCGGCATTTGTAAAATAATATGTACAAGTATTATATTATCTTCGAAAATTTAACAAATCACGAGTACTATATTCTTCCAAAAATAATGACTACCTTATTAACCCTTTCGCAATTTTCTGTGACTTATTATTTAGATCCTAAACCTAAAGTCGAATTCTCTTTACTTTTTACCAAAAACTTTTCTATATGACGCAGTTATTAATTCTCACCTTCAGATCCAGACAGCAATATTAATATTTATTATGACATCAATAATAATACCGAGTGGTGCGTTGGGAGACGCAGCATATACAGAGTGTCCCGTATCGTTATGTTCAAATTTTGTGAGCATATAGTAGACTTATATCTAAGTCTAAAAAAACCCAAAAGTGGCAGGTCTATCTGCATTCGTTACGAAGTTAGAGGCCTAAGAAAATAATGTCTAGTAAATACCAGATTTAACTTTGAAAATCACATAAAGCTATTGACCAAATCTTTAGTTTATCATGTGTTTAAAAATGTCCTATTCCTTGCTGAATACAAACTTGTGCTCGGAGGCCTATTGCAGAAGTAACAGTCCTAATTTCTCGTCTTTTTTCGCGACCGATCTCTTGACCAGCATGCTGAATACGATCCAATAATCATTGCTTTTTGGAATTTAGTTACAAACGCCAATTCCGAAATATGCTGGTGCCCCATTTATTTGAATCCAAATGCCATTTTGTATTAGCAGGAGAACCTCTTCTAATGTTTATTTCGGTGACATTTACTCATGTCGTTACCACAACAATAAATTATTAGCCTAAACCACAACACATGTGGTTCTGTGGTTTTCAAAGTTAAATCTGGTATTTACTAGTCATAATTTTCTTAGGCCTGTAACTTCGTAACGAATAAAGATAGACCTGCCACTTTTGGGTTTTTTGGGCTCAAAATTAAGCCTACTATACAGGGTGATTGATTGAAACGCCACATTAGAAAAAGTTCGACTTCCAAATGATCTAGGGATCTGAAATTTGGAACTTAGGCAACATACCTAATAAGGAGTCAAAATAAATATTACCAAGATGGCGGCACATTTAAAAATGGCGAAAACAATGGCCATCTTTGTTTTTTTAAATAGGACACCCCATATATTATTGCATTTTCAGATTGTCTGAGAAAATGTAATAACAATTGTGCTTATATAGTTGCAGTTTAAATTGAGTCGGCTATGAGTTACAAACAAGTGAAAATCGCAATTTTCCAAATTTAATCCCATTTACCACGAAAACGGCCCATAATATCAAAAAACGGCTTACATGTTCCTATCTTAACTTTTTATAAGGCATCCAATTATGCAGTTGAAATGTTTATACAAGGTGGTGAAAATTATCAGATTTTTCATCACCCTGTATAAAAATTTAAACTATACAGTAGGATACCAGATAAAAATTAAGGATAGGGACATGTAAGCCGTTTTTTGATATTATGGGCCGTTTTCGTGGTAAATGGGTTTAAATTTGGAAAATTGCAATTTTCACTTGTTTATAACTCATAGCCTACTCAATTTAAAATACAACTATAAACACCATTGGTATTATATTTTCTCAGACAATCTGAAAATGCAATAATATTTGGGGTGTCCCATTTAAAAAAACAAAGATGGCCATTGTTTTCGCCATTTTTAAATGTGCCGCTATCTTGGTAATATTTCATTTTGACTCCTTATTAGGTATGTTGCCTAAGTTCCAAATTTCAGATCCCTAGATCTTTTGGAAGTCGAACTTTTTCTAATGTGGCGTTTCAATCAATCACCCTGTATGCTCAAAAAATTTGAACATAACGATACGGGACACCCTGTATAGGGATTCCAATGGGTAATCCTAAAATTGCAATTATAGGCTTCCCTATATTATGTTTTAGAGATACATGTTAAATTAATACTTTGTTAAGATTGAAAAAAAATTGCTTCTGTTGCTATAGCTGCATTTTAAACCAGTTGAGACGTTTTTGAGAAAATCGAGAAAATATTTCAATTTGTGATGTCGTGCTCATAATTGCCTTGACTTGACGTAAATGACTAAAATCACATCACAGTGAAATGACAGACTCAACAGACCTAAAATGTAACTATACAGGAACAGAAGCAGTTTTTCAATCTTAGCAAACTATTAATTTAACATTTCTCTTTAAAATTTATAGGAAAGCCAATAATTGCAATTTTAGAATTTCCCATTGAAATCCCTATGCTGCGTTTGCCGACGCACCACCCGGTATATTTATTTAGTATTATAATAATTGAAAAATTTATACATACCTAAATATACAGGATGTTTACTGTAAGGTTGGCCAAACTTCACAGGCTGATTCTTCAGACTAAAACAAACAACAAGTTTCCCATTAACGTGCGTGTCCGGAAATGCACCGTTTTTGAGATACTCAAAGAAATATTCTTTTTCCAGTTTTTTGACGATTTCTCTGGAACCGTATGAGATACAATGAGATGTTCAGCTCTTATAGACACTATGTTCTCACTGATCCCCTTATTTCCGCCGTAAAATAAAGATTTAAAAAAAATCAATGGCGTAGATTTAAGGTATTTTTAGAGTTTCGACCCCCTAATTTCTACTACACTGGAATAAATGCGATTTTAAGCAGCGCCTTTGAACCGTCCATGATTTTTACACCAAAAAGTTACTCTTGATTAACGGCTCTAAAGTGAACCGTTTCCGAGAAAAAATGTAATTTTAAGAGAGAAAACATTAATTATTATAGGAATAAGTTTTCACTTACTTTCATTTTTACAAAATGCTGTTGAAATATCGTTAAAAAAGTGATGTTTTCTCTCATAAAATGCTATTTTTCTCGGAAACGGTTCATTTTAGAGCCGTTAATCAAGGAGCACCTTTTTGGTATAGAAAACATGGGCAGTTGAAAGACGCTGCTTAAAATCGCATTTATTCCAGTGGCATAGAAATTAGGGGGTCAAAACCCTCAAAATACCCTAAATCTACGCTACTGAATTTTTTAAAACCTTTATTTTACAGCGAAAATAAGGGGATCAGTGAGCACATAGTGTGTATAAGAGCTGAACACTGTCGGTGAAGTGCTAGAACGTTAATTACAGATCTGTCAGATAATCACCGATTTTAAAACGCTCTGTATTGTCAAAATGTTGGTCTGATATTGCTGGAAATAAACTCTACCCCCTTTTAGAAGAGTTAATTACTGATAAAAAATGAAAGACCATTCAAAATATTCACCCTATTTTCAAAATTTGCAATTTAAAATCAATAATTATCTGACAAATCTTTAATTAGCGTTCTAGCACTTCACCCTGTATCTCGTATCGCGGTTCCCCAGATATCTTAAAAAAAATTGGAAAATATTTCTTCGGCATCTCAAAAACGGTGCATTTCCGTACACGCGTTAGTGGGAAATTTTTTGTTCATTTTACCTGAAGAATCGGCCTGTGAAGTTTGGCCAACCTTACAGTATCCTGTATATGAATGTGTAATTAATATGACTCTAAAATGGCCAAAGGGTTACGAAGAGAGATATAATTAAATAAAATTTTATAATTTCATTTTCTAACATTTTTCGCATACCTATCCATAAATAAATCACAATGTCTGTGCAAGGTTAATTCTGAATTCTGATCAGATATAATCTATTTCTAGCATTTTAAATAATTCTGTTCAGAAAAGTGAAATGTTTACCAGACATTATTTTGACTTTAACCGCCTAGAATAGTAATCCAACTAACACATTTTTTATCTCAGATCAATCCTTCCTGTTTTTATTAATAAATTTTAATTTATCTAAAAGTTTTATCCAATAGAGGAAAATATAGTTAAATAAATTAGATCAAGTAATCACTATCTTACTGAAAAATGTGTGTGGGCACTTTCAAAATCGAACAATGCAAACTGAACAGCAATAATTACCATTTTAATGGATTTTTTCAATTTACTCAAATTGAGAAAATAGTGCAATTTTCCCAGACAAATATGAATAAACAAGAAGGCTTCTACAGTTAAAATCATCACTAAACTGTTTCAGTTGAGCCATCGGCTTTATAATGATTATTATAGCTATACCTTCTTATGAGTTCATTTTTTTTAATTACCCGAGTACCTAATGTGGTTAAAAGTACAGTAAGTGTGTTAATACCAAGATTTTTTGTTGACAGTTTACCTATACCTCTCATGGCCGAAATAACATGCAGTATAACGTATATAACTGACATTACTAAAAAAATCGATTTTGGAGAAACTGTAAGCAGAAACTTACGTTTTGAGTTTTGGAGGGACGTTTTTACTAATGGAAAAGCGGCAAAGGCAAATGTTCCTCCAAACGTAAGTTTCTGCTTGCCGCTTCTCCGAAATTGCTTTTTATAGTACCAATGTCAGTTACTGCACGTTATTTCGGCCATGAGTAAGTATACTATACATTTTGAAATTTAGCTATGCATTATTAGCGTTCTTAAAGCTACGATTTTGAACGTAGGATAGGTCTGTATCGATGTAAAATGCACGTTTGTGATACTCATAAAAAATAAAACAATGTTATGAAAAAATGCAAATTAATTCAAACTGATATATTAGCATATAGATATTAATTTTTTATGTATGTGTTGTATGCGGTACTGTATTATATTATATTTATAATATTATATTATAGGCACAACTAAAATTCAAAATACTTTATAGATAAAAATAATATTTTTCTGTGATTCTTTTTAGTTATGTATCTTTATAAATCTCTAAAGTTATAAACGATTTCAAATGAATATTTTGTTTTAATATCGCACATATAAAAATATAACTTTCTTGTTAGAAAAACAATAACTTTAAAAGTACGCAAAGATGATAGGTAGGTATACCCACTAACAAAATATGGAACTTTTATAAAAAATATTCATCCTCCCTAAATGTTTTAGAGAGAAACTTTTAAAATGTACCTATAATTTGCTAAACTCACGGTGTAAGATACAGGTGTCCCACGATATGACTGCCATAGCTTAAGCGTAGGTGTAGTTTTTCAAGGCGATTCAGGATCTGGTTTTGAAATGTTCCTGATGATGCCCTTCGTTATGATTACACAGGGTGATTTGTCCAATTTGCCGAAATCTGTGATGAGCGATATCTTTTGAACGAATTGATCGAATTTAACGAAATTTGGTAGATGTGCTCTACTAATGACACTTAATACCTCGCATTTTTCGCCGATTCGAAAACTGCAGGGCCGTTCTTATTTTTTTGATATCTTTCGGTTTTGTCGAAAAGTTCACCCTATGTGCATTTTATTCAAAGTTTGATGCCATTTTCTAAAACTACGTGAAAATGCTACAATTGTGGCAAAAAAAATACTTGGCATCGTTGAACTGAATCGAGAAGAAAATTCAGTTTTTTAGTTTTTTATTCGGGATTTCAATTCATGTGTTGTTAATAATTTAAGAAAAATCAAATGTGGTTTTTTAAAACTTGCGTATTTTGTAGGTATTTCAAATAAATTTACTTTATCTATAGATTTAGCCAAGATTGGGGACCCTTCTACAGATTGTTTCGAGCTAAAAATAAGTTTTAACAGCAAAATAAACAACACAATTTAACACATTACCACATAGACAAATAAATATCCACATGAACGATACAGGAAGAAAAATATCAACACAAATATTGGGAAGAAAAACTACAATTCAGTGCAGGTAATGGTCAAGGAGACCACCATCAAACTCAACACATTTCCTTGGCCTTGAAATTAATCTTAAAACCATTAAAAAAATCATTCATTTTGTTTATGGATTCTGTAATGGAAACGGACGAGCGGCAGTTGATGAATATCGTCGACGATTTCCCACTGGTATAGGGTACCTCTTGTAGAACTGTTTTTAGCAATGTCCACAGATGTTTAAGAGAAACAGGCAAGTTTCCTACAGTCATTTCTGAACGTCTCGTTCAACAGGAACTTGCTCAAGAAGAAGCAATACTTCATACAATTGATGCACAACCTTCATCTACTAGTGTCCGAAGAATAGCGAACACATTTAACGTAGGCCGGATGAGAGTATGGAGAACTTTACACAATTTCGGTTTGTACCCGTACCACATCTTACCTGTACTTACAAGCTTTAAAATTAAAACCTGCCGACTACAATTATTCGAGACTTGAATTTAGTCGCTGGATATGGAGAAATCATAGGATTGGTCGGATAATATTTTGTTTACTGATGAAGCCTCATTCACCCGAAACGGCATCAATAATACCAGGAATTCACATTTTTGGGCACTTGAAAATCCACGACTACAACTTGGGAAACCCATGATCAAGATAGATTTTCGGTGAATGTTTGGTGTGGCATTATTGACGACCGCCACATTGGTACGTTTATAATGGAAGATCGTCTCACAGCCATTCGTTATTTACGTTTCATTGAAAATGATCTTCCAATATTACTGGATGAGTTCCTACTAATGTAAGACAACGAATGTGGATTTAGCACGATATGGCGCACCTCCACATACTTTGGTCGACAAGTAACAGAATTTCTTAATCAAAATTATACAAACCGGTGCGGATTATTGGAAGATGTTCTGCAGTTCCTTGGCCAGCAAGGTCACCAGACTTTAATCCCCTGGATACTTTTTATGGGGAAGACTGAAAGGTTTAGTTTATGCAGGAAATATTGAAAACAGAGAACAACTAGTCGCTAGAATCATGGATGCCGCAGAAACTATTCGTGCTGATCCCGAGACTCATGGCAGAGCTACCATTTCAATACTAAGAAGAGCAAGGATTGTGTATACAGCAACTGGGTGGACATTTTGAGCAACTATACTTCAATGAAGCGATTTTTTTTAATGGTTTTTAGATTAATTTCAAGGTCAAGAAAATGTGTTGAGTTTGATGGTGGTCTCCTTGACCATTACCTGCACTGAATTGTAGTTTTTCTTCCCAACATTTGTGTTGATATTTTTCTTCCTGTTTCGTTTATGTTGATACTTTTTTGTTTATGTTGTACCTAATGTATTAAAAATTGTGTTATTTATTTTGCTGTTAAAACTTATTTTTAGCTCGAAACAATCTGTAGAAGGGTCCCCAATCTTGGCTAAATCTGTAGATAAAGTAAATTTATTTGAAATAACTACAAAGTACGCAAGGTTTAAAAAACCACATTTGATTTTTCTTAAATTATTAACAACACATGAATTGAAATCCCGAATAAAAAACTAAAAAACTCATTTCTTCTCGATTCAGTTTAATGATGCCAAGTATTTTTTTACCACAATTGTAGCATTTTTCACGTAGTTTTAGAAAATGGCACCAAAGTTTGAATAAAATGCATACAGGGTCATTAGAGTCATCATTAGTAGAGCATATTAACCAAATTTCGTTAAATTAGATCAATTCGTTCAAAAGATATCGCTCATCAAAGCTTTCGGCAAATGGCACAAATCACCCTGTGTAATCGAAACTATGGGCCTCAGGAAAATTTCAAAACGAGATCGCCTTGAAAAACTACACCTACCCATAAGCTATGGCAGTCATGTCGTGGGACACTCTGTATACTGGGTGTCCCAGATAATATAGTAACTACATGGGGATTTCGGAAACGGCAAGAGGTACAGAGTCGGTTAAATTAGAGAAAAGTTGCACAATTTGATGCTTAATACGAATTTGATTTTTTTTTAATATTTTCAGTCGTTGCTGAAATATCCTGAAAAAAACAGAAAAATCAAAATTTCTTATTTTACCCATATCTTTTTTATTATTGGAAATTAATTAATTATTTTTTGTAGGCTTACATAAGTCGTCAAAAGCTATCCATTTGACATCACAAAAATTTTCAAAGCCAACTATAGATCCCAGAGTTTTCATAGCCAAGTTTTGTTTTTCTTATGGCCGCCATATTGTTTTTCTATGTCATTCGGTATGAAAAAAATAATGGAAACCAAAAATTAATAAACTTCAAAAAATAAATTTCAAAAATTTTTATTCTTCTTTTTCCTTAAAAAAAAGACAACTTTTTAGATAGAATATCATAGAGAAATTAAAAAAAAAAAACATAAGTAAGGCAAGTAGTATGACTTCATATTAACGTATTTCAGCGAAAATTTCTTTTGTTTTTCTTCGAAAAAAGAAGAATAAAAATTTTTGAAATTTATTTTTTGAAGTATTTACCTTCAAAAAGTCCATGTAAAAAATGAATTGTTTACCCGTAAGCAATCGCGTAAAGAATAGAGGTAGACAATACGGCACATCACATCACATCACTGATGCTCCCGCCCCGACTCAAAATCAAAAATCAAAAAAATCAAAATCTGCAAGCAGTTATACACCCAGTGATTACCATCTAATAATATAATTATAAATATTAAATATCTTTTTAAAATAAATAATATTACCATTACCTGTATAATTAATCTGAATACATTCAACATTCAGATAAATTCAGTGCAATAAATTCAGTTTGACAATAAAGTATATATTGAGCAGTGAATGTTTTTAAACCTACATGATCATTATATCTACTAAAAGATTGTAAAAATGTGGAAAAAATCAAATACCTAGGTAATTAAAAAATGATTTCCTAAAAAAGATTTCCTGAACAAAACGAGAAAAATATTGCTGGCTAAATACTCAATTATCGAAGGTTATTAAAAAATAGAAGAAGGGCAAAATTGACATTTCAGTTTAGGTGAAGGGTGAAGGCTGAAGGAATCATAGACCTAGAATATAATGGACTGATAGTTGTCAATGCTTTACTGTACTAAGTTTGTTGCCAGTGTAAGAGTAGTTTTTGCCCTTACAAGAAATGTTGGTTGCCTACCTTACAGTGTAAGGTAGGCAACTAACATTTCTTGTAAGGGCAAAAACTACTAAATGATATATGAAGAAATAATACGAAATTCAAATTTTTTTGTTTTTCTTACACATAGGTATTTTATAGGAAGAACATGGTTATTTTTAAAGAATAAGAAAATGAATGCATAAAAATTATAATAACACGACTTTATTATTTGTTTTTATATGGTGTAATTCTAATAGAATAATAGAATAACTATTTATTACAATTACAGAGATAAAATGTTTCACTTACCTATGAAAATATATATCTGTTAATTTTATAAGCTGCACAAGACTGGACCATTAATATTAAATTTTAAATCGACAGAGAAGATATTTAAAGTAAATACCTATAAATATGCTTTTAACCAGTATGGATATTAAAATCAGATCTATTTGTTATACACCTACAATTTCCATACAAGGCCAATAATAAATATTTATTTATTTATACTAATGTCAGATAATAATATTAACATTAATTGTTCTATCACTCAAAAAACACCAAGAATGCGGAATTTTTGATTATTCTTTGTTTGAATTTGTTTTGTTGAATTGAATTCCTCGCTTTGCCCTTACTTGTATGTATGGTTGCCTAACTTTGGTTGGCAACAAATTTTAGTCTCAAGGGTTCGTCCATTATATTCTAGGTCTATGGAAGGAATGGCTAGGCGAGGCACAGAGGCACGTCACACGTCATCAAATCAAATCATCAAAATTTGAATTCGTCACCTTGAGAGTTGAGATAGGAATGATGTTAAATTAAATCTTTTATTTTAATTTGTATATAAATATAATTATGTATTGTACATTAAAATTAACCTGGAAATATATGTTTAGTGATTTTTACCAATTAATATAAACCCAGGGGGTGAATTATACTGAAGCCTTCAGTCTTACTGAGTGACGATGCCTTTACACCTTACACTTTATCAATGTGAACGGAAATGTGACCTGTAATTATTAAAAGTTTGTATTATATGTATTAATGATTAATTAATCTCAAGTACCTACCTCATGATTTGAATCTAAATAAATTACATTCCAATTTATATATTTATTACATTACAAAGTTCCTAATAATGAGCATATACGGCGTCCATTTGAACAAACGAGGTGTCTTCATCTTGCTGTTTCTGGCATGCTTATTCATTATCTATAGACGGTCTAGTTATACCAGTAATGACAAAATATTCTTGAGTCACTTACTGCAAATATCAATTAAATCGGCTCAAAACGGCGGCATCGAAGTAGTCAACCTGAAAGACGACCTTCAGATGAAGCTCAAAGGCCTGACCAAGGAAGGTGCTGAGGATCGTGTGACAGCTGCCGACTACCTGTCACATTGTGCCATGGTGAAAACCTTCACCCGGTACTACCCTTCCCTGGCTATCATCTCTGAAGAAGCCAAGTTTGATTGTGCTTCAGACGCTCCCACTGAAGAAAGACTGCAAGTCGTTGATTTACCAGTGCAAGGAGAAGCAGTAGTTGACCCAGAGGATGTTACTGTATGGATCGATCCGTTAGATGCCACTCAAGAATATACTGGTAGGGTAATTTTATAATTATTATTGTTAGTAGTGACGGTTACTTATTAAATTGGTTTTATTTCTGATTTTAGAGAAGTTATACGAGTATGTGACAACAATGGTGTGTGTTGCAGTGAAAGGAATCCCAATTATAGGAGTCATACATAAGCCTTTCGAGAAAAAGACTTATTGGGCTTGGGAGGGCTATGTTAAATCTCCAGACTTGATACATGTGAGTTTCATCTGTTGCGCTATCTCTGGAAGGCTGGCTAAAAGTGTATCTGAAAGTTTGACCCATGAAGTATATGTTTTAAATGTAAAATATTCTTTCAATCCTCTTTAAAATATGTTCTCTTAAATTTGAGACAGTCCGGAGTAACTGAACAAAGCTTCAATCTTTGATCCAGAAGGTTTGAGACTCCCCCATGTCCTCAAGTAACTACAGGATGAAGTCAAATCCATGTAAAAAATTTCAGGGGATTATTTAGTAGGAGATTTTAAAAATGCACGATCAGAGAGCTAAGGGTAAAATGGTGTACCTACCTAAGTTTTGAAAATTGTAAAAACAATAAGCTTAAAAAAGAGAAAAGAATTTCTTGTTTCAAACTGTTTGGAGCAACTATTGCATTTTCAAACCAATATTCATAAGATTTTTTTTCAGTTTTTGAGTAGGTACAAAAAAGATTTGAGGCCAAACTGACTAATAATTATTGCTTCAGAATGATTAATAATTCATTTTTCTAATCAATTATTATAAAATTGGCTGGTGTTCGTTACAAAATTTGATCAGTGGTGCCCGATATTTTTGTAATTCGCTACCAATTAGTTTATCTCTCTTTATACAACATCTGGGCACCACAGGAAGTAAACTGTGGTCATGGCTGTGCAAATTTCCTTAATCAAATTGTAACGAGATTTTTCTGGAATGTTGAGGATGGTTCCCAGGGGTGGATTTCTGCCCCGATGTACCCATGACAAGTTCAAATGATTAATTATTTATAATGTATTTACAAGATATTGATATTTACAGTATAGTACAGATAGATCATTTTCTATTTAAATTTATAACATAAAATCTGTGAATCTTCTGAGGCCCCCTTGGTAAGGGAATGAGGGCGGTCGTTCCGTCTTAGAGCAAGCCTGGGTTGGTCTCATATAGTCGTCCTGGAGGCGTGATGCGCCGGAATTGGTCGGTTGATATCACCAGCACTGGTACTGGTGCTGCCGGCTATTCAACGTTAGTAATTCCGTCGCTGCCGTATGGTCCGTACCTGCCCCGATAGTGTATGGAATACGCGTCGTGGAATCAGCGCAGGAGAATATGTTTCTCCTGCGCTGACCTAAGCCAGGTCCTCACTACAGACCCGGAAGGAAAGGAAGGGGTTGCCGATGCCTCAATACAGCTTCGGCTTGCTGTGTTTAAGAACTGATCGTCGGCTAGAGCTCAATGCACCCTGGCCGCGATTTCTGATGTCGGATTATAGCGCGGTCAACTCAATCCATCGACCTTGCTTATCCGGGAGCACTCACTGCATGCCTCAGCTGATCTCCAGGCTCAGTTCACCTAGAGAGAGAGTTACCTGCCAGTCAGTACCTAGCATCCTCTGCCTGATTCTTCAGCTGGCGCTCTTTATATAGCCGGTGCTGGTGGAGATAAATGCTAATCACTGTCGTAAAAACTATATCAATTAATGAAGAAATGACTCTAATCGCGAAGTAAATAATTATTATTATCAACGAAAGCCTCGGATTTCGTTACAAAATTCACCCAAAACATTAAAGTCAAAATCAGCTGATACAGCTTCAGAAATAATTCTCCCAGTTTTTTTTTAACAAATTATTATCTAATTGTTTTGTTTAAAGGACAAAAAAAACCTACACCGGTGTTGTCAAATATTTAATGCTGTTACTCCCCAGACATTACTTTCTTTAAAATTTGAGTTATTACAGTGGACACATCACGTTTTTGCTTGGGTACCTATGTTTTGCCAGATATTGCAATCCCTTCATATTTATTTTACAAATTATTTTTAAAGTTCACCGCTGAATACAAAATTTTTTTGTTGTACAGTTCCATTAATTCAGAAATTAAATTGTCAAGCTGGCACCAATGCTTTGGAATAATGCCTCTAATTTTCGCTACAACAGAGTCTCATCCTTTCAGAAGTAATCACTGTTGCCACATTTTGAACACAATTTTTACTAAAACTTTAAATTGCTTTATTTCCTATCATTTCCCTTTAAAAAAGTCAATTTTTTCCTTACTATTACTTGAAATAATAACTATCTTGATGTTTTTATCACTGTTAATTTATTAAAGTTAATTTTTTCAGTCGAAAACACACGATGGACTGAAAGTCCTAATATCAAGATCTCACAGTGGCCAAATACGAAATATTTTAGGAAAATTCAAAGATAATAACATAGAAGTCACAGAAGCAGGAGGAGCAGGTATAGTTCTTTATAATATTTTGTAAGCGTATTTATTTCGCTATTCTAATGTAATAATGCATGATGTTTTATAAATATATATAAATCCTAGGATACAAAGCGTTGCGAGTCGCCCACGGGCTGGCGGATGCCTACCTGCACGTGACCAACATTAAAAAATGGGACGTGTGTGCCGGGGATGCGGTGCTGCGTTCTCTTGGAGGCCGCTTGACCACCACCGGGAATATTACCCTGGATTACAGCCATACCGCGGACCCTGTTAACCAGGGGGGTATCATAGCCACATTTTCCAAGGATGTCCATGACATGTTTGTGGGAAAACTGTGAAGAAAATTACTAGGAAATTCGAAAATCTTTTAACTTTTTACTGAATAATTGTTGTTAGATGGGATAACCAAAGAGATGAGTAAGAGAAAGAAGGATGTTTTTTAAATGTTGTTCAATTTGGGCTCCAAAGTTTCATCTTCAGAACAAATGAAATTACGTAGTGAAGGGATGAGGTGTATCAGCATGAAATTTACTGGGCCCCTTTTTTACCTATTTCCTCTTTTCCATTATGACAGTGATACCAGAACTACTAAAGTAAAAGTTTTGCATCAGAGAGTGCAACTTGGAGGCTTTCTACAGCCTTCCTCCAAGTACCTACCTTTCTTGTTTTGGATCTTCAATATTTTTACTTGTATCTCTGCTATTTACATCTACTCCGTAACTATTTATCTTACCAAAGCATGCCCTAAAAATGACCAAACTTCTTACATATTATAAATACATGTGTCACCATAAGCTAGGTAATTTCTTGGGAGTTGTTCACACAGGCATCTTAAATTTCACTTTTTTAACTTCCCAGTTTACATGTTCATGAAAACTTTACCACATTCTTTACCTAATTCAGTACTCTTACAATAGTCCATTATCGGGGTTGTTGTCTTGTTAGATCCGGTTCTCTCAGTAGTCTGAATAGACATTCCTTTGAATTTATTTAATTTGTATTATTAATATTGTTACGGGTCTCACACTTATTAATACCAAATTAAAGTCTTATGAAATTCTTTATTCTCCAACACAATTATAACTTATAGCAGTAACCTCTAAATCTAAATAATCAGCCGTTTCACACTTGTCTATTTTCACTGATTCACAATCCACTAACTACTACTGGCTACAACTGACTACTCTATGTCTTCCTTACTCTCATACTTCAGCTCTCATTCACATTCAAGACACGACTAGTACGACTACTGACCCAGTCGCCAGCCACGGCGGTTCTTATATAATTCACTGAGGCGCCGTCGAAGCCTCTGGCCTATCTCTAGACACGCTCATGACGAAACATCCAGTTCTTGAACAAGAGTAGAATGCGGAACCATTCTGGTATTTAGTAGAACTCTCTTACACTGGCCTGGCAATGAGTCACTCCTGTCATGAAACTAGAACTATCGTGAAGGTGACATTTCCATGATGATAAATGAGAATGTAAACAAACAATACGAATCTAGAATTATCATTATCTAGAATATCATTCTTTCTTTGTAACTTTCTTTACATTTCTGTCTTACAGACAAAATTACACAATTTAGCTTGTTTCTTCAAGTCGATAAGATATAATGTTGATTTTCCGGTTGAATTAAATTGTGAACTAAAAAGTTTCCATAGTTTCTTCGAACTGTGAACTGTTCAAGAAATGTAATGATCATCAATAATGATTTCAGTGGGTTTTAAAGTGTGGATTTTGGCTCTTCTGTAACGTACATTTTGTACGTACTATTTAAAATACCGGTGACCCGTAGGCAACCCGTCGCACGCGTATGGTGAGTGCTTGGTGGCGATAGTTCGCGTAGGTGTACGCGGCGGTTTGAGTTGATCAAGTGAACGCGCCCTAGCACGAGTTCTCGAGTTTCGACAACCTCGAATTTCGATAGTCGAGAAGGTGGAGTCAACCGATACCTGAGATTCCGGTGTTCCTTCCTTTTTCTTCTGGAAATCGCGGAAGGCAGATCTTGCCCCACGTTGGGCGCCACTTGAAACGAATTATTTTACCCTGAGAGGGAAAAATAAAACAGTTTAGAGCATGAGACAATAATAAAATAGTAAGGGTCGTGGATTGAGCTGCTAGTCTAAGAGGGTTCACAAATAACAAGCGGGTCGGCAGAACAACAGGTACTCTTTATTAAAATTCACAATATTTATCACATTGAATGGTATAACTCTTGAAGATGGTTAACAATAAGTAATAAAAAAAAAACAAGAGAGTTGAATATTGCCAAATGAACTGGTGATGTAGTTGGTAATGTATTAATGAAGGACACTTAACTTCAGCTGGTGGTCTTCTCCAGCTGAGTGATGGATGTTTTCAGTCTGGGTAACAGGAACTGCAATGGTCAGGTACAAAAAATGCTGGTCAGGTACAAAAAGATTGGTACGGTATGAAGAAATTGAGAAATTGAAGAAAAAATACGAAAAAATATGGTCCGGTACAAAAGAATGTGGTCCGGTACGAAAACAATGATCCGGTACGAAAAGCTGAAAATTTCAGGTGTATCAGAATTCCTTCTTAATTGGATTAATGATCCGATCGAGTCTGGCCTACCAAAGGTACATAAATTACATACCATCTTCAAGATAATTGATATCAAAAATGTGATCAAACAAATTTACATGTGGGAAGCCATAAGCGAAACTCGATCAGATTAATTTTGCTGAAATTAAAAAAATGCGTATTTGCAACATTGTATTAAAAAGAAATATTATCAGCACAACTCAAATAAAAGCCATGAAAACATTTTATGTCACTCACCAAGCCAAAAACAAAATGATGTTCACAATATTTTAAAATAGAATTCACGACGCCATTATAGGTGAATTCGCTACAGGTGGGTTTGCGGAAAAAGGTCTGCCTTCCGCGATTTCCAGAAAGAAAAAGGAAGGAACACCGGAATCTCAGGTATCAGTTGACTCGACCTTCTCGACTATCGAAATTCGAGGTTGTCGAAACTCGAGAACTCGTGCTAGGGCGCGTTCACTTGATCAACTCAAACTGCCGCGTTCACCTACGCGAACTATCGCCACCAAGCACTCACCATACGCGTGCGACGGGTTGCCTACGGGTCACCAGTATTTTAAATAGTACGTACAAAATGTACGTTACACTTCATTGAAAGCGTTCAATACTACTTATTAGTATAGCTATTGTAACACCTGCCACTGATTCTTTTCCACTTGCTGTTGTCCATAATAGAGGTCAAATGTTTGCAGGATTGCCACCCGAACCATAATTAATTACGAAACAAAATAAACTTGCAGGTTTGAACTCCGTTTATACACATGTATCTTTGTACCTGAAGTGCTGATTTTCTTCTTTTGCTTGACCCCAAACAACAAAATTATCTTTGTCAGATCTCTTACACTGTTTTTTTAAATGAAAATGATAAGAGAATAAATTAGTTGAAATATTCATGCGGACGTTACCACTTCTACGCTCTAATTGAATGGAGACTTCCTGAAAGTAGACCCTCATTTATGTATGTATTGTGTATCAGTTAGCTCCTTCTATTCTAAATGTTATTCTCTATGGCAAATAGCACTTTTATTATCTTAGACTGTGTAAATTAATTGAAGGATGGTTAACTGAATAACGCAGGGTATTTAATTTAATAACATCCCGTTAAACCCACATATTTTTGGGGGTTCCCTTCTCGTGAAATTGTGTCAATTTATGATAAAATAATTGATCTTATTATTTGCATCTTGTTTTATTTCTACATTATTAAATTTAAATGAGTGTCGTAAAATTATTTAAATCTGATTAGTGATAATATAGCTTGTTACAGAAAAATACTATTGACGATTGCTGTTCTACTTACAGGAATATAACTAAATCTACATTTCGTTCTGAAGGTGAAGGTTTTGAGGTCTTGAAATGTGCATATCAAAATATACTTGACTATAAACATTGTTTTATGAGAATTTAGAACACATTTCTGTATGTAATTTATTTATAGATTGTTTATGTGGTATGTGGTGCAATTTATTTTGTTACCCAACTATGAATGGTGAAAGTAAATGTTATTGTTATTATTTTTTAATCATATATTTTGAAACAAATTCGACTTGGATACAACTGAAATAAAATACAATATAATATATAATAAAAATAACTTGAATAATTTTATTATTCACTGTGCTTTTTATAAAAGTTGTGTAAATAAAATATTATTGTTAAATTATTGTCTTTTTTTCTTACATTGTTTCTCTCTGGTTGTAAAGTTGCCCATGCTTACCCAGCTAGTCTGTAAAGTGAGGCTTTTCACATACATTCTAGTATACAGATTCACAAATATTGGATAATACATAAATGTTAATATAGTAACCATTTTATAATTTCAAAACAAGAATAAACAAATAATCACATCAATAGTAATAATCACAGTCTTAGTTTTATAGTTTCAGACACCTGGACAATCAAAAAAATAAGGTAACGTTCACCTGTATGTTTTAAGAACTATATAAATGCATAAAATAAGCATGTTTAATTTGAAAACTACTTACATAAATATTTTTTCTAAGTGACAGGAAAAATAAATAATAGAAAATAGATAGAAAACAATTCTCATTTTCTCAATTAATTATAAGTCTTATTTTTTGGTTTGACAACAATAAGGCAAACTACCAACTAAAAGATTTAATTTAACAAATTGACTTCCGTCTGTTTCTCTATTAAAACTATCAAAGTGTTAGGATTAGGTACAATGTTGTTAAAGGAAATTACTTGGATCTATGACTTTTCCAATATTGATGTTGCTGTTCTGTTATATGAAAGAGTGTGTTCGTCATGACAAAGAACTTTGTGCATAATTTCAACTGAATATCTTAAGAAGCAACGAGATATTAATAAAAAAAATCTTTTAAAATGTAACTTAAAAGAGGAACGCCCAATTGAAAACGACATGAGGAAAGTCCCATTATTTTTGGCCAAACGATCAGTGGCTAAGAGCTTAACCTACAAATTTCTCACACCCTGTATAAAAACCAGCCCCGAGAATTTTTTTTAAATTCATGTTGCTATTTGGTCTATAAATCTTTGGTTATAGTTAATTTAAATATCACATTGTAAAGTTAAAAATTAAACATGATGGAAAGCTGCAGAAAGACAAGTGCTTTTAATTTTAAACTACAAGGTGACATCCATAAGATAAAATCTTTGGAAAGTTACCTTGAAAATTAAGATACAAAAACAAACTGCAAGTATAATAATTATGTGAGTGAGGGTATCCTGCTGGCTCCATTATACAAGGTGATTTATTAGCTCACTATCAAATTATGACAAGTGAAAGGTGAGGTGGGTAGTTTAAAAAAGAAAACTTCATATAATCATAATTATGTCCGATTTGAATTATTTACGGAGTTACAGGACCTCAAACTTTCCTGCATAAGGAGCCAATTTGAGGATATTTATTTAACTTTGGCTTGATTTTACCTGTTATTTTTTAAACTTAAAAAAATTAATAACAATACTAATAACAAATATTTATGTATAATTCAAATACTTAATAATAATTTTTAAAAAATGCTAGGCTGACTGTGTAGCACTAGCACAATCACCACTGACTTACAGTTAGCACCATAATTTTTCGTGTCCCACTGACTCATCCAGTTGTCAATAATAATTTTCATTTCAATTATTTTTACTATAAGTTCTGTTTTTCACATTAATTTGATTATAGAAATTGGAATTTAAAAACTTCAACCCAAAATTCTTCTATTTCCTATCTTAAAATTCTTTTTTTGAGTTTTACAAAAAATGCTGTTTGTATTACTTGCGTGTCGAGCCAAAATTAATATTCTCATGATGCATGTCAAAAAATGTCACTAATTTCAAATTGGGGGCATGCTCCGTTTCAGTAGTATTTGAACCAATACCATCCTGGTTCATTCATTTTTCACAGTTGTTTTGCTGATTAACCAGAGCAACCAGCGTATGAGTACGGTTATCTCGGTTAAAGCTTTTTTATCTGACCTAAGAAAGCCTTGAAAGTTACATTTTTCAGGATACTTGTAGAACATTCATTGTACAAAAAACATTTTGCTTCTTCCATTATATTTCTTAAATTTGAATCGAATCGAATGTTAATGACATGGTAGAACTTTAGCATAACCTTGCAACACAGTGTGATTACTCTTTTGGCCAAAAATCCAACTACCCAGTTCCAATGCGACCAAACATTTGTTGAATCAGGAAACGGAGCACACCCTGGAGTCAAGTTTATTATTGCCAACTGTAAAAGTCATTGATTATCCCATATCAACGAATAAATCATAATGGCATTATCATAGCAGGCACTTTTTTTGGAATAAAAAAATATATAGGTAACTATTAATTTTTTCTACATACTTTCACTAGCCCGAGCTGAAATGAATCATTAACTACTAATTTCTTCAACTTCTTTTAAACTACCATCAGGTTTTTTAGTATTTTTAACATACGACATGTAAACGTCGTACACTAAATAACAGCAGTTTTCATATATCACCCGATATTTTAAGGGGATGTAATAGAAGTTGATGAAATTAGCTGGAGGCCAGAGTATCCAGTCGGCGGCATAGAGCCTCAGAGCCTTCTCCTTGGTCTCCAGGAGGAGCTCTTTCCCAGTTGAACCCTCGAGTAATCCCAATGTGAGGAAGAGAGTTGCAATGCAAGTTGGTCCGCAAAATATCTCATCCAAGATGACCTGAAATAAATTCATAAGTAAAATTTATGTTTTCAACCCTTACTTCATAGAATATCTGCATACTGATGGATGGTAAATTTGACATAAATTTATATAAATAAATTTGATCATCGTTTTTAAAAAAGTAAAAGATTCTGCAACAAAATACAAACCTTCTTCATTACAACCTTGATAGTGTAACCAGGCAATCGTCTCTCCAAGAACTGATACCAGTAGTAGCAGATAAGACCAATTTCCATACCAACAATGCCCATATTTCTGGTTCTTGTTTTGTTCCAGGAGTCTGAATATCCGACCTTTTTTTCGTACACCTGAACTATGATATCACCAGTGCTTGTCAGGCCGAAAGCCATTACTACGTTTGTGTAGAATATGTATTTATCAGAAAAGACTGCCTTTACTGCGCCTCCGACTTTGGCTGGTGCCCGAGTGTAGAGCATTTTAACGCCCTTTATAATTCTATTTAAGATCATTTTCTTTACAAATCCTTAACTTATCAGGAAGATTATGAATTTAATCTACATTTAATTGAGCATTAAATCCTCTATATTTTACCGATTTTTGAATGTTATGTTACCTCATATTTATTTATATTACTGAAAGAAACAAGTCGCTTGTAAATTTATGGGGTTGTACGAAGATTTTTAATTAAATTATACGACCAGCTGCTGTTGTTGGAAAAACCACATTTTTAACTTTATTTTGAAAACTATCTTTGAAAAATTAGAAGTTGGAACTCTTCTTTTTAATATCGAGTGTCACGTGTCACTCACGACTGTCACCACTCACCACATCAATCCTTAAATATTAATACCGGACGGACACTTCTATACCTAATGCAATATTGCTTCGAGGTTCGAGGTGCGACATAGGGACCTGCTGTATTACCGATACCGACACTAACCCATACTATGCTAGCGCATTACTCGTTGACGTTTATAATACTTAACACGGTTTTGTTTGAACAGCTGGATGTCACATTTTTGGCACATTTGGTCATAAGCGTAGGTATCAAGTGAAAAAACGCGAAGTTTGAAAAATTAAACAAAATAATAACACGAATAGAAATTGAGGAATGCTCTTTCAGTGGGTATAACTATAAACTCGATATCTAAAGTAGTTACTGAAAAAGGGCGTCTTGGTGGACACACGAACGGCAGTATCATCATAGTAGCCCTATAAGACCCTCCCATACTGATCCGTAAAAATAAGATTCATCAAGATGTAATAAAACCTACCTGACAAACTTCCAGGTTCCAGGCACGATACACATATACACGGTATGCCGAATAATGCCGATTGCTGTTCCTATTTTGGTTATTACTGCGCAATGACGTCATGTGATTTTATTTTGACTCAAAGTATTAATCGCGGCGAGGTTGTTTATAAAATAAATGTCAAATTATATTGCTTCCATTATTTTTACTTGTGGTTTTCTTTGTGCTAGATCTATTAATAGAAAAATCTTTAATTTTTTTCGAAAAAAGTAAAATTAAATTTTTACATTTTTTTTAATGTTATTGATTTTCATGATTTTTTTTTTGTACCAAACGACATAAAAAACAATATGGCGGCTATAAAAAAACAAAATTTGACTATGAAAACTCTGGGATTTAGTTGGCCTTGAAAATTTTTAAAACGTTAAATGGTAAATGGATAGCTGTTGCCGTCTTATGCAAGCCTAGAAAGAATTATTCATTTATTCCTGACAATAAAAAATAAATGATATGAGCAGTCTCATGTGTAATCTTGGAACCACTTGACGTCAGAAGACCGGAACGCAGCCTGCGCGTCATCGTCTATCGGCATACCGTGTATAATAAGAAGTGTTCGTGGGAGTGGAATGGTCGCTCCACACCGGTAATATGGGTTTGGAGCCTCTTGCTCATACACCCAGCCACAAGTATGCCAAACAAATAGTAGAACGGACAAGCACAGACACCCATCAGAGCCTTCACCGAGAATCTGGGTCAGTTCAGTAATATACAGGGTGTACCAGCTCGATTTAGGCAACGGTAAGGGCCGTGTAGGTCTCGTCAAGACGAAACGTTTTTGGATTTGGACCTTCGTTGCGGAAATATGGCCGACTTCCGGTTTTTAGTTTTTTGGCTCCAGTTTCGGCATTTTTAGGTTCTCGCCCAAACTGAAACTAGTTTTGGAAACTCCTTAGCTTTAGTTACAACTTTCATATAGACGCCGACAGTGATGACGTCAGTGGGCGGGGCGAACGGCCAGGGTTCCATACAAACAAACGTTGTTTACAGGTTTGACGTTTACAGGTTTGCCAGTTCTGATAGAAGTTGTCTCGTCAAACATCAAAGCTCTAATGAGGTCTCTCATTAGTAGAACTTCAAAAGTGCTGCAAATGTGATGGCATTTTATACCCTTAGGACAACAACTATACTTTTCTCAATGAGATAATCATCCTTCAATTCAATCTGTAAATTAAAAAAGCAATTAACCCATTGCCACTACCTGTTGAATTTATTTGCTAGCAGGATATTTTTACCTCAACGCTATTAGGTTTTGTTTTTCATGCTGGCGGGTTACTTTTCCACGAATTATTTTAAGTTCCGCCTCGAACTCCATTCTCTCAACATGGCCAGATTCCACAGCATTTTCACCTTTGGAAAATGTTTTGGTTTCTTCGTAAAACAAATAACTGAGGATAAACTTGGAATTTTACGGGAACATCCAAATCAAACCACCCTCACCCTATCAATAAATAAATACCGACAGACGTACTATAAACTATAACTAAATAAGTAACTGAACTGAACTGCCTAATTTTAACTAAACTATAATATTCAGTATTCATTCACTAATGGCGGCATCATTGGCATCACTAATGACTTCAGTAATGGCTTCACTAATCACTTCGATGTCAAAGCAGGCGATTGGCGACTGGCGGAGGCGGGGTCAAACTTCAGGAAAAAACACGACAACTGACAACAATGACCACGTGAAGGGTTTGTTTGTATGGAACCAGAACCACTTAGCCCCGCCCTGTGACGTCACACTGACGGCGTCTATTGAAGTCAAGGTTCTATCTCTGTTGGATTCAAAATGGCGACATGCCCAAGACTTTAAATTTTAAGTCTTTGAATCAATTCAAATTGAATCAAATTGAAAAATTAAGATTTTGAATCCAACAGAGATAGAACCTTGACTTCAATATGAAAGTTGTAACTGAAGCTAAGGAGTTTCCAAAACTAGTTTCAGTTTGGGCGAGAACCTAAAAATGCCGAAACTGGAGCCAAAAAACTAAAAACCGGAAGTCGGCCATATTTCCGCAACGAAGGTCCAAATCCAAAAACTTCAAATAAAAAAACGTTTCGTCTTGACGAGACCTACACGGCCCTTACCGTTGTCTAAATCGAGTTGGTACACCCTGTATAATAGTGAATTGATAGGAATTGATGAGTACCATGACAAATGACGAGTCATCAAGCAATCAACGCCACCGCCATTATTATGTTACAACTCTTGCTGTCATTATGTCATTGTCACTGTCAGCCGAATTTTTCAGAATTCCAGAAAGATATTGAATTTTATGTACTTCTTATTAAATTCAATCGATTCAATATTTAATTGGCTACTTTTAAGTGCAGGAAATATTTTTAAATTCAATTCTAATAATTTTATAACCTACCGTACTGAAAAAGTAATTCCAAATATCTACTTTTATTAATGAAAAATTACTATCTCCTTATTAAGCGGCTTGAACTTTAAACTAGCATTGATTTAAAATGTCAATTTTAGTGAACGAAACGTCAATCTGTCGGTTGAAAATAGGAGGCATTTATTGGTCGTTGGCTTGTCATCTACAAAACAAATCACATCCGCTTCTATGTAAGTTGAGAGTGGATCATCAAGGCAACAGATGGCGCCACTTTTTTTTACCTACTTTCTATTGCCATGTAAATAGGGGAAAGTTGAACGTGAACGTATTATTATCTGAGTATTTGGCCCTAGCTATGCAACATAATTCAAATTTTCCATAGCTAACTCTAATTCAAAACCATTTGGAAAAGGATAATACACTTTTATTTTATATCAAGGTACTGCTTATCAAATTGTGATTTATTGTAGGGAGAGGTACCTACCTGAGCCTTATCTTTTCTCTCCCTTCTTTCATAACCCACTGCTTTTTTGTTGCGCACTTTTTACAATGGGCAGGGGCAGCTGGTGAAGGTATAAATAAAACAATCCCTTATAAGGTGATGGGCTTTATTGGGATTACGTGTTTTGTTACTTTTAAAGTAGCATCTTCAGACATATGTAAATCAATAAAATTGTTGATATATTTATGATCATTTATTAGGTTACCGTACTGTTGATATTTTATTCCATTCACATAATTGTCTGAAGATGCTACTTTAACAGTAGTGAAACACGTGTAACGTTCAGAATATCCATCAGTATAGAGTAGAATTTTTTTAAACAATGGTGTTTTATTTATCATCCATCAATTCTAAAGTTGACTTCATACACACAAATTTTTTATTCCTGCTGCTTGGAAAACTGTGGAAAGATCCGGATGTGCTTAACAATCCATCCATAGTTCGAGCAACCACTCACAGCACATATTTTTCTCGACATGTTCACTTTAATACAGCGGAAAGTAGCATATTGAAGAAATTCATATTTAACTGTACACAACAAAACTACGTATCTGCTGACAGTGCGCTTTGAGAGTAACTTGAAGTTGAAATTATACATGAGACTATAAAACGTTCGATTACTAATGACAAATTAATAATAATTACGATTGATTGAAGCGGTCAAAAAACGTAAAAAGTTACGTAACTTTGAATTTGAAAACAAGTTAGTGACAGCAAGTCCTGCATGAGGGCGCTGTAAAAATAATTGTTCGTTTGAAAGTCAAAAAATTGTAAGGCTATAGCAAAAGGGCGATATAGCAAAGGGCGGTTAAGCAAAGTTCAGAGATACTAATATCCATTTTATTGATTATTATTCCCATTACAATAATATTTAACTAACTTATTGCTAGAATGTCGATGACCATCCTCTCGGAAAGACGGGATCGCACCTTCCTCTCTTGAGTACAACATATTTCCTAATAATTTAAATCTAAAAGAATACAGTAGTTTCTGCAATAGAGGAAATGTGAACGTACTCGGCTTATGAACTCAAATTACCTTATCGGCAACTCTTGTTTCATAGAATGGTTTAAAGACATCGATGAACTTCGTAAATAAACAGGGTCATTATATACATCCATGTCTCCTACTGTTTCACATAATATGGCATCTATATAGGGGTGGAGTACGTACCTATAGTAACACCAGGAAGGAATTCATTTGCTTTGCAAATAGAAGATAAGCGAAAAAACCGGTGTCTAAAAGTTGTATATAAAAGCCCGGTCCTGGCTCATCTAGAGTATATCACACATAAAAATCAAGTAGTGTCGAATTCACCGCGTCATATTGTGTGTGTGTGTGCGAGTGCCTCAGCAAATGCTGGCTGCCTGGTTTGGCCTTGAACATTGTTCATTAACCACAGAACGTGTTAAATTATATCACTAATTCACTACACAGCGACTACATGTAAGTAGTACGTCTGCCAGCTCAAAGAGTCAGTCCTATAGATAGCGAGAAGTCAACAAGGGCCTTGTAGATGTCAATGTCGGCTACAGAGAGAACCGCGTCAATTTCCTTGCCCTGAAAGTCAAGAAAAAATAGAAATGCGACCGTAGTGTCAAAGAAGCCTTAGTTGTGACCTTAATATTAGTTTGCAATGGCTGTTTTTAGCTTCTTACCCACCCAGCACCCCTATTTCGCTCCTCGGTCACGATAAAATTGATGAAACTTAGGAGCCGTGGATGTATACAGGGTGCACCATGTATCCTTCTCTATATTGCTATCTCGCTAACGCTAACAGATACAGGGTCGGTTGAACAAGTCCAAAGGAGCGCAATTTTGTGGCCATCTCGATTCCGTCGAGACATACAAGATATCTGTGACCGTTCCTGAAATATCCTGAAAAAACTGAAAAATCGAGATTTCCTATTTTTTTCATATCTTTTTTATTATTGGAGATTAATGAATAATTTTTTGTGGGCTTACATAAGTCGGCAAGAGCTACCCATCTGACATTTCAAAAATTTTCAAAGCCGACTAGATCCCAGAATTTTCATAGTCAACTTTCGTTTTTCTTATAGCCACCATATTGTTTTTTTATGTTGTTCGATATAAAAAAAATCATAAAAACTAAAAGACACATTTTTAGACCGAATTTCATAGATAAATTAAAAAACCATAAGGCAAGCACTATTTCGGCGTATTTTACAAATGTTGACGTTTTTCGACGATGTTTTTTAGGTTTTTCTTTAAAAAAAGAAGAAAAAAATTTTAAATTTATTTTTTGAAGTTTATTAATTTTTGGTTTCCATTATTTTTTTCATATCGAACGACATAAAAAAATAATATGGCGGCCATAAGAAAAACGAAAGTTGACTGTGAAATCGCTTGAATCTAGTAGGCCTTGAACATTTTTGAAATGTTAGATGGATAGCTCTTAACGGATTATGTAAGCCTACAAAAAATTATTTATTAATTTTCAAAAATAAGAAAGATATGACGAAAATAAGAAATCTCGATTTTTCAGGATATTTCAGGAACGGTCACAGATATCTTACATGTTTTGACAAGTTCGAGACGGCCACAAAACTGCGCATCTTTTCTCTAATTTAACCGACCCTGTATCTCTTAGCGTTCAGGAGATAGCAATATAGAGAAGGATACATGGTGCACCCTGTATATTTACCATTATGAACAGTTATTAAAACTAAAGATCCATTACTTAGCACTTTCCATCACACTTTACATGTTGTATCTCGGTCTTGGTATCCATTAGCTTATTCTGATTGAGTGAACGGACTGCAAATGTTGGAAGAAGTCCATTGTAATGTTCGTTTCATACTGACATTTAGGACATTTGTACACTTCTGCGTTTTTTGAATGTTTAAATTTATGATGTCGAGTCGTCAAATAACCTTTATATTTTGTTTGAAAAGAACATTCCTGACATTTATAAATTTCAGCTGGTTCTTTAGAATGTTTACTTTTATGATGTTTTGTCAAATTATTTTTATTTTTTGTTTGAAAAGAACATTCCTGACAGTTGAACAGTTCAGCATCTTTGGAATGTTTATGTTTATGATGTTCAGTCAAAGCACTTTTATATTTTGTTTTGTAAGAACATTCCTGACATTTGTACATTTCAGGTTGTTTTGAATGTTTATATTCATAATGTGAGGTCAAATAACGTTTAACATTTGTTTTGTAAGAACATTCCTGACATTTGTACATTTCAGAATGTTTTGAATGTTTATACTTATGTTTAGTCAAATAACTTTTAAAATTTGTTTTGTAAGAACATTCCTGACATTTGTATATTTCAGGATGTTTTGAATGTTTACGTTCATAATGTGAGGTCAAATAACTTTTAACATTTGTTTTGTAAGTACATTCTGGACATTTGTACACTTCTGCATCTTCTGAATGTTTATGTTTATAATGTACGATCAAATCACGTTTATATTTTGTTTGATATGAGCATTCCTGATCCTGACATTTGTACACCTCTGCATTTTTGGAATGTTTACGTTTACAATGCACGATGAAATAAGATCTATCATTTGTTTTATACGCGCAATGCGCACAGTTATACTTCAACTCTCCTCCGCTATTGCTTTCAGTAGATCGTGCCTGAAGTGCCCCACTTTCTTGAACAGGTTCGCACTGATCGAGTTCACCCTTAACAATTCCAACGATACAATGATTCCCGGTTAGCTGTTCCCAGCCCGGTTTGTGGTCCTCGATGTCAATGTCTTCTTTCAAGGCCGACGTCGATGAGCCTTCGAGTTCTCGTTTTATAGGAACAGGTGCCTCCCCGCAACCAGCGTCCTCGTTTTCTTCATCTTCACACTTCAACTTCGCCGAGTTGAGTAGCAAGAAGTCCTCCTCTTCGGACTCCATGAACTGATCATCATCTGAGGCTTCCATTTTGATGATCATTTTCTCCACCTGCTGATGTTGAAGGGGACAATAATAATTATTGCCCTCATTTAAACTCATGATGTTAACTATAAAGTTACACTTTTCTTTGAAATGAAAATTGAAAATGCGGCTATTGCTGTATGATTAAAGATTAAATAATACAGACACTATTATTTTTATTAAACTATTTATTTTTTATTTAGGTATAGGATAGGTACCTAATTGTTGGTTCTTCAGTGCTAGTTATTTACACAGAATTTATTAAGTCTGTGCTATTTATTCAATATCGACACTCGACAGTGACATTGACGTTTGCTGGAATCTCTTCTATCCAAGGAGAATGAACAGGGAGGGGTTGATTTTTTGTCGTAAGAAATTGTCCTCCTAGGGAACCTGCATTGCCGACACTGACGCTTACTAGGGTAGCGCGGAGCGCATTCACTCGTTGATGTTTACTTAACACGGTTATGTTTGAACAGATGGATGTCATATTTTTGACACATTTGGTCAATCAAGTGGAAAAAAAGCGAAGTTTGAAAAATGAAACAAAGTAATAATAACACGAAATAGAAATCGCGGTATACTCTTTCAGTGGGTATTAAAAACATATTACGAGGCGGTTTATAGGATCTACGAAGCTGTAGATTTTAG
Source organism: Malachius bipustulatus (assembly GCA_910589415.1). Taxonomy (NCBI): domain Eukaryota; kingdom Metazoa; phylum Arthropoda; class Insecta; order Coleoptera; family Melyridae; genus Malachius; species Malachius bipustulatus. Next base: position 33,482,124 of record OU342630.1, read on the forward strand.
TATTGGGTATAATTTTTAACTCGATATCTAACGTAATTACTGAGACAAAGCGTCTTGGTAGACACACGAATGACAGTGTGATTTTAGTACCCCTATTATTAGACCCCCTCTTAGTACCTACCCTAAAAGTTTTCAATATGTTTATTAACAATAATTAACTAGTAAAGCTATTCCACACAATATTATTAATACAGGGCGTAGGTACCCATATTGCAAAAAGATTGAATCTTGAATCGGTATATTGATTAAATAAGTTCCAACTTTTTATTTTCCGCAATTCCTATAATGTGCTTCCTTGTAGTTTTAAAAGTCTATATTATTTGCTGGATTAGCAAACTCCTCTTTGGAATAATCAGATCAAATATGGTGAGAATTCGGCTTCGACACTCCACACTTTTTCAAAATTTCGTCACTCGATCAATGTTTATTGTAACCATTTCTTGTTCCTATTAATTATTCCCATAAATTCAGATTTAAGCATAAGAAAATGGCATAAGAGATGGCTATTGCAGTTATGTCTGAGCTGCTCATTTTACTAAAATAATCCTGAAATAACTTTTTCCTATGACCACTATTATACAAAACACTACTTTGCGCATCGTTTTTTGTGCGCAAACTAGCAGATTTCTCACGTTTCCAAAACTGTGCGACAAAGTGACATAAGGCATAGCCAAAAATCGTTTCCGTACGGTTTTAATGTAAACAATAGTGATGGGCGGTAACTGAGAACTCCACTGTTACTTATTTTTAATGGAATAACTATTCATTTAAAGCTTCAAGGTAATAAAATAAACACAAATGGGATAACATAGAACCCGACAAGACTATAAAATATAATATACCTACTTATTATTCTCTTGTGGCAGTAATTATTAAAATTTACGAGTTGAGATCGCTAATAACAGCATTGGTAGCGTTCAAATCAAATTCACGAACGTGAAAACTCGCACACCTCTCACTTCAATCGACGACGCACAGTCGCCTGCGTTGTGTGGAAGTTGCATATCTACCACGTCTCCACGTCACTTATTTTATATTTTTAGTTTAGATACGGAGTCTAATAATAAATAATAATAATATTGTCGGTAGAATTCAATGATTTAACAGTATATAATAGTAATATTAAAAAGTCATTGGTAGAATTGAAAATAATACCTACAGCAGGTAGTCTGAAAAAATAATTTATGTGTTAAATTTGTTAAATAATTAATCTGTTAAATTGTGGTCGTAGGAAAAGTACTGTGTGTAGCACGTGCGGAAAAGAAATTAAACACTCGTGAGAAATTTTCTCTTTTCCGCACTTGTTTCACAATATACTAATTGTAGTACAAATTCTCATAATATTGTGTCATATTTAATTTCAATTCCTGTCAGTTTCATTAAAATATGTATTACAGATATTGCGAAAAACAATAATTTATGAATATAATTTAAAAACGTGATGAAATTACTGGTATGTTACTATATACATCTACCTTAATTTTGTCACTTTTTTATTATTTTTGACCACCATTCTTCATAAATTTTGTTATTTTTTGTGCTATGGATGTGAAATTATAAAATGGTAAATGATAATTGGAATTGGAACATTCAAAAATCTGAACTCGAACGGAAACGTCAAATTGAAATATTGTTTTATCCTCATTCAGAAAGACAGAATATTCTGGTTTCTAAGAAAACAACGATTTAGGGTACCTGTATTACCAACACTAACGCTTGTAAGGGTCAGTGTCGATAGTACAGATACCCTACAACGGCTCGAGTTGTTCATCCTCCTTGAAATACAACCAATGCCAAACTGCAATTAGTAAGAAACACAGCACCACACGTATTCAGCAGATGTCGTTACTATTCCAGAGGTTAGTTTCTTTACTCTAACAAAGTTCATTATGAAAGTAGTCATGTTTTTATTTATTGTTCTATGATTTGTAAATCATTGTGGAGTAGTTCACTCACACACCTACCAATTGTTTGTGTTTTATCTGGCAGACATGCTTCATTTTATTCAAGGCAATAGTTGATGAAAAATTTTGTGGATCACACGATAAAAAAGGTGTAAGAAAAAGTAGCGTCATCTGTTGCCTTGATCGTTAACTACAAGCAGAACCGGAAATAAATTTAAGAAATCACGGATATAAATATAATGCAAATGTCACAGCATAATAATATTATCTAGAGTTCTGGGTTATTTCGGGTAATTATAATTATCACTATCGTGTAAGTATTCAGTAATAAACACACACGTCAATAATTCATTATTTCTGTATCTGATTACATACATTCAGATTCAAGCATAAGAATATATACTTCACGTAAAATTAAACCGCATTTTAAATTGTGATTTATTTTGTAGATGACAAGCCAACGACTGATTGACGTAAATTGACATTTTAAATCAATGCTAATAATTAAACATCCAGTCGCTTGAGAGATAGTAACTTCCGGTACCCCTTTTCAGTGGAAGCTGTATTATGTATCTATTATTATCTAGATTAGAGTATTTGGTGTATAGGCAACCAAGAGATACATAATATAACGAAATGATCTAATTTTTAAACTGTCATATTTTATGACTTCAACAATACATCAATAATTGATACTACAGGCGCTAATAATTTATTCATTAATTTTATTCATTAATCGATTTTATTTAATTGTGATTTATTTTGTACATGACAAGATTGACGTTTTCGTTTAGTTAAATTTGACATTTTAAGTAAATGATGGTAGTTTACAGTTCCAGTCGCTTGGGCGATATAGTAATTTCCGACGACAATTTTCAGTGGAAGCTGTTATTATTAGCACAGAGTAGGTACAATGAGAATATATAAACTTCAATAAAAATACCGAGTTCGCACATCTACTCGGCGCATAGAGATCCGCGCCATGATTTGAGATGAGCGTTCATTAGTTTTGAATGCGGGCCCACAGAATTCTGTGGCGGGCCTGCGTTTCTACTCTGAAGCAATGGCCGCTAGAGGTGTGGCTTGTCTCTAAAAGATCAAAGGCGCCGCCGGCGAGTTTAGCTTCTGCGATTATATCTATTCTATGTTATTAGAGTTAATTAGAGTATTTGGTGAGGCCCTTCACATGTTCCTGCTACCTCTGCTAGAGCAGCGATAAAGAATCACTACTCCGCATGCGCATTCCTGTAGATTCGTCAAAAATGAATGGTGGCTTTAATTTTTAAAAAAATATTTTTTTGATTTTTCAGTTTTCACAAATGAAGATGATAAGAAATAATTAAAATCTGGTGGACAGGTCATTTAGTCATTGTTACTTTTTTCTCCTCAAATTTCAAGAAAATGACACGGACATGGATTTGTTATTGCTGCATTGTCGGCGCTGTAGTAACGGTAGTGGCCGATTATTTTTATGTTGTTATGTTTGAATTTGAAAAATCATCGTTAGAGGGTTCGGGATTTACAATTTATAGGTTGGGTTGGAGTTTGCTTTGCGTTGCGTTTGGACAATAATTGGACTGTTTAGAGTAGAACGATTAGTCTTATAATAATTTTATCAATTTATTTAAATTTTATAAAAGTTGTTGTAGTGTAGCAAGCAAAATATTGGTGAAATAAATACCGTAAAATGGCGTTTAATTTCGGCAATTTAACTGCCGCATTAGAGAATGGAAATGCTGCTACAATAGCACCTGGAACAGAAAGTGGTGTGAGTTTTGCTGGAAAATCCCTGAAACTCAACAATGAAGAAGATGGTAAGTGTTTCCTTGCAATCGAAACGAAAAAATTGGTTCAAGTGTGGCTTATTTTTTCTATCCCCAGCCAAGCCAGTGATACAAGAAATAGAGAAATGCAAACATCTTCACTTTCTTAACTTGGAAGGCAACACCTTGGGCGTGGAAGCGGCAAAAGGACTCGCGAAGGCGTTGGAAAAACATCCTGAATTCAAACGAGCACTTTGGAAGGATCTCTTCACGGGACGGTTGAAAAGTGAGATCCCGAAAGCTCTGGTAAGCAGGAGGGCAGGAGTAGACTATTAACTAACACTATTAAATGAAGGATACTAAGTACTCTTATATTTTGTCGAAATACAATCCTGGTAAATTATTAATGAGTCGCATTATTCACAGAATTTCCTAGGCGAGGGTCTTGTGGCAGCCGGGGCCCGTCTACAAGAGCTAGACATGAGCGACAATGCCTTCGGTCCTATAGGAGTCGAGGGCTTAGCGACGCTATTAAAAAGCCCCGCTTGTCACGGCTTATCTGAGCTTAGGCTCAACAATAATGGCCTCGGCATTACAGGAGGGCGTCTACTGGCTCAGGCACTTACCGAATGCTATGAACGAAGCAAGTCCGAAGGCAAGCCGCTTGCTCTCAAAGTATTCATTGCTGGGAGAAATCGACTGGAGAACGAGGGAGCCAAGGCCCTAGCACAAGTCTTCAAGGTGGGTCTAAAAACTGGGAGGTCCTACTTACCATTAATCACAAGTAGTAATTAATTAAACATTTCTTCAGATGATTGGTTCTTTAGAAGAGATAGCAATGCCCCAGAATGGAATCTACCACGAAGGAATAAGTGCTCTGTCGGATGCTTTCACCCACAACAAGAGCCTGCGAGTGCTGAACCTGAATGACAACACAATCGGAGTGAAGGGCGCCAAAGCCCTGGCAAAGGCACTTCCGAGCCTGCCCCTTCTGAAAGAAATAAACTTTGGGGATTGTCTCTTGAAAACTAAGGGGGCTGTGGTGTTGGCGAGTGCCTTATCTGGGGGGCACTGTGAACTGGAGAAACTTCAGTTAGACTCGAATGAGATCACCAAGAAAGGAGGATTGGAGCTGGTCAAAGCTATGGCGAATAAGAATCGACTCAAGTCTCTGCTGCTCGACGCAAATATGTTTGGGAGCGACGGGAAGGATGAGATATTCAAGAGCTTAAAAAATATCGGTAAGAAAACTTACGTTTTCAGCCTTTTTTACTTTGTAGAATCTATCCATAATTGGAGCCTTGGCCGGAGTAACATTGTAACTTACATAATTTTTTGGAGTGATTTTTTCACTTCGGTAGGTTTAAATAGGCAGAATGCTTCTACCAAAACGATAAGTTTTGTATGATTTCCCTTTAACCATATTTAAATGATATTTTAGGAATCGCCAAATGAAAACTATCCATTCAATAACCTTGCAAAGTTCATTTTTTGCACCTCCTGTAAAAATGTAAGTTACAACGTTACTCCGGCCAATGCTACAATTATTAATGATGATGTAATAATAATATGGCTAATAATGATTCTGAAATGGCACCCTACAACAACAGGGGCTTAAAGAGCATGTTGTAACTAAACTAAGAAAACACTGAAAAGCAAAATTTAATCTGGCCTTTGTAATATTGCTTGTACCTTTTTTTTATTTCAATAGAAGCTTTCCGTTTTATTTGAGCAGTAGTATGAATGGGTCTTTGATGAAAATATTTGAATTAGTACGTCTGACTACACTGCTTTGTCCTGAGATTGACACTATAAAACACACATAACCTGCTAGAATATTAACACTTCTTATCAGTGCGCTGTCAAATGTATAAATGATCCTCATAATAATTATCCTACTAGATCTGAATAAAGTTGGAAATTATTAAAATAAAAAAGATTGCAAAAAAGGTCATCTTGTCATTTACATTACCAGGTGACAGTTGGAACAAGAAATACCAAAGCCCCTCATTGCATATAACTTCGATATAACATGTAGCTAGAATAAAATAAATTTTAGCTTGGTCACAATATTAATTTAAAAATTAAACTCATAATAATTGAAATTCTTCCGAATCTTTAATTATTGACATCCAGAAGATAAAAATAAGTAATGGAGAACAGTAAGGGCCGGTTGTTCAAACGTTAATTAAAAATTTTCAGATAATTACTGATTTTAAAATGCCCTGTATTATCGAACCATTGGTCTAATATTGCTGAAAATGGATTCTGCTCCCTTTAAGAAGAGTTAATTATTGATTAAAAATACAAGATCATTAATTATATTCGCCGTATTTTCAAAATTTGCAATTTAAAGTCAGTAATTATCTCAAAATTTTTAATTGACGTTTGAACAACCGGCCCTAAGTGTCTAGTTATTCATTTATGATTGTTGATTATTCAGGGTGTTATGTAATTGAATGTCAATATTTAAGGGGGTGATTTTTGGGTCCATTTTAAGAAGAAAACTTCATAAGAACGTATGTCCTAAGAGTCTTAACTTTTGAGATACAGGGTGGTAAAGTCCTATTAAAACAAATCATTTTTTCGTAATATCTCGTATACCGCTTTGGATATTTTAATGAAATTTCGTATACAGGTATTACGCATCAAGGGGCATTTTTTCATGTACCACGTTTCATTTTATTTTCACTAGTGACGATGGTGCACGATCGTGCAGAATTTTACCGGCATATTTTAGCAGACATTGATTGTACGCCACTGATTTCTGGTCAAATAGAAATCATTTTTGGAATCCCCATTCATTTCCAAGCAAATTTGATTACTTATTTTTTTTCAATCCGAAGCACGGTTTTCGCCTAAAAAAATAAAATCTGTTTCTCTACATGATCACAAGATTGTCGTTAAATGACAATAAAAAAATATAAAAAACGCAGGTAAAATTCTGCAAGATGTGACTAGTGAAGATAAAACGAAATGTGGTACATGAAAAAATGCCTCTTGATGAGTAATACCTGTCTATTAAATTTGATTAAAATATCCATAGCGGTACTATAGATATTATGAAGAAATTATTTATTTTTAAAAACTTTACCACCCTGTATCTCAAAAGTTAAGACTTTTAGGACATACGTTCTTATGAAGTTTTCTTCTTAAAATGGACCCAAAAATCACCCCCTTAAATATTGACAATCAATTACAAAACACCCTGTATAAAGTCTTAATTTTTTTTAGCTTCAAGGGCATTAATTTAAAGTAGTGGCCACAATAGTGAAATATTTTCATTTTGTTGTTTGTTGTTAGACTGTGTACTAAAGTCCGGTTACACGAATGTAATTAAAAATCTGTCAGATAATAATTACTGTTTTTAAAAGGCCCTGTATTATCAAAATATTGGTTCCATATTGCTGAAAATATACTCTACTCTCTTTAAGAAGAGTTAATTATTGATAAAAAATTAAATATTGAAAATATTCACCATATTTTCAAAATTTGCAGTTTAAAATGAGTAATTATCTGAAAGATGTTTAACCCTTAGTTGGTAACATCCGACTCTGAGGCGGATGCCAAGTTTTGATGCTGCGCTGAATCCAAACGAATGAATGTACAAAAATTTCGTATTAGGTATGTTCTAGTTGGTTGTCAAAAAGTCCGTAGCCGCCTTCGCGAAAATACGTCTGTGAGACGGGTGTTACTCAGAACGATATATTTCAGTCCATCTCTCAGTCGGCTGTTGGTCGAAAGTATGGTGAATGAAAAGGTATAATATATAAAAAAATGTATAAAAATGAAATAAGTCTTGTTTTAATAAAATATATTTGGGTTTACTAGAATACATTCGAATAAATATGTAATTATACATATTATTATAATACCTATTCCGACTGAGCGACGGATGTTACCTATAATGCTGGAACTGTAATATGATCACCGACTGAGAGACGGATGTTACTTATAAAGTGAAAAAAAGTATGTTACCAACTAAGGGTTAATTACATTTGTGCTTAAATGTAATTAAATAATTAAACTGGACTTAAATGTTTTGAAAAAAAATGTTTTAACATTTTAATCAATAAGAGGCATATGGAAATAATAAGTAGTGTTTTATTTATCATTAAACATCAAGAAAATGTTGTATGGTTTGAAATTTAAATGATAAGGTTTTATTCTTTATGCTTAGGTAAAGAGGAGGTTTTGGGTTCTTTGAGCGATAATGAATCGGAAGATGAGGATGAAGAGGAGGAGGAAGAAGAAGAAGATGATCAAGAATCCAGCGAGGACGAAGTTTCTGAAGTCCTGATAACCTCATTGAAGAACATCACAGTTGCAGATTTTCTGAAAACTCCCAGCGATCAACACTTTCTAGCTCTAGGAGAGAAGAGATCACAGCTGCTGATTGAGGAAGCAAAAGTATGATATAGCATTTATTAGTAAATATATTACCCTTGCAACAGAGAAACATTAACAAATCTTCGTCATTAATCTGCAGAATATATAGGGAATATGCAAATTAACTGGGTAATCTGTGAAGTAAAACATTTCTTGCCCATTAAAAGACATGGCTAGTTAATCTGCACAACTGTTCTACGTACAGGGTGTCCAGATTTCGTTGTAATTAACGTCTATACAAAAAGTGGCTTCTGGTGTAAACGCTGTCTGAAATTTTTCAATAATTTTATCAAGTAATGGCTGGATTTTATAGGTACGATCGCCGTCAGGGCACATTTCATTGTCACTGAAATGCCACAATAAAAGAAGAATTTCGAAACGATTCCTACTCATGATACTGGAGACACATTCAAAGCGAAAAAGGCGTTTTTTGCTCCAGTAATGTCGGATTGTCAGCATTCTTACTAAGCCCATGTAACCTATTAGGCCTAAAAATTTGATCATCTCCTCTTGTGTGGTAGGGGTCCATTGATGTAGTCTGGAAGATTGTGGTATGTCTTCTCCAGAGCAAATAAGTTGTGTTGCATACAAGTTAGTTTGGTCAACCAGTAGAGTAATAATTTCTTTGTCAAGGAAAACAGAGAAGAACTCGAATGGAGTACAATTTGCCAACGATGCTGATAATTCAGGATTTATGCCGCTTCTTCCAGCATACTCATTGGGAAAAATAAGATGATTATCAACTGGATTTTTCCATTCTGGCTCTGAAATATTATGTGCACCATTAAAATCTTCGGATTCAGAACTACTAGATTGCTCCCTCAGATGAGAACCTATGTTTGCTATTTCTGGCGATATTTCAATATTTTTACTAGTAGATGCACCCTACAACACAAAATAGATGTAAATAGTACAAACTATACGATGCAATAAATTATTTCTTACCGCCGTGTCTGGCCGCTCGTTACTAGGTAAATAGTCTGGATCCTCATGCGAATCGGATGTTTCATAGGGATCTTCATCCGAGTCACGGTGACTAGCTGCCACATGATCGTCGGACTCTGCAGGTTCTGAAATTCATATAGGTAAAAGTAAAGTACTTAAGTAAAGTAAAATAGATGATTACATACCATCATTGAGAGTTTCAGCAAGAAGTGCTAGTCTAAGGATTCTTTTTGTTCGATCACTAGCCATTTTATCACAATGCACACACAGATTACTAAATTGATATTATTTACGCACGATCTACACCACCAAACACACCACAAAACTCGCCACTAAGCTCGGCGATCAAGTCGAAGCGTATTTAGACATGCGTCGCGAACCTAACTCCCTCGAAGTAGATAAGGACCGTTCGGGACCGCTGTAGTACGGTAATACAAATTTGTCTACTGGGCCGAGGCGGTCCCATCGGACCGCTTCCAGAATTTTTGAAATATGAAAAAAAAAACTCTCCGAAACGACTAAATAACCATATTTCACCATTTTTGCGCAATATTACGCCAAATAATACAAAAAAAAAATTTGGCCCAGTGGACAAGTATATAAAAATCTTCCTGGCCGTTAACGTGTTAATATAGATAATAACTATAGAGTGTTATATATTTTCGTAAAGCTTACGACAAACTGGACCCAAATAGTAGAAAATATACAGGGTGTCCCATTTAAGAAAACCTAAGTTTAGCTTATATATCGAATACTATCGACTTTAGGAAAAAACAAAGCACGCCACTGAATTCTACGTAAAAATATACACAAGATACCATTCTTGTGTTTTCAATATCATTACCCATTATCAAGATACGAGGTATGCCCCAAAAGTACAAATTTTCAATTTCGCCCTGTATCTCAAAAACAAAGGTGGCTATGAAAAAATTGGTTACGGTTTCTTTCGTTTCACAAAAAAGTAGCAATGTGTCGCGGAAACCGCATCGCTCTATCTCTGCTAATAAGCGAGATACCCCGCAATTACAACGAAATCTGGACACCCTGTACATTAGCATAAATGACGAGGGTATATGACATATGTACCGGGTGGGCAGATAAGAATGCAAAGTGCTGTATCTCGGGAAATATTGATCCTACAGTTTCAAAATGAAAATTTTCCAGACATAAGTGACTATGCGAAATGCAATGAAAATATTTTCAAGATGGTCGCACTTCCGGAAATACCGGAAGTTGACACCTACTTCGTTATTTTAACGGGGACACCCTTTATATTATTGTATTTTTAAATTGCCTGGCAAAATCGAATACAGGTGGTTTTCACAATTGGAATTTTGGTTGAGCAGTTTATGAGTTATAAACAAGTGAAAATCGCAATTTTCAATTTTCAAAGCATCTCACATTAAAAACGGCTCAAGATATTTAAAAACAGCTTACATGTCCCTATCTTAACTTTTTACAAGGTATTCTATTATATAGTTTAGATTTTTCTACAGGGTGATGAAAAATCTGTTAATTTTCGTCACTCTGTATAAAAATTTAAACCACATGGTAGGATACCTTGTAAAAAGTTAAGATAGGGACATGTAAGCCGTTTTTAAATATCTTGAGCCGTTTTCAATGTGATATGCTTTGAAAATTGAAAATTGCGATTTTCACTTGTTTATAACTCATAAACTACTCAAACAAAATTCCAATTGTGAAAACCACCTGTATTCGATTTTGCCAGGCAATTTAAAAATACAATAATATAAAGGGTGTCCCCGTTAAAATAACGAAGTAGGTGTCAACTTCCGGTATTTCCGGAAGTGCGACCATCTTGAAAATATTTTCATTGCATTTCGCATAGTCACTTATGTCTGGAAAATTTTCATTTTGAAACTGTAGGATCAATATTTCCCGAGATACAGCACTTTGCATTCTTATCTGCCCACCCGGTACATACAACATTATTATGATGTATTCCAGAGAGGAGTAGAAAATAGTTCTGATTGCGAGAGCTACTTCCCGGTATTGATGAAAGTGGGGGCCCTGTGTGACAACACCAAGTCGGAGGTCAGGAATTCAGCGCTAGCTTGTTGGGAGGCCTTGTTCAGGGAACTGTTGGATTGGAGTCAGAAAACAGGAAACATCTCTGTTGTCAACAACACACTTTTGATCCATCTAAGACTTATCAAGGTTTGTTTAAATTCTGTTAACAATGTTTGTGTTTTTATAAATTGTCATGATTCTAGAATGAAGAGAAGAGGAGGCCGAATTGGAATTTAGAGCCTTGCTTGCGTGCTCTACTGTATGCTCTCGAGAAGAATTCTGGCATTCCCGAAACGACTCGTGACACTTTACGAGTTTTTATGAGAAAGTAATAATAGTATATTTATAATTTTGTGTATTTTAAAATAATCGGATGATTTTTTCAGGGAGGTTGATAATAAGTCTGAATTTGCTGGTATCAAGCAAGAAATTTTAAGAAGCTTGAAGTAACTTTATCTTTTTTGTATGTAAATAAAAAAATATATCTTTTTTTACTTGTTTTTTAAATCGTGTAATAAGTGCATAAAAAAAAACCTTGAGTGGCGATCATTTTTTTGATTAAATTGTATGTTGGGGTATTTTAATTTAATTAAATTGTATAATAGGGATGAACCAGACTACCATTATGCTGAATTTATTGCTTTGCTGTCAAGTTGCCTGCTCATGGTAGATATAATTGATGGTGGCAACACTGTCAAAAAACCAAAAAGAACACACAAACTGATTTTTCAATTTTATCTAAAGGTTAAAAATAATTAATAGTTGAAGATGTAGTATTGCAAATAATTTCACAACTTTTTGATATACAGGTGTCCGGAAATTATGAGCAAAAAATTAAGGGGGTGATTCTACTTGATGAAATATTGCCAAAAGTTTCTATAATTTTTTTTCGAAAACTCACAAATAAGAAAGTTATAAGCCTTCAAAGTTGATTTTTTAAATCAATTTTTTTATAACTTTTTCTAGTGTACGGATTTTCTTAAAATTTGACACACTTGCCATTGGTGTTGCTTTACATCCTTGGTCCAAATTAGACTTGAATCCCTCGAAACCAAAGGCCTTATGTGCCCTTGACCATCAAAAAAGGCCTATAACTTTTTTCGTAATATTTTTTTTGAGTTTTGAAGATGCACAATTAAAGAACATGAAGAAATATTTGGAAAAGGTCCTCTTTGTCTATCACGATAAAATGACCCGTTTCCGAGTAAAACTGTTTTAAAAATTTGCTTGCACTAAAATTGATCACCATAAATTATGATCCTTTTGCAACAATACCAAAGCATGCTTTGGAAACAGCTGCAGGGTTGCCTAGTTATGTACAAAACAGAGACATTCGTATATAAATAGATTTGGAAATGATAAAATTTTTCAATCATTTTTTTTTATAAAATAATTTAAAAAAAATTGCTTTGAAAATGAAATCCAAAGCAAACGCCTTGTTGCCTAGGCAACCCTGCAGCTGTTTCAAAAGCATGCTTTGGTATTGTTACAGAATGATCATAATTTATGGTGATCAATTTTAGTGCAAGCAAATTTTTAAAACAGTTTTATTCGGAAACAGGTCATTTTATCGTGATAGACAAAGAGGACCTTTTCCGAAGATTTCTTCATGTTCTTTAATTGTGCGTCTTCAAAACTCAGAAAAAATATTACGAAAAAAGTTATGGGCCTTTTTTGAAGGTCAAGGGCAGTTAAGGCCTCTTGATTTCGAGGGATTCAAGTCTAATTTGGACCAAGGATGTAAAGCAACACCAGTGGCAAGTGTGTCAAATCTTAAGAAAATCCGTACACTAGAAAAAAAGTTATAAAAAAATATTGATTTAAAAAAATCAACTTTGAAGGCTCATAAGTCATAACTTTCTTATTTGTGAGTTTTCGAAAAAAAATTATAGATACTTTTGGCAATATTTCATCAAGTAGAATCACCCCCTTAATTTTTTGCGCATAATTTCCAGACACCCTGTATTTTCCAATCAATAATTTTATTTAATAATGGCTACAGTGTGTCCCAAATTGAGTAGGATTGCAAGGCTATCTTTGTTGTTAATCAAGATACAAATTTGGTTAAATGGACAATTATGTACAATTTATTATGCGAGGAGAAGACTGAAGACATGGACGGTACCGTTTCGTCCTTATTATGGACTCATCAGCATATCATATCAGTCAGATCCAAACCGGTTTATTATGCTGATTCAGATTCTACTGAGAAAATTCCGAGCAGTTCCGAAAATGTTTTATCGAAGAACTTAAACTCAAATAATAAATTATGAGTTATGCAGAAATATGAGGCGTGTTTTTTAATTAAGTACCGTTTTGCAACACCGCGGTCGGCGTTCTGCGCATTCGCACTGGGTACCTACATCTCTTGTCTACGCACTGACACCTTTTTCAGTCTGATTATTCCTTGTTTACGTTGTTTACTGACTGTTTAAGATGACTCCGATAATCGTGAGCCCCGCCGACTGTGAAGTACGGGCTGGTATAAGATTTCTTAGTGCTAAAGGCCTAAAACCGATCGATATTCAACGTGAGATCTGGGCAGTTTATTCATCTTTAAATGCTCTCACTCACTTTCTTACCATTCCATCACTCATAATGTTTTGTCCGTAAACTGCACAGATCTAACGTTGAATATCGATCGGTTTTAGGCCTTTAGCACTAAGAAATTTTATAACAGCCCGTACTTCACAGTCACGATTATCGGAGGCATCTTAAACACTCAGTAAACAACGTAAACAAGGAAGAATCAGACTGTAATGGTGTCAGTGCATAGACAAGAAATGAAGGTACCCAGTGCGCATGCGCAGAACGCCGACCGCAGCGCTGCGGCCGCGGTGTTTCAAAACGGTACTTACTTAAAAAACACGCCTCGTATATCCGAATCAGTCAGCACATACCGCTCTAAAATAAATTGGGAAATTTAAATATCAGTAAGTTGATCAATGACAGACACCCAAATAAGTTGCTATATCTCGTAAACGGAAGCCTAAATCAAAATGTTATAAGAGTGAGGATAGTGGAACAAATAAACGCTCAATCAAAAAACCATACATCTGAGCCATAGGCGTACGCAGAAAAATGTTGGGGGGGGGCAAGGTCTGCCATAATCGTCCTTCGTGCGCTCGCGCTTGGATACTCTTTGATGGTTTTTTTTTTTTAAATGTGTGTCTGCATAAGAAAGAAAGCTATGCAAAACTTCAAATGAATATCTTGAAAAACAACAGAGTTATCGGTAAAAAACTTTTTAATTTGAAGTTTGACACCCTGTATCTTGAAAATGGGATGCCAATGTGAAGAATGGCATAAGGAAAGTGTCATTATTTTTGGCCAAATAATCTGCGGCCAAGAGCCTGACCTCCTTTTTTTTGTAACACCCTGTATAAGCCGTTCACTTTTTATTGACGAAGTCTTGCCCACGTACCCACCAAAACTTCCTACTTCGTCAATAAAAAGTGAACGGCTTAAAGATACAAAACATATCATGTGGTTCGTTTTGTGGCAAAGTGGCCATTTCAATCGTTCAATCGTAACAATGAACACCTTATTGCTAAGAAAATCGTCACATAATTATACCGAACTGGAAAACCAGATCCATTTTGGATTTAATGTTTTTTTTGGTATACTGGGGAATCGCTTGATAGGTCCTACAGTATTTGACTGAACTCTAACTGTGACACATTACCTATAAATACTGGAAAACTGGAAACAACATTATAAACGTTTTTGGAAGAAATACCCTTAGCACAAAACTTTCACATATGGTACAAGATGGTGCTCCTGCTCACAATGCCAGAGAATGTTAATAATTTTTAAAATAATCTTTTTAATAACCAAATAAAAAATAACTAAACTAATGCACCTATCAAATTTCTATGGGGTACCATCAAAAACAAAGTGCACAATTTTTTGTAATTTTAATCATAACAATATTCAAGATTACGGGAGTCTTTTTGTTTAGCAAACAATGGCCAGCATTTTGAACATTTGCTTTAATTAATTTTGTTAATAACCCTTATTGATTGTGTTTAATTTTTTGTTACAATAATTAGTTTTCATGGGCTACTTTTATTAGTGTAATTTAATAATTTTCTATTACCCAGCAATTTATTACCCAAAACCTAGACTGTCGCACATCATTGAAAACAGAAAAGAAAATTTATAATAAAATCCAAAATGGCACCCATTTAAAAAAATAAACTTAAATCTCGAAAACCGCAATATATCCGTCATAGGCATTTTAACGCAGTTATAAATTTCCAGATATATTCGTCATAGCCACTTAAGGGGTTAACTTTTCAAATTTTATTTATTTCGATTTTAAAACCTTGTTTTTATCATCCTGTATAGACATTTCTATTACATAAAGTATATACCACACATGAAAAGTTAAGATTTATTTATTTACGATTATTCACACATCTTTCTTTGCGACAATAATAAACACATTGTATAGGAATAGTCAAACTATTAGATACACAATCAAAATATCTACCTAAAACTAAAAAATTCATTAATATTGCAAAAATACCTCTCCAGCAGATAATCCTTTAACCTCTTCCTAAAGATACTTATCGTATTTTAAGTCTTAATTGTGTCCGGAAGAGCATTAAACATCCTACAACCAAGATAGTTTGGAGAGTTCATTGTCTTATTTAATCTAGCAAAGGGAATTACAAAATTATCCTTATTCCTAACATTGTAATTATGACCTATCTATACAAACCAAGTCAAGTTTACTCCTATTTCTATAAACATATACAAACCACCTTATATTGTCTAAAAATATTAAAGTTATAATTTGAAATTACAAATCGAAAGAATTGTTTAAATATTCATTTAAGCTATAGTAATATTTTTGTAATAAAATATTTTTAATTTCTTTTGAAAATTTTTTTAAATTATATTTTTTGTAATTATTTGGCAAATGATTATAAATTTTGGCACATAAGTATGTATTCAGAAGATAATTCATAATGAGTGGTATTATGTTTATTTAAAATAATTGTATTAGAATTGAAAAAAGTAAATAAATTTTTATTTTTATGTACAAAACAGAGACATTCGTAATAGACTTGGAAATGATAAAATTTTTAAATAATTTTTTACAAGATGTCATGCGATTAACATTGCCTAGTAAGTATTCTTATGCAATTTTTTTGAATTTTGAAAATAATCAACCAATCAAAAGAATTTCCTCAATGTATTATTCCGTATTTTAAAACAGAATAAAAATTTGAATAATACACTGTTTTTAAAATTCCTAATTTTAATCATTTATTCTTTCAAAATCGAAGTTGGAAGCAAACTTTGCACAGTTTTTTTGATATTGTATTAATATGTAATTTCCAATTAAGATTTCTATCTAAATTGAAACCTAATAATTCTAAAGATTCTACGTTTTCAATATTGAATTTATTATTTAATTGAATTGTATTTTTATTTCTATTCTTATTTGAAAAATGATAGATTTTGTCTTTTGAAAATTAACTTTAATCCTATTCAACTCACACCAAGTAAATAATTTTTCCAAGATTTCATTTATTTCAATATTAATATCAATATTATCGTTAGATTTAATTGAAATTACAAGAAAAGTATCATCAGCATAAAGTAAAGTTGGAATATTTAAATAAGCAGGTAAATCAATAATATAACATAAGAAATAAGAGTGGTCCTAAGATAGAGAACCTTGAGGAACACCGGAACACCACATTTAATTTTTTTCCAATCAGAAAATGTCTTATTGTTTTCAAAATCATTTATTATTATTCTTTGCTCTCTGTTTATTAAATATGATTCCAACCAATTTAATGCTGCACCTCTAATACCCATATGTAATACCCAAAAGCTTTATATATGAAAGTCAAGTCACAAAAGATTCCAACTAAGTATCGTATAATTATCATCTAATTTTGAATATAATTCATTTGTTAAATAATTAATTGCTAGGTTCATGTGTTTTTGTTTTTTAAAAAGCCAAATTGTTGTGGATAAAATAAATTCTTTTTATTTAAAAAATCTAATAATTTTTCATAAAAAATTTTTTCAATCAGTTTAGATAATGATGGAATTAGGGAAATTAAGTAGTTAGAAATTAATGATCTATTTCCAGATTTATAAATTGGAATTATATTAGATTTTTTTTAAACATTTGGAAATATTCCTTTTTTAAAAGATTAATTTATTAAATCAAAGAAAATATTTGGAAAATAATTCAAAATTTCTTTGAACATTTTTTGTGGGATTAAATCATAACCACTAGACATTTTTGGTTTCAAACTTCTACAAGCAGTTAATATTTCATTATTTGTAATTTCAGATAAATAAAAACTACTTTGATTGGGTGATTTGAATTTCATTATTAAAGCTAATAATCTTATATTTTCTGTTTCAAAATTCGTTAAACTATTATTTGGAAATAAGTTAACAAAATAATTATTAAATATATTTGCAATTTCTACTTTATCAGATATTATAGAATTATTAGATTTTAAAATTTCTTCGATGAAATTATTATTCTTATCTTTTTTGGTTTTAATAAAATTCCAAATAGTTCTTGATTTATTTTTTGAATTAATAATTTTGCTTTCTATGTATTTAATTTTAGCAGTTTTTATAACTCTGCTTAAAATTTTTGAATAATTTCTTACATAATTTTTTAAATCTGTATCATTATTTAATTTGGAATGTTTTAAAAGAGATCTTCTATTTCTGCAAGAACATTTAATACCTTTGGTTATCCAATTATTTCTATAATAATTTGTAATTTGTGGAAAGCTTTCAAGAAAAGATAGGGTACAATAATTATTCTATAATTAATTTAAATTTATTATCTAAATTATAATCATTAGTAGTATAATAAGAGCTATCAAATTTATGCGTTAAATTTAAAAAAAAAAAGATTAATATTATTTTCATTAAATAAACGAAATTTATTATTAATGGTTTGATTATTGGTAATAAAATTTGAATTTGTAATTGATATAAATTGTCCATAATGATCAGATAAACCAGAATTGAAAACAGATTTCTTATTAATTTGAATTTTTGTAAAAAAAATTATCTAAACATGTGCTACACTATAGTTGAAAGTTACTCTTGTTGGTTCATTTATAATTTGATTTAGATTTAAAGGATTTCATTAAATTCAGGAATTTTTTCTTGTTGCTATTTTGAATATTCGGTAAGAAATCAATATTGAAATCTCCACATAAAATTATTTTATTGTTTGAACATAAATTTGTTAAAACAGTTTCTAGATTGTTAAAAAAAATTGTAAAATTTCTATTTGGACTTGAATAAATGCACATTATGAATATTTTCGTTTTTAAAATTTTAATAATCGAAAATTCCAAGTCTATTTCTGAAATTAATTTATCAAATTTATCTATTTTTTTGTTAAAATATGTATTTTTTTTGTATAAATGCAAGTACCACCCCTTATAAAAGATTTTCTGAGATAATACTGACTTAAATTAAAATTTTCAAAATTAAAAAAATTTATTTCATTTTCAGAAAACCAGTGTTCAGATAAACAAATAATATCTATGTTTTTATATAAAGTGAATAAATTTGTATCGAAAAGGTCTAATTTTTTTTTTAGATAATCCTTGAATATTTAAATGAATAATATTTAAATCTTCAATAACATTATTTATACATATAATGCGCTTCTGTGCTATAAAAACAGCGTCAGACCGCGAGAAACCACCCCATAAACAAATTTCATATCTAGGGCGAAAATCCACCTGTGCGTATTAGAATGTCAGAATCTTGTTAGTCAAAAGAACGGTTCTTCTATTTTTGACTTGATAATTTATTGAATTAAGTTTGGAAACTAGAGAATCACAGTGAGTATTCCAGCTGAGAAACTCATCTAGGTGAACATCAAAAAATTTTGCATTGGAGACATTTTCTACCACATCACGATCGACTTTCAGAGTGATTGGCTGACAAAGTTTTTGTCTGTTATGAAAGTTAACAATCTGAGTCCTGTTGGTATTAAATCATAGGGCGTTTCGTCGAAAATGCAACTCCATATTCTTAAGTACATCGCCACATTTATCAGTCAAGTCGTCATGGGAACCACCCGACACAACAACCGAAAGATCATCAGCGTATATTGTGTGAAAATTATCACTGAGAAAAAAATCTTAATCGTTGAAATATAAAATAAAAAGAGCCGGACCCAGGACGGAGCCTTGGGGCACTCCCATCTCAACACTGCGGCAGCTAGATCTCTCCTGTCTTCTACGCTTTGTATCTGAGAATCGCACTGCAACATACTGACTCTGCCATGCAGGAAAGACTCGATCCGTTTCGATGAAAGTCCTCTTATGCCAAATCTCTCTAACTTTTGTTAACACGTTCACTGCCACACCGTTTTCCCCTTGGGTCACCTAGGTACTGAAGTCAAATTTACATAAAATCCTTTGGTTAGAGTTCTGTAGTACTAATGAGTGCTAATGTACTTTTTGCTTACTGGAGTGCGTTTTTTGAAAAATTGCTTATAAGCGTCAGCAGCACAGGGATCGAGTGCCGCCGGACGCTTAAAAGCAGGGAAAAAATATCACCAAATTTGTATTCAACAGGAACACGAAAGTTACATATTAATTCCCTTAATGCCTAAATGGAAATTATTAAGGGAGTTTTGTATACTGTGGATCACCGACAAATAATAATAAAAATATGAACCACACATGGTAAAATATTTGGAAATACGTTCAGTCAGGTGCCGGTGATACCTTACGAGTATAGGTGCAGTGTGCAGTACAGACTGAATTATAACGCATTTAGCAACATGTTGTTGTGGGCGCTTAAAAGCGTTAGCGGCACTCAGGCGTAGGTCCCGCAGACACTTTAAAGCGTCCTCTGCAGGGCAATGCACTTCCGTCCACGGAAGCTGCTGTTGATCAAGAGTGAGTCGGTCACGAGTCTAAGTTCCGGCTCGAGGATTTTCACGTGAGGCAATAAGAACACATGCCTCGAACAGAAGGAGCGGGACCAGCAAGACGACACGGGGGAAGCAGAACATATAAGACGGCTCCCGATCAATTTGGGGGGGGGCACTCGATCCGGCGTCAACAAGCAATCGCTCAAGACTAGTGGTTTTTAATTCATGAGACTAATGCCCGTATTCACAAACGATAATTTCCTAAATAATTACGTAATTATTTAAATGAGTGAGATGGAGATATGCAGTTTTTTTGCAATAGAATGAGATGGGGATATTGATTACGTAATTATTTAGGAAATTATCGTTTGTGAATACGGGCGTAATTCTTGTATTGTACTAAGTCATAGTCATTTTAGTAATACACCCGTTGTTTTACTTGCTATCATTTTGAAGTCTTTGGTTTTGTTTGAATAAACTTGTTGTTATTTTAGAACCGTCGTTCTTTAATGATTCTTAACACTTCTCTATTAATTTATTATGGTTGAAGCAGTCACATGCCCTGCTGAGATCGCATTAGATCCCAACAGGACAGTCTCGCCTCAATCCTCTCTATAATTTTGTAGAATGAAAGGATAGCAGACTATGTTGACTTGTTGTTATGGAAACCATGTTGGTTCTCAGAAATTATCTTAAGATAGGAACATGTAAACCGTTTTTCGATATCTTGAGTCGTTTTCGTTATAAAATACTTTGAATATCAAAAAATATCGATTTTCACTTTGTTTTTTTACTCATAATAAAATAAAACTCACTTTAAACGCAAACCGTTTGGGTCATTTTAATTAGGTTTTCTCCGCACATGAAAATGTAATAATCCATTTTATAAATTACGTTTTTTGGAATATCTCATGAAGTCGACTTTCAATTGTTTTTCTGTTTTCACCACTGTAATAA
Source organism: Malachius bipustulatus (assembly GCA_910589415.1). Lineage (NCBI taxonomy): Eukaryota > Metazoa > Arthropoda > Insecta > Coleoptera > Melyridae > Malachius > Malachius bipustulatus. The sequence continues at coordinate 33,503,009 of OU342630.1, forward strand.
GCAGAAAAATGTCTTCAGTTTTGCTAATTTAACCAACTTCCTAGCTCCGATAATAACGAAGTTAGCAATGGTTACCAGAAAATCGTAGATATCTAGTAAAATCATCACCCTGTATCCATATTCATTTCATCATGATTTTTGATCACCATAAACAGTAGAATAACATATTCCAGCAATTTTAACCGAGAGCTGATTTCCATATGATCCGTACAGAGTCCTTTAGCTTTTGTGCCGAAGTTCTATCTGATTCGACTCAGAATTAAAGAGAATGTCATTTTTGACATTTAACAGATCAGTTTTACGTCAAAAAGTTTTAGCTTTTCAATTTTGTATACACTGTGAATCATAACGCATGGTTAACTTGATCAGTCGATAGAAGGAATTGTTTTAAGTCGAAAAGCACCTGTGAAGAAATGTCCTCACTGTCATCATTGAGGAACCACAAGCGGTTGAAGTTCATCAATGTTTTTTGTGCCTGAATGTACTGATCGGAAATAGTTGGTGATGATTGTTACTATATGGTGATAAATTGTTGGCAGTTCATGACGTTTAAAAAGGTGACAATTAAGAACTATCAAAGTGAGATCATCATGAAATGCTGACAATTTATCACCACAGTAACAATCATCACCAACTGTTCCCGATTTCCCATCAAAATCAGTACATTCGGGGACAAAAAATTGGCAAGCTTCAACCTCTTGTAGTTCCTCAATGGTGACAGTGAGGGCATTTCTTCATAGGTGCTTTTCGAATTAAAATAATCCCTCCTATCCGCTGATAGAATATCGACAACCTGCCATGATTCACCATGTATGTATGGCTGAGACGGTTAACCGTCCAACCGTTTATAATCACTATAACCGTTTAGTATTTTTTACTAATTGGTTAACCGTTTTACAGTCTGCTAAATCTATTTTTATTTTTTATTTTACAAAATCGATAAATCGGAACAGTTTGTCCGAAAAAGAATTAGGAGAAACACCAAGAAGTTCTTTCTCCGCCTGAAATTTCAAGAAAAGGAAATGACCATGGATTTAGCACCGAGTCAACTCCATCAACAGTAGACGCGATATAGCATATAGCAACGGCAATTTATAACAGACAGATTCAGATACAGGTGAAAGCTGAAACGCCGATGCTGATTATTGTAACAACTCAAGGGGAAAAACCTAACAATGACCAAATGACACCTCCACCAAGTTCTAATCAGTTTCTGGTTTCTTGTCAGCTCTATGTGAAAAAATTAACTTTTAAATTTGAAAATCATCATCAATCAACACTCGAATTTGGCCAAATAAGTCAACGAAAACGTGAAATTCGTATTGGGAAGGTATTGGCGCTCTAGCAATGACAAAACTGAAAAAATTAACCGGTTAACCGCCGATAAACCAGCGTCGGTTAACCGATTAGCAAAATTTAAAGAAAAGCACAGCACTACATGTATGTAAGTTTAGACACCTCGAAACACATTTATTATAAAATTAAAATGTGTATTTATTATAGTTTGTGTGATATCTTCTTCTCTGGTCTTGAGTGCCTGGTCAACGCTGCCCGAAAATTTTTTTTATAGAATTTTTATGTATTTTTGTAAATTTAATTCAATTATGTGGGGGAGTATTCTGTGTATAGTTTTTTTTTTTGTCTTTAAAATGTAATTTTTAAATTTGTTTTTTGTTACATTGCACTGTAAATGGTAATCACTGTTGGGCAATAAAGCTTTTATTATTATTATTATTATATTAAAGTGGTGTAGATTGGGTATTTATGTACCCTTCGGGTACATAAATATAAATTGGGTATTTGCCTGGAGGATACTTACCTACCCGATTAAATACCCAAAGTAATTCCGGCTAAATGCGCAACAACAAGTACTAAGTGCCGCTAGCAGATGATCGAAAGAAAGTAAATAGCCTGGGATTTACCTGATACTTACCCATAAACATAATATACCCGGGTATTTTACAACACTTTGTATATTCAAAGAATACGGATTAGTCCCCTTTTATAAATATTCACTTGCCAATTGTCAATTTCCAAAGCAAAAAATGTAGAGAATTTAGAGCTTTCCGTTAATTCATGTCTACCTCATTCAGCTCAGAAAATAAAGGAAGATCTAAACGTCCTCACTACAGGGTGTCTGCTTAAGGGTGGCCACCGGCTATATCTCGGAAACTAATGGGCCTAGAACCTCAAAATAAAAAATTTCCAGACATAAGTGATGGCGATAAATTCAATGAAAATATTTTCAAGATGGCCACACTTCCGGAAATACCGGAAGTTGATACCTACTTCGTTATTTTAACGGAAACACCCTGTAAAATATTATATTTTTTAAATGTCTGAAGAAATCGAATACAGGTGGTTTTCACAATTGGAATTTAGATTGAGCGGTTTATGAGTTATAAACAAGTGAAAATCGAAAATTTTCAACTTTAAAGCAGTCTACAACTAGAATGACTCAAGATATCTAAAAACGGTTTACATGTCCCTATCTTAACTTTTCACATAGTATCCTACTATGTGGTTTAAATTTTAATACAGGGTGATGAAAAATCGGATAATTTTCATCACCCTGTACTAAAATTTCCTCCACATAGTGGGATGAAACATTAAAAGTTACGATAGGGACATGTAAACCGTTTTTAGATATCTTGAGTCATTCTAGTTGTAGACTGCTTTAAAGTTGAAAATTTTCGATTTTCACTTGTTTATAACTCATAAACCGCTCAATCTAAATTCCAATTGTGAAAACCACCTGTATTCAATTTCTTCAGACATTTAAAAAATATAATATTTTACAGGGTGTTTCCGTTAAAATAACGAAGTAGGTGTCAACTTCCGGTATTTCCGGAAGTGTGGCCATCTTGAAAATATTTTCATTGAATTTCTCGTGATCACTTATGTCTGGAAATTTTTTATTCTGAGGTTATAGGCCCATTAGTTTCCGAGATATGGCCGGTGGCCAACCTTAGCAAGACACCCTGTATATCAGACTCAAAATTGAATAATAACAAAACATTTTTAAGATGATTAATAATAATTAGAACACCTCTAAAAGGAGGTTCCTACAAGTTAATGAAACTATTTTACTGACCAGATCTTCCAACTCCAAACCATTAAATAAAAACAACAAAATACAATTAGAAACTTATATTTGCAAGTAAACAAAGACAATGAGAGTGTTATCGTTTTCTGCGTAACTGGAGGGAGTTGTGGCGAAGCCAGGCTGCACGACGAGAACCTCCCTTTGTCTGTGAGTAACGATGCCCCTTGCCGAGCCCCCTTGATGACCGTCCGGCCGAAGTCTTCCCTCTAAGCTCACGATGTTTCTGCAGGGCTGTCGCGATCCAATTGATTTTAGGGTCACGTCTGATCGCCTAAAATATTTATTCAAATTTAGACCACCACATCAACACTAACTCATAATTATAAACACTTACTTTGTGTGCGGGGTCAACTAATATAACTTCAAAATATTTATAAGCGGAATCCTGAGCCACCCAGTAAGAGTTTAGTACTCTCAAACCTCCGCATCGTCTTCCTACACGCTCCTATAAAAAGATCACAGTATTGTATAAAATTGTTTAAAGAAAAGATGATGAAAGCTCCTACCTCGGCTAGAGACTGTAGGTTACGTTTAGGCTTCAGTTTGTTCACACCATGACTCTTTGGTTTACCGTAAGTGGCACCTTTTGGTACGGGACGCTTGCGCCCACCACGTCGTACACGGATTCTGAAGATAACGTACCCTAAAAACGAACGATTAATACCAGCTACGAGATCCGCCGTAATAAATGGGACTTACCTTGCTTAGCTCTGTAACCCAATCGTCTTGCCTTGTCAGGTCTGGAAGGCCTGGGGGCCCTGTGGAGTTTCGTGAGTTGCCGGTACTGCCACACTCGCACTCTCAATAAAAATCTAAGAACATCACTTTGCTTCTTGCGATACAATTCTTGGATATATTTATAAGCCCCCATTTTTCACCCTGTAACAAGTTGAAAGGAATGGTAAACACAAACAGCACAACTAGGTTATTTGTTGTAAGCGGGACAAAAATATGCCCAGATTATGATTTTTAAGAGTCGCCTGTGGGGAATTCTTAATCGATTGAAGAGTTTTCATTCAGGATTATTTGAATATTTTACAGAATTAATAAAGATTCACCTACCAGACTTTGATTATTCGTGGGGACCGTAATAAACCTAAACGAAAAGAAATTTTTTATAACCTGCTGGCATTGACAGGCAGCAGAGTCCAAAAAATGACTTTTGCAAACAAACAGCGTCATTGTCACATTAAAGTTAAAAACATCCGGAAGGACTTTAAATTGTCAGTTCTTCTGTGATGAATCCGACAGATGCCGCCATTTTGAAACATCCACGAATGTTGGTACAATGAATAATGATGTCCGATTGCAAAGAGTCTCGCTAAACCTATTTGTTAAGTTCCACTTAAGTTTATGTACCACTTATTTTTTAAGAGCATTTCACCACTCACACTTACGAAATCATGTGATTAGTTTCCGTTATTTTTTTAATACCCAATTGCCCGTATTCACAAACGATAATTTCCTAAATAATTACGTAATTAATTAAATGAGTGAGATGGAGATATGCAGTTTTTTTTGCAATAGAGTGAGATGGGTATAATTGATTACGTAATTATTTAGGAAATTATCGTTTGTGAATACGGGCAAATGATATGGCGGACATAAGAAAAACTGTCCGGGAATCTAGTCGCCTTTGAAAATTTTCGAGATGTCAAGTTGATAGCTGTTGACGAATTATGTAAACCTACAAAAAAATATTTGCTTATTACTTGTAATGAAAAAGATAAGAGCAATCTTAAGTATAAGTGTATTCTGAACCGCGTGACGTCAGAAGAACGATAAGCCCGGAACGCGGCCACAGTCTATTGACAAAACGTGTATAGGCGTATGCGTATCCCTCCCTACCATGGTAAACATAGGTAAATAATTACGCTGACATACCTTGTGTAAAATAGTTACTAGTTGTATCATGCTCCCTACGAATAAAAAATAGTATTCTTTATTCGTAGGTACATCCACACGATGCACATATACACGGTATGCCAATAGACTATTGCCCGTATTCACAAACGATAATTTCCTAAATAATTACGTAATCAATTATCCCCATCTCATTCTATTGCAAGAAAACTGCATATCTCCATCTCACTCATTTAATTAATTACGTAATTATTTAGGAAATTATCGTTTGTGAATACGGGCATATGACTATTGACTGCGCAGGCCAGGCTGCGTTCCGGTCTTCTGAGTCTGACGTCACGCGGTTAGAAGACTACGCATGATATTGCTCATATCTTTTTTTTTTGTCAGAAATAAATAAATAAATTTTTGTACGCTTACATGTGTCGTCAACAGCTATCCATTTGACGTTTTAAAAATTTTCACGGCCAATTAAATCCCCAAAAATCAACTTTTGTTTTTCTAATATCCGCAATATTGTTTTTTTTTATGTCGTATGAATAAAAAAAATCAGGGTGCCAAAAATCAATAACATTAAAGAAAAATAAAAAAATTAATTTTTTTTTAAGTTTCATCATCGATCAACGTCGTGTGACGTTGCAATACAATATGACGTCACATTGCTTGCCTCACAGTTATTTATGACTTTCGGTTGGGGTAAGGTTATTTTTTTCGAAAAAAAATTAAATTTTGAATGACAGATTTTTGGTTTCCTTGATTTTTTAAATTCCGAATGACATGAAAAAACAATATAACTTTTTTCATAAAGTAAGAAATCTCAATTTTCCATGTTTTTCAGGATATTTCAGCAACGCTTGAAGTTCCCATAAGTTTCGTTTCAGATTCCTAAGAAGCACGAAATTGTGTAACTTTTCTCCAATTTATCTGACTCTGTATCTCTTATCATTTCCGAGATCCCATATGTACTTAGTTATTTTTAAATGGGATACCCATGTAATAGCACTTTAAACACAATAATAAAACATAAAACCGTAATATTTATAACAATTTACCACATAACATAATATATACAGGGTGTTGATTTTCAAAACGGGCCATATTGAATAGAGTATAGCATTGTTAAATGTAAATGTTGCTTAGTTTAACGTTACATTCTAATAATATGGACAAAAATAATTATTGTCAAAACGTAGAAACGTCATTATTGTTTAGGCAAGATTTTGTGATTAAACAATAACAATTACTTGAATTTTTACTGAAGAATTTTAGAAAACAACGTGAAATTAAATTAATTTCTGATGTCAAGCGTTATGCGCAATAATTTTAGCTTCATTTTGATACCAAAACCATTTCTGTCAGTTTAAACGGCGAGCAGGAATCTTCAAAAACCACTTTTGCAATACTAATCCCCTATGGCCCGCTTTGAAAATCAACACCCTGTATATAGATCTAGCACAAAGAAAGACACAAGCAAGAAGGAAAAAAGGAATAAAATTTGACATTTATTTTATAAATAACCTCGCCGCGAATAATGCCTTATGTAAAAATTCAACCGCATGACGTCATTGCGCAGTAGTGACCAAAATAGTAAAAGCGATGTAGGACTCGTAAGTCGTAACGTAAGTCTGTCGTAGCGTAGCGGTAGGTGTATTCGTTAATAGACGCCGACAGTTGACGTCGCGTTTCTAAATAAACAAACCGTTCACGTGGCCATTGTTGTCATTTGTCTTGATTTATAGTTGAAGTTTTAAGCTCACGTGGTCCTGAAGTTTGAGTTATCGGTTGTTTTCAGGCATTGGCCTGCGATCGCCAATGCAATTGAATTGAACCAAATCATATTTTAGGTTTCCGTGGAGCTCGAGCCGTCTGTCGGTAGTTTAATTTTTATGACTAAAAATTCCGCATTTACTGTAATCAAAAGTTTACAGTGAACTTGCAAACCCTGCAACTGTCAAATGCCTGTTTATCTGGAACCCGAGTCCCGAACCGGTTTCCTCGACTACTAACGACTAACGAGTGACGACTGACGGCGTCTATATTTTTCCGTTTCCCATTCGACACATCGGCTTCTGCTGCTGCTGGCTTCATATGTTAAATAAAATGTGTCATGTCATTTGTCATTATAACGTGCTTATTTGACTTAACCTAAAAACGGTCTGTCGAATACTGTCGATAGTTATTTATAAATTTTCACTAATTTTACTGATTTTAAGTGATTTTGGGTTTGTGTAAAAAATAATATAGATAATTACGAAAAAATAATGACCGGGCACCGGTAAATGTAATGTATAGCAACTATACGAAAAGATTGCGTTTGTAAATTATGCCATCAGTTGGACATGCAAAAATAGCGATTGGTTGGTAAGTAAGTTTGCACCCTATCTCTTTTCTGTAAATAGTATTAACTAATGGTATTCATTACAGGACTGTTTGCATCGTATCTGGGCTGTCGTTATTTTATGTATCGAAAACTTCAGTCGACAAGAAACGCTATGAGAACATGAAAGCAAGAGAACGCATGAAGACAGCTAACATTGGAGAGTACGAGCCCAGTTATAGAAAATTCTAATCAGTAATCCAAGCCAAACAAACCCTTCTGTCTATACCCGAACAAATTTTGCAGCTGAGCAGCTCAAACGAAACGCATGATGGCTGAAGGAGAGGTGCAAAAGATGCAACTGCTGCAGGAGCTGGAGATCGAAATGATGGCCGACATGTACTCAAGACTGACAAGCGCCTGTCACAAGAAATGCATTTCCCCATCCTACAATAATAAAGACATTAGCAAAGGTGAAGCCGTTTGCATTGACCGCTGTGTCGCCAAGTTTTTAGACATCCACGAACGCATAGGCAAAAAACTTGGCCAGCTGTCAATGCAGGACGAGACTTTACTGAAGAAATAGACCTGTCTATTTTAGTTTTATGTAAACTTACAGTCAACATGAACTTATTCATAGTTACCTGTTTCATGCTAGCTTTGATCAAGTTTTTGTTATAGCCTGTTTTAGTTGAACGTGGTCATGTTCCTGTTGTGATGATGTTTTGTTATATAGTTTGTAACTGCAACGTTACATAGATTGAAATAAATTTTTTTTATTGATAGCTTTTTTTTAAATAATTCAAAGTTGTTTTGAGAAACTTCAAGGCAAAATGAAAAATGTCCGACTCGTGAAAATATTATTTCTACAATTGAGGCGCTTGGTGGTAAAAGATGTCAAGTGACAAATATTACAATTTTAATGTAATGGCATGAAAACTATGTTAAGTGCATATAGAATAGTATCCTGCATTCGAATTCATGATAAAACCAATAGATGACAGTGAAGTAAAACTTCGTAAAAGCTGGCAACTAACAAAACTCAAGTTGAAATGCATGTAAAAAATCATAAAAAATCCATTTTATTCAAAACAATCATATTGTCACTTAACACTTTTTACTGCCGAGCGCCTCAATTATTATTGACAGATAACAGTTTACGTTTGTGAATACGGGCATAAATCTCCCCTCCTCCCAGGATATTCAAACGAAAAAGTATCGAAACATGATTTTAATAACCATAATAAATTATACATTATTTACATCTAATCTAAAGAAAAAATTGCTTTCTTCTGAGTATGGTTAGTTGGAGCGTCCCCAAAATGCTCTGCTGTCCTCTTCCTGAGACCCTCAAGTCCTTCCTCGGGCGCCGCCCACTCCAACACCAACCTTCTCCCGAACAAATGGGTGCTCAGTCTCAGTTCATCGTATGCTTTCTGTTATTATAAATATAACCCAATTAAATTTATACAATTAAATAAAAAAATATGACACAAAATTCTCCATACATTGATGGAATGTATGAGGATAATGAGGAAGAAATCAAATACAAATATTACCTTGGCATCGCTAGCAGAGACGTATTCTACAAAGGCGAACCCTCGATGGGGACCACCCTTTTCTGATTCTCCTGAACCGGTCATCCTTTTGGGCAGCCGTATTGATTTGGTCTCACCATAAACCCTAAAAACAACCAATAATGATATAAAGTCAATTATAATAATAAAAATGTTGTTAGATACCTGAAAATTCCAGCAAGATCTTTGACTTTGGCTTGAAATGGAACGTTCCTCACCAGTAACTTGCTTCCGGTCTGTTTTGTGTGCAAGACAGGTTTCCTTGCTGCTCTCGGGTCGTTTCTAGCATACAATGGAACATTAAATCGTATTTTATGCTTATGTTGCAAGTTAAAACATCTCTAGTTACAATAATTATGTAGTTTTTGTCCAATGATTGGGGAATTATTCCCCTATTGGACATGATAAATTAAATTATAGAGTTTCAGGTGGTAGAGCTAATCGGTTTTATACTTTCCCAAGTCAGAATCCAATCTAAAAGATAAATACTTACTTCAATGGCACATCAGTCTTCTGAATCTCCCGACTCTTGTCCTGCTTGGAGCCCTGCTCTTCTTCTTCTTCCATATCCTCATTGGTATTGTTGAGAGTGTTTGACTTTTCTTCATCTACCTCATTCATATCAACATCATCAGATGTACATTTCTCTTTCAGACTGTTCTCCGGAGCCCACTCTAAATACAGTATGGAATTCTTGAACTTCGAGAAAGCTAAACGTTTGAAAGCTTCTCTCGCTTGAGACGGCTGAGAAAATTCAACTACGGCTGAAAAAAAAAACATTTTATTTCAAAGAAAGAGGTTAATTTAATAAATACCTACCGGTTAATCCATGAGGTGGCAAGATAATTCTCAGTACATTACCGAACTTCTCAAACATTTCGGCCAGTTCTTTCACTTCGACTCCGAACGGCAACCTTTTAACCAACAAAACCCTATCTGATCTTTTCGTCGGGGGCTGCAAGCAACAAATCATTATCAAATCACCTTCTTCTCGCTAACATTAAAAATACTAACAGCATCGAAAGCCTCCAACACGACCCCCTGTTTCTCCAAGTATCGCTTCATCTCCAACACCAGCTTAGTCTCGGCAAGCGCCATTCGCACCGCTATGTTACCGCCGCTGTGAGGCCCGATGACCGCAGACTTAGTGGTGCCGTAAGCTTCAGCCGTAGCGTCTGCGACCGCGTTAGCCCCAAGGAACAAGGAGTTCCAATTGTGACCCAAACCAGCCTCTTGTTTCTCCTTCAAAGCCTTCTTCTTCTTGAAACTCATGGTATCTGAAATATCAACATTAATATTCTAAAAACTACTACAAATTCTACTGGTTTTACCGTCGATTTCGGGTTCTTTATTATCGTCAGAACTCTTTCCGGGCAACAAGTGGAGGAGACGTCCGTGAAACGTGGTCCTATCAAGTGCTTTGAAAGCCTTGAGGGCATCTTCGGGGGCCACAAATGTCACCAAGCCGAAACCCTTGTTCATCTGAGTTGATTCGTCAATGGGGACAGTCACTTCAGTTAGGAGACCTGGGAATGGCAGTTGTACAATTAGGTATTGGTTTCATTTCATTGAGTGGGTTAGTATTAATTATTTACCGTATTCAGAGAATAATTGTTTGAGATCATCTTCCGTTAAAGTGTAGGTTAGATTCCGAACGAAAATCCGTCCAGATTCGCCAATACTTTCAACCTCTTTTAGAGATTCTTCCTGTTGTCTCCATTTCTTTTTGCGGGGGTCGTCTTCGTCTTGGTTTTCTTCAAGATTCTGTACTTCATGTGAGGTGACGAATATTTGAGCACCATCTAGAAATTATCGTTCTTGAAGATAAATCTAAAGCAATCAGATATAATAGAACTTACCCATGAAACTTTTATGTTTATTTAAACCCAACTTCATTTGCTTTTCGGTTTTAAAACCAACGTAACAAATCCCGCTGACTCCTCTCGGAAATCGAATTGTATAGGGCAGATTGGGGCGAAAGAAATCCTTGACCAATCGTTTTTTACATTTTGGAGGTAGTCCTCTCAACTGAAACAGAAGTGATGTTCGATTAAAAAATTAAAAATGCTATGAAAGCTTACTTTCAGGGTGTAAAGTTTAATTTTCTCTTTAGGAGGTTTCTCTTTTTTCACTTTTTCGATTTTATTTGTGTCTTCTTCTGTTCCTGAGCTCGATTTTGTTTTCAGCTTTTGAAAATAATCTGCGTCGGATATTTCTTCGCAAGCCAATTTTTTCACAGGTTCTTCTTCATCTCCGCTGTTAGCACAGTCACCTTTTTCCACATCGTCCTTCTCTTCTTTGCTGATGCATTGTTTCGATTCTTTCTTTTTTTTCTTCAACTCGGTAACTTCTTTCGCATTGTGAACTTCGAGGAACTCTTCAAACAATGGATCGTCTTTATACTGGCGAGAAGTAAGATCAATTATAAACATTACCACAATACCATAAATATATCGAAGTTAGATAGACGATAAATACCTTTTCTATGACCTGTAATAGTTCTTCATCTCTATCTTTTTTCTTATTTTTCTTCTTCTTTTTTGGTTTGTCACCATCGTCTGTGTTTTCTCCGTTATTATTTTCTTCATTCCTTCCATGCTGATCATTGTCTGTACTCTGGCTAAACTTTTCACTGGAATATTTACTCTGAGCTTTAGTTTTATCTCTCTCATCTGAAATTCGATTCTAATTAGGGATTCTGTAAAAGAAATCACATCAGAGTATCCGAAAAAAATCGGATATATTTGATTGTGATATTTGTCTTTACAAGTAAAACATTCTGTGAACCTGTTTACCATCTCATCAAACATATCAGATACCTAGGAGTCCTTAAATCTAGACAAATTAATAAAAATGAAAACACATGCACCTTCTTAAGAAAATGTAAAGAGTAACACATTTGTGAAAACAAAAAGAAACTTTTACTTGGCCAGATATGAATATTATGCCTTTTAATAATTATTATGTGAATATATCATAGCGTCGGCTCCATGTGAAAAGTGTACAAGACCACAATGATTATAGTTTTCACAACAAACTACAAAAACTGTTTGAATTAGGGATTTACACTGTGAATGATTCATTAGTTTATGTTACAGTTTTGGAAATGTTTTTAATATGTAATTGGAAAATAAATGGTCTTTTTCTTTTTCCAAATTAAATTTTGTTTACCATTGCACCTTATGAGAATGCTTCCACAGAGTCAGGTGCATCAAAACGATGGGACTCCCATTAGGCGAAATGGTAAACAAAATTGCTGCTATGGCGGGTCCGTCATGCAGCGCCGTACCCGGTGGAAGGTCGCCTTTATGCATACTAAAATAAGTGAAATTTGCATGACGCCATCTCAAGTTTCAAAAAGCAGGAAAAACTATTCAGGTGACACAATATAACAACTTAAATCTCAGGGGCTGTGTTTTATCCAATAGAATATTTAACAGTTCACTAGTTGGCATTCAAATCTCAATTTGAAAACTTATGCACTTTTCATATGAAGCCGACAAAGACACTGCTAGTGATCTCGATTATTGAAACAGAACAAACTTATCCAATATTAGATCAATGAACAGAAAAGCACATTGCCCTCCAGTAAGATTTGTGAATTCCCTTATTTTGAAGAGCAAGGTCGCTTTTTACTGATGTAATGTGTTTAACCAGCTGCGTTGTGGTTTCAAACATTACATTTTTGTGTTAAAGTAATGACGTCACGAACTAAAACGCTTTAAGCAGTTTGATTGTGGCTTGAACCAATCTTCGAGACCGGTTAGTAGCGTTTTGAAAGGGTATTGACAGCTCACTGACAGCTCAGCGGGTAGAGCTGACCACAGAGCTGACCCAAAGATGTTCAAGTTCAAAGTTATTTTTGTTTACGATGTATACATTCAAACCGTGGCTACATAACAAATATAAAAGGCTCATCCAGTCCAGATCCTAAACTAAGGTAGGCTGTTAATAACTGTTATGTATTATTAACTTGAATTATACTGCAGGATGACCGTTTATTCCCATATTTTAAATATTTAAAAAAATGCAGATATTTCCAACAACAACAAATCATGCTGTTGTGTCTAATAATATTGGAGATGAACATGGATTACACTTATTTAGAATTAGAACAATTTATTAAACGAATAATGAATATCTTGACAACGTGTATGTGTTGAATATCTGACTGATTGAACAATGCATAATAATTATATTGGCATAGTGACAGTAACCAGCTGATTGATTATAGAATACAATGCTACAAAATAAATACAGGACAGTACAGTCTCCCCCACATAATAAGATTCTACACAATTATTATTATAAAGAGAATATAGGGTTACATTAATTATCATTACAAGTTACATTACATAATCCCTGAAACGCTCTGGAAGGCGATGTCTCCTATTGTGACGGCGAACGATTTCTTCCTGAGGTGCTGGTACTGGAGGTTCTTCCGCCTCAACAGGCTCAGGCTCTGGAATATGTCTATAAGATGATATGAATGGAGTTGAATATGGACTGCCCCCTGTAGGGGTGTTGACCTCTTGTTCTGGCTCAGCGTTCTCCGTCTGGTCTTCATTCAGCAGGTCTACTTCAGTTTTTCGCAGCTGGTCTGCATGACGCTTTAAGCAGTATCCATTCTCTAGTTGCACTTGGTAATGCAGTCTTCCAAACTTCTGAATAATTTTTCCAAACTTCCAGGTCTCCTTGTTATTCGAATACCATCGTGCAAGAACTTTGTTGCCAACGTTGAACTTTCTAGATGGTGGCAGGTTGAATGTGACTCTTTTCTTGTCTTTCTCAAGGTAAGGCTTGAATACATCAAGATGACATCGAATGTTGCGATTGAGATATAGCTCCGAAGGAGTTTTACCGCAGTGAAGAGGTGTTGCACGGTACCGAAATAATATTTCCCTCACCTTATCTTTCATTAATCCAGGTTGGTTGGTCATCGCATTCAACTTTGATTTCAGAGTTTGGATATAACGCTCGGCTAATCCATTTGTCGCTGGGTGTCCCGGAGCTGTAAACTTCTGAATGATTCCATTATTGGTGCAAAACTTTTTGAATATTTCGCTGTGGAAAATAGTAGCGTTATCCATGACTATAATTTCTGGAAATCCGTGTGTGCAGAAAATGTCTGTAAGTAGCTCTATTGTGTTTGAAGAAGTTGGTGCTTCTTTTAAAATTTTTACTTCTGCCCATTTTGACTTTGAATCTACGAGGACTAGAAAATAATAGTTTTGAAATGGTCCAGCGTGGTCAATATGCACCCTTTCGAAATTACTTTGCGGCTCGTCCCACTGGTGAACTGGTACTTTCGCGGGACTCTTTTGGGTAAGCGCACATTCTCTGCAGTTTTTTACCATTCTTTCAATATCTTTATCGATGGTTTTCCAGAAACAGTGTCTTCTTGCAAGCTGTTTCATTTTTACGATACCAACGTGCGTACGGTGAAGTTCTTGTAAAACGTTGTCCTGGAGGGCAGCAGGAATAAAAACACGATTGTTTTTGAAAATAATACCATTCGATGTGCTGTATTCTGGATCTCGAACTTCTCCGGAGATGAGTTCTTGATATAGTGTTGATAAATTAGGATCTTTTGTTGTTTCTTCCGCGATTATCGAACTTGAAATTACATCAGATGAAATCTGATTAATCGTTTGGTCTTGAAGTGTCTGGACTTCGAGACTTAAAACCATTTCCGTTGACATACTTGATTTCAAATTTGTTGCTCGAGAGAGGCAATCGACATGAGCATGTTCTTCTGCTTTCCGGTGTACGACCTTGTAGTCAAATTCTTGAAGAAATGTGGCATATCGAAGCAGTCTAGCTGATGTGAATGAAGGAAGCTTTGTATCAGGGTGAAAAATCCTGGTGAGAGGTTGATTATCAGTAATTAAAGTAAATGATGATCCTGCAAGGTACATATAGAATTTCGTGATTGAAAAAATGATTGCAAGGGCTTCTCGATCTAGTTGAGAGTAGTTCTGTTCTGCTTTTGTAAGTGATCTTGAAATAAAAGCAATAGGATGTTCCTTATCGTCAATTACGTGGGAAAGTACACCGGCAATACCAGTTGGACTAGCATCACAAGCTAATGACACAGGAATTGACGGGTTGTGTGGCATCAGCACTCTGTCGCTAATGATTTCGGCTTTAAGTTCTTCGAATGCTTTTTTACATGATTTCGTCCACAGCCACTGTCTCCCTTGTTGAAGTAATTGACGCAGTGGGTATGTAACTGTTGATAAATTAGGAATGAATTTGGAATAATAGGTTATCATTCCTAGAAACTGTTGCAATTCTTCACGATTTTTCGGTTCCAGCATCTTCGCTACAGCTTCCATTTTTTCAGGGCATTTGAGAAATTTATTATGGCTGATACGATAGCCTAGGTATCGAACTTCGGTTTTGAAAAATGAGCATTTTGATTTATTCAGATGTAAGTTAAATTTGTTTAGTCTTCTGAGACATGCAATAAGGCGATGTCTGCATTCTTCAAGAGTGGGACCATGAATGATAATGTCGTCATAGTATGACATTGTCCCATCCAAATTTGAAAGAATCTGATCCAATATGCGATTAAACTCGCTTGGGGCAGTTTTTATGCCGAAAGAAAGCCTGTTCATCTGGTAGGTGCCTCCATGTGTTGATATGGTTTGGATTTCCCTGCTTTCTTTGTCTACTTGAATGTGCAGATATGCTTTGTACAGGTCTAAATGACAGAAGTACGACGAATTTCGAAGATTATTTAGTATGTCGTCGATGCGTCTAATTGGATGATGTGCGGATCTGAGTTGCTTGTTAACCGCTATTTTGTAATCAACACATAATCGTAATGAACCATCTGGTTTAGGAACAATTACGAGTGGTGATCCCCAGTCACTTGTTTCGACTTTTGAAATGATTCCTGAATTTTCTAGATTGTCTAATTCAGAATTCACCTTATCCAGAAGAGCATAGGGAACATTACGCTCCTTGATGAAAACAGGTTTTGAATTTGGGCGCAGCTGTAGAGAACAAGTGAATCCTGGCACGCATCCAACTTTTGGTTCAAATATTTCAGCAAATTCTCTAACTATGTCTGTGACTGAATCAACTGAATTAACTAGCGGATTAGCAAAGTTTGAAGACTGTTGATCAATATCTTGTAGGCTGATTTTCAGACGTCGTATCCATGTTCTACCCAGGAGAGGCGAGAAATTACTTGGTACTACGAACAAAAGCTCCTTAGACTTTTGATCACGATATTCGACGGAAACTTCCGCAACTCCCAGTGGCTCAAAAATTACAGCAGCGTATGACCGGAACTTGATATCCGTAGGCTGTAGTTCTATATTGAGGTCTAGTTTTAGAAAATCTCGTTCAGGGAGAAGAGTTAGTCCAGCTCCTGAATCCACTTCGAATTTTTGAACCTTGCCTTCAATCTTCACGTCAACAACATATTTATTCGACTCTTGACATGGTTTTTGGAATATATCGACTATTTTGTTGACACCCTCTAGATCACGAAATGTCGTCATATCGATTTGGTTGGTGTTTTGGTGATTGCTTCGGTTACTAAAATTTTTCTTCGATTTGTGTCGCATTAGAGTGGAGATACAGACTCGTGACACATGGCCTGCTTTTTTGCAAGATTCACAATGTAACCTAGTGCGGTCGATTCGGCAGTCCTTCGTCTGGTGGTTATCCCGACCACAACGAAGACAACAATTATCTATCCCCAAATGTTTATAGTTGAGACGTGGACCCGATTTCGAATGGGATCTCTGGGCTGATTTACTTCTATTCCGTGCACTGTATTGATCTTGGTTGCGATTTGCTGAGCGAGATCGATATCTGCTATCAATTTTATTGACATCACTTCCTCCCAGCGATACCGTTGATGCAGGCTGGTGGTTGGAAAGTTCTCGGCTATCAATTTTTGACGCTTCCAATACCAGGGCTTTTTCGAGGATCTCGTCGAATTTAGATTTTTCAGACTGCAGCAGTTGTTCCCGAATGGAATTGTCACGTAGTCCCCGGATAAATTGGGCCCTCAAGAATGTGTCGGCAATACTGGTCTTGCATTCCTCCTTTGGGCAGTTGAATTCACAATCTGAAATCTCCTTGCGCAATATCGCAACATAATCAGCTATTGTTTGACTTTCCTGCTGGTAATGCGAGAAAAATCGATGCTGTGCAACTAATATGTTCCTTTTTGGACATAAATGTTTTTCAAGAGTGTTGATAATTTCTATGTAGGTCAATTCTGAAGGTAATTTTGGGGCTACCAATGATACTATTAGCTGGTAGAGACTTGAGCCAATTGAATTAAGTAACATTTGACTACATAATTCTTTGTCATTAAAGACGCCTTTCATTGTTACGTAGTTTTCGAATCTGGCTCTGTAAGTCTTGAAGTTTTCTTTTGATTCATTGAAATTTTCGAAAGTTGGTAAAAATGCTGACGCACTTACGTTTTGTTGAGGGTCTTGAGCTCTGCCTGTCTGTCTCGCGGTTACGTTCTGAGTGAGGGTATCAATTAACCGTTGCTGCTGATTGTTGAAAACGGTAATTAGTTGAGCAAACTGCTCGGCATCCATTTCGATTTGGCACAAAAATATTGATTGATATAAGCTAGGTTATTATTCTTCTGTTTCACCTCGTCGCCAATATTTGTTGTGTCTAATAATATTGGAGATGAACATGGATTACACTTATTTAGAATTAGAACAATTTATTAAACGAATAATGAATATCTTGACAACGTGTATGTGTTGAATATCTGACTGATTGAACAATGCATAATAATTATATTGGCATAGTGACAGTAACCAGCTGATTGATTATAGAATACAATGCTACAAAATAAATACAGGACAGTACACATGCTAATGCAAAATGTTCTATAATGTGAAGGCTGTGGTAACGAACTACTTAATCAACGGTGTTATAAGTGTGGCTTTGAATTCGGACCATTGTAGGATAAAATTGAAAAGGGGCCAATTTCAATGTCTTCAGTCTTTCAGTTAATTTTATAGTTTGGTTATGACCCATCTTTGAATTTAATTGTAAACTGACAGATATGACACGACTGATGACAGCGGTTCAAAAACATTTATTTCCCTGAATATCAAACTAGTGACGTCATCCTTTAATACGCTTCAAACCAGTGGTTGAACCAGCTGCATCAGTAAAAAACGACCCAAAATTACTATTGAAGACTGACACTCGGTAACATATATTTCAGGTGACAGTCATTTTGCTCTACTTGTCAGGCAGTGAGTAAGAGACAGACATGCTCAACGAAACTCATAGATTTTTCAAGCAAAATAGAACCTGATTCTGTTTGAGAAATTGGGAGACTTAATTAGCAGCTTCACTTCTTTAGAATAACTAAAACTACTTACCAAAGGCTACACAAGATTCTACACTTATTTTACACGTTTTTACATAGGTCGAATTCAAATGTTTAATGGCTTTTCTTGCTTCTTTTTCTGTGTCATAGCCGATATAAGCAAAGTTGCGAAATTTTCCATCTGGGGTGTATTTAAGTTGGATGTCAGTTACAGCACCTTTCGTACTGAATATGCTTCTCAATTCCTCTTCATTTACCTGTAAAATAACGTTTCAAAAGTATTTTAAACCAAAGTTTGCTTGCAATGTGAATATTAATAAAACTTACTTTTTTAGGAAGATTTTTTACAATTATTCGAGACATACTTATTTTTGTTTCCAAAAAATGGATTCAAAAAAACGTTACAAAAGTAATTAAAACCACAATACAACAAATTAATTATTTTGTAAAACAGAAAAACTGAAAAGTAAAACTTGAACTTGAAGCACGAAGTACCAAGGCAGGTTAATGCAAAAAAGTAAGGTTAATACTTAATTTAAATTTGATGATTGATTGCTGACGGCAGCGACGGCTGACGTATTTACTTTACGTGACTTTGGTATACAGAACAGCCGGCAGGACTAAAAGCCAACTCTAATCTTGTGAACTCGACGAAACCGCAATTTTGATAGTCGATTGCACAGATCACAAATGACGATGAGTCACCCTAAGCCTATAGACTTTGTTAAATTCCACTTAAGTTTAAGTACCACTTAAGTTTAAGAACCACTTAAGTTTAAGTACCACTTAAGTTTAAGTACCACTTAAAGGACCCCGCACCCCGCACGGAACATATGGGAATCGGCCCTCGGTTAAAATTACTAAAATTCAAATATGTTATTCAACTGTTTTATGGTGATCAAAAGTCTCCATGGGCGTAAAGTGAATATATACAGGGCGTCCCCGCTTATTCAAGCGGTCTCTGTAGGCCAAACGAGATGGACTTTTTCGAAAAACTTTTTGAAAATTCAATTAAGTACAGAATCACAATGGCCATAATTTAAAATTATTTTGGAGTATAAAGAGTGTCCCATATGACAGTGACATATCAAAGTTATGTTTTTTTTTAAAATGGAAAGCTCCTATGTTATTGCATTTTTAGATTGTCTGAGAAGAGAAAATAAGATTGGCTTTTACAGTTGGTGTTTAGATTCAGAAGTTTTTGAGTTATAAACAAGTGAAAATCGTCATTTTTGAAGTTTAAGGCCCTGTACAACGAAAACGGTTCAAGATAGAGAAAAACGGCTTACATGTCCCTATTTTAACTTTTATGTACTATCCTATGGTATAGAAATATTTGTACTTTCTTTGATTTTTTTATTTGGCGACACGTGGAGAAATCTCAAAATTTTTCAAATTTTTTATCACCCTGTATAAACATTTCATCTACATCATAGGATAGTACATGAAAAGTTAAAATAGGGACATGTAAGCCGTTTTTCTCTATCTTTAGCCGTTTTCGTTGTACTCGTTGTAACTTTCGTTTTCCTTGAACTTCAAAAATGACGACTTTCACTTGTTTATAACTCAAAAACTTCTAAATTTAAACACCAACTGTAAAAGCCAATCTAATTTTCTCTTCTCAGAGAATCTAAAATGCAATAACATAGGAGCTTTCCATTAAAAAAAAACATAGCTTTGATATGTCACTGTCATAAGGGACACTCTTTATACTCCAAAATAATTTTAAATTATGGCCATTGTGATTCTGTACTTGAATTTTCAAAAAGTTTTTCGAAAAAGTCCATCGTTTGGCCTACAGAGATCGCTTCGAATAAGCTGGGACAGCCTGTATATTCACTTTACGCCCATGGAGACTTTTGATCACCATAAACAGTTGAATAACATATTTGAATTACCGAGGGCCGATTCCCATTATTTGTTCCGTGCGGGGTCCTTTTAAGAGTATTGCACATTACTCACCACACCCACACACCAGTCACTACCACACTTTGGAAATACTTAGGAAAAACCACGATACACATATAGGGAAAAACAAAGTCGCAGTGAATCTGTCAACAAGCCTAAATACTGGTTGTTTCCGTGCTGTAATAGTTATTTATTTCATACTGTGTCGTATCTCCTATACTTACATTCTTAATTTTGAGTCCGGTAAATTGAACATTGCAGTACTCCAGTCCGGTAAATTTTGGAAATGGACTGATTAACTGATATTCAGTGCATTTTTTTAAATATTGTCATATAAGTAATCTTCTTTTTAAAAAATAAAGAAATTTTTTTTTACCGATTGTCACAAAGTGCATTTTTTTATGTCGTATGACAGAGCCCATTTCCAAAATTTACCGGACTGCATGAGTACTGTAATGTTCAATTTACCGGACTAAAATTAAGAATGTAAGTATAGAAGATACGACACAGTATGAAATAAAAGTGATGTATGGTGGTGAGGACACGGCGTCGCGTAATAAACTTTGACGGATTCAAAAGAATGTAATAATAGACGCCGTCATTGTCTGACGTCACTAGGCTGAGCTAAGCGTAAACGGTTCCAAATACACAAACCGTTCACGAGGCCATTTGTTGTCAGTTTGTCGTGATGTAATTTTAAAGTTTTAAGTTCACGTGGTCCTGAAGTTTGACTTATTGAGGTTTTTTTAGGCATTTGCCTGCGATCGCCATCAATTGAATGGAACCAAATCATATTTTTAAGTTTCCGTGGAGATCGAGTCGTCTGTCGGTAGTTTAATTTTTATCACTAAAAATTCCGCCTTTACTGTAATCAAAAGCTTATAGTGAAATTGGCAACTCTGCAATTGTCAAATGCTTGTTTATTTGGAACCGTAATTAACCGGTTTCCCCAACCACTAACGGCGTCTATATTTAAGTGTAGTATGTAGTATCATATACATATATAATACTACTATATTATTGCCAGTAGGAGTCTGGAGATGCAGCGATATATCACGGTACAGACATATCTTTCTATCTTTCTCTCGTTGAACACGCCTACAAGCCATAAAATTCGACCACCTGATTCGTGACGCTTTTGCGCACAACGGGTCGAGGTACTCTGAAAAACAGATAGAGATAGTCGTTTGCTTTCCCACTGTGTCCGACTGTCCACAGCACGTCCACTTACGCCGTGTCCTAGCTGTATCCGGGGACTGCGTTGCGTGCGATGCGGGGAACGCACGCAACGCAAAATCGCACGAGAAATTTTGAGTGTGTCCTAACTGAATGCGTGCGGTGCGGGCGAGAAAATGGTTTCCAATCCAACTATTTCTGGTGCAGCTTCAGATGAAAAACGTTTTAATTTGGAAACCAGTAGGTTGTTGGAACTTGAAAGACTTAAAAATCACAGAAAGAAACATGTTACTTAGGAGAAAGAAACAATAAGACGCAAGTAATCTATAGAAATAGGTATAGATTTGATAGATAGATAAATAGCAGGTAGGTTAAATAAAAATAGGTCTACAATAGAAGTTAATAGACCTCATACTTACTTTAAAAGCCTAAATTCGAGACATTTTCACATTCCCAGTGTACCTTGACTCTTGTTTTGTAAAATAGATTTCTCTTATTGCACAAAATGTTTCGCTTTGGCACGAAGGCAAACGAAATTAAAAAAATTTCCTGCCCGCCGCAAAAATCGCAAGATTTTGACAGATGAAAAAACTAAATATTTCAATTTAAAACCACGATACACATATACACGGTATGCCGATAGCGTTTTCTATTTTGGTCAACTACTGCGCAATGACGTCACGTGGATCAGATCCGATAGCGTTTTCTATTTTGGTCAGCTACTGCGCAATGACGTGTCTGGTTTAAATGCGACGAGATGGTTTAAACGTCAAATTTTAATGCTTCCTTCCTTGGTTGATGGTTGTTTGTGTTTTTCTTTGTGCTGGAGCTATAAAATATTATGTATTAGATTGTTATATGAGTATTACTGTTTTATCATTGTGTTAAAAGTGTTATACATCTGATAAACATGCCTTGTTGTGCAATTTCGAACTGCAAGAACAATTTTTACTTGACTAAAGGCAGTCCAATTAAATACTTTAGATTTCCAGCAGAGGAAAATATAATGAAACAGTGGGTTGATGCATGCTGTAGAGGAGACAAAATTAATTTCAAAAATGGTAATAAGTATTCCTACTTCTCAATTACTTTAGTCTAATATTGTGAAAAATTCTATTATTTCTAACCATAAAAATCAACGGAATAAATTTTAATGAAATTCTTTATTTTCATTTCATCGAATTCTTTCACTCACGGGATACGTGATCAAAACTGTGCTGTGTGTTGGTAGATTGTACTGAAGAGTCCCAAACAGGACGAAACACGTATGTCTACAATTTACGCCTCAGCTCACAGCACAACATCAATGAATGTTGTCTGACAACATTTCATTCATCTTTTGTCTAGAATAAATTTTTCTTATCGATTTCTGAATAATTTAAACATATTTCCTTTCATTTTGATTGTATATGTGTAGGTAATGTATTAACCTTGTATTAGTAAACAGTTTATTACGATACAGTTATTATTATTATTCATTATAACCATAGACCTATATATTCTAGGTCTATGATTATAACGTACCTACTTAGATGATATACAGGTGTCCCAGCTTATTCGAAGCGGTCTCTGTAGGCCAAACGATGGACTTTTTTAAAAAACTTTTTGAAAATTCAAGTACAGAATCACAATGGCCATAATTTGAAATTATTTTGGACTATATACAGAGTGTCCCATTATATGAGAGTAGCATATCAAAGTTTTGTTTTTTTAAATGGAAAGCTCCTATGTTATTGCACTTTTAGATTGTCTGAGAAGAGAAAATAAGATTGGCTTTTACAGTTGGTGTTTAATTCAGAAGTTTTTGAGTTATAAATAAGTGAAAATCGTCATTTTTCAAGTTCAAGGCCCTGTACAACGAAAACGGTTCAAGATAGAGAAAAAACGGCTTACATGTCCCTATTTTAACTTTCTATGTACTATCTTATGGTATAGAAATATTTGTACTTTCTTTGATTTTTTTATTTGGCGACACGTGGAGAAATCTCGGAATTTTTCAAATTTTTTATCACCCTGTATAAACATTTCATCTACATCATAGTATAGTACATGAAAAGTTAAAATAGGGACATGTACGTAAGCCATTTTTCTCTATCTCTAGCCGTTTTCGTTGTACAGGGCCTTGAACTTGAAAAATGACGATTTTCACTTGTTTATAACTCAAAAACTTCTGAATTTAAATACCAACTGTAAAAGCCAATCCTATTTTCTCTTCTCAGACAATCTAAAAATGCAATAACATAGGAGCATTCCATTTAAAAAAACATAACTTTGATATGCCACTGTCATATATGGGACACTCTGTATACTCCAAAATAATTTTAAATTATGGCCATTGTGATCCTGTACTTGAATGTGCAAATTTTTTTTGGAAAAAAATCCATCGTTTGGCCTACAGAGACCGCTTCGAATAAGCTGGGACATCCTGTATATTATATATTTATATTCCTAATATTTCTTTAAAATATTCCCTTTTAAATAATTAACCTATAATTATTATTAAATATAGCATAAATCTCCACCTCCACCTTTAACCGAATATCAGAAATAGCCATAAAAGCAATGTGTACAAAAAATTATTTACTTATTTCTGACAATAAAATAGATATGAGCAATCTCATGTGTAATATCTGATCCACGTGACGTCACAAGACCGGAACGCAGCCTGCGCGTCATCGTCTATCGGCATACCGTGTATATGTGTATCGTGTTTAAAACAATGCGTGCGTTGCGGTGTCGTTTTATCGTACGACTTTGCGGGCAAACGCGTCTACTGAGGACACTCCCATTGCTTTGCATGTGTTTTATTTTAATCGTTCCCCGCAACGCACGCACGCAACGCACGCAACGCAGTCCCCGGATGCAGCTAGGACGTGGCGTTATGGATGTGTTACAGTACGGGCGCTAGCAATATAGAAGTACCTATACCCTATCCTATACTATACTATATGAGTAATATCATTGGTTTGATTTCTAGAAGAAGTGGAGTTTAGTGGTAATTAGTTAAATGTTACACAGTACGCTTCTTCTGCCAATTTTGCATCTGTCAGTCTGTCAAGTCAAGTGTCAATAAGATTGGCGAAGCAAGCAAAAAATATCCCTTTCCTTTATGTTCATTATCATTAGTCATTCATTTTCAATTAATGATTTATTTTATTTAAGTATTTGTGTAATGTGTTGGATAAGGAGATAAAAGGTATAACGATTTTTATATTTACATTTCCCTTCATTTGTGTATCACAATCGAGGTGCGTATTCATGCCTAATTCCTTTTCCCGAAACCCACAAAAATGTGCACCACCATCACACCGCATTGCCTGCAATGCAAAAACCATTGAACTCTGCTGCTTTACATCGATAAACATCTCGTTATTCTAATTTCGCGATATCAGAAATACATACACCCGGGTTGTCACGATAAGGTCACGTTAACTCCTCGCACAATCATTCTTTTCTGGAGACTCCATTTTAGAATCAATTGTTGATTCGAATCGCGATCAATAATTGATTGAAACATGTGGATTTTGATTTGCAGATGTCCGGCTCGGCCCACAAACATAGATATAAGAACTCGGCGCTCGACAGCGTCGAGTTACGGCGAAGGAGAGAAGAGGAAGGTGTCCAGCTGAGGAAACAGAAACGAGAACAACAACTGAATAAACGAAGGAACGTAAATGTTAATCAGCTGCTACCCGAAGAAGTTGGCCCTGCACTGGTAAGACTAAACCTCATGTATCTATAAAAAAAACTATGTTCCTGGTAACGAATATTATATTCGGTAATTATGGAGATGAGCGGCATGGGTATAGGGCGAAATGGCTTATACTATCAGATAGCTTGTGTCTCTAGGAGTATCAAGGTACCATTTTTTAATTTTTGCGCCGGCAAGTAATAGTCGAGAAATAAGACCTTAAAGTGTCATTACGTGTGTTTGTACATATGCGCTCGAACAGGAAGCACGCACTCATATAGTTGTGTGTCCGACGGAGTGCGGCTTCCTGTTCGAGCGTATATGTACGAATATACGCGTATTAGGGCAAGGATGAAACTTTAAGGCCTTATTTCTCGACTATTACTTGCCGGCACAAAAATTCAATGGTACCTTGATACTCCTATGTCCGTATTCATCAAACTTCAAAATATAATCCTGGGGTTAAATTTTGAATTTTCTGACAGCTGATTGGTCTAATGCTCAATCCCTACGAACGCTACGAATTTTGAACCAATGACATGTTCCAAAATATAACCCCAGGGGTTATATTTATTGATGAATACGGGCCCTAGAGACACAAGCTATCCGATAGTATAAGCCATTTCGTCCTATACCCATGCCGCTCATCTCCATAATGACCTTATATTCATATGCATATTCAAATAAATGACTCCGGTATTCACAAAGAAATCAGCATGACTTGAGTTTTTACTTTTTATTTGAATATCTGATTGGTCTTGTATGACTTGGCCTAAGGTAACTTCAGATAATTGTTCTTTAGCTACCTTCCTAATTTTGGTGATGATGATGTTGCTGATTGACACACTGAGTTAGTTCCCCTATACTAGCTCCCCTCCACTAGTCTTTGGTTAGGTTAGGTTTTTTCCTTAAAATTTACAAATTTACGGATTTTCCTTTATATTCTATATTTTACTTTTCTTCTTTAATTTTCTTGAAATTTCAGAGAAAAAAATACCCAACCTGATCAATCAATGACTAGCAAATAATTTTTGTAGAACAATCTCACTTTCACTGGTTACTTACCATGATAGCATGCAGATTCGACGTCATCTCTAACTCTGTGGTCGAGTCACACTGAAATCCTCTCAGCGTTGCCACATGGGATATGAGCCTCCGTTCCCTTACGTTATCAGCTAACTTTCTCTACAGGTGTCCAGTTTAAAATGCAGTACATGGGTATATTTGAAACGGCAAGAGATTGTATTGTATTTGTATTTGTATTTGAGGGTGATCAAGTTACTGCGACATAAAAGATCTATTGTATCCCCTCTACTGTGCTTCGCCTGGTGTGGAATCCCTTTAGTGAAGCACCCTCTCCAAGTCCGTTTCCTTGAGAAACTTCAGGATTTTGAGAGGATCAAGGTCGGGTAAATTCCCTGCCTCTAGCTGGTGGTGGCCCAGAACATTACTTCTTTTGAGTTCTATCGCATTGCAGTTGAGCAGCAGGTGACGTGGTGTTATGTCTCCTTTCCCGCAGAATCTGCAGACGCCATTTTCTTCTATGTCTAACTTCCTCAGGTGTTCCTTGAGCTTGCAATGTTCCGTTAGGAATCCCGTCAGTGTTCTGAGACGTTCCTTGCAGGTCGAAGATACTCTTCAACCTTTCTCGGTTAAAATTCCCGAGAAGTTCTTTGGCTTGTCTCAATCCCGAGAGGTTAACGGCAAGAGATACAGGGTCGGTTAAATTAGAGAAAAGTTGCACAATTTGATGCTTAATAAGAATCCTTTGTATTGTTATAATAATAGTAAACAGATTGTCGGCTGGTTAAATTAGGTATAGTTATCATTAGTTATAAAGCCCAGCGCGGCCACCTCACTAATTTCCGAGCCAGACCTGTTATGATAGGCTGATAGGCTGGTGGGCTGGTGAAACAGGGTGGGGAGCGAAGCGAACTCATGGGAGAGAAACTCATAACCAACATCATCTGGAGAACTTGGTAGAACGGATTGCATGTGGCAATGCTGAGAGGATTTCAGTGTGACTCGAGCACAGGAAGTGGAGTGGGGCTAGTGGAGGGGAACTCAGGGAACAATGTCAATCAGCAACATTACCGATTAGGTTTAACACTGGAAGAAAATCTTCAAAAGTGGAATTCATCCATGCACATGTCAATACAAATTCAAATTTCTTGCGCATGTGTGATCCTATTTTCTACAAAAAATTACTTTTCATAAAAGTCGCCTAACCTTATAGTTTAGAAGATAATCACATTTGCATGGTAATTTTTATAGGAAATTTCATATATTTTTTCATGGGGACTTTCTTGATTTACGTAGAATAATAAAATTATTTACATTTCAACATTCAAAGGCGATTTTAAATGCCCAAATGCGATTTTGGATGTTCGAATGTTGAAATGTGAATTAAATTTAATTATGCTATCAAGAAAATCCCCATGAAAAAATAAGAAATTTCCTATTAAAATCAACATTTAAACGTGATTATCTTCTAAACTGTAAGGCTAGGTGACTTTTATAGAGAGTACCTTTTTTTAGAAAATTAGTTAGTTAGTGTACTAATTAGGGATTGCAATACCGAAGGATAATCAGAATACCGGTATTTCGGTATTTATTTGTAATAATACCGGTATACCGATATTATACCGGTTATTTTGAAGAAATGCAAAATTCGAATTTCAGTACAATTAATCAATTTATGGACGTTTATTTATAAAACAAAACAATAACTATCTCTTTTCTTAACAATTACCAAGTCATAGAATAAGATAACAACAACAAACTAAAAGTAAAACAAACATAAATTTAAAAATTAAAAAGAAAATTCCGTATTCAGGTTTTTAAAAAAATATACATAATACAGGGTGAGGCGTGAGAACCTAAGGGCATTTTTATATGGAGAAGTCCTGGGAGTAGAAGTCTAAAAATTTGTACGTGTATAATTTCAATTTTGACGAGCTGAACTAAAATATTTACAACCCCTCACCATTTCCGGTTGGTTATACCGGAAGCTGCCATCAACTATCTTATTTTAAATGGGACACCCTGTATATTATTACATTTTCAGATTGCCTGAAAAAATGTAATAAAAATGGTGTTTGTAGTTAAAAATTTGAACGAGTGGTTTATGAGTTATAAACAAATGAAAATCGCAGGTTTCCATTTTCAAAGCAGCTTAGGTCGAAAACGGGTCAAGATAGATGAAAACGGCTTACATGTCCCTATCTTAACTTTTCACGCGGTATCTTATGGTGCTGATGAAATTTGTATACAAAGTGATGAAAAATCAGCATTTAAAAAAAAATTAATAAAAATATTTTTTTTGTAGATACTCTAGCGTAGTATATAAAAAGCTAGGATAGGGACATGTAAGCCTTTTTCCGATATCTTGACCCGTTTTCGACCTAAGCTGCTTTGAAAATGGAAAATTGCGATTTTCATTTGTTTATAACTCATAAACCACTCGGTACAATTTTGAACTGTAAACCCCATTTTTAGTGCATTTTTTCAGGCAATCTGAAAATGTAATAATATACAGGGTGTCCCATTTAAAATAAGAAAGTTGATGGCAACTTCCGGTATAACCGGAAATGGTGAGGGGTTGTAAATATTTTAGTTTAGCTCGTCAAAACTGAAATCATAAATGTACAAACTTTTAGACTTCTACTCCTAACACTTCTACATATAAAAATGCCCTAAGGTTCTCGCGCATCACCCTGTATTGTTGTATGCTTGGCTTTCATGGACTTCAAAATTAAACATTTGTTTGTTACTAATTAATTAGACATTGCTTGTACATTGTTTAAAAAATGTGATTTCAAAAAACATAATGCATCGATGGTGTCATCGTTAAGATTAGAACGTATTTTTGTACAAACTGCTCCTGCTGCCGAAAATGCCCTCTCAGACTGTACACTAGTCGGTGGAATTGTAAGGAGATAATAATTGTATGCTAACACAACACGCTAAAACTTTCTTCGACGCGTCAGCGGCGTGCCATTCCAGAGGTGCCAGACGGCCAAATCCAGACCAGAACCAGACTGTCGGCAGTTCGCAGTTCGCACTACGCAGTACGCACGTGCGTCGGAAATACCCAAATACCGGTATTTTCAGGATATAAATACCGGCATTTCGGTATTGGATTTGCCGGAAAAATACCGGTGTTTGGTATTCCGGTATACCGGTATTGCAATCCCTAGTACTAATCTATGCGGTAGGTATTTAAATATTTTTAACCCCATTGACATAAAAGTTCAAAGGGTGTGAAACATAAAAAAACTCATGATCTAAACAAATCTGAACAATTTTCAAATTTAATAATCACTCATTCAACACCAAATATGTAAGTGGGCAAATTAGCTCCACAATAGACATGGAAATCTTTTCCACCTTTTCCACTTTGGCAAAACAAAAACCAAAACTTGAACTATGAAATAATAATAATATAATGCCAGGGTCGTTTGAATAGTTTCAGGTCTTATTATTATAGTCCAGTCAGTAAAGTAAAAAATGTACCGAAACTTCATGAAAAATTCTGTCTAAGATTTTCCTCCAATAATAATTGTTGAAGAGGTTATAGAACCTAAATCCACAAAAATTAGTTCAGGGGCCTGTTTCACAAAAATATGAGTTATTAATAATAGTCATATAAAATTTTGTAAAACACTTACCGACTAATATAATTGAAATATACTATTATTAATAGTTAATTAAACTATTAGGTACTTAGTAGATTATTACAATAATTATTTTGAGAAACACTTTTTAAAATCACTCATATTATGAGCTTTTATTATTGAGCTTTACTATTAATAATAGTTAATAGTAGTTAATAGTGTTTTGTGAAACAGGCCCCTGGAGGTGCAGCACATCCCCCCCCCCCCAGAAAACCACCCCTTTAGTGAAAAAACATTTCGCTAAAAACTCGTAAATAATTAAATGTATCAAAAAAATTGTTATTAGAAAAAAGAAAGCTTGAATGACTTTCTATAAGAAAGGTAAATGTAATTTTTCGTACATGTCATAGTTTTAGAGTTATTCAAGTTTTATGAAATTGCAAATTTTGTATTTTTGACGCGTGAATTTTCGTGCATTTAAAACTCTAGAAAAAAATGAAATTTCTCTAAAGCCAAATAACCTATGGAGAAAAATCAAAATGGATTTTGAAGGGGACATATTATACAACATTTTTTGCCATTCACCTTTACTATGAATAAGTTTTAATATATAAATATTTCAATTACAGTACAATTGTCTGTTTATTTTTGCTATTTTGAGTATTTGCAGGCCTTATAAAAATAATTGAAATCAATATAATGTTATAGACGTACATATTATCTTTTAGGTCAAGGCATTACTCCTCAATGCTGAGAAAGTTGAAAATAAAAAAATTACATATGCACTTTTACCAGCATATTACAAGTTAGTAAAATTTTTGATAATTTTTTATTATTTTCTAATAATAAAAAAAAAATACAAAAACAAATTGAAAATGTTGCCATTTTTTTTAAGTGCACTTATCGTATAGCAATATTTAGTATTATTTTCAAAAAAATTTAGCTACATTTTTTTGGTCTCTTTTTAATTTTTAGGAAATAATCAAAAATTTGCCAAAATTTTGGCTAAATTAAATATGCTGGTAAAATTGCAAAATGTAATTATTTTTATTTTTTCAGCATTGAGGTAAATGCCTTGAGCTAAAAACTAATATACATCTATAACATTATATTGATTTCAATTATTTTGATTAGATCTGCAAATGCTCAAAATAGCAAAAACCAACAGACAATAATAATTATTGTATGGTGTGATCCACAAAATTTTCCATCAACTAGTGCCTTGGAAGAGAGAGATGGCCATTGCAGTCATGTCTGAACTCATTTTAAAATAATAATTTTAAAATAACTTTTGTAGTTCAAATTCACATCTGTCATTCCATTCCTACTGTCAGTTTAAATTTAAATATTAAAGATATAGATATTGCTTATTTGCTTTCACCGATCAACAAAAACGTTCCATGCTGGAAATTTATATTTCAGGAATGAACAAAAAATCAATGGGCCAATGGACTTATTCCAACCATGATTCCTATCATGAGTTTCAGCCCGGTTTTGACATGCATCCTGAAGTAAAAAAGTCTGCCCTAGAGCTAACTTTCAAACAATTTTTGGGAAAAGCAATAATTTATGACTATAATTCAAGAACCTGATGAAATTATTGGTATATTACTAAATACATACCTACCTTAATTGACACTTTTTATGATTCATGCCATTTTTGACCACCATTCATAATTATTATTTCTTTTATTCTTTGCGCTTTGGAAGTGAAGTTATAAAATGGCAAATTCAAAAACTCACATTCGAACTGAAACGGCAAATTGAATTGAAATGTTATTTTATCCTCGTTCAGAAAGACAGAATATTCTGAGTTTCTGAGATAACTTGGTCTGAGATGACTAGTTTTGACAAGGGCTCACCCCAGAACGCCATCCCTCCCGGTTGGTAGAACTAACTTTTTGTTATTCATCATTCTTGGAATACAACCAATGCCAAATCTAAGTAGTACCACACGTACTCAATAGATGTTGTTACTGTTCGAGGTTAGTTTCTTCACTCTAACAAAGTTGATTTGTAGATGACCTGATTGGAGTACTTCATTAACACCTTCCAATTGTTTGTATTTTTTCTGACAGACATGCTTCATTTTATTCAAAGCACTAGTTGATTAAACATTTTGTGGATCACCCGATACTACAGGGTGTTAAGAAAATGACGGATAAACTCTTCAGTACATTGTAGGGGACACTCAGTAGAGTACGGGAAAAATAATTTAAAAAATTCTGGTCTTCAATTTGCTGAGATAAAAAATGCCAAAGTTAACATTTTACTATCTTTGTTTTTGCAAAAAATAAATGATTTTACAGATATAAAAAGGGTACTTTAATCGTTATCAATTAAAAAATATTGCCTGTATTACTGGCTTGTAAAATTTAATAAGAATTTTTGTCTTTTCTAAGATGCTGAAAAAACAAGCATTTGGCAACGGTTTTGATACCTTGACTACCTACATTGTTAGATATTAGACGAAATTACCAAATACCAACTGTTATCGTGTTAAATGTTGTCAAATCTATTGTTCAATATTTTGCTTATGTCTTTTAAAATGTAGCTCTGGATTTTTTAAAATTATTTTTCCCGTACTTTACTGAGTGTCCCCTACAATGTACCGAAGAGTTTATCCGTCATTTTCTTAACACTCTGTATATTGTAATATTTATACAGGTTGATTGTTTTATCGCGCCCATTAGAAATAGAATAATTTACTGAAAATAATTTTTAATAATTTACAGCATGCAAAAACGCATACCAACACACCCAACCTCGTAAGTCAAAATTGAAAATGAAATGAACAATTAACAAAATGTTAGAACCATTTTAAGAAAACGGAAAGTCATAAAACTATAAAGAAACAGAAAAATGCATATATATCATGTCTCAAGCTGACCAGTGGCTCTCAAACATTTTCAGATAGTAGGTATAATAGCTATAACATTATAAAGGTTTCTTTTATACCAATACATACTTCTTATTTTCGCATTTTCAAAAAAAAAAGATTTTTTTCCCAATAATTTGACGATACACCCGCCATTATGGTTTTTTAATGAGAAGATAGGTCATGCGATACATCATTTAAAAGCTTGATTCATTTATTTTGCGACTGTCTAAAAATTATAGAATTTGTCTAGAATTTAGAAAAGTCATTTATACCAACAGAGAATTATGAAATTTGTGCTGAACTTTTCCACCACCCTGCGTGGAAACATCGTTCAATGGCAAATTAAATAAGTATACCTACCTAATTATGGTAGCCAATTATTAATATGCAAAAAAAACACGAGAAATTAATTCCTGATAATATAGTTCATTTTACTACTTATATCAACAAATTTTAATTTATATTCCATTGATTTTATTTATTAATTTCCAAACATAACTAGTTGATATTTAGATGATATTACAACAATAAATAATACGTTAGTTACCAATTAATTGAAAAATATAAAATGATAAAACCTTTGGTTTATTTAACCCCTTAAGTGGGCTGGGATATTTGTGTTAACTTTCGCATGGTGGGGGAGTAAAAAAAACTAGAAAAAATTTTTTTCACATTTTTTTTTGTAATAAACCGCCACTTAGATACCAAATATAAGTTTTTCCCCATTTTCAAGTGTTCAATTTTTCACGATTTCAGTGGCGGGTACCATAAAATCCATTAAAAAATGAAATAAAATTTCTTAAAATATGAAATATGCAGAGAATAACATAATTATATTGCAGTTTTACTTTAGAAAAGGAAGTAAGTAAAAAAGTCAGTGGCGTACCTATCGTATTAGGGTAGCAATTATATAAAAATTTAAAATAAATTATGTAAAATAAATATGTGCAATGAAAGAATGTTTATTGTAATTAGAATAGATAAAAAAACCCTCAATGGCGTCTCTTGAAATATTAGTCAGTGGCGTTTCTTATTAGGGTAACTGTTATATAAAAATTTAAAATAAATTATATAAAATAAATAATGTGCATATGGAGAGTTTTTATGGGTACTTATTGCACTTATAATTGATAGAATTTAGAAAAAAACAGTCATTGTCTTTTTTTATAAGGACTTTCTAAAAAGTCCAAGTTTTCAGAAACAATAAACGTACCTACCTATCAAAAAAAAAATCTAAAACTGAAGAAAATAAATTTAAAAACTAAAAATTAAAAGCAACGTCGGTGATAAATATTATAATTAGAAACTAATACCTATAAAAACACTGTTCTTTTCCAAAAGGAATAATCAAGAATGACCCTGTAGTCTTTGCGCGTTTATTTCTTGTCCAAATAAATCAATTTCAAATTATAAATTATGAAGCAATACAAATATTGCCATCTATGTTTATGGTAAAAATGTTCCTCGACATCCCTAAACTAAATTGTAGCTTCCTACAAAATAGTACACTCATCATAAAAATACATTTCAAATATTACCTAGGGACATCTATATTTAGGTAGTAAAATCGATATCAATCTTGATCGATAAAATGTAGGACACTGTAATAGTTCCTAAGGGCATCTAGAAGTAAAACGTGTAGTACAATACAACTGGGATTCAATAATTCTATAAGCTAAAGTGCAGAGCGCAGCGTTCTAGTTCTACTCCGTGCTTAGCGCGGCAGTTGTTATTTCGGCGCGCGCCACTGGTTCCGCTCTTTGTTATAGATTTTCTTCCATAGATCCCTTATTTTTTTATGGATTTGGTTCTAACTTTCACTAATAGATGGCACAAATTAATACCTTTAAAATGAATATAGTTTTGCCTTTCTAACCCTATGTAAGATAGAGATAATCAAATATACGACTACAATCGTCATGCCCACCGCGTGGCAGCAAGAACATGACGACTGTAGTCGTCACGCCCAGCTAAGGGGTTAAACTGAAGTAGAAACAGTTTTAGAACCGCACCTGCATTTCAGGGGACACATTGTTGGGTAGGTCTAAGTACTGGTTTTTACCCCCAATAAATCATTTCAACAATTTAACTCCCACTGCAGAGTATTATTGTTTCTTCTCTTAAGTCAACAGGTATGGATAACCCAATGAGTAAGAAAGTAACAGATATATTTTATGACTTTACCTTTTCTTAAAATGGTTCTACTCTATGTAAAATAAAAATAAACCTAATTCAGAATTTCCTGGAGGCCCTGAATCCTGAATCTGCAATAAATAATAGAGAACACCTTTTAGTAGTTTATTGCAGTAGTAAATAACCGGTTTCAAGACCGAGGGACCACAACAAGTGTTTAGAAAAGGGTGCAGACTCCAGTTACTCCAGATCAATACAAAGTCCCATCGATAAATTGAATATGCACCTTCGAACTATGATAGTACGAAGGTGCGTGATCTTCACTCCCAGAACAATTACTATTTTCAGAAATATAAATCTGGAAAAATACCTGAGATCTTATGTCAAACGTTTAATCATTTAGTTGTGCCAGTAAACGCGTAAGTCATTATCGGTCGGTTACACCTTTAAACGTTGCATCCCTATGATCTAGGAATCTGAAATTTGGAATTGAGGCAACATACATAACAACGAGTCAAAATGAAATATTACCAAGATGGCGGCACATTTAAAAATGGTGGAAGGAATGTGCATCTCTGTTATTTTAAATATGACACCCCAGAGCAATATATTCATAACTACATACTGTGTTAGTGTTACACTCTCAAATTTATGAGACACTATGGGTAGTATGAATAAAATATAAAAACAAACATACAGAATGTTTCTTAAGTAATAGTCCGTGGTGAAGTGAAGGATTCTTCTTCAGAAATAGTACGATCTGACATAACTTGTCTAACAAATTATTGATAATGAAAAGGATATAGGGTGGTAAAGTTGACATTTTAAAATTTAGTTCTCGAAATAATTTAAAAGATTGAAAATACACTAACGTAAAAATTTGGTAATTTTTATGTTTTGCGGTATGAGGAATCATTATTATGTATTTCGGTGTAGTTTTTAGAGGGCGCCACATAAGTCACAAGTTACAACAAACATGAAAATCTGCTGATGTGAACGCCTGTTATTAGTATGTATTAGTAGCACTTCTTATTCTGAACAACAGTGTGAAATGTTTATGCAATGAAAAACAAAATGAGAGTTCATATATTTTGTTACCCCCTCATACCATTAACGAATAGCGATTTCAAAGACAGTAGTTGATCTGATGACTGGATTTACAGGTCGAAGCTGATTCGACGTCTGCAGGACCCACCATAACGGCTGAAATGATCCAGGGGCTTTACAGCAGCAGCGTGGAGGAACAGCTGATTGCCACGCAGAAATTTCGCAAGCTGCTGTCTCGGGAGCCGATACCGCCGATCGATGAAGTTATCCAGACCGGGATCGTTCCTCTGTTTGTCGAGTTCCTGCAAAATTCGTCTAATTACACCCTGCAGGTTAGTTTCCAGATGATCATTTTTGCAGATCTTCAAAGTTTTGCACTCTGTAAATTAAGCTTTTAGGTTGAGTTAATCTGTTAAAAAATCGTTACATGTTATCTTTCTATGGTGCTCTTCCTTTTTATGATTTAATTGTTTGTTATTTTCAGTTTGAAGCGGCATGGGCTTTGACGAATATTGCTTCAGGAACTTCGCAACAAACTAGGATCGTTATCGATGCTGGAGCAGTGCCTGTATTTATTTCTTTACTTGACAGTCAGTATGAAGATGTGCAAGTAAGTTTTTTCCCCTTATCTAACGTTTATGTTCTCAGTCCTCGCCAGTGTTATTGTTATTACTTGTATGCCTTTATTTCAAATATTTTCTCTCTTTGGCTGTATTTACAAACATCTGATTGAGAGAGAACTCACGACAATCTGTCGAGGTGGACCGTGAAACTGAAACGAAGCAGTTCAGTGCGACTCAAAATTTAACAGTTGGTTGTATTTTTTAAATTTTCTGAATATGGACAATAATAATAATAATAATAATAATATAATATGATATGATAACTTCCTTATTACTTTATTTGTAATTTGTAATAACGACCACTATAATAGTAATTTTTGCGAGAGTAATAAAATGTTACCTATAATAATATTTCTCATTAAAGGAACAAGCAGTATGGGCTCTAGGAAATGTGGCCGGTGATTCTCCTGACTGCCGGGACCACGTTCTGGACTGCGGCATTCTACCCCCTTTATTACAGTATGTATAATATTGTAACGTTTATTCACTTCATTTACCTATCTTAATTTACTTTTGAAATAGTTTATAACAATTATTTTCAGTCTCTATTTATTTACATTACAATAACCTGAAAATGAAACAACAAATAACCATTTTATCTTCTAAGCTCATTCTGTCACTTTCTATGTGTCTAAATACTCAGTATGCACTAAACACAACTTTTCTCTTTTACACATGCACAATTATTATTGTACGTTAGCCTTCTATCTGATCACTTCACTAACGAGACTGTCTCTGATAGCATTCCAAATTAGACTCCACTGTTCACTAGCTTTCTGTTTCTTTAATCCTACAACTGAGCTTACTCTGTAGCGTCCCAAATTATACGGATTCACTATGCCGTTATACAGGGTGTTACTTAAAGGTATGTACTAAATTTCTCAAATTCTGGGACCAATTATAAGTATAAAAGTTCAAATGTGTTCTCAAATACATATCTGGTTTTTAAGATAGTGTGTTAAAGTTTTTTTTTATCGCTGTTTTACTAATATCTTAAACATTCTTTTGCTGATATTTAAATTTTGTAGTGCTATTTGTAGTAATACAAATCCTTACCCCCATGTAGAATAAAATTATGAAGTCAAGGGGGTCACTCTTACCAATAGGGGAGGATCGGGATGTTTGGGTCATTTCTCATTCTTGAATTTTTATAAGCTTTTTGTTAACGAATTTACAGGTCAACAATATGGCATCACTTAGGGTGGAGTGCTAGAACGCTAAATAAAAATTTGTCAGATAATTATTGATTTTAAATTGCAAATTTTGAAAATAGGGTGAATATTTTGAATGGTCTTTCATTTTTTATCAGTAATTAACTCTTCTAAAAGGGAGTAGAGTTTATTTCCAGCAATATCAGACCAACATTTTGATAATACAGGGCATTTTAAAATCAGTAATTATCTGGCAGATCTGTAATTAACGTTCTAGCACTCCACCGTTAGAGTTATGCCCGGTTGTTCAAACGTTAATTAAAAATTTTCAGATAATTAGTGATTTTAAACCGCCCTGTATTATCAAACTATTGGTCTGATATTGCTGAAAATAAACTCTGCTCCCTTTAAGAAGAGTTAATTAATGATTAAAAATGAAACATCATTAAATATATTGGCCGTATTTTCAAAATTTGCTATTTAAAATCAGTAATTATCTGAAAATTTTTAATTTACGTTTGAACAACCGGCCCTTAGTATCCTAGAAACTACGTGAATTATTTGAAATCGGCAACTTTCAATTTGAAAAAGTTATTTAAAAAAATATCGGCCATGTACATTTGACCCAATAATAATAATAATAATAATAACATTTATTTCCTTATTATACAATTGTCTCGCACGTGGGGAGGTTTGGGTAGGTAGTGGGGGATGTTGGGGTATGTAGTCATTAATGTAAAAAAAAACTATCTGTAATGACGATAACATCAGAAATAAGAACATAAATAATTATTTCAATACGGCCAAAGCCAACGAATAACATTGAATAGATTTTTAAAACAAAAACGATATTCATCACATTAAACATTTCCTTACACAAAATTGAACAGACCTACGTGTTTTCCTTGCAGGTTTACAACTCTAAGGTAAATAAAAAAAATGATAATACTACTAAATACTACTAATGGTAATCTCAACGGATGATGATAGTAATACTAAAATAATATCACAATTTATTAACGCAAATTTTTAACAAAAGTTAAATCAACTCCGAATGCTTTATGTTGCACAGACCGGCTGGTACCTCCAACTGAAACTGGAGGTGGTAATCACAGCACAATATTTTGATAGCACAAAATCGATGTCATCCAGTTTGTCTTCATTTTCCGGGAAAACGAAAGTGAGTGAATTACCTCTTCTCATAAAGTTGACCGAACATTTTTCATCGCTATGTAATCCTTCGACTAGTCCTACATAATGGATATCAGGCGAAACTTTTCGATTACTTTCAGTAGAAAATCTGACCACAATGTAGTCTCCAGTTGTCAATTCATTGACAGAATGGTCGAAATCTTTGTCTAGCTCATCAGGAACGTAATTGGATTCGCCAGAGCTCACATATGAGCAGCTGATATCACTATTTTCACTCTCAGATTTTCTCCTTTTGGTTGAAGTCTTTGGCTGTTTTCCATCTGTATCAGTTGGAATTTTTCTTTTCACACTTTTCTGAGTCTTCAACAATCTCTCATTTTCCAGTCTTTCCAGCTCTTCTTTCTCGGGAGTTTCAGTTAATATTCTAGTCTTGCCTTGCTTGCGCCCTCTGTTCGTCAGTTTTCTTGGTTGTGCCTTTGTAAAAGGTCTTATCATTTCTGGAGTAAGTTTTATGTCGCTTAATATGACAATTCTCGGTGTCTTCGGTTTAGCCATAGTTGTTGTTGATACTGCATCAGGCTGCGATGAAATATTCGGTTCTTCTGGTGTGTGGAGTTCATTTGGCGGCATTTTTTCAAGTTCTTGAACGACACTTACTTGAGTACGATGGTCTTCAGTCTCTGTCTCTGTCTCTGTCTCAATAGGTGTGTGATTTTCTGAGGCGGGATTTTCTCTGTCTGTAACGGATGACGTCAGAAAATCTGCCTCAGAAAATATGTCGGCATCAATTGGATGAATTCCTGATTTTTGAAATCCTGACAGGATGTTTTGTCTTGACATTGCTTTATCGAAAGCAGCCTTGATCAACTCCGGTAGGTGATTAATGGTCAATGTCTTTCCAGGATTAGAGGTCATCCAGCTAGAAGCTGCACAGAAACGTTCAAAGGCTGCAGTCGATGACTGCAATGAGGGGGGGAAAGTTAGCAGATGCACACCATTCGATTTTGCCAGAGAGACGACATCAAGGTTCACGTGACTTTCATAATTGTCTAAAGCAACAGACACGGATTCTCTTTTGTAGCTCCCGAATACTTTATGAAATGTTTCATTACCAGAACAAAATTTTCTTTCGTCATCCACCCACGTGTATAAGCTAGCCCTAGAGTGTTCTCGGGGGCATTCATAATCATGTGATCTTTGAATTTCTTCAAAGGGAAAACGATAGCGGGAGGCAAAGTATTTACTGCAGCGTTAACAAAGCAGCATACCGTAATTAATTTTCCTCTTTCTGCACTTGTCACCTGTCCCACTTATTTCTGTCCTTTCGTGGCAATTACTCTTGGAGGCTTATGAACAGTGGTGCAGCCTGTTTCGTCTAGGTGAA
This sequence comes from Malachius bipustulatus, assembly GCA_910589415.1. Taxonomy (NCBI): domain Eukaryota; kingdom Metazoa; phylum Arthropoda; class Insecta; order Coleoptera; family Melyridae; genus Malachius; species Malachius bipustulatus. The sequence continues at coordinate 33,542,965 of OU342630.1, forward strand.
GATATTTTCTGCCGAAAATCTGTTCTTATCCAATAAAAACTTTAGATTTTTGAAGAACATGCCAACATTGTGTTTATTGAAGCTTGCCGATCTTCCCAAACTAGTGGCTTCTGGGTGTCTCAACGACAGGTCTTTATTGCGGTCCATGAATCCTAACAACCAATCTCGCCCGGCAGATTTGTGTTGATCCCATTCCCGTGGGAAAGAGATTCCCAATCCCTTAGCGAACTCGTATGCAAACTCTTTTGTTTGTTTAGTGTCTAAACCATAGGGCATTTTACTGCACATTTGCAAGTAATCGCAAAGAAGTTTCTCTTGATCCGGATTGAAAACTTGTCGAGATGAAGGATTCGTAATTGTCCTGCTCCTCCTTAGGAAGGCCTTTAGCCCTCTTCACATGTCGCTGTAGTGATGAAAAGCTGAAGCCCAAATCGTCAGCGACTCGTCTAATTTTCATTCCATCTTCAAGAACGCAGGCAACGGCAAATTTAATTTGCTCTTTGGTTTTTCGAGATCTGTCAGTCTTTTTAGTGTATATCCGTGGCATCTTAGTTAACCTGCAATGTATTAAACAGAATAATTGATTAATGATTGATATCGCGCCACAATACTTTGTGATATTAGTTGAATAACTGTATGCCTCCCGTATCATGCGGGAGGTTTGAGTCATGATTCAAACATCCCGCACTTTTCTGACCCATACCTTCCACTGTTACAAAATCATAAAAATATGCCCGGATTTCCCGTTCGAAGTGAAGTTAGGTTATGTTTTGGTACTAGAATGTTTACTTCAAGAACCACACATTTTAATGCAAAAACACTCCCAGTGATATTTCTAATGATAGATAGGAAAACTGACTAGTGTAAATTTTAAAACAGTCACTTACCTGGCCAGAAAATCGATTTTATCACCAACGTTAAAGATCACTCACAGCAGCGGCACGGTTGCAATGTTAATGAGTTTTGATATCGTATGGGCATCCAGTGAGCATAGTTACGCATACATGAAACGTTTGGGGAAAGAAATTTTGTCATGGACCCAAACCTCCTTCGACCCAAACTGTCTGACCCTCCCCTATTATTGCAAAGGCAAATGTACGCCTCTGATTGTTTTCTTTAATTGATATTTTTCAGATTAGGCAAATAAAAATATATCTTTTTTGTTTCTTGAATGTTTTTCGCATCTTTTATTTATTTATTTAATAAACTGGAAACCCCCATTAAAATATCAATTTAACAGTAATAGCAAAATAACAATGCAATATGTAACATACTTTTATAATAAGAACAAAATAAGTAGGTATACCTAACATAAAATAACTTAAGATACTGTAATTATTTAATAAAACCACTATGACAAAATTATGTCAACAAAAACAAAGACAAAAGTCAAAATGAACCAATGATTCCCAAAAACAACCTTTAAGTACGGGAGCGAGAGGAAGAAATGGCTTTATGAACAGCTTCCCTGAAATGGCAAGCATCTGTTGCAAAAAAATCTAAATCAAAGGCATTGCCATTACATAGCATACGACACACATCATGGAGAGAAATATCCATAGCTATTACTGTGTAGAGTACCTTGATATAAAAGTATAGATGGAATCAATCTGCACGAATCTCTTCAAGGCATTATTAATATAATTTTGGTAGAATAACAGATTCGAAGTACTAGAACGTCCTGCATAAAACCATGTTGAGATGTCTACTGCCATCATCTGACCAGTAACAAGCCGGTCAAGCAATTTTGGTATTTCAGATTGAATATCAGAATTGTTTAATATCAATATCAGATCTATTCTTCATCAGAATTATTCTTGAGGGTACAATTAGAGAGTACAATAACCACCATCCACAAGAAGACATGTCCCCTTTATCGCTTAGAAGATACAGCACCGCATTCGTCACCTCTCTTACTTCTCCAAACCTCTTGAGTGGTATTTTCTTCAGCATAGGCTCAGCTACTTTCGGACCATCTTAATAGAAATACACCTGTAATTCCCATCTTGATAAGTTCTTGGAAAAAAATGAAATCCACTTTATATTATTACCAAAATGTTGACAATGAAACCTCACAGTGAGCAGCTTTCAAATGAGCAACTTTTTCAGGTTACTGAACAAGTCAACACGTCTGACATTGACTAGGAATGCTGTGTGGGCCCTCTCTAACCTATGTCGAGGAAAGTCGCCGCCTCCGGTGTTCTCCAAGGTCTCACCAGGACTTCCTGTGCTCGCACGTCTACTATACCACACAGATTCAGACGTACTGGCAGACGCTTGCTGGGCCCTAAGCTACTTGAGTGACGGACCAAACGAAAAGATACAGGTGAGCTTGAGTATTAGACGTAATAAAAATTGTCCATTGTCCTGAACAGAAAGTGAAATGTTTGCAATCGATCGCTTGAAGGGTTATTACTGTGCGGTCGAATGTTTGCAGGCAGTTATTGATGCGAACGTGTGTCGGCGACTCGTGGAGCTCCTGATGCACCAGGCGCATAATGTGGTCTCGGCCGCCCTCCGCGCCGTCGGAAACATAGTGACCGGCGACGATGCCCAAACACAGGTAGTGCTAAACTGCTCGGCCCTGCCCTGCCTCCATCAGTTGCTCTCCTCTTCGAAAGACTCTGTGAAGAAGGAGGCCTGCTGGACGGTGAGCAATATCACCGCTGGCAACCGCCACCAGATCCAGGCGGTGATCGACGCGAATATCTTCCCGGTCCTGATCGAGATCCTGGGCAAGGCCGAGTTCAAGACGCGGAAAGAGGCCGCCTGGGCCATTACAAATGCTACTAGTGGCGGCACGCCCGACCAGCTTCGCTATCTGGTCGAGCAGGGCTGCATCGGGCCCCTCTGTGATCTGCTGACCGTCATGGATGTCAAAATCGTTCAGGTGGCCCTCAATGGTTTGGAGAATATTCTACGTCTGGGAGATCAGGACGCCAAGGCAAACCAGGGTACTAACCCGTACGCTGTACTCATTGAAGAATGTTATGGTGAGATAATCAATACATTATAAATAATCCTGTCTTATATAAAGATAGAAACGATTTGCCTTTTTTCTTGCGTATTTATCTAGCTTATTATAATTCTAAGATCTTTCGATGTTTTGATAGAATTTAAGAGTAGTAGTCTAACACTACAAGTAGACCAAAGATTAAGACTTCTTTTTTCATCCAGGTTTGGACAAGATTGAATTTCTGCAGTCCCACGAGAACATGGAGATCTACCAGAAGGCGTTCGATATAATTGAGCACTACTTCGGCACAGAGGAGGAGGACGTGAACGTAGCCCCCGCGGTGGACGCTGCTCAGGACCAGTACCACTTTAGCGCCGATCAATCTGTACCCATGGGCGGCTTCCAGTTTTAACCTAAATCTAACCTCACTCCGTCAGCTGGTTGTCTTGTTGCGGCCCGCTCTCCTCCCCGACCAGACCTGACAGCTCTCCTGTCGTTTATTAACCTAGTTTACGTCTTACGTAGGCGATATTACCGGTGTACTTCAGGGTGATGGATTCACGGTTGTTCGAATGCGCCTGGGAGAGGTGTCCCCCAGTGCGTGACTAAAATCAAAGATGAAACATTCGGGGCCGACTACTGGATCTATTGCTTTGTTGTACTGTTGTTGTGTTTTATTTACCTACGTACATAATGTACATGTAAGGCCATACTTTTCTGATTTATAGTTTTGGGAGAATTGCAAGGAGTCGGTTGTTGAGAGGCGACCCGGCTGTAGTTGCAAATTGTATATTTTAATTTCAGTGATTACCTTTAGTGTTTCGTAAGTGTTTTTTCGAAAATTTTATACTTGTGGATTACTTTCGCAATATTTTATTGTAACATAATGAATCTTTTTTGAATTTTAAGCTTTATTTCAAATTGTTGTATTCGATGCTACATTATATAATGATAGTAGTATTTATTTTGGGGGTCATGTTTTGAATTAGCAAAAATTCAATGAAATTATGTAAATTTAATATAATAAAGAGTTGACTTAGGCATTTTTAATTTTATTTACATCATCATTACATCATTTGAGGACTTAAAAACCTTGAGTGAAGATGAGTGTGATGTCCTTTCCTTTTCTGGACATTGAACTTCTGGAAAGGTCGAAAAAAATTTGTATTAGTCTTCCAAAATAATGTTTTCTATAAGAAGTGTATTTGTCTACTTTAATTTTGTATAAAATGGATTTCGCAAATAAAAAACCTTCCATTTTGAGATTTAGCCCAAAAAGTGCAAAAATTTGATCAAAGCGAAAAAAAAAGTTCCGGGCCACATTTTTGTCAGCAAAATTCAAATTCGTGGAGGATGAGAATTTGCCCAAAAAAACATGGAAGATGACTTTCCTCGGAACCCCCATTTTATTCCTAATATGTGTTTGTAGCCTATCAGTAATTTTTTATTGACTTTTCAAGCGATTCATTTAAATGTGTCTTGTTCCAATATCTAATGGGCTAAAGTTGGTAACACGGTTGTAATTATTGTCGTCAGTTTGAGACCTGTTTTTAGTAAGTCGAACATCATTATCAACACCTCTTCAGTAGATAGAGATATTTCTGAATTCTTTCCTGTACCGCAATAATCTCTAACATCATTTTTATGTAAGGGTTGCCTGCCAGATACATTCAGAACAATTTGGTTCCAAATTTATGATGCTGCTTTGAGTTCTTAATAATTCTGTTCTGAAATTCATCAGTGGAGCCATCTGCTGGCATCACTGTTGCAAATATCGTTAAGTTCTTACTTGATGGAAATATGATGACATACATCATGAAAACTTTTATAGTAATAAAAGATTGATTCATCAGTGATGCCGTCACCATCACACCGACCAAACAAAGTGATGCATTTGATATGTAAACGGTTGAGAAGTAGTCATATAACCTCAAAATTATAATTAAGTCCACAGTTAATTGGTGGAGCTATACTGTGGTAATATTTTCCATTTGCAACAGTGTTTTATGGTCACTATAGGTTTTCACGAAATTCCTAGGTTGAAAAAAAATTCATTGTTGAAGATCATTGAAGATGATGAATCCAGCATCAATAATAAAAAATATTCGCATCGTTATTATTACCATTCATTTTCACAGCTTTATAACATGAAATCAGTACTGTAATAAACCTAATTTGTTTTGAGTTAAGTTTAATAAATTATAAAAATGACAGAAGTCTGATTTTGCGTTCCTTTATGCCAAGTTACTTTTGATTACATATTGATTATAGCTGTCAACTGTCTTCTGTAACTTGGGTAACAAAACGGAACACGCCTTATATTGAGAACATCACACCAGCTTTGTTGTCAAATGTGGCAGAAAATCTAAACCTGATTTAGAAAAATATTCTATTCTTGTCTAATACATTCATAGGAATAATAAGTTTATTAATAAGATTAATTAATAAGATTTGGTTGAAATTTGTAAACATGCCTAGTCTATTTAGCAAAAATCGAGGTCACTGATAGCAAACTTTTAGAATATTTTGGAAATGGAGTTGGTTAATGGTGGTCTATTTTTACTATTAACTTCTATGCTGCGGCTAAAAATTATTCAACCAATGTACCTACTGTCCAATTTTTATAAAAAGGCAAAAGCTAGGCGCGACAAAACTGCTCATCTTTCGAGCTTTGTTCACAGCCACTAAGCATTTAAATGTTCGATGAACGGTAGAGATACTCTTATCAGCCTTGTCCGATTGGTTGTTTTTGTAACGTGGACACCAACCAACATTTATGGAGTCGGAGACGGTAACCACCCTTACTGCGCAGTAAGAACTTATTCGCCTTCCTATAGTAACGGGACTGTACTTACCTACTTATTACAATACAAGATCAATAACTAACTTCCTAACTTCTCAGAGGGTAGCTGACACTTGACAGTTTTCTTTAAAAACTGTGACCACAAGGATTGGAAAAAGGGTTCATTATGGGTTCAGACCAAGTGGCTGAAATCCGAAATACAGTCTGTGACATGTATCGCGAAAGTAAATAAATAAAGTTAAATTTGATATTTTATTTTTATTTTACCCAAAAGTCAACGGACAGAGTCCTCTTCATTACAAAATAAGAACAAACATGTAAACAAATTTACAACTAAATCATAACCAAAGTAATACAATGTTCAGTAATATAAAGTATATAACATAAATTATACCTTTTCACCTCTATAAAAATATGTTAACAAGTATTTTAAGCTCGGATTTAAACACAGATAAACTGGTGACATTCTGTAAATTTGCTTGGATAACTGTTTTATTCCATTTACGTATTAATCGGGGTACAATAGAGTAGTATATATATAATTCCTGGATGAGGATATTTCCTCAAATTCCCTAGTTAATCGCAAATTATATGGTACATCCCTTAAGGCAAACAATTCACGAACATTACTGCATTTTACAATATTTAACTTAACTTTTCTAACAAAATAAATGTCATAGTAAACATGAAGAGACTTAACCGATTCCAGACTAAAAAACTTTGATATTTTTGTATAATTATGATTATAACAGCTCATTTTATCTCCGGTTTTGAAGGCAATATACCTATCTAAACAATTTATGCTGAACAGATTCAAGTTTCTTTATTTGCACCATGGTGGAGGGAGACCAGATAACAGACCCATACAGCAGGATTGGCCTAACCAAAGTCTTGTACAGTTGAACAATAGAGTCATATGACTTAAATTCCCTGGTGGACCGCTTCCCATACAGCACAAGAATGTTCTATGCACATTCATAGAATATTTCCGAAGAATATTTGAATGTTCTCAGAATATTCTCAAATGATGATTGGAATATTCTAGGAACGTTCTATGAACATGCAAAGTAGACTGTTTTAGATATTCTTAGAACGTTCTCAGAACATAACAAAGAATGTTCATAGAATATTTTGAGCACATAAAAAGAATGTTCATAGAATATTTTGAGAACATAAAAAGAATGTTCAATTGTATATTCTGGGTATATTCTAAAATCTGTAAAAATGCATTTGGATATTAGGTTAACTTTATTAGGGATTTAGCTTGAAAAACAAGTTCACAATGTACCTATTCTTTTATTTTAAAGTAACCTCAACATATAACATAAACATATTATTCATCATTTTCATAATGTTCGTTTTGCACCCCTTCTTAGCTTTGGTCTTGATCACCTAAATTTTATATAGGTAAGACAATAACTTCTACATCTGCTATGGTTTGGCTTTTGTATTTTTGCTACTGCACCTGTAAAGAATAAAAGTTTTTGGTGAGAATCTCCACCGGAATTCTGGTAATGCGATGTGCGATTTTAACAACAACTATTAATAATTTATTAACCTCAAAGACTTGGTGGCATACCTAGAGACACTTTTAGATGTATGTATAGATACTTACCAATTCTCTATTGTTACTGTTTGATGAATCAGAATGAACACATGCAGATTACACATACTCACACAAAAATGTAAATTATTATAGTATTATTACGATCACAATCTTCACAATCAGGAAGACTACCGCTGTTCGTCTGGCAGCATCTTATTGCATTGCACATGCCGCATGGCGCATGGCGCATATTGCCAACAAAGGAACTAACATAGGTACAATATTTCTAACCTGAGCACATTCTGTGAATGTTTTAAGAATATTTTAATTTTAAGGCGTGGTTCCGATTTAAAATATGATTAACAAAGATCTACTAAATGCCTGCAAGTTGAAATTATTAATAAAAATGTTTTGTAAAATCGGTGAACATATTATTAATTATATTATATTATTATATAATTATTGTTCATGTGAATATATGTGCTATGGGATCTCCTAAGAATATTTTTAAAGAATATTCTTAAGTTGGTATATTTGTCACTTAAATAGAATATTCTCATTCGTTTGTTAATATGCTATGAATATTCTAAGAATATTTTGGTAGAATATTCTTAAATTGGTATATTGGTACCTAAATAGAATATTCTCAGAATGTTCTGTGCTGTATGGGTTTATGAAGCCCAGAATTCCTGGATGTAACATCTTTAATATGATTGTCAAATTCAAAATTCATCTGGTGGACAACACCCAAGTCTCTCACACTCTCAACATGTTCAAGAACTTTATTGTCCAGAGATAGCTGAACATCACATGACCAGTTCTATTCCTTGAGAATGACAGCACCTTGCATTTATCAATATTTAACTTTAGTTTGTTCAAACAAGACCATAAGAAAATCTTATCAAGATTACTCTGCAATCTAATCTGGTCACCCTTACAAATATTTCTTGCGTGAATAGTGTTAAAAAAATTAAGGTTCAACTCGAATTAGTCAGATGTAACAAAGCACTTTTTTCACTTTTATTAACAGTTTTTCTTATTTTTATAACAGGTAAATTGTAGTTCATGGTAGAAATAATTTGAGGCTTATTTATTGAGGGAGCTGAACTGATATTTTCTTCATTGACAAATGGCTGACTATCATGGAGAGATGAACCACAAAAAGTTTGAGAGATTGGTTTGAACATCATCTGATATCCAATTTAGAACTGTCTTCCATTATTAATTGTCATGAATAACGCGTCTTACCACCGTCGCATTAAAAATAAGGTTCCAACATTGTCTTGCAGCTAGCAAATTGTTCAAGATTGGCTGATAAACCGAGGAATTAAATTTTATAAATCTCTCTTAAAAACAATGGCTACAGCTAGTTAATGAGTATTGAGGAAATTTATTTTAATTTGAAATGGTACTTCTTACATCTTATTTTTTATGTAGCAACGAAGATGCTAAGTAATATGTTGTGGATTTAATGGCCGAAAGACATAAGATATTCCGTTTACCATTGCGTTTTCAACCCGATAGAAATTTTTGGTAAAGCCAAAGTAACATAAGTATTTAGATAATACATAGAAGAATACATAGATAAGTACATATAAGAAGAAGGTTTGTACCTAATGTTCTTTTTGCAGACTCTTCGATCCTTTGTAATACCATACTCTAGCAAACGAGGATGAAAATGTTAGTTGAAAAAACATAAAAAAATTTCAGGTCAAGACGGCAAGAAAAGCGAAAATGTTTGGCGATTGGGGAAAAAAGCATTGGATGATAGACATGATGTTTGATTTTGGCCGTTAATTTTTTGAAAATTTGTTATTTTCATGGCTGACTTTAGTTTCACAATTATTATGGAAATATTTCCCAAACGAAGTCCGATCTGAAAAAAACGTTATTCTTATTTTTTATACTCAAAATACGATTTTATACATGACATTTAATTTTGGCTGGCCCGTTACCAAACACCCTGTATAATCTCAATATATTGTCTAAAAATTATACAGTGTGACCCATTTGTTCTTGAAACATCCTGTAGAATCTTAATTTAATCTTAATCTTAATTTATTTTAAATCATCGAGCTTGATAAACTATATTTTGGGAGCAAAAAGCGTCTCATTCCTACAAAATCCAAGGCCTACTAGATCAGCGTTTACTTGTAAAATCTCAAAAATTCATATTAGCGATTTTTTTTTAGAAAAAAACTGGGCACGCCACGGGATTCACCAGCCCTCAAAACGGCACCGTCCTAAATTTTATTGGAAATGTCAGAGTACTTAATAAGGATCTTGCAGTTATTTTAGAAATTCATAATAATAATCCGAATTTTCATAAATTTCTTCGAAAAGGTCAAAAGGTATCATAAGTAAAAAAGTAAAAATAAAAAATTAAAGTAGGTAGGTAGTTAGGTACATTATTATTAATATATCACCTTGAAGTACAGAGACAATTGCCCTTATATATCAAAATTTAAGGGCCCTTCTTTGGACCGAGCAAAAAACATGTAGCCGCCCAACCTAGAGGATCCAATATTAGGTGTTATTTCCAGAATGTGCGTGGTCTGAGGACTAAAACGTCAGACTTTTATGTAAGTTCATCTGCTTCGAGCTACGATTGTGTTGGTCTGGCTGAAACTTGGCTGTCTGAGGATATATCAAGCTCTGAATACTTCTCTGATAATTTTTTTGTATATCGAAAGGACCGCCAGTTCAGCCGGCTCAATGTGGTCCGCGGTGGCGGTGTCCTCCTGGCACTGAAAAACTCATATATTGCATCTTATTTGGACCTTGGTTTCCTATCAAAGGAGATTCCTTCTATTGATTGCGTTGGGTGTAAAGTTAGATTAAATACTGCTTATCTGTATATATTTTGTATCTATATTCCACCGGACGTCACCGTCACCGACTATGAGACTTTCTTTGAAATGCTTTGTAACTATTTGTCAAATGTCAGTCATGTATTACTACTGGGAGATTTTAATGCTCCAGACTGGTACTACGGATTGAGCAGGGGTCCTAAGGGTCGGGCATTAAGTCGTTTTCTAGATTATAACGACTATAGGCAATTTAATCACGTAAAAAACAGTAATGATCACGTGTTGGACTTAATTATGGGGAACATTGACTGTGACGTATCTCGTGACAACATACCGTTTGTCCCCGAGGACACACACCATCCCTCCCTTTGCATTGAGTTGGATTTTGTCGTTTCCAGGGTAGGCTCTTTTTCATGTAATCCAGGTACTAAGAAGTATAATTTTAAAAGGGCTGATTTCCCAGGATTGTATCAGGCTCTCCTCATTCAAGATTGGTCTGAGCTGAGGTTTTATGATGATGTGAATGAGGCCTGCTCCTATTTTTACCAGAGAATATACTCGATTTTCAACCAGTTTGTACCTCACTATAATAGCACTAGACCGGGATCTCGTACTTATCCACCTTGGTTTAATAAAGAGATTATAAATTACATCAAACTCAAGCATAGGCATCATGGCTGTTTTAAGCGTACGGGGAAAGTATTTCATTTTCAAAAATTCACAGAACTGAGAGCCGTAATTAAGCACAAAATAAAAGATGCATATCGGAGTTACATTGATAATTTACAGGGTAGCTTGGTGGATGAGCCCAAGAGATTTTGGCAGTATATTCAGAGTAAGAGGGGAACATCTAGGATACCGGCTTCTGTGATTGACAGTGAAGGTTTGAAGTGTGATAATCCCACTGATATTGTGGAAAATTTCGCTAAATATTTCGCTAGTGTATACTTACCATCATCATCTTCCCAACGAAATGTTTATACTGCCAGATCCCAGTTCGACTCGCTGTTCGTTGATGTCCCTGAGCTATCTGTGGACGATGTCATTAATGCTATAAGGAAGCTCAAACGTAAGACTACGGCGGGTTCCGATCAGATACCTAGCTTCTTGATTGGGGATTGCGAAGGTGTCCTCGTTGAACCTCTAACCCTTATATTTAACTTGTCTCTCAAAACATCAATCTTTCCAACTATTTGGAAGACAGCTAAGGTGTGTCCGGTATTGAAGGATGGTGATCCAGCTTTGATCAGCAATTACAGGCCAATCTCCATCCTTAATAACTTCGCTAAGGTCTTTGAGGCGTCGGTGTATTCTTGTATTTATCCTGCTATTCATCAGGCAATTTCACCGTTGCAGCATGGTTTCATGAATGGACGTTCTACGGTGACAAATTTATCTTATTTTACGCAGTTTGCTGCTGAGACTTTAGATTCGCAGGGGCAGGTTGATGTGGTCTATACCGATTTCTCGAAGGCCTTCGATAGACTTGATCATGATTTGCTGCTCGGAAAACTTGAATATTTTGGTTTCAGTTCACGTCTGAGATCATTTTTTGCATCTTACCTATCGAGTCGACAACAGTGCGTCTTGTATAACGGCTATAGTTCGCGTTCTTTTACCCCTACATCTGGTGTACCTCAAGGTTCGAACCTGGGGCCGTTGCTCTTTCTGATTTTCATAAATGATATTACGGATGTTATCGATTCTTCTAAGCTTCTTTTCGCGGATGACTTGAAATTATTTTCGGTAATCAATAGTCATGATGATTGTCTTTTGATACAGAACGATATTGACAATATTGAAGGGTGGTGTGAGGATAATAGGCTGCAGATGAATACGGGTAAGTGTCGGGTAGTTACTTTTACTAAGAAAAAGAATCCCATAACATACGACTATAAGTTCAGGTCCGAGACATTAGCACGTAGCAGTACTGTGAAGGATCTCGGTGTAACATTTGATAGTGGCCTTACGTTCGCTGACCATGTGACCCTCATCACCAAGTCATCTATGAGGATGCTTGGGTTCTTGCATAGAAACTGCCGAGATTTCAACAACTCTCACTGTCTGAAGGTCTTATACTATTCTTACATAAGATCTAAATTAGAATACTGTTGTCTGGTTTGGTCCCCCTATTATTTCTGTCAGGTCAATGAAGTGGAACGTGTACAGAGAAGATTTCTGAGATTTCTGAATTATAAAATGTATGGTGTTTATCCACAGAGAGATATGAACTGTGATTTTTTGTTGGAGAGATTCGGTTTCACGACTCTACAAAAGCGACGGAAGATTGTTGCAATTAAGTTCCTGTATCAACTCTTCCATAATCACATAGATTGTCCTTTGATGTTATCGCTTTTTAGTTTCCACGTCCCTTGTCAGAATTTAAGGACTACAAGAACATTTTCACTGAGGATACCGCGGTCTAATGTACTTGTAAAGTCACCCGTGTACGTAATGTCGACACTTTTTAACCGCATTTCGACCATTTGCGATCTTAACATGAATAGCATGTCAGATACCTTGGTGATCGCTGCTCGAGAATTATAGGATTTATTTTCGTCGTTGTAGAACTGTGAAATTATCATTGGTTTTGATATCAATTTATAAAATGTATATGTGCCTGATATATTGTGCATTTTGATATGTTTCGCTGTAATTATGTCTTCTGAAACTTATTATGTTGAAATATTTAATTGTTAAATTGGTTCACAATCTTATGTTGTCTAAATTGTCCTGTAATTGGATTTTAAATCTGTTGGGCAATAAACATATTATTATTATTATTATTATTATCACCAACTATACCTCAGTCGGCCAAAAGATATAGTAATAAAAGTGCGCGGTAAGTTTACAATCCAGGTAGGCAGACCTTATACACAAGAATTATATACACAAACCTTAGAATGCCCTTCTCATTGGTTTACCGGAACCAGGTAACCAATAAATAAGGCACTATCTGCCTACAGATGTGACTACTTGGACCTTAAAAGTTTGTGCGCAGTTTTATTACTATATCTGTTGGTCGACTGAGGTATAGACGTACAATTTCTATTTTGTCTCTCAAAGTTATGTTATCCTTGCTTCTTAACACTAGACACGTTGTACTGTATTATTGGAATTATCCTACAAATTTATTTGCTGTTACTTTTGACAGTTAGATACTTTAAGTTTTTTTCATGGATAGCTTTTGACCTTTTCCGAATAAATTCATGAAAATTCTGAGTATTATTGAGAATTTCTAAAAAAACTCCCAAGATTCTTATTACTCTGACATTTCCAACAAAATTTAGTACACAGTACCGTTCTGAGGGCTGGTGAAACCAGTGGCGTGCCCAGTTTTTTTTTCAAAAAAAATCGCTAATATAAATTTTTGAGATTTTACAAGTAAACACTGATCTAGTAGGCCTTGGATTTTGTAGGAGAGAGACGCTTTTTGCTCCCAAAATATACTTTATCAAGCTCTATGATTTAAAAGAAATCCTTTTATAATCGCACCATAAATTAAGATTCTACAGGGTGTCTCAAGAACAAATGGGTCACACTGTAGAATCAATTAATACTTAATTAGGTACATTAAAAAACAGAACCATCCTCACTTCATTTGTTAGTTTGGAAAGGATTCCAGCTATGACATCAAAAATGGTTTCCATCAGCCAGTGACGTCAAAACTATACTGCCGTGCTACGGAAGAAGAACGTATGTGCATTTTTTTCAAAATTCGAATTTTTGGTGTTTTGGATGTTTCATGGTTGGTTCTATCAAATAAAAAATAAATGAAGAAAACATTTTCGAAAATGACCGAACAAATCATTTTTGAATTTTGACGGTTTGTAATTTTCTGTTCACATTCAGCAATTTACTATGCAATAGAAACGTATGCGTATGAATTTCTTCCCATTTTTACCGCATGTGGAAATAATTGGATAAAGCGTTTAGAAATACTACACATCAACACCGTATGTGGTTAAATACAGCGTTTATATGTACCATGGTTTATTAATTTTCTCAAAATCAGCTTAATGGAAACAACGTATGTGTATAGTATGTATATGAAATTACATTGGGTGGTCACTTACGTTCCTTATGTCTAGTAAGTAAGTAGATGATAGTCCGTGAAAACGCCATATGTGAACATTTTTGACTAAAAATAATATAACGGTGTATTGTACGTTTACAAGAAAAAATTCATATCAAATACGGTACACTTGTAAATGAATAAAAAATATCAGAACAAAATTGATTAATTAATTTTGAAAAGACAAGCGTTTAAAAATGTTAAAACTTTGAAGGCCGATTTCTCGAAACTACCTCAACTGCACATACGGCGTTTTTCCGTCGCACGGCAGTATAGGGGATTTTAATTCAGTAAAAATGAACTTACCTAAAGGACTTCAAGAACAGACCAAAAAAAAAGATGTATGAGGATCAAAAGACCTTGCAAAGGACTACCTTAATTAATCCACCTATAGACCCATATACAGAGTGTTAAGAAAATGACTGATAAACTCTTCAGTACATTGTAGGGGACACTCAGTAAAGTAAGGGAAAAATAATTTTAAAAAATCCAGACCTACATTTAAAAGATATAAGCAAAATATTGAACAATAGATTTTGCAACGTTTAACACGATAACAGTTAGTATTTGGTATTTTCGTCTAATTTCTAACAATTTAGGTAGTAAAGGTATCAAAACCGTTGTTGCCAAATGCTTTTTTTTCAGCATCTTAGAAAATTGAAAAAAATCTTATTAAATTTTCCAAGCCAGTTAGTAATACATCTTAAGCAATTTTTTTAATTGATAACGATTAAAGTACCCTTTTTATATCTGTAAAAGCATCCAGTTTTTGCAATTACCGAAAAACAAAGATAGTAAAATGTTAACTTCGGCATTTTTTAACTCACCAAATTGAAGACCAGAATTTTTTAAATTATTTTTCCCGTACTCTACTGAGTGTCCCCTACAATGTACTGAAGAGTTTATCCGTCATTTTCTCAACACCCTGTATGTCTGCACGGTGATGAGTCCGTCCATCTCCAGGAACTAGCGATATTAAATATAAAGCAGTATTAAATATTTATGGTTTGAATAGTAATAAACCCCTCCTAACCATACTAATATTTCATCAGTGGTAACATTCATTTTTGTTGTCATAGTAACACTTAGAAACAATAATTATTATTTATTATACAAGGGAAAAAAGTGATAGATTTTAGCATGTGATTTCTAGCGGAGGGGCCAAACACATCAAGAGCTAAAATCGCACTTTTTTCTTGTGTATATTATGCATTTTTTTTCTGCAAGAAAAAAAGGTCCTATAAATGGCCATAGTTAAAATGCATAGGGTAGCATAGGGCAATAAATTTTAAATGCATTTAAAATTTTTTTTTTTTAAAACCTAATTAAAATTCTACCTATATTTTGCTATTAAACTATTAAATATCGATGTTGTGAAATTATTATAGCAGAAAAATTACTCAACAAATAAAACACACTATATTTTTTATACTACAACCATTTACCTGCACGTGAATGATAAAAATACAAAATGATAAAACACCAAGAATTCAAAGCTGGCAACACTGTGTTTATTTTAAGCCCTTAATATTTCTTAGAACTTAGTCCTGCCTACTATTTTTGAACTTCAGTATAGTTTTATTCTCAGAATTAGATTTCTATATGGTTTGTCCAGTGAGTGTTGTCCGGTGAGTTGCCACACTGATCCTGACTAAACGATTTGATTTTATGAGATTTAATTTGTACAATTACATTATAATACAATCATTGATTTGATTCGTACAATTACAATAATTAAAATTAGTACGAATTAAAATAACATATAAAATGAAATCGTTTAAAGTCAGGATCAGTATGTGGCATCTCACCTGACAACACTCGCTGGACAAATCATAGACAAAAATAATTGAGGTTCTCATATTACAAAAGTAATAATTTTTTGACGTTTCTATAATGTACTTAATAGACTGCATATTTCAGTGCTTGCAGGTATTGCTTTTACATTATAAAAATATTATCTGAACACATTCCTTATTTAAATGGGTAGATAAAATGAAAATCGTTAGTGCTTTTGTTAATAAAACTTTATTTCTTGCTACTTTAACGATGACCTTTATTTATCAAGGCTTCTCTATTTGGGAAGTGGCTATTATTTGAAAGATAGGTGGTAGGTTTTTTGCATTTTATATTCACGTAGTGTCTATCACTTGCAAATTACTTCTTAGGGAACTTAGGTCAAGTACTTTATTCTTCTTCTCAGGGGAATGTTGCCAATATGAGTGTGTTAAACATGTGCTTTTTCAGTCTTATTTTAATTTCCTAACTACTGATTCAAATTGAATATTTCAAAAGATTAATTTAAATTAAAATAACATAAATTTATAAACTAATAAAACTAAAAAAATAAATATATAAACATATAAATGGCGGACACGGGCAGCACCCCAGCATCTATTGTGGATTAAAGATTCTAAGTTTTATTTACTGTTTTCTCCAGTATGGCTCCCTTAAGAAGATATGACCACTTTTGTAGAAAATAAAGTCACAACACTGCACTGGATACCATTCTTCAGGCAGAAAAATATTGTGTAGGTCTACAATAATAGTCAGATAGATGTTACCATGGAAACATTGAAATGGAAACACAACAAAGCTTCAAACAATAATCGTTGCGCGGATACGTCATATTCGATAATATTATTCAAAATCTCGAATTCGAACAACGATGCCACATTGAAAATTTTTGTTGAACACAGGGAATAGGTAAACTTTGAATGCCTGTAATTCCGTTCCAGATAATAAAAAAAATAAAAAGTAAACACTATCGTTATAGTTATGTGAAATCATGTGCTTTTCCAGTGGAGGTTGTTTAATTTTGACCGCCATTTCGATTTAAATTTTAGAAAAAGGACACCCTCTATCTCGGTAAAGAAGCCGAGGAACACATTTTTGTTTTAAATTTACAGTTTTTCTGAACATCCTCTACAACACCCTGTATTCCGTGTCCGCTATTTCGGGATCACCCTGTATACCATATTTGAAGAATTTTATTGGGATTTAGGTTCTAATTTAAATTTGCCACTAAAGATTCTTTACAGAACAAATTAGAAAACTTTCGTACAGCATGCGAGGAGAAGACTGAAGACATGGACGGTACCGTTTCGTCCTTATTATGGACTCATCAGCATATCATATCAGTCAGATCCAAACCACACATGCTATACGAAATTTGGAAGTTATATCTATTCTAACTGGTGTTTTCGTTTTGTAGTGACTTTTTAATTTTTAATGAGCAAGTAGGCAACCAGAGAAACGTGCGTGTCTTTTATATAGTATTATCCTCGCTATAACAGTAGAGTTGTCATGGATTTATGAACTTTTACACTACTAATGCAGAGGTTTTATTATTTCAAGAACTACACATGGATTCTTATAAATATATACCTACCTACATTCATTTTCAAGGTACATTATAATATAAAAATATAATAACTTAACATTTTTGTGCTATACCAGCCCTTCAAAATCCTGATAGTTTTATTGCTTCCATAAATCAATCATTCTAGCTGTCATTTCCAAATTTTAAGTATTTTATTTAATTAAAGGCTTGTAATTAGTTTTTTGATATTTCTTTTAAGCGATTTTGATTTTCTTAATGGATTTCTATCGATGTATTAAAGAAAAATCAAATTTATTTTGGTCACATTAACACCAAATTACAGTTTTTTATTGCTGATGGCTCAACTAAAAAAAAATAATTAATCTGATTATGTCATTATATGGTCCTATATTAATTACACAAATTCTCAAAGTTTCAATTTTTTATCTTTAAAATTAACCTCTATTTCGGGGGTGGACATAAGTGATGGACCACCCGGTATATTGATTTTTAGCTTAATAATATTGAGAATCAAAATTGCTGTCCATCATTATTGCTCGTCTCCAAGAAATAATACAATATAAGTTCGCAAAATTATTTTATGACTTGACAAATTTGATATCAGAGTCTTAATACAGAGGCATTTTTATACCTGTCAAAGGGTCATACTTTTAGCATGTCGCAGAAAAAAAATTTTTTTTTGGTTTTTGTATTTATTTATTAGTTTCAATAAAAACTCCAAAATTTAAGTGCAAAATTTACCAGTATAAATATTTTAATTTATATACAAGTGTCAATGTTTACTAACTTGTTGCATAATCACACATTTATTTTTGAAGCCTTGGGGAAAAAAGGGTATACGCTATTATAAGAGACATAAAAAAGTTTTGAGAAAATTGAGTTTGAAAATTGTTTCAATTCTTTCAAATGTAATTTAAGAAATAATCTAAATTCGACAATAATATACTCAAGATGTTACAACACATGGTTATAAAAATATTCCCTTTATTGTAACTTAATGACAAATAGTTTCTGTAAAAAGACGCATACCTCAATAATTGATGAATATAAGCCATCTTGGTGTCTATATTATAATCTTATTGTTAAATAATAATTATTGTTTGTTTTACAGATAGGTACTTGAGTAAATAAGGTTATGTGGTTATTGTAACACAATCTATTGAAAATAAGTTGAACGATAATATGTAATAATGGCTTGTATCATTATTTATGAAACATTTGGGCTAGAATTTCAGAGAGTTTGCGGCTTGCACCCTTTTTTCGCCAAGGGCTTCAATAATTATCAAAAATAAAATGTCAAAAGCTTTATGAAGAATCAGAAGAAGTTGAAAGTGGAGACGATATTCCGATCTGGATCATGACTGACTACATCTATCTAATTGAAAGTTTAACGAAGATGAGGGTAAAGGAAGCAATACAGAAGATTTTGCAGAATATTGTTTGCTTTTCACACAAGAATCCCCGAAGTTTTTCTTTGAAACCTTTTTAAAGCATACAATAATACTTATGGGCTTGGTTGCAGGAACATAATCAACAAATTTGTCAGATGATTTCTGATTTTTAATTGCCACTTTTGAAATACACCGTGTTTTAAATTAAGTCGGCACTATTGCTAACTTCGTTATTATTTGAGCTAGAAAGTCGGTTAAATTAGCAAACTAGTAGTACTTTTTCTACTGAATAAAATGGCGAAAACAGAAAAACAATCGAACATCGCGTTTTCGAGATATTTAAAAAAATGTATATTTTTTAATGGAACAACCTGTATATTTTTAGATGGATCGGTTGCAAATTTTTTTTTAAAGGAAAGTCTCTATGCATTATGACCCTAAAATAACAAAATTTTACAACAAACGCGTTCTGTTATTTGTTTATTTAAAATTAAATCTTTTTCAAGATAACAACGCTTATTTTTAGTGTATTTTTTAATCAAAAAATACACTATTGAGGACGACATAATTTTTTTACCTTACATTACGTAGGTACACAAAATTACAGTAATTGTCGATGCCTACTTTGGGAGTAATAAAATGATGAATAATTGATGAATTTATTATTTAGGATCATAGTGCATAGAGACTTTTTCCTTAAAAATAAATTTGCAACCGATCCATCTAAAAATATACAGACTGTTCCTTGAAATAATATTTTTTTAATATCCATTTTTTTAATTATCTCGAAAACGCTATGTTCAATTGTTTATCTGCTTTCGCCATTTTATTCAGGAGAAAAAATACTACATACTAGTTTGCTAATTTAACCGACTTTCTAGCTCAAATAATAACGAAGTTAGCAATAGTGCAGACTTAATTTAAAACACGGTGTATAGATAATTGCTTGTTTCTTTCAGAAGAAATAGTATATATTATACTATAAGGGAGAGAAATGCGTTATTTTGGCAGAGGTGCAATTTGAAACCTGAGGGCTACAATGCACGAGGACAAAATAGCATCTCTCCCGAATGGTATATACTATTTTTTCCACGATCTCATTAATTTAAAAACACATATTTTGTCATTATGAAGTAAGTAGCACCAGAATTATTTGAGCATTTGTTTAGTAGTCGTTGAGTTATTGTCATAACTATGAAATAAACAATAATGTAAACTTAATGTTAAAAATGTTCTCCATAATGTAAACTCCCTTTGGGAGCATTATATCTCCCTTGGGAATAATCGACTACTTCTGTTTTAACCCTTTAAGTGGCAGACAATAAATTTAAAAAAAAAAAAAAATTAAAATTAGATATTTCTAGTAAAACTGATCTCACATAACTATTAAAAAATAAAAAATAAAAATTGCATGTGCATCGGTGGCTCCAGGGGGTGGTTAATTTGGTGACGTTTGTGACTTTAGGTAAAAATAAATGTAACAAGTTCTGAGGTCAGTTTATTAACCACTTACAAAATAAGTAACATTATAATTAAGTGGTTAATTAAGTGACTCTGTTACTTAAAGGGTTAATTTTGATGTCATAGAAACTGATTTCTACTCCCGACCGTGGAAAAAAATTATTTTTCTACTATCATGTAATGCAGTAAGAAAAACATTATAACAGATCAAAACTGAAAATGAACACAATAATTATTGTAGCTAACTATATAACTTACAATGGGTCAGTATGTAAAAATATTTGTACGCAAATACAGTAATATAAATAATATACAGTAATGGCAAGAAATGATTCCCTTAAAATTGGGAAAAATAATATTTATACCTATTAGCTAAATAAATTAAATAATTACAAAGCATAATAATAAATTAACAAAATAAATAAGTACAATCAATAGTCATATCTATATTATGCAGACCATTATTATCAACCTAACAGCATTATCAGATCAGTTAACATATTTAGATCTGTCGATGTTCACTACGTAATATTGCACTTACATAGAAAAACCACTGCAGAAAACGATTATTCTAAAGCTAGACAGTATCGACAGAAATATTCATTCTAAAATCAGAAGTGGGATCTTGTAAACTTAACCTAATATTCTTCTCAAACCTTTCTTTAATAAATGAAAACTCCATAATATCCTTGGGCTTGCACTCTATCCAAAACCTATCAAACTCATAAAACAAATAACTGTAGAACTGATGAAAATGATCGATCGTCGGCAAACGTTTTGCTTTATTATAAAAGTATGTCTTCGCAGTTCCCTCCTTCAGCAACGTCACCGCCATACTAGTCAAATTAATTCCCACTATAGCGAAACAATACCCGTACAACGGGTGATGTGAGTGTGACAACACATGACAAGCTGGCCCGGTGAACTCCTCAGCGAAGAACAACAAATTATCCAGCCCCAGCAACCCCATCCCACGAAAATCAGTCTTTGGATCGTCTCCCTGGAAACCGATCTTCTGCCACTGCCTAGTCACTCTCTCCTCAAGCGGCTCGTCCGGCATCAACTTCGCCCATAACCTCTGCAACTTCCCTTCGTGCTCTGCGTTATCGGAATCGTACTGAGTCTTCCTCAGTGATTCCGCTTCCGCCTGAAGCTGCCGGTAGCCCCAGATCTGCTCGACGCACTTCCCGAAACTGCTGACGAAGGGCGCGTGGGCTTGCGGGTTGATCCGTTTAACGAGAAGGATCGTACGTACAGCACCCTCCAGGATCACCCGCTCGTTGGCGCCGGTGAACCGACGTTGCACGCATACCTCGTCCAGGTGGCGCGTAAGAGCCTGGATTTGAGGAGAGTGCGATGAGACGAGGGAGTGTTCCACGGCTTTGATTCGGGGGGCTCCGCTCGGTTCGCCGTAGCAGATGCGTTGCAGTTCGCAGAGGCCGGTCGTCTTGCGGAGGAACCACTTCAGGACTGGTCGGAGGTAGTAGCAGAAGTACCACCACAGGGAGTACATGGTGGGAGTGTTAGCTTTTAATTTCAATTAGTCTGAAGCTCAATTTTTGATCTTGTGAATGGACACGAAGAAAAACCATAATGCAGGGTTTGATTGTTTATTTTAAGCTGAGAAGGCCATTGTTGGTGGTATTACTTCACTATTGGCAGATGTCGTCGGATTGTTTGTATTGTTTTCTAGCTTGGATACGTCCGAATAGGAGACATCAACTTTGGAATGATTCTCCTGTACCTGTAATATAATAACACTAGGTATAATGATATAATGAGCAATTAATACAAGGCACTAAGCACTGACAGGTATTATTATTATTACAATTCGTAGCAACAATAATTATTATTGCTTTGTCCCAGTTAATTAAACTTTATAATTCACTTCACTTATTCATTTTAGGCATTGTCAACATTCAACAATTTATTCAGCTGAGATTCAGATTATTTATCATGTTATGAATTATTATGAAACGAAACGAAAGATTCCTATTCTTACAATTTTTACCAACATTTAAAAATGACGTTATTAATATTGTTGTGTCTTAAGTGTCACTAGAATTCACATTGATGTCAATTAAATTTCGTAATTTTTAACTGTACCTCACTGGATGCTACTCGTAACGTAATGCGCGTGTGTGAGTGTGTGCTTGGAAACTTGGATAAGAAGTTAAGATGTTAAGAACAAAAAATACTTTTTATTAATAATACCGAATACGTACAGCTTCCAATGAAAATTGAAAATTGGCGACGGAAGTCACTATCCCCAAGCGGCTGGTGCTGTAAACTAGCATTGATCATTGAAAGAATATCACTTTTGCCTGTCCGCAGTGTCCGCCGACTGTTTGCACGTAACAGCCAATCAGCGGCCGAGCTTTATGGCATTGGATTGGGTCAAGTCAACTGTCAATGTCAAATTTGGACCACCATGATGGCTGACTTCCGTCGCATTCATTGGATATGTAAAGTAACGCTATAGTCCAATAAAGTCTAAAAAGTCATACGTATCGATTAAGAATACACATCCTTTTGATAGTTCGATTTATTTTGTTTCATGTACGTGTTTTTATAGTAACCGTCCAGTTTGTCTAAACACTCCATCCCGCATAAATAAGTATACGTCAACATTGGTTTTGAATGAGAATTAAATGCACAACACAGAGGATAGAATGTCATTACGTGAATAAATTTTATGTAGTTATCAGTGGCTCTCAAACTGACGTAAGCGGTTCAATTCATTTTTTGAATGATTCCTTCAATAATTACGCTCGTTCACAACTTGACAATTAACTGTTTGACATTTTCTGGTGAAATTAAAAATATTAATTCGGACGGTTAGTAAGACGTCACATCTGACTTTTTAAAGTTAATCCTACTATATACTCTTTCCTGACCTTTTTTCTTCTTTGGGGAACGGTTCCAGACAAACAAGCATTTGACAATTGCAGAGTTGCCAATTTCACTGTAAGCTTTTATAGTAAATGCGGAATTTTTAGTGATAAAAATTAAACTTGAATTCTATTCGTGTTATTATTTTGTTTCATTTTTCAAACTTCGCTTTTTTCCTCTTGATAGCTACGCCTGTGACCAAATGTGCCAAAAATATGACCATCCAGCTGTTCAAACATAACCGTGTTTAGTAAACGTCAACGAGTGAATGCGCTACCCTAGTAAGCGTTAGTGTCGGTAATGCAGGTTCCTTACTGAAAATTAGCTACGGAAGTTACTATCGCCCAAGCGGCTGGAACTATAAACTAGCATTGATTTAAAATGTCAATTTGAACGAAACGACAATCTGTCGTTGGCTTGTCATCTACAAAATCAATCACAATTAAATATGCAGTTTTATTTTACATGAAGTGTATTCTTATTATGCTTAAATCTTGATAATTATTATTACCCGAAACCAAGAACTCTATAGATAATATTATTATGTCTATTATTACATTTGCATTCTGTGTTGCATAGGAAAGGTAACATAAATGTAAAACATTACAGTGAATACCTATTATTAAAGGATCCAAGCCACTCTGGTTTAAAAGCTGATAGTTTCCAAGGAAACTGTATTTTTTGAAGGATGTCATTTATTTTCAAACTATTGTTGAAATATGCTTTACACGTATTCCCTATGATACCTTTTCTATGCAACACGGTGTATATTATATCCGTGATTTTTAAAATTCATATTCGGTTTACTGTAGTCAGTTTACAGTTCAAGGCAACAGATGGCGCTCCTTTCTTTGACCTCCTTATTTTTTTACTTTACCATGATACAACTACACAGGCAGCTTGAGACTGGAAACTCGACCGCGCTGCGCACAACGTCAGTATATGGTGATTGTAATCCAAAAGCTAAGAATTGAAAATTTTTTAGGGTGAAAGTCAACATTTGTGGAGTGTAATGAAAAGTGTTGGTGCTTGCTGTGATACGATACAAATCATTTATTCATAATTGCCTTTGCCTATTCTTATAGCAAACTAAAGAAAGATATATCTCTTTTGCCTTTCGTTTTTTTGCGTGATTCTCACATGCGCACTTACCGCACAATAAACCATTTTGGCTATCAGACAGTCAGGTACTGACTATGAAGTCAAACTAACTAAAATTACTGCAACATTTACAATCTTCGAAATAAGCTACTATACTTAAGCTGCGACTTCACGTCATTAATACTGCCGAGTTGCATGTAGATATCACCTGATTTACGTCACAGGCTGCGCGCTGACATACCTCGTTCATTTAGGTATGATAGTCTGTGGTTTATTTGTATCATGGTTATATTACAAGTAAATAGCCGAGAGCCAAGAGCTGCACCTATTATTATCAAGAGTGTTTGGCTAAATCGGGAAACGGTTTCAGAGATAATTTCAAAAAACTTGAAAAATGATATTTTTTTACATCTCTTTTGATATCTCATCTCATGACATGAACCATATGCGAGATATAACAATTAATGTCCAGCACCATCCATTTTGATATTTAAAAAACGTTACGTACGAGTATTAAGGTCATGGGGGAAAAAGTTCAATTTTCTTATGAACAATATCACGATACACATAAAGTCTATTTTTTATTTAGATGGACTTGTCAAACAGCTGTCAAGTTGGTACCCTGTGCAATCTTTAAACAGTAATTTTCATATTGTCGAATGGCAGCCTGTTTTCTCGACCTTGGCAAAAAATTTACGTTGTGACTAAAGTAACGGCAACATTCCCCGATTCGGGTATAGGCTATGACGTCACCTGCAAAACATGTTTCCTTGTTGTAAGTTCCACTGTTATAAAACGCAAATTAAAAACTTCAAATTACTTTATTTTCTCTGAAAATAGTCCTTTTTTAGTAGTTATTCGTTTTTTGAGGACAAATTTAACTGTTGCTTGGATTGACTATATCCAATGACGTTTTGCGAAAACTAGGTCTACTCCCTGAGTCGGCACTCTAGTCACAGCGAAACGCGAAGGAACTGAAAAGTTGAAGTTGTCAAATTAACAAACCAAATTATCAAATTCAAACTTATTAAAATGCTCAGGCAGGTAAATTTATTTCAAAAGAAAGAAAAGAAGGAATCATCAAATGCTATAAACAATATAGCGATTGAAAGATGTTTCTCCAGATTAAGCAAAAATACTGTTTAATCAGATTTTCTTAAAAAATGATTAAATAACGTGAGTACCTACCTCTTCTATTTATCAATAATAGATTTTCTTCTATTTTCAACATTTTTACATAAAACTAAGAAGGAATCGGTCTAATCCTACATACATAAGATAGGTCTTACACCTACTACCTATTACCCAACTACACCTACCTATTAAGATAGGCTAAGGTACTTACACCTACAAGTCTCTAAAATTTTCCAATTTACCTCTAAAAATTGAGTTTATAGTTTTTTTTTTGATTGAAATTTTGAAATAAAATGACATTTCAACTAATGGACATAACCTAAATTAATTTAGTAACTATTTCAGTGATTATTTTAGTAACAACTATCACCATAACCAACCTAATCAGTCTTGTTGCCAATCGTTCCCCCAGAATTTTGACTTGGTGGAATCCATCTAAATAAAAAATAAAGTATAGGTATACACGGTATGCTGATTGCTGTTACTATTTTGGTTACTACTGCGCAATGACGTCATGTGGTTTTATTTTGACTTAAAGTATATTAATCGCGGCAAGGTTGTTTATAGAATAAATGTCAAATTATATTGCTTCCATCCTTTTTGCTTGTGTTTTTCTTTGTGCTAGATCTACATTATTGTAGAAAAATCTTAAAAAAGTAAATGAAAGTTTTACAAATTTTTTTATTGTTATTGATTTTTGATTTTCATGATTTTTTTGTACCAAACGACATAAAAAACAATATGACGGCTATAAGAAAAACAAAAGTTGACTATGAAAACTCTGGGATTTAGTTGGCCTTAAAATTTTTAAAACGTTAGATGGATAGCTGTTGCCGACTTATGCAAGCCTACAAATATTTATTTATTTATTTCTGATAATAAAAAAAATAAATGTGCAATCTCATGTATTGTGTAATCTTCGAACCACGTGACGTCAGAAGACCGGAACATAGCCTGCGCGTCATCGTCTATCGGTATACGGTGTATATTTTATGTGTATCGTGATCGTGTGTACAATCACCTGCTTTTTAGGAAGGTACATTTAAATGCTATTTCCAGGCACCTATAATAAGTGTTCAGTTGGCGTTCACTCAATCGCAAATAAGTAAAAATAGATGGCAGCACTGGCAATCAAACAAAATAAAATATCAAGTCGAGTTAATAATAATAATAATACCTACCTATTTTGTCTTGTGTTTTTGGTTCTAGTTCTAGCTAGTTCTCACTTCTCGTAGTTCTCGTTCTGTTTTCTTTCTGCTGCGGGCTGCGGTATTGAGCATTGAGCCATTGAGTATTATCAAATACACTAGACTATTAATACGTCCAACTCCGGCAATTTTACATGCATTTCGAAGGCAGCCGCTGTGGCAGCGCCATTTAGTGTCGCGAGTTGTAACTAACACACTGCACCATAGTGATGTGCAACAGATAACAATATCGAGTAGATATTGATACATTAGTCACAAGTATCTGATACGTTGAGTTGATTACTTGATTACTTTTGCTTGCTTGATACTTAATCATTATACCCAGACCCCGGACCCGATATTTCTCTATGAGATCGTTGAGTACCTACTGACTAGTTATGCAAGGCTACTTCGGTCCTCTAAGAAAATTAAAAAAAGTAAAAATTTCAAGCCAGAAAACAAAAAAGGAATAATTATTATAGGTATACTTGACTCTTTAAAAATTATAAGTAATAACATAATAATTATCAAATAAAAATGTAAATATGTAACTGTATTACATATAATGAAAAAATACTTGAGATGGAATGTGAAATAAGAAAAAAAAAATTTTTTCATTTACTTCAGTCTTGTAAGAAAAAAAAAATGAAGATACCTACATAGGTATACGTACCGAACCGAAGTACGGACAGAGATGCAATACAAGATACAAGGCCATATGGGCTAGAACATCACGTGGAACAAGGAACTTATGATTATACATAATTCAGTTCCAGCACTCCAGGAGCAGGAGTTTATAATAGTAGAGATACCGTTCCGAGGGTCAGGGTATGCGTGTCGCGATTACGGCTCCGCTCCAGTCGGCGATGTGGCTATGGCTAAACAGTTCCAAAATACCGGTATTTTGACGCGGTATTTTTCTGTCGCGGTACCAGTTGGATTGGAACGGTCGTACTCTTCGGTAACAGTATTTCCCATCTCTATTCCGGGCCCAGTAGAACAACTGTAGCGGTCCTCGAGCCGCCAGGTTCGCTAGCGTCGCCTCGCTGCCGGTTTTCAGTCGAAGTTGGACGTATTATAGTCTAGCGTATTTGGTATTATTGACGGCTGTTCGCTCTGCTCTCTGCTCTAATCCCAATAGTAAAATAATTGCTAATTGTTAATTCCTATCCTATCTTAATAACACAGAATAGACTAATAATTTATACCTACTTAGTTTGATTATAGGGAGGGGCAAGACGCAAGATAGAGAGACTAGTAGTTACTACCTACTTATATATCTACAATTTTTATTTCTGGGCTCGAAAAATTTAATTTGCACCTACCTAGGTACTTGAACAAAATAAACAATGATAATCTATCATAGGTATCGAGGTGGACCATGCAATTTTTAAAGTGGATTTTTGTGTAAACATTTTTTTAAACATTTATTTTACTTTTAACCCATTTTAATAATGAATATAAGCTCATTGATAAGACTTCCTAAAAGATTAAATGAGAATTCAGTTTTATTACCGTAAGAGGACTTTCGTATTCGTACGATCGTACGCACACTGTACACGTATGCGCGGTTTTTATTGAATAGGTACCGGGGAAGCTTAATTGAGTAAACTATTGATATAATCAGAAAAATTAATCCAAAATGAGTGAAGCTGGAGACACTGATTACGTTCCAGTTTTCTCTTTGCCAAATTTTGAGCGTTTCGAAAAAGTTCGTGAAACGTTTGTGGAGAAATTCGGCAAACAACCCGACTTCTACGTACGAGTTCCTGGAAGGTATTGTTTTTATATTTCTTAATTTTTAATGCACCTATTTATAATCTTCTTTTTCTATTATTTGCATGGTCATTATAATCAGTTTAGTATAAAAATGTAATTTAAATTAGAGATAAAGGGTTTTAGAGATAATTTAATTATTGATAAAGGGTTTTCTTAGTGAGATGGTAACTCGTGGTGATAGAGAGAGCGAGAGAGAGAGAGAGAGAGAGAGAGAGAGAGAGAGAGACAGAAAGAGAAAGAGTGTGAGGAAGTGACAGAGACAGAGAGAGAGAGTTCCGAGCATACCTACCGATTCCAGTGTTGCCTATTTTTCAACAATTTCAACAATAATGTTAACTGTTAATTAAGTAACTTTTATTTGAATTATAAAAGTTACCTTATACATACAGGTACACCATATATTATGTATCCTCTCCTCTCTATTGCTTTGTATCTCGTAAACGCTTAAAAAAGATAGGTAGGTACCTACCCTACATATACTGTCGGTTAAACATATAGAGAAAAGATGCCCTATTTTGCGGCAATCTCGAATCCGTCAAGACATAGGTACCTTATAAACTATAAGATATCTGCGACCGTTCCTAAATATCCTGAAAAAAAAATCAAGAATTCTTATTTTTGTCACATCTTTTTTATTATTGAAAATTAATGGATAATTTTTTGAGTCGTCAAGAGTTATCTGTCTGATATTTTAAAAACGCTCAAAAGGCGACTAGATTCCAGAGAGTTTTCATGGTCAATAACTTTTGTTTTTCTTATGGCTGCCATATTGTTTTTTTTTTATATCGTTCGGTACAAAAAAATCATAGAAACTTAATAAATAGGTATAAGGCCCATTCTATACGAACCACAAAAACGCGACCGATTAGTCGCTTAGTCGCTTGAAAATTTTGCCCATTCTATACGAGCGTGTAGACGCCGCGCCTTTGTAGCGCGTATAACCGGCGAGTGAAACGCGACCCATTCTAGACTAGCGACAAAACGGCTCATATTTTGATATGGATCCCGTACAAGTTTGGTGTATCGCAGTTCACCAATTAACGTTATTAAGTTTGTTGGCCAAAAAAACGTAAAAAAAAAGACGTTGGTGGGTACACCCGGTTGGTGCTAATCGCCTGACCTTATAGGGGTGTTTCATCTTAGCTTCGCAAAACATCGGAAATATCCTGAGAATATTCTAATTTGCCTGTGGGTAAATCAGGTCGTGTTCTTGTAGGCTTCAAAAAGAATATGAATTCAAAGGCGAAGCGGGATTTCGAAAGGGTTCAAAACGGTTTTCCCATCTCGATAAAGCGCCCCAGGCATTTTTTTTTCAATGCCCAAGGTCACGCAATTTCCTAGGACTCGAAAATATTTTTCGTTTTCGAAAATTTGCCGCCCATAAAAATTTGCCGCCGCAGGCTATAGCCTACCTAGTCTAATCGGAAATCCGCCACTGCAAGCACATCAATGATGTGCACTACTAAAATCGTGGACTGTGATAATAAAAAAGGACAAATCGGCTCGGCCGGCCAAACGCTTGCAAGTTGCTACATATAGAATGACACGCCGGTCTCCGGCGCGCGACTTTTACGCAACCTCTTGCGTTCAAAACGCCGACACGCCAACGAACGCGTCCACACGGGACCGCAAAGTCGCCCGTATAGTATGCCCCATTAGGCCAGTAGAATGGTATTTTGAGTTTGCGTTATCATGCACAAATTTTGTACTATACAAAATTCGATAGAGGATCATTAAGAAATGTTAAATCCAAATTTGCAGCACCGTGTGATTTTTTTTTACCGAGTTATGCAGAAAAGCGTTTTTTATTTAATTTCCACGAATATCTCGGCTTCTATCCATCGCGCATAAGTAAATGACATATCATTCTCTTCGCTATGGAATTATCTACATTTTTTATAAAAATATTATTTTTGTTACACTGATAATAAAAATAATATTGAGGTTTAAAGTTAAAAATTTGTCCTTCGAATAAGGTTTTTTG
Organism: Malachius bipustulatus; assembly: GCA_910589415.1. Classification (NCBI taxonomy): domain Eukaryota; kingdom Metazoa; phylum Arthropoda; class Insecta; order Coleoptera; family Melyridae; genus Malachius; species Malachius bipustulatus. The sequence goes on from OU342630.1 coordinate 33,573,424, forward strand.
CAAATTACTTATTTTTTCTGCATTTTACCGCTGAAAAGCCCAAATAGTTTTTTGAAGAACAGTCAATTACCTGTGCAGTGGTAGGTCAATCTTGAAAATCCAATGATCCAGTCTCGGGCAATCTACGCGCAAACATGTGCATGTCGGTGATGTACAATTTTGAATTGACGAATACATTCGTCAACGACTCGAAAACTCGCATCAAAAATTGAGTATTTGTTTTAGTTTACATTCAATGTGCAACATTTCTACGTTAATTGTTCATAAATATTCAATATTTTAAATTACAAAACACACAAGTTAATAACCTTTATTTTGAATACTTTCTTTATTGCATGCTTAGGTATAATTGCTAAATTTGAAGTAAAAAACATATGAGTGTATTTTTTTTTAAGAAAAATCAAGTGATAATCAGTTAAACAAAGTACAATTATTATTAGTATGTTTTTGTTAAATCAAGGCAATACTGTGCTTTTACAAGAGTCAAGATTATAATTTCATTTTTTTTTCTAGCACGTTTCGATAGGCCAGGTTCGTCCTCATTTTCTTTGTTTACTATTCCACAATAAATTTTGTCTGAATTCTTAGCTCGGCTATAATAATAGCGAGGCAGGGGAATCGTGGTTAGCAAATATATGTCTTCATCATCGCTGCTGTCGTCAGTGATTTCCGCGACGTTTAAACAACTTTGACCTGAGCAGTTCTTGCAAACTGCAGAGCATTTCAGTCCTGCTTTTCTGCAGCCACAAGCTGCCCCGCAATCTTTTGTGCATGCACAGGAAATAACCTTGAGATGTGAAGATGGAATTGGATCTTTAGTGCTCATTACGGGTTCTAATCCACATTTATGTCTCTTCCAGCCCCAGGTTTCCGCTTCCAAGATATTGCCAAGCTATGTTTGGATTTGGTAACATGTTCGAAATGAATGCTGCTGAGCGGCTCACTCTGATGGTGGTAAAGAAGTAAGATCCGATTTTGTCTTTTGTCCCATGCGGTAAAAAAAGTTGAAATGAAATTCGTCGTAGGATTTTTCGTTGTTTCCGCCATAGAGAGCGATAAAGACTTCTTTTCCTATGTTGACTCAATCAGTTCGTGGTTCGGCTTTTTTGATTTAAAATATTACAATATTTTGCAGATGATTTTTTTCTGGTTGAAGAGTAGAACTCAGTTTTTTCTGACCCTTTTCCAAGTTTTATGAGAAAAACATTGGTGACGTGTTTTCCGAGTTAATATAAATTGACCGTTTAATTACGGTGTCTATAGAAGTTTTCACGCAGCTAAGAACGCACGTGATAGCACCGGGAAAACACACTGACAGATCTCAATATCTCACACAAAACTCACTTTCATGAATAAAATAGATACACAGTACAATTCCACTCACAAAAGATAAAAAAATCAAAGAAAAAAAAAACTGATAAAATACAAATTTTCGACATGCACAATTTCGCAGATGGATTATCAGAGACTCGTTTATTGGATTTTCATGATTGACCAATCAACGTAACGGTAATTGACTGTTCTTCAAAAAACTACTAGGGCTTTCTAGCGTTAAAATGAAAAAAAAAATAAGTAATTTGCAAAAAACCTTATTCGAAAGACAATTTTCTAACTTTAAACCTCGATATTGTTTTTATTATCAGTGTAACAAAAATAATATTTGTATAAAAAATGTAGGTAATTCCATAACGAAGAGAATTATATGTCATTTGTTTATGTGCGATAGATAAGAACCGAGATATACGTAAAAATATAAAAAAAACTTTTTTTTGCATAACTTGGTAAAAAAAAATCACACGGTGCTGCAAATTTGGATTTAACATCTCTTTAAGGTCCTCTATCGAATTTTGTATAGTAGAGAATTTGTGCATGGTAACGCAAACTGAGGACATTTTTGAGGACGATTCTACTGGCCTACATTTAAACTCTGTGGTTCTGTGACACACGCGTGTCGCTCGCAGGCAAACGGTCGCGTTTTTGTGGTTCGTGTAGAATGGGCCTAAAGGTGGTACTTAATAAACGGTAAATACAGGGTGTCCCAATATTCCATGGACATGGAGCAACCACAGATTACTGAGGTAAAAAAAAGTCGCTCGGACCAAACTTATCTCTATACCAAAATGCTTCGTTTGTCCGCTAGATGGCTTCAAAGTCTTTTGAAAATTTTTGTTTTTTTTGAAATAGCTCAAAGTCGGCTGATTCCGATTCGATGAAATTTGGTGGGTAAATTTCTTATTAAAAGTACTAATTTCTGATGTACATGATAATTTGACGGGAACCCGGGAAGGGGTGAAACTACCCCTACCCTCCATTAAAATCGATTGTAATTGTTGATAGGGTAGCAGAAACGCTGTTCATGTTTTTTTGTTTGAAAGATACATCGTTTTAGCCCATTTTTGGTCTCCTACAAAAATCTGTATCTTTCCGAGGTGCTATGTGATAAAATAAATTAGTCGATGATAACTAAATTTTTATTTCATTCTCTTAATTTGAAATCAAATTTTCAATTGTCAGGTGATTATTTGATCTAATCTCATAAAACCTTCTTGCGCATCAATCGCAGAAATAGTGTATTTTTATGCGATTCAACTCTGAATATTTTCACCGCTTTTTAAATTGGCTTTCTGAAATTTTCCATAGTTAGGTCATATTAGCGTAGTGGTTTACTGAGAAAATTTCATTTCATTTAGTTTGAAAACGTGTCTTAGAATGGATTTTTAAATTTAACGAAATAAAAAAAAATTGACAAATTTTAAAAATGTTTTCCTTTTCCTGTGTCCGCCACTGGCTAACTTTACTTAAAAAATACTATTCTTTACACTACCTTTAATCAATTCGCAAAAAGTGAAAGGGGAATTTTGAAAACCGAAAATTTGAAATTTTAGGGGAATAAACATCATGTAAAAATATTCGAATATCTCCGCCATTTTTCTTATTTGCTTCTTGAAATTTTTCAGAGTTAGGGGTTATTCGAATAGTTGTCTACTGGAAAAACTTCAGCTCAATTCCTTCAAAAAAGGCTCATGAACGGTTATAGAAATTTAGCCATTTTTACCCTTTTCCTACCCACGCCACTGGCTTATTAATGAAAAATATGCAAATTTTACTGCATTAACTCAAATTTAAAATAATTTTCTTCCAATCGTGTTAATTTGGTTTAAATTTGTTTTTATAACTTGCTTATAGGTAGGTAGGTATAGGGGTTCAAAATCTGGCAATTGTTTCTAAAATTGAAAAGGCTGCCATTTTGAAACGGCTCGATTTTACTCAAATACAGTACCAGACGACTCCTTGCGGCTATCTTACTCATAAAAAAATTTCAGCCCCCTAGATTGAAAACTACGATAAGAAACCGTGCCTCATAGACGGTTTTTGTTTTTAATTTGGAGGGACACCCTGTAGAAGTAACGCAGCTTTAGGAAATTTTTTTTACGAAAATCAAATGTCATTTCGAAGTTTCACAAGGGTAAAAAATTTCGTTCACTAATCCTTAAAAATATGAAGCTACAGCAGCGGTTTTAAAATTTTAAAGAAATAAACATCATATGAAAAAAATATTAATATCTCCGCCATTTTTCTTATTTACTTCTTGAAACTTTTAAGGGTTAAAGGATATTAGTGTACTTGCCTACTGTGAAAATTTCAGTTCAATTTCTTCAAAAATGAACTCATAAACGGTTATAGAAATTTAGACATTTTTACCCTTTTCCTACCCACGCCACTGGCTTATGAATATAAATAATGCCAATTTAATTGCTTTAATTCAAATTTCAAATAGTTTTCTTACAATCTTGTTAATTTTATTTTAAAGTTTTATTGCCATCTTGCTCATACAGGGACTCAAAAAATAGCATATTTTCCAAAAATCCAAAGGGCTGCCATTTTGAAACGGCTTGGCCGATTTTGCTCAAGTGCAATACCAGACCACTCCTTGTGGATATCTTACTCCCACAAAAATTTCAGCCTCCTAGATTCAAAACTGCGACCTGAAATGAGATGACAAAAACCGGGTTCCTGGAATTTTGAAGGGACACCCTGTAGAAGTGATGGAACTTTTGGAAATTTTTTCAACGAAAATCTAACGTCATTCCAAAGATTTACAAGAATCAAAAATTTCGTTCACTAATCTTGAAAGATAAAGCTACAGGAGCGTTTTGAAAATCGAAATTTCGCGATTTTGGAGAAATATATAAATATATATATATAAATATTGCATTGTCCTTACGTTCTCGGTGTGCTACGCTGATGAGGCCAAAGAAGGCCGAAACAGCGCTGTCCGTGGCTCCGGATCTGCTTGGATTTTTGTTGCTGGTTGCCGTGGAGTGCATTTTAAGAGAAAAAGCCCAATAATCATTTCCTTTATATTTATTAATAATTACTCTCTAAAGATTTCTATTTATCCTTCTAATTTACATGGGCTAATGGTGAAGGGAGCTGCCGGCCACTAGCTGGCGCTGCCCCGGGGACTTGTCAAATCCTCATAGCAGGTAACTGCACGAGGAGTCTTGTCTCACGAAGGCGATTGTCTGCTGTTGATGGTCGGTGGTTCTTACCACCAGCAGTAGGTGTCGTCGCAGTCGTTCTGTGTTGCAGGTCACTGATGTAAAAATCCTCTGATTTGTATAGAACTGGCGCATTCCATGGCTTTCGGTAGCATTGTCCTTACGTTCTCGGTGTGCTACGCTGATGAGGCCAAAGAAGGCCGAAACAGCGCTGTCCGTGGCTCCGGATCTGCTTGGATTTTTGTTGCTGGTTGCCGTGGAGTGCATTTTAAGAGAAAAAGCCCAATAATCATTTCCTTTATATTTATTAATAATTACTCTCTAAAGATTTCTATTTATCCTTCTAATTTACATGGGCTAATGGTGAAGGGAGCTGCCGGCCACTAGCTGGCGCTGCCCCGGGGACTTGTCAAATCCTCATAGCAGGTAACTGCACGAGGAGTCTTGTCTCACGAAGGCGATTGTCTGCTGTTGATGGTCGGTGGTTCTTACCACCAGCAGTAGGTGTCGTCGCAGTCGTTCTGTGTTGCAGGTCACTGATGTAAAAATCCTCTGATTTGTATAGAACTGGCGCATTCCATGGCTTTCGGTAGCATTGTCCTTACGTTCTCGGTGTGCTACGCTGATGAGGCCAAAGAAGGCCGAAACAGCGCTGTCCGTGGCTCCGGATCTGCTTGGATTTTTGTTGCTGGTTGCCGTGGAGTGCATTTTAAGAGAAAAAGCCCAATAATCATTTCCTTTATATTTATTAATAATTACTCTCTAAAGATTTCTATTTATCCTATATAAATATATATATATATATATCGTGGGCAGGTGAATTTTGGAAAACCACTTTTTCGTGATCTGGGGGTCATGATCGGTGGACATTTGATGAGTTTGGGTGATTTTCGAAAAGTGATGTCGTCCTCAATAGTGTATTAGTGTATTTTTTAACAAAAAATACACTATTGAGGACGACATCACTTTCCAAAAATCACCCAAACTCATCAAATGTCCACCGATCATGACCCCCAGATTACGAAAAAGTGGTTTTCCAAAATTCACCTGCCCACGATATATATATATATATATATATATTTATATATATATATATTTATATACAGTAGACTTTCGATAATCCGGCGGTTACCTTTGTAGCTAACTGCCGGATTACTGGAAACGCCGGTCTACTGGAACGTCTAATGAAAAAGAACCAAATTCGAATGTATGTAAATAAATACTTATACCTATTTGAGGATTAAATACTCGTTTGAGGATCTCGACTTTTGCAGCTAACGTTAATGTTTTGTGTTTTCGTTTATTATTTGCTGACATTGTTGGTTATTTTATTTATACAACGCACACACCTACACACCTAAGTGACTTGTGCTAAAATGCGTATTTATCTAGCAGAGAAAACTGATGAAATGCTGAAGAATCCGTGTATGCCGGATTATAGCATAGTCGCGCACCGCTCCTGCCGGATTATAGAGTAGCTAGTATTTTTATGATGAAGGGAAAAAAACGCCGGATTACTGGCAGTGCCGGACTGCCGCAGAGCCGTATTATCGAGCTTTGACTGTATATATTTATTTATTTCTCCAAAATCGCGATTTTTCGATTTTCAAAACGCTCCTGTAGCTTTATCTTTCAAGATTAGTGAACGAAATTTTGGATTCTTGTAAAGCTTTGGAATGACTTTAGATTTTCGTTGAAAAAATTTCCAAAAGTCACGTTACTTCTACAGGGTGTCCTTTCAAAATTCCATACATCCGGACTTTGAGGCACGGTTTCTGGCCACAGTTTTCAATTTAGGGGGCTGAAATTTTTGTGAGAGTAAGATGTCCACAAGGAGTGGTCTGGTATTGCACTTGAGCAAAATCGGCCGAGCCGTTTCAAAATGGCGGCTATTTTAATTTTTTGGAAAATTGACTATTTTTGAATCCCTGTATGAGCAAGATGGCAAAAAAACTTTGAAATAAAATTAACAGGATTTGAAGAAAATTATTGGAAATTTGAGTTAATTCCATAAAATTAGCATATTTTCCATTAATAAGCCAGTGTCGTGGGTAGGAAAAAGGGTGAAAATGTGTCAATTCTATAACCGTTTATGAGTCCATTTTTGAAGAAGTTGAACCGAAATTTTCCTTTTTTTTTGCTTTAACATATAATTTGATGTCTTAGCTTCAATTCGCCTCGATTAATGTAGCACTTTAAACGAAAAACAAAAAAGTTTTTCGCTTGTGCAAAATTAGCTTACACTTATATAAAATTATTAAATCAATGAAAGGGTTCGCAATTTCTTTTTTATTTTTTTCCACATTCAATTATTAATGGTTCTGAAAATTAGAAGAGCAAACGCAACAACAATTAAATCACCTACATGCAGGTGAAAAAAGTATTCAAATTGGTTTTTTAATAACAAAGATACGACCAGTTTAAAAAATAAAATTTGTAGGTGTATAATAGGTACCTGACGTACTACATATACCTATCTACGCGATCAACACTACAAACTCGAAACCCACTGTGGTTCAGTTCATTACACCGATGTTTAGTAAACTGTTGGTGTGGGTTCGAAACCACGAGATGATATAATTCTTTTTTTTTGGTAGGTAGGTGGAGTTTTCCCAAAAAAAAATCGGATTATTTTTTCATTATATGTATTGATTATAAAAAAAAAAATAGGAAGAAAATATTTATTATTGAATCGCATAAAAATACACTATTTCTGCGATTGATGCGCAAGAAGGTTTTTTTTTGTTAAAAAATACACTAAAAGATGGTCGATGTGGGCGCCGGTTTGGACCCTAGAAAGTTCCATCCTGCGCAAAAAAATGATTTGAACTTTTCTTGGAACCTCGTCGTTTTGCAAACTGTTTACTGCGTTTGAAAAAAACTTTTTGCAAACAGCTGAAAAAAAAAACGAACCATATTAAACATCTTTTATGAGATTAGATCAAATAATCACCTGACAATAATAATTGGAAATTTGATTTCAAATTAAAAGAATGAAATAAAATTTTGGTTAGGTACCATCGACTAATTTATTTTATCACATAGGACCTCGGAAAGATACAGATTTTTGTAGGAGACCAATAATGGGCTAAAACGATGTATCTTTCAAACAAAAAAACATTAACAGCGTTCCTGCTACCCTATCAACAATTACGATCGATTTTAATGGAGGGTAGGGGTAGTTTCACCCCTTCCCGGGTTTCCGTCAAATTATCATGTACATAGAAATTAGTACTTTTAATAAGAAATTTACCTACCAAATTTTGTCGAATTGGAATCAGCCGACTTTGAGCTATTTCAAAAATACTAAAATTTTCCAAAGACTTTGAAGCCATCTAGCGGACAAACGAAGCATTTTGGTATAGAGATAAGTTTTGTCCGAGCGACTTTTTTTTTACCTCAGTAATCTGTAGTTACTCCATGTCCATGGAATTTAGTTCCATCAATTTTTTCGGGACCGAGGAGCGAAATAGGGGTGCTGGGTGGGTAAGAAGCTAAAAACAGCCATTGCAAACTAATATTAAGGTCACAACTAAGGCCTCTTTGACATTAACGGTCGAATTTCTATTTTTTTCTTAGCTTTCAGGGCAAGGAAAATCTTCGAGATTAACAGAAGCACGGTTTTTATTTTGAAGTTTGCATTTATTTTGCATTTATATTCCAAAAATCATTGCATCAATCCCTGTGGACTGGACACGATATGTGGAAGCGGATATAGTGCCAGTACGTCTCTGCACGCTTCGAAGCGCTTGGCATTGTCGTCAAGTGGTTATTTCCTAAAGTCGAGGTATTTAATCCGCGCTTCTGATAGGACCGTATTCTCATCGCACTCTCAAAATCGGTTTTTAATGCCGTTTATGTGCCTTCCCTTTCATTTGCAAAGCAAATGAATACCTTCCTGGTGTTACTATAGGTATGTTCTCCACCCCTATATAGGTCCTATGTGAAACTGTAGGAGACGCGGATGTATACATATAATGACTTAATAAACTTAAAAAAAATTCAAAAATTTAATTAAAAAAAAAAAAAAAACTTTTTAGACCGAATATCACAGATGAATTAAAAAACCATAAGTATGACTTCATATTCACGTAATTTGATGTAAAAATTTTTTTTTTCGAAAAAAGATGTATAAAAATTTTGTAAATTTTTTCAAGTTTATGAATTTTTGGTTTCCATGTTTTTTTTTATACCGAACGAAATAAAATAAAAACAATATGGCGGCCATAAGAAAAACGAAAGTTGACTATATGCATGAAAACTGTGCATGAGATCTAGTCGGCTTTGAAAATTTTTGAAATGTCAGAGGAATAACACTTGACGACTTTATGTAAGCCTGCAAAAAATTATTCAATAATTTTCAATTGTAAAAAGAAGATAAATAAATAAATATTGTATGGCTGTGGTAAAGCCCAAGTGTCAGAAGTTTTTAGGTAGCCTCAAGGGCCTCTGACGTAACCTAACGACTGCTGTGAAGCAGCCGGGACCCCCGGGACCTCCCGGAGCACGATCGGTCACGGAACTTTTTTTTTTAACCATTAAATTGTTTGGTCACCCATCCAAGTACTGACCAAACAAAGCCATACTGCACTTTAGAGATCGTTTGACCGAAACTCTAACAGCTTGGCTATTGTGACCGATATAGGTCAAAATAAAAAGAAGATGAAAATAAGAAATCCTGATTTTTTCAGATTTTTCAGGATTATTCAGGAACGGTCACAGATATCTTGCATGTTTTGACGAATTCGAGATGGCCACAAAAAAGCGCATCTTTTGCTTTTCTCTAATTTAATTGACCTTTGTATCTCTTAGCGTTTTCAATTTTTTTTTTAAATTGAAAGTCCACATGCACTGCAGAAAAATCCCTATGACGCTTTTTTTTTTTTTTGATTTTTGAGAAGACTCTTCGCCAGACCTGCCACATGGTCATGCCAAGACATTTTCGCTTCGAATTGTTAAATTTTGACAATTTTTTTTTCTTAAATTTCAAAATCCATTTTATGGCATCTTATGGAGTCCCATAACAGCCGACATTCCCTCACTCCCGCCTACCCGAAAATAAGACATTTCCCGAAAATTCTTCAACCTTGAACCTTAACTCTGTCTGCTTACAAAATATTTGGTCGAAAGCGACGATTATCATCGATTTTTTTTATATAAAAAAGTGTTAATTGTCTTTGTCGTTATATTATTTTTGATTTTTTTGTTTTCAGAGTGAATTTAATTGGAGAACACATTGACTATTGCGGCTATGGAGTTTGTCCAATGGCTTTAGACCAAGATGTTTTCTTAGCCGTCTCAAATGAAAATGACAAGAAACTACGCTTGTGTAACTTCGATTCGAAATATCAGAAATTTGAAACCGACATTGAGAATTTCGAGTGAGTAGTTTTAAAACTAACTTTTTACAGACTACTTTAAAAAACTTAAAGACCAAATGAAGGGAAACCGGGAAAAATCACAGCTTTAAGCAACATTGCAAAAAAATTCAGATTTGGCGGTGGTGGTAGTTTTTGTTTATTTATCATTTTTGTCATCTCGAAGTATAACTTTTACAGGACAGATGAAACTTTCATATTTACGCTGCAGGTACAGCGTGGTGATTAAATTCCGCATAATATTCATAACTTTGTTATTTACCATTTTTATCAAAATTCCAAAACAGGTTTTAGTGTAACCTGGGAACTTGAAACTTTCCAAAAAACTTATTTACATATTCAACTACAATTTATCATTAATTAGTAAAAATATTAATTTATAACACAACTTTTTAATTTGAAAAAAAACTTTAGTAAAATTGAAAAAAAAATTGCTAAAAAATTTAGAAAATCACCGTTTTGTTCGTAATTAATATTAAGAGCCCTAGTTGCACTTATTTTTCTCAAAATTGTTGATAGTTTGTAGTGTAAAAATTTAAAATGATTGCTGCTTTATTACCGGAGAAAATTACGAGCTAAAATAGAAATTTAATTGAAAAGGCGCGCAAAAATTCTTAAAACTGTTGATTTCTTATAATACGAGTATGTTCGAATGTGTAAGCCTTCGGTAAAAATCAACTGAAGGTGTGTTTTTGAATAAATATAAGAATCGATCACAATATTGGTTTGAAACGGTAACTTACCCGTCCCATTAATACTCCATATTTCTAAATCTTTTTTAAGGAGTGCGCGCAGGCTTATATGCATAAGGACTTTTCGGAGTTAAGAAATGTTGCCATTATTAGATATTCAAAAGAAAAAACAGTGCACTTTGATTGAACTGACTGCTTTCCCAAATAATGCCGAATATCATTATATGACTGAACAGTCAAAATAAATCATCATATTATATGTATTTTAGGTAGGTACCTATATGTATATATTTTTTTTCTAAAAAATCGCGTATTTTAATTTATCAAAACGCTCCTGTAGCTTCATCTGTCAAGATTAGTGAACAAAATTTTGCATTCTTGAAGTACTTTGGGATGATGTTATTATTATTATTATTACTTCTAGGGTAGGTTCAAAGCCCTCGTACTGAAGCTTGCGCTTCTTGTATCCCTTTGGATAATTAGCTCATCAGTCCCGTCTCCCGAAAGTATTTCAGTATGAGTCCAATGGGTGCTTGTTCTATTTCTTTTGGTTCTGCCATTTCGGTCCCAAATACTAGAAGTCTAGTTCCCTCTAGTGCTGGGCATTCACACATTAGGTGATATGGGGTTTCCTCCCCCTCACCGCATCTCCTGCAATCTCAGCTGGTGTTTACTCAGCTTTTTCAGTTCATTAGTTTTATTCTCTGATAGTTCTCTGATAAATATCTTCGAATATCTCAGTCCATCTACTTCATTCCAATGGGAGCTATGTTTTTTCTTCGGGAGGTCTTTTATTTCCCTTCCGACTTCGCTGTAGGCTATGCAGTAAGTTGATTCTGGCCCGATTAGGGTAGTTTGGATCCCTTTTCTGCAAGCAGATCCGCTTTTTTGTTTCCTTTGTTGTTCTGGTGTCCTTTTGTCCGCCTCAGGTTTATTTTTTGTTTTTATCTGCTAGCTTTGCTAGAGAGTTAATGCAGCTCTTCACTGTGTTTGATTGTATCGTCACTGAGTCCAGTGCTCTTAGAGCTGCCTGGCTATCAATGCGATTTCAATGTTCATATTTTCATATGAACCGGCTATCATATGTTCCATGCAGGCGTGGATTTCCAAAATTTCTGTCTGTAGCACTTTGCTAGTCGGTCTAGGTTTATACTAAATGCATTTCCCTAACCTCTCCCAGCAACTCCCGCTCCAGCGCTGATCTTTGTCTTCGATCCATCTGCGTACCAGGTGCATCGGTTGTTTTTAGTTTTGATTTCATATTCTTTTGTTCCCTTTGCTGGTATTACTACCTGCTAAAGTTTACAAAAGTTTATGCTCTTACTCGTTCTATCTGGTCGCATGTTTACAATGTGATTGGTTTCCAGATGTTTGAATATTTCTGTGTGGTATCCTTTCCTTATATTGCAGTATTGTTTTGACTCTGTGTGTCGCCGCTAGTGCCTCTATCTCCACCGCCAAGTGAAGTGACGGGAGCCCTAGGAGCACCTCCATGGCCGCTGTTGGTAATTGTTCTCATCGCTCCTATTATTGTCAGTAACGCGAGTCTTTGAAACTTATTTATCTTTATAACGTGCTCCTTTTTTCTGGATTTATGCCACCATAATAAAGAGCCATATGTAATCGTGGGTATAGATTACATTTAGTGTAGATCCAGTGTGCTATTTCTGGTTTGGATCCCCACGTTCTACCTATCATTTCTCTACTGGCCCATAAGGCTCTGGTAGCCTTTTTGGTTGTTCTTTGCATGTGTGTTCCGAAGTTAAGTTTGTTATCCAGGGTAATACCCAGATACTTAACCTCCGTACTTAGTGGGATTTCTTGTCCTCCAAGTCTTTAGTCTCTTCAGGTCTTGAAGATTTCTTCTTTTCGTGAAGGCAATTATTGCAGTCTTGTCAGGATTAACTGATAGTCCTTCTGCTTGCCACCATTTTTCTACTATTCTAAGAGCTTGTTGCATGAGATTTGAAATCATCTCTACATGCTTGCCCGTTGTTAGAATAGTGATGTCATCTGCATATCCCTGCGCGTGAATTCCCTTTCTTTCCAGTTCCCAGAGTAGGCTGTCGGCAACCAGGCTCCACAGCAGAGGTGATAGCACTCCCTCCTGCGGGCATCCTTTATTGGCCGTCACCTTCCTACTCGTCTTTCCAAGGGAACTGGGGATTTGTCTGTTTCTAATTGTGGAGTCTATCCAGTCCGTAATGGCCCCGTGAACTCCCCGATTTTCCACAGCTCTCTTTATAGAGATAAAAGAGGTGTTGTCGAAGGCTCCTTCTATATCTAGAAAGGTCCCCAGTGCAATTTCTTTATTGACTAGTGCCCTCTCTATTTTGTTTGTTAGAGTGTGATGGCTGACTTCACATGACATCCTAGGTTGATATGCATATTGGTGTCGATTCAGTGGTGTTGATTCCAGCGCCTCGTCCCTTATATGTCTATCAACCAGTTTCTCCATCGTCTTTAACATGAAAGACGTTAGGCTAATTGGTCGAAAAGATTTTGCCTGGGCGTAGGTTTCTCGCCCTGGTTTGGGTATAAATATCACCCTTACCTTTCTCCACGCCAGTGGTATATAACTCAGAGCTAAGCTTGCCCTGAACAGTTTGCACAGTGGCACGGTCTGTATTTTCCTTCCCTCCTGTAGCATTATTGGAATTATCCCATCTGGGCCGGCTGACTTGTATGGTGCGCAAAGGAGTCTAGCGCCCATTCAAGTTTGTTATGGTCTATTACCCTTTTTACCAGTTTCCAGCTTTCCCTGGATCCCCTTATGTTTGGTACATTTAGGTGTGTATTGTGCGTATGTTCTTCAGGGATGTGTTTACTACCCGGGAAGTGTGTCTCTAGAAGAAGATCTAGAGTCTCCTCCTCGGTACTTGTATACTCTCCCTGTGTATTTTTCAGTGAGCCCAGTTTTTTCTGATTGTCCCTCTGCATCATTTTCTGAAGTCGGGCACATTCTGGAGTTCTTTCGATCTCCTCACAGTGCCTTTTCCAGGAATCTTCCATGTAGTTCTGGCGTGAGATTTTGTATGTCTCCCATTCCCCGTTTTTTTTTGGCCCGGTTAAAATGTCCTACGTGTCTCTACTCTCAGAGAGGAGAGTCTCAGGTTCCACCATAGTGTCTTCCTCTTGACTCTCCTCCCTTTTAGAGGGCAGCTGGCTTCATATACTTTGATTATTTCTGTGTTGATGATTTCACTCATCAGTTCTATTTCCATAGGGGTTTTTATTCTGGACGGACATTATTCCAACCCCTGTCCTAGTATCTCCCTAAAGAGATCTAGTTACAGGTTCTTGGGTTTTTGTAGGTCAGAATCCCTCCCAATGGATAATTGAATATGCTAAACCTAACATATATGTGTTCTGCGAGTGATGGCTCGTTTGATACGTGCCTTTCTCTTATTAGATTGCACATTTTGGTAGTGCCGATAGTGATGTCTATTACTTCTCTCCTTGTCATAGTTACAAAGGTATAGGCTCGTTTCCCTGATTCGCCACTTCTAAATTATTACTAGTAATAAACTCCAAAAGTGACTTTCCTCTTTTGTTAGTTCCTGTGCTCCCCCATGTAATGTGGTGTGCATTGGCATCGCATCCTAGTAAAAGGTGGATTTTCTTCTCATCGGGGATGATGTTGGATTTTCGTTAAAAAGTTTCAGTCGCGTTGCTTCTACAGGGAGTCCCTTCAATCATCGAAAACAACAGTTCTGCTCACATCATATCAGGTTCGCAGTTTTCAATCAAGAGGACTGAAATTTTTGTGGGAGTAAGATATCAAGATATCCACAAGGAGTAGTCTGGGATTGCATTTGAGCAAAATCGGTGGAGCCGTTTCAAAACAGCGGCCATTTGAATTTTAGAAAAAAGTGCTACTTTTCGAATCCTAAAAAACTTTGAATTTAGAACTATAAATTTAAATATAAATTTAAATATAAATTTTACGTTGTGTAAAAAAGTGCATTATTTCTATTAATAAGCTATTAATAAGCGTGGGTCTACAGGAAATGGGTAATTATTGTCAAAAAGGCAAAATTTCTATAACCATTTATGAGCACATTTTTAATGGAATTGGACTGAAAGTTTTAAATTAGACAGCTATACTAATAACCCTGAATAACTGAAAATTTCAAGAAGCAAATAATAAAAATGGCGGAGATATTCGAAATTTTTTACATGATGTTTATTTCTCTAAAATTTCAAATTTTCGCTTTTCAAAACGCTCTGTAACTTTTTTGGAATTTCAAGCTAATGTAAAAAAAAATAGGTAAACAGTGGCGTGCATATAGGAAAAGGGGCGTAATTGCTAAATTTCTGGAAATATTCACAATTGGATCAATGCACAACATACCATTTCTGCGATTGATGCGCAAGAAAATTTTTTTGTTTACAAGTCAGGGCTTTTCATTTGTCCAGTACCGGCAGTTTTGCAAGGATTAATTGAAAGAAAAAAGTGAGAATTGTCATTAATCTTTAAATAAAGATTATCGAACATTTTCGTCTAAAGCAAAGACCATCTTTAGTCTTGTACATGATATTCTCATTGACTTCTGTATTTTGTCCTTGAAGCTACAAAACTTCCTGTTCCTGGTTTTGTCTTTTTTTCCTACTCAATCTCAAATTTCCGCTCTAGAAATAAATGCTTTTAGCCTTGATTATCCCCTATCTAAACCACCTAAAACGACTCGTTTCTGGACTCCAATTATTATTGAAATCCTAAACCCATGCAAATTGTCCAGGGTCTGGTCCATGCAAGGGCAAGCAGTAGTCTGTAAGTGCTCTGTCAGTGAATGATTCCGATTTCTTTCAGTAAACTCCAGGTCTCGAGGAGGGAGGGAGCCATATGTTTTGAAGTAAGGGGGTGCAAGGGGGTGCTTATTCACATGCAAATGCCAGGCAATCGCTTCCCAGCTTTTAGCTTGAAAGCATCCCCTTCGTCTGACCCGACTTGACGTCTAGCAGAGCGCCACACTGTAAATGAGATTGATACTGTAAATGAGATTCAGGACTAACCTAATAACCATCAAGGCAGTCTGGGCCTTTTCCCGTAAGAGGTTCTTGTAAACCCAAGTTCCGAACTGCCTACCTACGTAATAATATCGCGTTAAGCGCTAAAATCCTGCATGTCGGCAGCACGGGTCCATGAATGTGGCTTCGGATTAGGAAAATATGGAGTCTAACCAATAAGTCGGGCGTAATAGAATTAAGCAAGTTATGGATGAAATGTATAGCTGCGAGAGAACATCTGTCTCGCTTCCAATGTAGGTAGGTACGTTTTATCTTATTTGCTTAAAATGTATCTGCAGGAAGAAGAAAATTTAATTTAAATTGTCTCCTAGCTGAATAGTAAATTGAATACTAATTAAAGCACTCCGGTGATTCTAAACTGGCGAAGTGATGATAAACTAAAATGAAACTTTACCCACTTCACCCTTATTCACCTGCAAAAACAGCAGATTCAGGCAAACATAATCCCCTTTCAGAGTTGGGAATAGTTGATAATGTCCTTGCCCTCAGGACTCACTTTCTGGAAACTATATAGCATATCGATCGTTTGGACCCATTAGGGCACAGGGTTTGTGTCTCCAGTTCCTCCTGACTGGCGAGACATCTTACCTTACGGAAATTATTATAATAATATCGACGAGAGAGCATTAAAAAAAACGTTTCATCTACAATGAAAGCTGTTATTCACAATTTCAACTAGAATATATTTTTTTGCTTAAAAGTAGAATTTTTTAAATTCGTCGGAGTTTTCCTTCTTATCTTGTAATTTTTTCGCTGAAATAGAAAAACTCTTATATTGAATTTTGCGAGAGAAAGCGCCTACTAATGTTAACCAGAGCTTTTCTCTCGCATAATCTTTCCTAAAAATCCACTGTCTTTCAGTGTATTTAAAAAGAATACATCACTATTGAGGACGACACCACTTTACAAAAATCACCCAAACTTATCAAATGTACACCGATCCTGACTTCCAGATCACGAAAAAGTGTTATACAGGGGGTGATTCATGACTAATGAGATGTAGTTAAATATCACGTATAGGTATAGAGGACATCGAGGCAAGTCTAAATCTATGACAAATTTATTGTTTTTGTCAACAGGTACGAAGATACAGGGTGTTTTTTATGTTTGGGCTTGAATTTTAAACGACGATATATCTACAACGGTTTGATGAAATCCAAAATTTTTTAACAGAAACACTCTTCTACCGAGGCACTTCAAGATGACCTATCGGAAAATTTAAAATCCAACAGAGTACCTACTTGAAAAGAAATGGTTTGCACTCTTTTGACAGAAAAGCACATTTTTCGATCGACTTTTGCAAAAAACGGCATCGGATTCGGAAAGCGCAAAAAATGATATATGAAGCGAGCTTCTTAAATTACACGGCGCACTTCGTCCAACTTCACAAAATACAATAAAATAAGTACTTCTGCTGCATTTTACAATCTGTTTTTGTGAAGCTGGTGCGATTTGAGAAGCTCATTTCAGAGCATTTTTTCAATACTCACCGAATCCGATGATGTTTTTTTTGATAGGAAATTATTGTGCTTTCCTGTCGGACAATTTTTCTTCAAGTACGACCCTAGTTACAAAATTTAAAATTGTGGCAATAGGCTCTCGTTTATTCGTATTACGACAGCTTTTAAAATGATTTTCAATGAATTTTGAGGAACATTAGAAACAATTTGTTCGCCAGAATTGAAAATTGAAGTTCAGGTAGGTACAAGTTCTTTTTTTTTAAGAGGGAACATTCTTCTTAACTATGTAGATAAGACTCAGTCGCTCCACTCTGGTAACTTTGGCTTCGAGATCTTGTTCGTATAGCCACAGAATAATTACTATAATTATATAAATAGTTATATGTATAGAAGAACACAAAAGTGCAAACCATTTCTTTTTAAGTACAGTCTGAGAAGGCCAACCTGTTGGCGCAATTACTTTCTTCATACGGTCTCAACATGTTGAGACTGAGGTCAGTAACCATAGATGGCGGGGATACGATCGGAGCACCTGTCACTGTCACGCGGGCTGTCCGCAGGGGGGGTCATCTCGCCGCTGCTTTGGATAGCCCTGGTAGATGATCTGATAAAGAAGCTGGACGACAAAAACCTCCTCACCATCGGCTATGTGGATGATATCGTCATCCTAATATCTGGAAAATTTGAAAACATCCTCTGTGAGAGAATGCAGGACGCACTACACACAGTCGAAAAATGGTGTGAAGAGAACGCCCTTGCTGTGAACCCACAGAAAACAAGGGCCGTACTCTTCACACGAAAACGTAAACCAAACGTCACCGGTCTGCCACGTCTCTTCGGCAGCACCCTAAAACTCTCATCCTAAATAAAATACCTGGGCATCTTACTGGATGACAAACTGACGTGGGCAAAACACGTCAACGAAAAAGTCGAAAAGTCAAGCAGGTCTTTGTGGAAGTGCAGGGCGGTCATAGGGTCGACCTGGGACTTCCTAAGCCCTAAGGGTTACCTGTGGCTGTACACAGCCGTCTTAAGGCCTATGTTAACATACGGATTAATAGTCTGGCGACCCGGAACCAGACTTGCAACAACCCAGACTAAGCTTAACAGTCTACAAAGACTCGCATGTGTTGCCACTACTGGAGCAATGAGAACCACGCCGACCGCAGCCATGGAACTGATACTCGGTCTGCTGCTCTCTTGGACATTTTTGTCCAAGGACGGCCCTAAAGCTGAGATTGGCTGGTCAACTCAACGAAAAGAAATGGATGGGGTAGCATAGCTCTATATTGAGGGAGGCATTCGCAAGATCGCCTATCCTCACAGTGGCGGTTTACAGAATCATACCGATCCTCATCTTTAACAAAAACTACACAATAATAGAGGACACTACGGTCAACACGTGGCTTAACGCGCTACTATACACCGATTGGGACAAATCCGGTTCAGGTTGAGGCTGCGGAGTTCATTCCGAGGCCCTGGACAACATAACGATTCCGTTGAGTACACATCCTACGGTCCTTTAGACAGAACTGATAGCACATTGTGCCATGGAAACCACCCAACGCAAAATCGCAAACAAAAACCTATTGATCCTAACGGACCTAACCTATTGATCCTACTCGGGGGCCCAAGGCTCTGCTCTGGGCTTGCCCTGGAGGCCCGCGGGGGCCTCACGGCTGTTGCCAATCACAACAGGCTTACGCTGTCCTGGACCAAAGGTCGCTCAAATACCAAAGGAAACGAGGCCGCAGATCGGCTCACCCGGAAGGGAGCTAAATCTCCCTCCGCGCCCGAGTCTGCTGTGCCGCTGGCACTTTAAAATTTACTCAATAATAAACAAGTATAGTATGAAGGAGCATGTACGACGTTGGCAAAATGGCCCCAACGGCTGCTTCCCCAAACAAATCATACCGGTACCAACCGGCAAACTCACCAAATACTGTCTGTGAATATGCCGACCAACACTTAAATAAGTGATGGTTATTTACACCGGGCACTGCGGACTAAATAAACATCTTCACACGATGGGAATCAACCCTGACCCATTCTGCAGGGAATGTTACGAACAGGAAGAGACTATGGAACACTTATTGTGCCGCTGTTCTTCACTCTACAATCTCCATGCATCTATGCTTGGCTCACATCAGCCAAGCTTCGACGACGTATCTGCAACCCCTCCAGGTGCTGTGGCCCAGTTCATTCTGAGCCTTGTCTACTGCTAAAAAAATATTCTCCTTCGACTCATTTACTTTGAGGGTCCTCTTGAAGCCAAAATTGAACCGCCGCACTATTATTCCACATGGCCAAAAAGCTGCACTATTTACCCTTTCGTAGTGTATCGGGTGAACACCCACTTGAAATGAGTTAGACCTTCCCACTGTGGTTAACTTCTTAAGAATTAGGTCTCCTTTGTTTTCAATCTTACACTTGCTTGTGATATAATCCTTTATTGACTCACGTAAGTTTATTGACTCATATGTATACAGGGTGCTAAAGCAGGGGCATGTAGGGGCCCCAAAATATGGTGATTTAACGCAACTTATCTCTATACTAAGTTGCAGCCCTGAGAATTTATGGGCCTTGAAATAGGAGTTTCAAATTTCGAAAAAAATCAATATTTCAGTTATACTTGTACTTAGAAAAAACCAAATTTGGTCACAGTATGCGTGTGTACCAAGAGCATTCATTCACAGTAAGTAGAGTTAAAGGTTATTTTACAACTCTTATCAAGCGCCTTCCACTTCCCTTAAGTAGTTGCCGATCCACTCAGATCTCTTTCATTATTCACGCATATAAGGAGGAAATTTCTTTCGCTGTCATGGGACATATCTATTATCTATATGCGTAGATAATTTGATATAAATCTCTCACTTTAAATTGAAAGACAAAATGAGCTTTTGTTAGAGCGCTTGATACGTTCCTAACTAATCGTCTCGACATGGATCCGCTCTAATTTTTAAAGGAAAACAACTTTGCTTTGTCTGTGTAAAGTTTAAACGTGGGATGATGCGATAATAATAGAGAGAGTTTTCCGGATACCGCGCGTGCATGGTATGACGTCTTTTAAAGTTTAAAATGAACACCCTGCGGCGCCTGTTCCCTCGTCACACGGGTTTTGTGTATTGAATATTAAACGTTTCCAGAATAAAGCAGGTGGTAGACTTTTCAAAGTTGTAATTAATATCAACACGTCAAAGTGAAATGATTATACCTCGTCAGTGTCCTTATAAACATCCTGTCTGGAATTCCGGGAACGAAACTTTCTTTGTAATCACTTCCTCATATTAGGCAATAAAGTCCAATCTGCAACAAAGTGTCTTCTTTTATCTTTTCTGTATGGCGTTTTTATTGAAGATCGCGACTTGACTTTCCGACGTAAAGTTTTATTTTTAGACCCTCTTTTAAATTAAAAGTATGTTCGTTCCTATTATGTAAAGAAATAAGCTGTTTGGTGACATGAAATTCTACATTGTCTCCCAGCGTCTCAAAGAAATGCTTCCAAAGTCGTAATTTTATATTTAAAACAAGGAAAGTTGCTCGCGGCAGTCTTAATTGATACAAATCATTATTAGCTTTATCGTCCAATCAGAGAAATGTTCGTTTTACGTTCAATTCCAAAGCCCAAATTATTAAGTCAATTCTAGAAATTGTTTTTGTGTTGATACTTAATTTTTCCTGAAAACGTAACAACTTAGCGATCAACATTTCAATTTGATGATTTTATTTATATATTTTTACATCATCCTGACGATTACCGAGCGATATCGCGGGGAAAAAATACAGATACATCGCACATGGGTCCTTATCTTATGGAATTGACAACGATAGGGACGAAGAAAGATATGAAAGCAAAATCATCATTTAATTGAGATGATTCCATACGAACAACCCACAGATACGTGGTTATTACATTTCAGTACCTAAGTGAAATCATAAAAGTTGTCGGTTGTTAGGAGATGTGCTCCAAACGTTTCGTCTACAAACTGCAGTATAAACATATCATCAGAGCAAGCGAGACTTCCACTCAACGTTTTCACTGATGATAACCAACTGCACTGAAACAACTCTCCGTTGTTGATTGAGTGTTGAATCCGAGCCCATGAGGCTTTTTGCTCCTTCATCGTGCATGTGTGTGTTGTCTTTTTTTGTGGCGTGTGTGTGGCCTTTTTTGCGGCGTGTGGTTGTGTGTTTTCTATTTTTTTTTTGTTACAGTGTGAGTGTATACCCATTTAAGTTTACTCAGGAATTTTCAAGTTCCGTCTGGTCTAGTGTTGAAGTGTGTTTTCTGGTCGTTTTTTATGGGTCTTTTGAACTCAGCCTTAGCAGGTCCTCGTTTTATTTATGTCTGCTCGGCTGTCTCGTCAATTTCTCCTAATTTTTCCCTCACGTGCGCAAGTATGGTTCTCTCTGTGGCAGGTGGGTGATGAAGGAACTTACCTTGAGCTACTGGATGTTGTCGGTTCGTCCTCACTGGCTTGTTCACCTGTGTCGCCCATATCACGCTTTCGCATATTCAACACTCACTGCGAGGGCTCGATGTGAACTGATGAAGACGACGTGAAGAGCACTCCTATTTATAGGTTGATGGTCCGGTGACGTCATACCTCCTCCACCAGCCCTCTACACCATAGCAACAGTCGGTCTCTCCGATGATATCATAGATTGCTGAGTCAGATGATGACTCATTCGGGTTTGACGTATCGCCGGATACTAAATCTTTAGCAGTTTGATTCCTCCCTCCCGTTTGTTGAAATTATTTGGATGTTTATAAATTTCAATTGCTTCAATGTAAACGGGTGTAATAGTGTGAAGTAGTGGACAGGATTTTCGTCTTTTTGTAGCATATGGCGTGGTCATCCTGAAGTACGAATACTCAACGACAGTTGACTTGTATATCTGATCCAGGCGACAGTTTCCCCTTTTTGGTAGGTAGTTCCGATGTATGCAGCGGTACAAGAGCATGGTATTCTATGAACCAGCAGAACAAAGGGGTAAAGGGTTTTCAGCCAAACGGAGAACATTGCGAACTTTTTGTGTAGGTTTAAAGATGGTTTTGACGCCGTAGCGCTGCAATATTTTAGCAACTCGATCGATGACGTTCCTGAGTTAAGGGAGAAACGTATCCCCCAAAACTCTTGGTGGTTTCGTATGTATCGTATGTTGTGTTCTGGGTGGTAACGCTCTTCTGATCTCCGAGCGGCGTGGTCATTCGTAGCCTGACAACTTCGTCGGGACGCACGATTTAGAAGGGTTTCTATTACTTCTCGATTTTGGCCTGGATGATCATTGAAGTTCTTATATGATCTGCGTGTGTTGGTTTTCGGTAGACCCTGTCCCTGAAGGTGTCATTTTTGTTCCTGTTAACGGTACATCAACAAATGAAAGTTTCCCGTCCTTTTCAATATCCATCGTGACGTCGCAATTGTAGACGAAACGTCCGGAATAAATCTTCATGGTCCATGGCAAGACAGCCCGGAATAATTTATGGTTTCAGTTGAAGCCAGCGGTCAAAGTATTTACATATCAAATTATAATAAGCGTTCAAAATTAGTTTGTGCTCTACGGATCTAATTTTTGAGCGTATCTTCAAAAACTAAATCCTAAACTAAACTAAAATAAAGTGTGCACCAGCACCAGCAACATCCATAAATCATGAGCTAGCACCGCTCACATGTAATAATCCAGGTGCTCCAGATAGATTCACATGGAGCTTTATTGAACCCGCTTTTTGAAACAGTCCTGAAAGTATCCCTGTATTTGTTTATGATTTATACATCACACCTAGGATTTGTTTTCGCAGCCGATCTCG
Source organism: Malachius bipustulatus (assembly GCA_910589415.1). Classification (NCBI taxonomy): domain Eukaryota; kingdom Metazoa; phylum Arthropoda; class Insecta; order Coleoptera; family Melyridae; genus Malachius; species Malachius bipustulatus. The sequence continues at coordinate 33,596,299 of OU342630.1, forward strand.
TTCCGTTTATTGGTCTCTTCCTCGTCCCTGATTGGTTTATTATTTTTTTTAAATAGTCTAATAAGGGTTCTATATTTATATATGTATTTTTCTTATTATGTTGATGACCACAAGTTTTACTAGGACCGGATTACGTGAAGCCGGTAGAGAGACGAGTTGAGTGAGCAGGCAACTAAACCTGAATTTCCGGAAGTCAAATCCAAAAGCAAGAATCATCAGTTCACAAAGCGGGCAAGTGTCTTAGGCAAGTTTTTAATAAATTTTGCACGGGCTGTTGCGTAGGATGTTCTTCGGATACGAAAGACAATTAGAAAGACGTCTGGTTATTAATAGGAGAACTTTTGGGAATATTGGAAGAACTAACTAATAAAAAGAACAGATTATAGGTGCAGAAATGGATAGCAAGAAGAAAATTTTGTCTTGGTTCCATCTTGGTGGTAACATTTTTATTTTTCAGAATTTTCAGGATTGGCCAACATACTTATATCTGCCCAGTAGATAGGTTTCAAGAAGTGAGACGAAACTATCGGACCAATCAACACGATGGAGCTTAGATAAAAAAAGACGGTGGTTTGGGCAGTCGAAAGCCTTACTGAAATCTGTGTAGACAACGTCCACCTGGGAGCCCGTAAATATGTCAAAACTTAGTTGGATGACGTAAAATTTAGAAATTCGCTAGTTTGAGTGTTTAAACCTCTGAAATTTTGATAAAACGTCTTCATACTTGAGTGTATGTCGGCAGTGAGAACAGAAGAAGACAGAACACTAGACAAATGCCGTAATGGCTGCTTCATGCCCAGAATTTGCTCCCTTAACAATTTGAACGTACCCTTGTAGACGTGGCAATAATTACGATCCCACGCAGCATGGTTAATATAAAGGCCCTGGGATATCATAGTGATACCATGCACAACAGTTTATGCACTTGAGTTCGTTGGAGGAACAATCTTTGACAGAGTGACTGCCAGAACAGCTGGAACAGACTGGACTTTGTTTGCAAATTCTTGTCATATGGTGGAAACTGCAACAGTTGTAACATCCGGTGAGTTTAAGGTCATCATACACGCTGCAGGAATCGAAGCCGACAAAAACATGATCAACAGAGTGAGCTCTTGTGTATGTCAATGCGTCAACCTGCAGAGTAGCCTGAAACATATTACGGTTAGCTTCGAGAGAGTTCATGGAAATACAATTAACATCTCCTGAGCAAAATACTTGGCTGTTTTGAGCGGTTAAAAAGTTGACAATTGAATCAAAAATAGGTATGTCTCTATTATCTTGAGCCGTGATCAATGTAAGCCGCTTTGAAAATGAAAAATTGCGATTTTCATTTGTTTATAACTCATAAATTGCTCGTTACAAATATAAACTCCATATCTCCATTTCATTTATTTTATTATTTTCTAGATATTGCAGGACTGGAACATTGGGAATACGGGCGCATTAAACAGTGAAAACCAATTGCATTCGATTTTCTCCGACAATCTGAAATGTATCGTGTGATCCACAAAATTTTTCATCAACTAGTGCCTTGGAAGAGAGAGATAGCTATTGCAGTCATGTCTGAGCTCATTGCACCTGAGCACACCTACCAATAGTTTGCATTTTATCTGACAGACTGGTAGACATGCTTCATTTTTTCCAAGGCACTAGTTGATGAAAAATTTTGTGGATCACCAGATGTAATAATCTACGGGGTTTTCCCTTTCAAATAAAAAATCGGCTCTGTACTACCGGTATAACTGGAAGTGGTATGACATTGTAAATAATTTTAATTCAGTTCAATTGAAATCACACAAACATGTAGGAACAAATTTTCAGATTTCTAAATCCATGGTATTACCTTTTATAAAAAACGACATAAGATTCTCGTTCCGCACCCTGTATAAATAAATGTTCTCGGTGCCGTCATCTGAACGCAAGAAAAGCGGCATGCGGTGAAGTTTAATATTGTTACGGGTCTCACAATAAATAAATCACCACCAAAGTCTTCTAATCTTTATTGACCAAATTATAACCTCTAATTAATAATAAACACACACAGCTGACTACACTTACTACTACTCCCGTACTTGTCTGTTATTTAAACCGCTATACTGTCACTACTGGCTTCCTTACTTCACACTTCACTTCACGACTGCTCTGTCTATACTTCAGTCTACACTGCTTCACGTTCAGGATACTACTACTGATCTGTCTTCACTCTTCAGATTCACTCCACATCCAAACTAAAACTGTCCCACGCAGCCGCGAGGCTGCTCTTATATAGTTCCCCCGACGGGGCAGCGAAACAGTAGGTACCTTCTCGAACGTTGCACCGGCGCACCGGCCGTCGATTCGTGGATTCTGGAAATGTCGGATTGTCCGGCGAGCCCACTCCAGAAATCCATAGAAGTAACGTCTGTCTGTCAATGTGTCACATGACATGTGACTGGAACTGTCGCGAACATGTCATTGACTAACTCAGTATAAAAAAAGAGAATGTAAACAAACAAGCAAATCATGGACTAGAATGTTAAAGGTTAAAGAAGCAATTACTAGAATTTTTCCAGAGCGGTCTCGTTATAATATTAATAAAATTTTATCAGCATTTTGTCTAAACATTTTAAATGATCGTTTTTTTTTGTAACATGCGCCTCTATGTAAAAAATCAGCCTCACATAGAACACTGTAATTTTTGTATAAATTCTTGCCTGTTTCAGTATTTCCGGGAAACCACCATCATGGCACGAGTATTTCTTGTGCGGCGTACGCGGAATCGCCGAGCACCTTGGAGATTTAAGGGGATTGAGTGTGGTCGTACATGGGACTGTACCACCCGCCGCTGGTCTATCAAGCAGCAGCGCCCTTGTAAGTGCCGCTGCTCTCGCTACAGCGCACGCAAATGGTGTAAGTACTTATATATGAATATATTTCTATAGTCGAAGTCAATTCCCTTTACCTTTTTAATGTCAAAGTGTATCCGTTCTATCGTGAAACGTGAATGTAAAGATCGAAATAAAATCTCTGATACATCGAATTTTTAATACTGGAATTTTACGGAGCGGAATTGAAGGAGAAGGCTCCTCTTGCATCCGACTTTATCGGTTTCCAAGACGATGTCGCGTAGAATCCGATCATCAAAAGCAGAAGTATTCCTTTCCCTGCAGCTATAACTGTCTAGGTATGTAAATAATATAACTTGGAAAGCGGAAATACAAACCGCAGTGATAGTGATATTATTTTATAAACGGTGTCTACTTTGCCGGTCTGGTGTTGGTGGGAACTTTGAGAGTTGGAATTTTTATTATAAAGACACAAGAATAAGAAAAGTAGGCTCGGTGTGGACCAGTATGACATCAGATATAAAAGTTTCTAGAAGCTCGCATAATGGACACATAAGGCACTCCTGTTGGTTACAGCGACACTTATTGAGTTCTCATCCAAAAGTAACAACAGTTTAAAAAGATTATATCTCGGTCAAGTTTCACTAAAAATCAATTTTACTTGCAAACTAAATTAAATATCCTTTATTACTCTTCTATACTTTTTTTTTCACAAAGAGAATTTGGATTATTACTTTCAACCGTAGACTTCAGTCCATTACACTTCAGTCCATGACAGGGCGACAACCTCTAGATCTGGATTGTCACTGAGAAAATTTCTTCTGGCAACTTTACTACTCCTTTGGGACTTTTGTCCTCCGTTTCGAGGAACTGCTCAAAACCTTAACCCATCGCATCCTCCTACTGTATTATTCTTCGGAATAATAGACATCTGCATCATCTTCTTCTTTAGGTATCATATATAAAGTCTTATTTGTGGATCGCGGCTCGTTAAGTAACATTGTTGAACTCTCATTGTTTCGGAGATTGAAGCCTCACTTATACCACCCACACATAGTCTGTAAAGGAATGGACCCCAAAAGGATAAGAGAAGCATCAAAGGCAACACCAGGCTCCAAAGAGACCAGAATGTTGCTGCCGGTCCAGACAGAAAAAGGCTTTCCAAAATTAATACGTAAACTGAACCTGAGGCATGAGGGAGCTTAGGCTACTAGTTGGAGTGCTCGCAGTTGTCACAACTGCCTTACTTACATATTTCTTATGGGAGTGAAGGGAGACCCAGTTTGTCCCAAATGTGGAACGACATTTTTAATTTCTATTGGGATTGCAGTAATCTCAGCCCGAATCTTATGTTTTATAGTTGTTCCTGCTTTGACTTTGCAGACTTTGGGTGGCCCCATAAAAAAATCACAAGCTAATAGATCCAGTGACCGTGCCGGTCACAAGGAAACGTTTTTCGCATTTGGAACGTTGAACATTTGACCAAATCTCCATATTAACAGCAAATCTAATTTTATCGCAAACACTTTGACAACAGCTGTCTTTTTCCATTTATCGCGAAAGCATGGCAACTTGATTTAAATTTAAATCTCATTATATTATGAAATGAATAATTAACTCTGAAAATAGATGCCTTATTCTGTCGGACCCTGTATAAAAAAGGCAGGTTTGAGTAAAAGTTCTGACCTGACCTGGTCGCTTGGTAACCCACCATCATAATGATACCATATCATTCCATCCTCGCATCCAAGCAAGGGTGCCGTTAGTCTCTCATATACAGGGTGTTGATTTTCAAAGGGGTTCATAGGGAATTAGCATTGCTAAAGTTATTCTTAAGGATCCTTGCTCCCCGTTTAAACTGACAGAAATGGTTTTGGTATTAAAATAAAGTGAAAACTATTGCGCATAGCGCTTGATAGCAGGAGTTAGTTAAATTTCACATTCTTTTCCAAAATTCCAATTTCCAAGTAATTTTTAATGTTTAATAAAAAAAGCATGCCATTGCCTAAACAATAATTTATTTATTTATTTAATACTCCCATCAACAAGCCAATGGCTTATATCGGATGGGGAAAAGTACACAAATCAACATAAACTTACTACAATATGATATAAAAATGTAATTAAGAGTTTACAATATTTAAAAAAAAACAGAAAGACTACTTGTGACTACTCGAACACCAGCTGGTGAGGCAGGCTATATCAGGTCAATGTGGTAAGATAAAAAAAAGAAATAAATGAAAGTAAAGGCAACCTAAGGACTAGAAGAACTAGACGCCGCAAGTAAAAATCGTCTTCTAAGTTGAAGTTCGCTACGCGAGAACAGATCAAGGTTTCCGTCAACCCTATAAGCAATGTCACACATACGATTTAAAGTAGAAAACAAAAGAGTATTTTTTGTCCTTGCGGTTTGAATTCGCAGAAGTTGTTGTTGCCTAAGTGTAACTTGGGGAGCATGGAAAGAAATCTGGGAAAGGATATTAGGAGAGTCAATGCGTCCATTCAACAAACCCCGAAGGAAACGCACAGAGGTGTACGTACTTCTCGCTTCAAGACTGTTGAAGTTAAACTCAGCAAGAAGATCAGAGTGCTGAAAGCCTACAGGAGGATAAGTACCTGTGAATTTAAAATGAAGAAACTTCAAGAAACGTCGGTGTACTCTCTCCAGATCACTAACTTGACATCTATACACAGGCGACTAGATAATCGAATCGTATTCAAGCTTGGGTAGAATGAAGGCATGAAATAGAGTTGCGAGGGTAGTAACTTTTCTAAAATCGCAAGTATTACGAATAATGTAACCTAGTACTTACCCTAAACGCAGAGGAGCAAGTATTTTCAATATGTCTATTGAAAAAGAGTTTGGGAGTACCTAAATATTATACCAAGGTCTTTGAATTCAGAGATCCTCTGGAGAGAGTGGTCCCCAATAGAGTATGATGCTTGAAGCATATTATACTTAAGGCTGTAGGACATAACATAATAAGGAAATAATGTAGAAGTGTTTAATGGTAATTGGTTATTACTGCACCATGTGTTGAGACGGTCAAGGGAGCGTTGGAGCCACTGGCAATCTTCAAGCGACTTCACTTCACAGTAAATTTTTAAATCGTCTGCATAGAGAAGATGATTGACCTCAAGACCATCGACGATGTCATTAATAAATAAATTGAAGAATAGCGGACCTAATTTAGAGCCTTGAAAAACACCCGACTTGACTGGATAATCGGGAGAGTTAGTGCCGTAATACGAAACATACTGAGATCGGTCGGATAAATAATTTGTGAAAAAATTAATAAGGGCATCAGAAAAACCGAAATTTAAGCAAGTCATGGTTTACCTTATCGAAGGCCCTAGAAAAATCCATATACGCTACATCAACCTGGGAACGACAGTCGATAATGACGTATGGGGAGAAAGTAAACAGGTTGGTAATAGTGGACCGACCTTTCATGAAACCGTGCTGAGCCGAAGAGATAAGAAATCTAACGTGCGGGTATAACACTCTGTATAAAAGTTCCTCGAATGCCTTCCCAAAGTTGGGTGCTATACAAATTTAGACAAAAGATGAATGACATGTTGTCAGACAACATGCCATCCATTAAGGTTGTGCTGTGAGCAGAGGCGGAAATTGTAGACACGTGTTTCGTCCTGTTTGGGACTCTTCAGTACAATGTATCTACCAACATACAGTACAGTTTAGATCACGGATGCTATACAAATTTGCCTGTAGTTGCAGATCTCAGTTTTGTCGCCTGTTTTGAAGACGAGTATCATCTTGGAACGTTTCCACCGAGTCGGATATTTTACAGAAACAATCGAAAGGTTCAAAATTTTGGTAAAGGAGTAGGAGAATATTGAGTACAGTCACGTAGGAGAAAAGAGGGAATGCCATTTGGACCGGTAGTTTTACGGTAAGCGTAGGAACATTTGATGCGGAGAATGTATTCACATACGTTTTTTTGTTCACGCAGCTACAGGTGATTGATCGAAGAAGTCACGGAAGGACATAAGAATATTTAGAAGACCAGTTAGAGCTAATGACGTTTATACCTTTTGGCAATCTAATAATAAAAGTTATAACTCAGTAATAATAAAATTTGGTTCCGTTTAAAAATGAGTTATTCAAACGAAGAAAGAGTTTTTATTTTGAAAACTTGCTACAGTGTAGCCACTAGCCAGTAACAGGAGGGTTTGTCCGAAAAGTTAAGAAGAACGGGGGCGTTTAAGTGGAATCTGAAACTATAGGGGTGTTAAATTGATAAACAAAGCAACGTTTATAATGCTTTAATAATACCTAATTCCCTATGGCCCGCTTTGAAAATGAGCTCACTGTATAGTTGAAGTCACAGGTAAGAAAGACCATTTCCATTCGAGATAATTTTCTGGTAGCCTGAAAGAGAAACATGAATTTAGGGCCATATAGACTGTTCGTTCCGAAATTAGGCTACTTCAATGACGGACATGTATAGGTATGTAGATTGTATCTGTTGTTCTGTTGTTCTTTGGCGTCCTTTAACATAATTATAAAGAAGATGTTCATCATACATCTTTCTAATAAAAGCCTTTTTCCATTATAAAGCATAGAATTATAATACAATTACACCCTGTATATCAGTAACAAAATCACTGGCAAAGTAGACACAACCATCAAATTACATATTCCATTCCATCCCTCTGCTTTCATGATTCCACTTCCAGTCGACTAGAGAACACAGAGATAACTTCATTCTCACATTTCCCACGCGAAGTTTTTACTTTTAGTTCTACTTACTACCTAGATTTTCCATCAATCTAGTCGAACCGCGTTCCCGTTCAAAGGAAATTCTTTCACAGAAGAAACAGATCAAAGCTTTTGTGTCTTGGAGCTCGAAAAAATAATCAATGACCTGGATATCCTGTTTACGTAGCTTCCTGGCCCGTTCTCGTCTCACCCGGTCTCTCCCACTTCGGGCCCTTCGAGTGTCGGCTTGGCCCATTCCGGTGTTCTGATCTCGGGAAGGGTCCGTTATTCCCGGGAAGTGCCTAATTGCCACATTGTCAGTGTAAACGAATTATGTTTACGTTAGGAGGTGTAAGGTCAGGTCAGTTAGGTACTTCAGTTACATAGGCGGAGTGCGGAGTGAACACTCCAGATAGTCTTCTGCTGGTGGTGGTAGACCTGGTGGATAAGATATATAAACTGGAGATATTTCATGCTCTGTTTTTTTTCTTTTGACGAGTTAAGATAGTATAGAAAAATAAATTTTAGCATTAAAAATCTTAATTCCAGAGGACTATTCTACGGCAATGGTCTGAGTAAATGAATTTGATAATTAAATTTCCTCGGAAGCTAGGAAGGGTCCGAAAGGTAATTACCCTTCTCTTCTGTGTTTTTTTTTGTTGTTGTTGATCTTAATTGCAATAAAAAAATAATAATTGAAACAAATTCAATGAATGTTAAAACAAAGTTTTCCTGCTTCGAAACAGCTGTAATACACACATGCAAACCAAATCAACCCTTTATATGCCAAAGTTACCGCATTTTCTTACAATTCTTTTGGGTTTTCTTTGCCTATAAGTTTATAAGTGTTTCCGGAGGAAATGGCAATATTTTAAGGACATGTCGAGTAAGTTAATATAAGCTTATATATGTTCAAGTTGTAGATATACAGGGTCATTCATTATTCATGAAGGTAGGTAAGTGGCCAAATCTTGCGAAATATTTGTCATAGAACCTCAAAAACAAAATTCTTTAGACATAAAGGACCATGAGAAATTCATTGAAAATATTTTCAAGACGCAAATACCGGAAGTTGACATCTACTTCGTTATTTTAACAGGAACAACCTGCAAATTATTATATTTTTGAATTGTCTGAAGAAATCGAATATATTTGGTTTTCACCATCGGAATTTAGATTGAGTGGTTAGAACAAACAAAAATTGCAATTGTACAACTTCAAAGCAGCTCACAAACGGCTTACTTGTCACGGTCTTTTTCAACCTAATGTATAGTGTAAATTTTCATACAGGGTGATGAAAATTATCAGATTTTTCATCACCCTGTCCCTGTATTAAGATTTAAACCACGTAGTAGGATACAACATGAGAATTTAAGATAGGGACATGTAAGCCGTTTTCAAATATCTTGAACCGTTATCACAGTTACATGGTTTTGAAATGTGAGAATTACGAGTTTCACTTGTTGATAATTCTTAAACCACTCAATCTAAATTTCAGTGATGAAAACCAAATGTATTCGCATTCCTGCCGCAATTTATAATTATAATAATAGACAGGGTTTCCCCGTTAAAATGAAGAAGTTGGTACCAATCACCGCTGTTTGCGAAAGTACCGCCATCTTGAAAATACTTCTCATTGATTTTCCTTTGGTCACTTATGTTTAAAAATAATTTTGTTTCTGAGGTTCTGGGACCAATAGTTTCCAAGATATGGCCGCTTACCTACCTTAATTAATAATGAGCTTATTTTGCTTTTTCCGTTTCCTTCTGAAACACCCTGTATAGCGTTTTCAAAATTCATACATTCAGTAATCGACTTTTAATATAAGTGGGTGTAGATTGAGACGGATTTCTATCTTACCTTCAGGATAAGACACGTTCCTGCGTCTCTCACTTACGTGGTAGATTTCTTTCACCTGGTTCTGGTTCGGGATCGATTTTATTTCATCTGGTTCTGGTTCTAGATCGATGAGTTTGGTTGGGAAGACTTTTTACTACTACAAAAAAACTCGAGATTTCTCACATAGCTCGATATATTAAGTTTTGAGTTACAAATGTATCACAAATCAAGTTGTATGAATATTCACTGAATTTCTGTTTCTTTTCCATCGAGTCACATGGAGGGGAAGATGGGTGTTAAGTGCCAGGGAAACCCCTCGGAAAAACCTCGCCCATCTATGAAATTACAATTTCATTATAATTCAAATAAATTTCTACACTGAAAATGACTCATAGGCGGTCCATGGCTGGTGGAGAGAACTGCCTCCGTGCTGATTAGCTTCCCAATGGTTATACTGTAACAAGGGAAAAGGAAGCGCACAAAATATCGTTTTGACAAACAAGTTTCTATTTTAAACAAGTAAAGAAACTGTGCAATTTAATTACCTGATTACCTGAACTGAGAACTACTGCGCAATTAAGTACCTGCGCAGGCTTGGAACTTGAAACTTTAATTGTAATTTATTGATCTGTATGATTTGTCTTTTCTGGATGGTCCTGTGGTTTAACACTTCTAGATGGTCACAGTGACGTGCACGACATTGTGGTGAATGTAGCAACTTAGTATTTTAATAATTTTAGTTGCAATGGTTTCTGTGTTTATAACACGTTGCGATTGTTAACTGACGAGAGATTTTCGCTTTATTTATTTATTAGATCGTGTTTGCAGACACTTGCTCTAACTTAAACTCTAGGTGAGCTCTTAGTTTTGGAAATATTTTACGTAATCGAGATCGGAATTTGAATTGGGAATCGGAAAACTTATCCCTCGACGGTGCCTGTGTTTAAAAAGAACGTACGAACGTAGTCGTACGTAATTTGAAAGCAAGTGGGAAACAGAGTTGCTCCATTCTCTAGTCAACGTACCCCAATACGTGACTCAAGAATAAATACAACAACCGGAACTGGATTCGATACAGTCTAGCATATATCCTGCCCATGGGAATAGGGCCCGAATATGCCAGAAGGTCCTATTATGAGCATAGGCGAGAAAAGCGTAGTTTTCCGATGATCATTGTTGCATGTGATCATTGATCATTATTTTCCAATTGCCAGGAAGTTGGCAGGAGTGTTTTAGGATTTTCCATTGTCAGAAAGTTAGCAGGCGTTGGTTTTGGACTTTCCCATTATCAGAATGCTGACAGTAAGTTGCTTTTGGGTTTCTCCATTGCCAGAATGTTGGCAGGAAGTTGGTTTTGGGCTTTTCCATTACCAGAATCTTGGCATTAGGTTGGTTTTTGGGATTTAGGAAAGAGTTTCAGCTTCAGATGAGGCGAAGGTCACCATTCCAGAAAACCTGGATGCCCGCGAGAAAGACGGACACCGATTTTCTCGATGTCCGCCGAGGTTTTATGGATTTGAAAGTACCAATATATTTTGCGTGCCCACCCGCTGCGGATTTGTTGTTTATTGTAGCCAAAAACGCGAGTTAGGATGCCTGACACACCTTGCTGTAGTGAAAAAAATAGATTATGTAGATTACAAGATCAAATAAAATGCATGAGCTGTTTCGTGGACACTTTCAATGGTCAGTACTCTGAATTTCCACACGTGGCCAATCATACTCCACACTACTGCTCTACTCTAGCTACGATATGCTACAATCATACTTTGCCGACTAACTCATCATGGAGACTTCTGTCCTTTCATTTCTAAGTAGTTATCAAGTACAGTAAGTACAGTAATAAATGCAATTACGCATGTTCGAGTTATTGCTTGAAAGCACACTAAAATGTGTCATTATGTAAACAGCATCAAAGCTCGATCATAAGGACGTTGATTCGCAATAATTTGCTAATTTTCTACAGAAAATATTGTTTGATAATTATCTCAGACCTCTCCAGAAGGTGCAAATCGGGTTAATAAACTCATATTTCATATTTATTCTGCACAGGATGAAATTAATAATTCAAGCTTGGCCTGTATTATTATTAAGAATCGAATTAAATTACCTAATAATTGCAACAGAAAATAAACTTAACTCAATTTACGACTCATCGGGTCATCTCATCCGAAGTAGGTACCGTTATTCACCACGTCTGGTCTCGTGCTCCGAGGCTGGTGTCATTTCAGGCAGTCGTCTTTCATCTCCGTCACCAGGCCCTCGGTGAAGGGGCCACTACTGTGTAGTAGTGTAGTAGGTAGGTGGGTAGGTAGATTAAGTACCTACGCACTGGGCACTAGATTTTCACTGCTTTACACACGTGATAATGATTACCGAAATTTAAGAAGCAAATACTTTCATAAATTGATATTACAACAAGGAAATGTTGAACAAATTGAAATAAGAACGTTGATTAAAAATAAAGAATGTAAAAATAATCTATATCGATGCCTGACAGGGTCCGAGTCTCTTGGCCTACTAGTCTTGCGGGAAGCCCCTGCTTACGGGAAGTCCCAACTTACACGCAGCAATCACGTCATATATGCGTGATTATAGGGTGAACGACACATGAGATTTCATATGCATTCTACATTATAAAGAATTTTAGTCGGAAACACACATCCCGTGTTTTTGGTATATTTATTTTTATTACTTCCGTCTATGTCATGATCGCTTCTTTCTTAAATATGCTCCACTCCTAGGGAATTGTGTGTGTGTTTTATTTACTTTAAAATATGGGCTGAATTCTGTACCGTCACAAGCTCTGAGCTATGTTTTAAGGTTTTAGGGTTCTAGCTCTTCGGGAAGTTAGTTTAAAATCGATTGCATTGCAAGATTTGTGGACAGACAGAATGATGTAACTGGAAGCGAGTTGACAAAAACGGATTAAAAAATATTTTCCAAGGATTGCAAAAAAAAATGTTTAGTAGAATGCAAAAAATAGATCTTGGCTCTTCAGTCATCATGCCTAAATTCCCGAATCTCGTTTAATCGTATTCTTAATCCCTACTAAATAAAATACTCTCCTATTTGAGCTGAGAAACTGCCACACAGAACTAGTTTTAGTGATTTTTCAGAAACAGGAAAGAATTTAACTTTTTTTTTCATTTCGCACGTAAAGTTACTGAGACCGTCAATAATAATACAGAAAGGAAAATAATATAATGGGAGATTACATTATTGCCGTAGCAAAATCGATCAGCTCGAGGCTTTTTCGCGTATATACCTACCTACTATAGTCCCTTAATCTTTCAATCTCTAAGAATTCGCTTCAGACGTCTGGTACACACGCACCAAAAATATGAACCAAGATATTATGAAAAGCCTTTTAGCTCATATAAGCTCAGTATAATGACACAGTACGACACTGTCTGAATATAAAGGATTACAGCTAAACAATGAAATAGGTGAAACCTCTCGTCAAACAGACCGGTATTAATTTAACTTACTATTACATTGGATGTGAATACGAGTACCTACATAATAGGGGTTGTCTCTTCTTCCCTTATCCCTAGTCTCATAACGTCACTCCAACTTGACTTCTAATACGATTTATCACTGAAAGAAAGTTTATATTCGAGAAAAAGTAAATGTACATTGAGAATGTACTTATTAACTTAATTTTCAAAATTTTCAGTTAATTCCATCAAAGTCAGTGTTGTCATATTATAAACTAAATCTCTCAGCACCCTCGACTGTCAACAACTATCTTCTTAGGTCTCCCTCGTCGGGATTTCCGATAAAGAACGACGTAATTAATAGGTAAATTGCTCTTTCGACTGCCATTATTGTTCCTGGAAAGTTATAACAGAACTTCGTTATGTCACGAGAACACCGAATTCAATCACCCCTCTTCGAATTTCCAGAGCGGAGTATGAAGGGCGGGGGAGATCGTCATTGGCTCTCTTGATAGCCCTCCCGCACCCCCTAAGACTAGTGACGTCGTATATTTCTCAATAGACATGCAAATTGGTATATTAAATGTGTTTACTGCCTATATCCTGTATTAGGTATGGATCACTACTATTTATAATACTTAATGGGGTTTGTATTTTGGACTAGATAGAAACTACTAGTTAATATACTGAGTGGTTATTATTAACGAAACTATGCTAGATTTACTCATATTATGTACTTGCTGAAGCTAGAGTACCTAGATATTGACAGATTTATATTGTATAAGAGTACGAAAGATTAGTGTTATCTTCATCGGTCGTCTCTTTTACGTTGTAGTTACTTTCTCATGTCAAAGTTTAACTACCTGGTTCAGTTTGGTTACAATCGAGATTCACAACTACTGTCATTGACGTGCATTTTAATAATTTTTAAGTATCTATTAATTTAAAATTTCTCTGATTACTTATAGTCGACCAGGAAATATAACTAAATGATCTAATTGTTTAATTTAATTTTCCTGCGGCTCGATGAGTTAAAATAAACTCATGGAAGATTAATATGAAGCGGCCCAACTGGTAAATTTACCCTGGAAGACAAATTTGTCGGGTATTTTCTTGTATTATTAATAAATCTGCGTCAACGTCAAATTCAAAAACTTAAACTCGGCAGAAGGGACTCATTTCGACGTGTAGCCACAATTATTTATTGTCGAACTGTCAAAATTTATATCGTTAAGCGATTAGAGTATTATTTTTTATAACGCAAATTATTTAATTTTGAAATAAAAAATGATTAACAAATAATCTTCTGTCCGTCAATCACTTATTACGCCTGTGTATCCGTTCGATGTTCACTCCAGCACAGAAATCACCATGAAAAGTAACTGACTAAAAAGTCTCTATATTGAAAAGGGATAACCTATTATAGTACGATTAAGTTTAAAAATTCATATGTGAAGTCATACTAACCGTTCGAATTAAGATTTTTCATTTCACCAGAAAATGTCAAACAGTTAAATTTCCAGGTGTTAACGAGCGTAAATTATTTAAGGAATCATTCAAACAATATATTGAACGGTTTAAGTCAGTTTGACAGCCACTGACAACTACATAAAATTTATTCACGTAATGACATTCTATCCTCTGTGTTGTGCATTTAATTCTCATTCAAAAGCAATGTTGACGTATATTTATTTATGCGGGATGGAGTGTTTAGACAAACTTGACGGTTTCTATGAGAACCACGTAAATGAAACAAAATAAATCGAACATAAATCAGAAGGATGAGTATTCTTAATCGATACGTATGACTTTTTAATCTTAATCGTACTATTATATCTCTCAGATTGCTAGCAATCGCACAGACAGGGATTGCTAGCTTCGGTAGATTGGCTTCCGTACCTACTCTTTATCATAATATTATATCAAGGTACTCAAGCTGAAGCTGAATTTAATTTCATTTGTTGTTGTGGCTTCTGATGCGTCATAAAGAAATATAAAAAATCGAGAATCGTACGCTTACTGTGATTATACAACTAATAATGTAATATTTTCCCTATACTACCTGGTGACTAGCTATTATTGATAGTTAAGCACTGTGAATTGACTAGAGCGATAATCATGACTCCTGTCTCATGTCTCTTTAGTCGATGAGGCGTGTTGCCATACAACCTGTTTGGTGGTTGCTGTATACTTTATAAAAATCACCAATCATACATTTTCTGTGATTGATAAAGTGGGGAGAGAGTGTCACGTTAACGTAGAACAATCTAGCTCCTAAATGATCTCCATATTTCAAAGTATCAGAGAAAAATTCACCTACTAAAAATTTGCTACCTTGTATCTCATTTTTATTTCAACCCACACAATTGGGCGAACAGTTTTTTCTCTCTCTCGCCACCCCCACAGTACTATGGGCGGTGTCAGCTACACTTGGTAATGACGTCATTAATAATAAAACTGCAAGGCTACCAGCTTGCAGAACAGGATGAATTACTCAGTTTAAAGGTTAGGTCAGATAGTAAATTAATCAAAATACAACTTAATCTTCAACGAGTGAAATATATGATAACACAAAAAACATCATCGCTAACCCACTCATATGGGAATTTTTGGAATGCGACGAGAAATTTTCCTCTGAATGACATTCATATATGATGTTGAAAGTGATAATTTGACAGTAATTTTCATTGGAATTAATCCGACTACATCTCTTCGGCTTACCGCCTCAAATCATATCGTTCACAGTAACGTGCTTTGTGTAAATAAGGTTGGTATAAAGATGATGTCATTCATGACGTCATGGCCAGTTTAGCTGACAAGACCCATAATTAGGCAAATACCTCCTCGCTCATTATTAATCGCTCGGCTTTCGCTCGGCTCGCAATTTTTTTATTTTTTTTATTCAATTTCTGCTGAACCCCTGGGGTTATTGCAGGTGGAACATTATTTACACACAGTTATATACATGCAGTTATAAGGTTTACTTCAAGAATTTTGTACAACGTTAACTTAATCTGCGCATTATTTAGCAGGTTAATGTCCTGTAGGAAATTTATGGTCTTCTCGATGCTGTTGATATTGGAACCACTTGCTTGCCTTAGGTCATCTGGAGTAGAAAATTTTCGGCGGTTCTGTTCATACCGTGGTCAGTCAATGAGAATATGCTGGACGTCAATTTGGATGTTACAGAGGTTGCAGATTGGAGGAGGTTCTCGCTTTAGGAGATAGGAGTGAGATAGGGGTGTGCCCGAGCCTTAGTCTGGATATAATGACCTGTTGACTTCTTCGTTTTGGAAGGGGGAGAGTTTCATCAACCTTTGGTTTGATCTGTTTAAGATTATGAAGTCCTTCTTCCCATGAACGTTGTCAGATGCATTTTGCGGATTTCTTTATATCTGATATGATATCTTCAGCGATTTTGAGGTCGTGTGTCTGTATGATTGGTGACCGAGCTGCTTCTTTGGCCAACTCATCGGCAACTTCATTTCCTTTGATGTTGATGTAAGAAGAGACATAAATGAATTCTGAAAGCCGGAATTTTGTAATTGGAACAGGATGTCCTTGATCTCTATCACTTGGGGATGTTTTGAGTACATCGGCTGGATTGACTGGTAAGCGCTGAGGGAGTCAGAGCATATAACAAAGCTTCTTTCCGGCTGGTTGGCGACATTGAGTAGAGCCTTGTGAATGGCGAAGAGTTGCGCGCTGAATATTGAGGTGATGTTATTGAGGTGGAGTTGAGAATTTGTGACTGGTGTAGTGAAGGCTGCTCCGACCGAGTTCTGTTTTATTTTTGAAGCATCAGTGTAGATAAATATGGAAGCTGGGTAGTTTGCTGCGATGCTTCTGAAAATTTGGGCTGAGTGGCTGCGTTGGGAAGTGGGGATAGTTGTGTGTTTATTGCGGGTGTGATTATTGTCCATGGTGGATTATTTGTCAGAAGGGTGGAGTTCTGTGGTAAGATGTTGAGTGAGCTGAGGTTTAGAAATCGTCTGGTTCTTTCGGATATGGGAGGAGAAAGATGTGGTTTTCTTTGATAGAGTGTCTGGAAAATATTTGATGTTATTAATGGATAGATGGGGTGATCAGGGTTTCTTAAGACTTTGGTAGCATAGGTTAAGGTTAGCTGTAGTCTTCGTAGGTGGAGGGGAGGTTCATTAGCCAGGGATCTCATGCTCTCAGTGGGGCTGGTTCTATAGGCGCCTAAAGCTATTCGGAGAGCTTTGTTTTGAATTACGTCTAGTGAGTTAATATGGGATTTTCATGCTGTAGAATAAACGATTGACCCATAGTCGAGTTTCGAGCGAATCAGGGCTTTGCATATTGACATCAGGGTTTTAAAGACAGCACCCTAACGGTTGCTGGATATACTTCTCATGATGTCTATTGTTTTCATGCAACTTGATCGGTCCGAGGAATTTGGTTTCTGTCGCTGTCGGGATGTCGGTATTGTAAAGTTTTAGTCTGATGGGAATTAGGGATTCTCGTTTCGAGAAAACGATGAGTTTGGTTTTAATTGTGGAGAACTTGAATCCGGAGTTTGTGGTCCATTTTTTTTATGTTGCCTATGGTTTCTTGTAGTATTGCTTCTGTAGTTTTACTATTTTTGCCACGTGTATATATCAAGAGGTCATCAGCATACATGCCAAATTTCACAAGGGGGCCCATTTTTCACCAATGTCGTTGATGGCCATGAGAAAAAGGGTGACACAAAGGGTATTCCATTTTGTTGAATTTTTTTTCGGAATTGGTTCCATTATTGCTTACGGAAAAAGTGCGTTGGCTGAGAAAATTGTTAACGAAGGGAAGGCGTATAGGTTACCGCCCAGTTTCCATTCGGTAAGTTTCCTCAAGATAAGTGGTCTCCATGTCATTTCGTAGGCCATTTCAAGGTCGAACATCACTGCTGCCAAGTGTTGTTTTGCTGCGAATGACTCGGAGATCTCCGATTCCAACTGTACAAAGTTGTCGGTTGTTGATCGATGCATACGGAAGCCACTTTGAAATGGGGAAAGGAGTTTGCGTATTTCGATGTAGTAGACTAAGCGTTTGTTGACTATCCTTTCGAGGACTTTGCATATAGTGCAGATGAGGGATATGGGGCGGTATGAGTTAATGTTAAACTTTGGTTTGTTGGGCTTATGAACTGGAATGGTTGTTGCTTTAAGCCAAGACTGGGGAAATGTTCGTTTATTCCAGATTAAGTTGTAGATTCTAAGGATATGGTGGAAAGCTTTATCAGAGAGATGTTTTAGGAAGGAGTAAGGTATTCGATCTGGTCCGGGACTTGAGTTTTTGGTGATGAGTAGGGATTTTTTGAGCTCCTCCAGCGGGATGGGATCATTGATAGGGTTGTTGGATTCTGTGGGAGTCGGTATATTATGTGTTTGGTTTGCTATGAATGAGTCTGGGTAGTTTCGGTTGTGGGAATTCGACTCGAAATTTGGAGCAAGAAGCTCTGCCATAACTTTGGATAACTTTGGGATTACTCTCTGCTCTACCACTATTAATTTATTTAATCAAACCACAACAGATTATAACAAAATCCAATTATTGGGTTGTAAAAAGTATAAGCACATTTTTTAATTGCTGCGGCGTTGCCACATTGACATAGGATTTTTTTTATCGCTTTTGAATATTTGATCCATTTCCTTTTTTATAGCTTGTGTGTTGTGAGAGTTAATTTTTTTTCTAAATTCGTCTTTGTGTTCGTAACAGAACGCGTTGCATTAAGCGCTAGATATAAAACCTCAGAATAAATCTCTATTAGTTTTAAAAATTATTTCAAATAATTATGTTCCATAAAACGAATATTTATTATTATTTTCAGCTGAAACTGTCCAAAAAGAAAATAGCTGAACTATGCGCCAGTTGTGAAAGACTGATCGGAACTCAAGGTGGAGGTATGGACCAAGCCATTGCCTTTTTAGCCAAAGATGGTACGTGTAGAAGCTTTTATATGTTTCTTTTTTATAGTAATTATTGTTGTTTCTTTTTACATCATTCGAAATGTTATTTACAGTATTTACTTTCCGTATCTCTCAATATTTCAATATTGAAATTTAAATTTACTTTCAATATTTTTTTTATTGTCGTAGGTTGTGCCATGTTGATCGAATTCAACCCCTTGCGGTCTACGGATATCAGTTTACCACAAGGAGCTAGCATAGTGGTTGCCCATAGTCTAGCTGAAAACAACAAAGCCGCCAGTGGCGACTTTAATTGCAGAGTTGCTGAGTGCAGGCTTGCTGCTCAGGTTAGTGTGCATATATAGATACATATTGTAACGGTAATTTAAACAATTTGTGCGTTGGTTTGGTGCGCTGGTCAGTACCCAACTCGCGTCTCGCTGCCTGTTTACCCGGTCGGCGGACTCAGTACATCCACCGCGGGGTGCTGGCTCCTGCAGGCTCAGTACACCCTGGCAGGAGTTGAATGCTTGATGGTTAATACCCAAACAAGCACCGTCCGTTCTTCGGATGTCCTCTACTTTTATAACCGGAGACGGGGTGATAAGGCCGCTATCGCCGCCGCAAAAAACTCTGTTTTCCTACTGTAATGAAGTCGTGAATTTTCGCCTTCATTTAACTTTTGATTTTGTCATTTTCATTGCATTTTTCATAAATAGCGAAATACCTAATTCCGTAGGTAGGTATATTAAATTGTTCCAAATTATTATTAATTTTATAAAATCATTCGAGATATCGCGTTTTTTATACACAAGAGAATTTTTAAAGAACTAAATCGAGGCAGTTGGCTTCGTATTCGAGCGATTTATCAACCACTATCAGTTGATAAAAACGCCAAAATGCACCGGGCCGGCGATAGCAAATTTCAAATCATCTTTTTATACGCAGCGTTCTTCTCAAAAAAGGGCAGATAGCCGGAGAATTGATAATGAGTCGCTATAAAAGCCGTCGGATTATTTCCGAAAATTAACTTGAAAATTCGACTTCACCGAGTGCACCTCGTGGAGAAGAACGCTTTGGCCGCCGAGTTTATTTCGCTAGTTGTAAAATCAGTTTCGTGAAGAAGTTTTGTGTTCCGACCGTGAGTCACCGCATCCGACCGTGAGGTAGGTGCCATTTAATTAATCCCGCATTTATTTACTTGGTACTGTCGTCGTCATTGTCATCCATCATCACTCAACCCCCTCTGCTTTCCACTACCCCCCAACCGCATTCCCGTTATAGCTCACTACTGCAAACAAGGTAAGGTTGCGTTCTTGGGACGTCGTTACAGGCTTGGCTTTGGTCAGGGGTAATTACGTCTCGGGTCACAACCGGTCCGGTGTGCGCAGGTGGCACTCGCACTAGCAAGCGGTCCCCCGTCACCGTCTGCGATTTCAGGCTCGGCTTTGGTCGGGGGAAATCACGGGACGAGGACGAGACTAGCGAAACACCCCCTCCCCCCTCGCTGCTCACACAGGTCGTTCTCTGGAGGCGTCGCTTCAGGCCTGGCTTCGATCAGGGGTCGCGACGACTTGAAGTAAGACTTGGGAGTGTGCAGGAGGTCTACTCGTTCCACTCACACCGCCGTTAGGTAACAAAGGCCTCGCTCTCAACCTCGATTTCAGGCTTGGCTTTGGTCAGGGGAAATCGTAGGCTGCGCGCGGCGCCTGGTACCAGTCAAATATCAGCCCTTACCTGGAGTCCTATACCCACGTACTCTTAACCGCCGTATAAGACGACGCGTCACCGCATGGCCTCACCACGCCGCCGAAGTAAGATTTGTGTTATCCGCCGGCCTTAAACTCTCAGTCGCTCATAGTCAACCACTCTCACCGGTTTAACGCTTTGCTCTGCCCGTGCGACAGTGCCCTTCGAGGTACCTGTCACTCCGTGTAATATTTATCATTTAATAAGATATTGTCATTCCTGCTCGCCTGCTGCGTCAGGCCGCGTTCTGTCTCAACTAATAAGTCTGTTAATAAATCACTGTTATTATTGTTTGACCGTGTTCGTAATTTCACCGCTCCTTGGAACCGTTTCTACTCGCCTACAACTTAGCTCCGCGGAAGTGTCATTTACATCGGGGAGCGCTTAAAGCCCGCTCTACCGAGTACTCAATTTGGCGATAACCTCATCTGACCCCTGGCATTTTCCGTTTCTCCATTGAGCTGCCCCGGGACAAGGGCACGACAACCGTGCCACTCAACGTGACACGAATAACTGGGAAACAAGAAACCTGCGAGTGTATATTTAGTTTTTCCCCGGGGAGTAAACCCCCAACAAAAATCTGGCGCCCGAGGAAACCGTCCGTGTAGGAGTTCCGACCGCCCAGTGAAATAGCGTCACAAAATTTGGCGCCCGAGCAGGGACCTTTCATGAGGTTCCGTTTTTCCGCCGCCAACCGCTCCAGCGAAGTTCAGGAAGCAGGAATAACAATTTGTATTTTCCGTCTCACCCGGTATACGACCCGTGCGATAATTGTCATCTCATAAACCGAGTACCTACCGCCGCATAAACCGAATACCTACCGCCGCATAAACCGAGAGTCCCGTCACAGGCAGCACCGCACCAAACGGGCGACCGCCCCCTCCGAGACCTAAAAATTGCATTTTTCGGGCACTTCCCGATGTCCTAGAGCAAAACGGACGGCAGTTTTAAAGAGTCAATTGAAAAGGAAACCCACCGGCCGAACCTCGTGAGCCAAAAATTTTCTGGGGTTTTCTTGGAGTTTTCAAGAACTAGCCTCCTGGGTGTCCCCCGTTCGAAATTCTTTTTGCGTTGGGTCCCGGAAGCCTTAGCGGATCTTTTGGGACGAAAGGGATTTTTGGCCCGCCATTGGAACCGTCCCGAAATTCAGTGGCGCCGCTACCAGTGGCCAGATTAGTCTGAATTTTTTTTCGTCTGCCTGAGGGCGCCCCTTCTAGGGTGTTGAGACTCCGCAGCATCTCACCCACCCCCCGCGCATGCGCATTATACAAGTAATAGCGTTGGCTGGATTTCTCCGTGGAAAGGACAGCTGGATAGGGTGGGATCCGATCGGAAGCTATGACAGCTGAAGGAGGATACGACCAGCTGGGTGCGTGTGGACAAGCCGGGGTAACCGAAGGCGAACCGGACGCCATCGACAGTCTGTTCAATCCCGAAGTACCGGATACCCGTACTTCGTGGATCTACAAGCTGAGGAAGGACGACTTGGATAAAGAAATGATGAAGATCGGCCGGCCGTGCGACGGGACTGTCGAAGAGAAACGCCGGATATTGTCGAATTGGTTCAAGTCGCTCAGCGGGTCACGCCCGAATCCCCCGTTGAAGAGCGATGCCACCCCGGGGAGCACCGCCCCTCCGGGTATATCGACCGCCGTCACGATGAGTATATCGACCACGACACCGCCTGCGTTCACGACGGCCGCGGCGGCGACCTACCACCTCCCATGGACTCGCCCGGTCAGTCAGCCACCGCAGCCCCCGATCATGTCTACGCTGCCCACCTTACCGGCCTTCACGTCCCCCGGCTCTATGCCTTACACGTTCTTCCCCCACGCTCCCACGGCCGGAGCTCAGACCTCGCAACAAACTGAACCGCTCGAACCCCCTAACGTGTCATCGTGGAATCTGCGGTTCGACGGTCGAACGAACGCGGCCGATTTTTTGGAACGACTGGAGGAACTCCGAGAATTGTACGGGGTAAGCGAGGGACGCATGCTCCGCGCCATGCCCCTCTTGTTGGACGGTGAATGCCTGGCATGGTACCGCAATAACGCCGCGGGTCTTACGACGTGGCAGAGGTTCCTGTCGTCGTTTAGGAAGTATTTTTTCAAAGGGGATTATTTGTTCGAGCTGGAAACCGAAATCAGTCGGCGTACGCAGGGCCGCAGCGAGGACGTACTCCGGTACATTACTGCTATGCAGACGTTGTTTAGACGGCACGGAGCGATCCCACCGCAAAGGCAGCTCGACTGGATAGTGAGGAATCTCAAACCCGAGATTAAGCAGATGATCTGGGGCCGCCGCTTCGAGGACGTGAGTTCACTCATGGGGGACGCCAAAGCAGCCCAAGACGTACTAACCGAGCTCCAAACCGCCCGCAGACCCCCGGATTCTGACAGTAGGCCACGGCCTCCGACCGCAACGCCTAGGGCCGACGTCAACCCCCCTCCATCGCCGCAAAGGGAGCGGCAGCAGTCCAGGCGTCCAGACCGGGAACCATCACCGCCTCGCAGAGCCTTCGGCACCGCCCCCGCTGAACCTGCCGTCCCGAAATCGGTGAGATTCAACTCGCCCACTCGAGAACCTTCCAGAGCAGTGTGTTGGCGTTGCGGAGAAACGGGACATCTTCGTAGCCAGTGTACCGGGCAACCAAAGCTGTTTTGTTCACGATGCTCTCGCCCGGGGGTGATGTCCCGAAACTGCGACTGTCCGAATCAGGGAAACGAGACGCGGGGCGGGTGAATGCGCCGAATCACCGGATACCCGCCCCGATCAACCGAACCCCCACCGAGACCGAATTAGATCCCGACACGCGGCCATTCCTGAGCGTGAATATTGAGGGTAATGCGTACGAGGCACTCATTGATACGGGAGCCACCCGATCTTTCGTCAGTGGAAGAGTAGCCGATCACTGCAGGCTTAGGGGCGTCCCCATCCGTAATTACAAGGGCACAAGGGCGAGGGTAGCCGATGGAACGTCCACACCGATACAAGAGACGTTCTTGCTCGACGTATACGTCAACCAACGGCAGCTAAAAACGTTTTTCTTATCACTACCCAACTTGCCAGTCGACTTGGTATTAGGGATGGATATTTTAGGAGACGCCGACTTCACCCTGGACATGAGAAGACATGAGGTCACCATCGAGGGACAGAGATGTCCACTCCTAGCCCCCTCAAGAAGGGCGAGCTCCCATGTTGACCTCGCCGATGAGCCGTGCGCCCGACAGGAAAACGGCAACGGTAACCGGTCCCGTACGACCGAGCCCGAACCAGTCGAAGCCCCCGATTGCCGCTCACTCAACCGCTCACTCGACTCATTGACCGATGAGCGCCGCCATGACTCCCTTCTGGACCGAACAGGAGGCGAGGACTCCAACCAGAAGGTGGCGGCGACCGACGCACGCCCGTTGGGTGAAAGAGCAACCGTACTGGAGGCGTCGGACCGGGTTGAAGAGCTGAGCCCCCTTCAACGGCAGCAGCTGGATAATTTTCTGAGCACCGAGATGGCTGAGTTCTCCAGAATCCGAGGTACCACTGACGTCGCTAGCCACCGGATCAAATTAAAGTCAGTGGAACCAATTAAGCAGCGGCACCGACCGATTAATCCCCGGCTGCTTGCGATGGTCAACGATGAGGGTGGACCGCCAACCGCGTGTACGTTGTCGTACAGAATCAGGGCGGACCCTCAACATACGCATCCCCGCCGACAATCCCCCCGACTAAAGTGGAGGCAGTACCACCGTCAACAGAAGTGCCTCACCGAAAATAATTCTTTTAAAAAGGCAATGATGTTACAGATGACCGACGACGAACTTGATTACGCCTGGAGCTCCCCGCCATCTGTGAGCTATACCTTCACAGACACGCCGTCTCCGGAACCGGGACCACCAATCGGCTACGTGCCGACACCGAAGGCCAGGGTGGCGTCACCCCCAGCGGCGAGTTTTAGGCAGACGCTTCCCCGCACGAATCCGCTGTCCGAGCGACTGGGATCTCATACAGTCGACCCCGACCCCATACGAAGTTCAGTCTTGTGCTGGCGCTGCGGTGAGCTGGGCCATTTTCGCAGTGCGTGTGCGGGGGCAAGGAAGCTCTTCTGCTCCAGATGTAAGCGGCCAGGGATTTTGTCACGGGATTGCCCGTGCTGGGAAGGGCGCCGAGCGGCCAAGCGTCACAAGCCCGGAGGAGACCGCCCGCGCCGGGAAGTAGCTCGCCAGGAAGCAATCCACTCGAGGGCCTCGAGTACGACCGCAGACAAGGCCGTGCAATGCGATTTATTAGCAGCACCGGCCCTCTCCGCTGACGCGACCCACCAACGACCGCGGTACCGCCGCCACTACGTTTTGCCACCAGCAACGCGGGCCAAGTTCGCGCTGAGACGTTCAGCGTCAAAACCGCGGGATGCCCAGCCCCGGGCATGTCCCGCCGCATCAGAGGATCCAGGTATGGAGTGATCGTGTTTCTTTTTCTATTAAGTCAGTCCGATATTAACCATTCTGTAGTGAGTTATTTTTTATTTTATTTTCTAATTAAGGTTGTGAGCAGAGCACAGCGTTCACGGTAGTTATCCCATGAGAGTTGGTATTTTTAATGAGTTTTTTTTATCTAAGCTAACAAAAGCCTGCGGCTTTTGTTTACCGAAGAGAGGGGAGTGTAATGAAGTCGTGAATTTTCGCCTTCATTTAACTTTTGATTTTGTCATTTTCATTGCATTTTTCATAAATAGCGAAATACCTAATTCCGTAGGTAGGTATATTAAATTGTTCCAAATTATTATTAATTTTATAAAATCATTCGAGATATCGCGTTTTTTATACACAAGAGAATTTTTAAAGAACTAAATCGAGGCAGTTGGCTTCGTATTCGAGCGATTTATCAACCACTATCAGTTGATAAAAACGCCAAAATGCACCGGGCCGGCGATAGCAAATTTCAAATCATCTTTTTATACGCAGCGTTCTTCTCAAAAAAGGGCAGATAGCCGGAGAATTGATAATGAGTCGCTATAAAAGCCGTCGGATTATTTCCGAAAATTAACTTGAAAATTCGACTTCACCGAGTGCACCTCGTGGAGAAGAACGCTTTGGCCGCCGAGTTTATTTCGCTAGTTGTAAAATCAGTTTCGTGAAGAAGTTTTGTGTTCCGACCGAGAGTCACCGCATCCGACCGTGAGGTAGGTGCCATTTAATTAATCCCGCATTTATTTACTTGGTACTGTCGTCGTCATTGTCATCCATCATCACTCAACCCCCTCTGCTTTCCACTACCCCCCAACCGCATTCCCGTTATAGCTCACTACTGCAAACAAGGTAAGGTTGCGTTCTTGGGACGTCGTTACAGGCTTGGCTTTGGTCAGGGGTAATTACGTCTCGGGTCACAACCGGTCCGGTGTGCGCAGGTGGCACTCGCACTAGCAAGCGGTCCCCCGTCACCGTCTGCGATTTCAGGCTCGGCTTTGGTCGGGGGAAATCACGGGACGAGGACGAGACTAGCGAAACACCCCCTCCCCCCTCGCTGCTCACACAGGTCGTTCTCTGGAGGCGTCGCTTCAGGCCTGGCTTCGATCAGGGGTCGCGACGACTTGAAGTAAGACTTGGGAGTGTGCAGGAGGTCTACTCGTTCCACTCACACCGCCGTTAGGTAACAAAGGCCTCGCTCTCAACCTCGATTTCAGGCTTGGCTTTGGTCAGGGGAAATCGTAGGCTGCGCGCGGCGCCTGGTACCAGTCAAATATCAGCCCTTACCTGGAGTCCTATACCCACGTACTCTTAACCGCCGTATAAGACGACGCGTCACCGCATGGCCTCACCACGCCGCCGAAGTAAGATTTGTGTTATCCGCCGGCCTTAAACTCTCAGTCGCTCATAGTCAACCACTCTCACCGGTTTAACGCTTTGCTCTGCCCGTGCGACAGTGCCCTTCGAGGTACCTGTCACTCCGTGTAATATTTATCATTTAATAAGATATTGTCATTCCTGCTCGCCTGCTGCGTCAGGCCGCGTTCTGTCTCAACTAATAAGTCTGTTAATAAATCACTGTTATTATTATTTGACCGTGTTCGTAATTTCACCGCTCCTTGGAACCGTTTCTACTCGCCTACAACTTAGCTCCGCGGAAGTGTCATTTACATCGGGGAGCGCTTAAAGCCCGCTCTACCGAGTACTCAATTTGGCGATAACCTCATCTGACCCCTGGCATTTTCCGTTTCTCCATTGAGCTGCCCCGGGACAAGGGCACGACAACCGTGCCACTCAACGTGACACGAATAACTGGGAAACAAGAAACCTGCGAGTGTATATTTAGTTTTTCCCCGGGGAGTAAACCCCCAACAAAAATCTGGCGCCCGAGGAAACCGTCCGTGTAGGAGTTCCGACCGCCCAGTGAAATAGCGTCACACTACTTTGAACTCATTAAATTAAATAAATTGTCTCTAATAAGTAACTAATTCTAATAATTATAAACGAAAGCCTCGCATTTTGTTACAATATATTTTCATAGGGAACGTGGAAGGTGTCCTCAATTTTTTTAACACTAATGCATCATTCTGAAATTGATATTAAGGTATCCTGTAGATAAAACAACGAACAAGATTTATTAACAATTAATTTTTAATTTCTAACATCCACTTATACATTCTACGTTAAAAGACGTCTACCTATTTTAATCCATTGAATCCTGGAACTTTTGTAGACATGCTCCGAACATTTCGTCCACACCTACAACTGCGGTAGACAGCGTCAACGCCACGTGGGAATAAGCGATGCTTCTTCCTTACGATGCTTCACTTCTAACAAAGCAATCTCTGTAAAATAGAGACGCCTCTAATTCTAAGATACTCTGCTTGTAATTGCCTCCGTCCTGGAAGGTTCAGCCACGGTCGTTCCCTTGGAAGCTTAGTTGAAGACGTGACCGATGACTCAGAGTCTAGTGAATCAGAATTTTCGTCGGTGGGGCTGTTACCTTGCTGAAACATGTGGTATTTTCCAGATCCAGCAGTTCCCTGGGGATATGCCAGATTCTCGTAATTATAAGAGGTCTCCCGGGCAACGTATTGTTGACAGGCGGGTAATCGCGAAAGGCTGAGGAGCGAATGACTAAATGACCGAATATGACGAAATGGGAAGAGGCTTGGAATCTAACTCAGAACCCCCACAACTCGGAAACCGCCGGCAAAGCCGTGGTCTTAAACTACGGTGATAACTGCCCTGAAAGGTGGTTTAAGACCAAGGGCGGCCTCTTGACGGAAGTCGGCACAAGGTGGTGAATGGACACAGTAAAACGGGGGAGAGCGTTTAAAAATTACCCATGTTCCCTTAACCAGATTAGGTAGAACATTTCTTCCTTCGTTAATTTGGTAGGCGATGGTGTCGGTATTGTACCCTTTGTAGTGGGATGGGTGGTAGGGGACGGCCCCACATGCCAAAAGTTGAAAAACGGGTGGGCTGGGTGCGACTTTACCTTGCTGGTCAGAGGCGTGAGTCCAGCAATGTAAAAATCCGACCGCCTAAAATGTCGATTCATTAGAAGCCGAATTTCGGATATGCCATCAACGATGAAAGCTTCGAAAATATCGACTGTGAGTACTGTGACCGAGCAGCCGAGGGCGTAGCTAATCGAAGTCAAGCCGAGCAAAAAGCGTCAGACCAACATCAGGTTATAAAAAGTGAGGAGTTTTACAAATTTTTTATATGTATACAATAAACCAAATAATATTATCAAGGGCGGTGGCGGTTTTAGGTATATGGATATACAGGGTGTCTCTGAAAGGTGCGGAAAAAAAGCTACCACAAATTCCTGAGGCCTAAATAAGCCGATCTAACCCAATTTATCTCCGTCCAAAAGTGGATGATTTCGGAGATACAGGGTGTCAAAAGTTCAATTTGGTTTCCGTTTTTCTTAAATAACTTTTTTAATAATTGGTATATTTTCACAATATTCGGCTGAAGGGGCTTTTGTGGGGTGAAAAATTAAAAACTGCAATCATTTTTATTGTAAAATTTAGAGGGCGCCACCTGCGGTACCTTGAACACATTCAAAACGAACTATCTTTTTTGGGCCACTCTGTATTTAACTTTTAAATAAAAATTCTTATTCTCCAACGTCTTTTACCAAAAAAAGGCATACGTGGTAAGAGTTGATTTGAGCAGCCGTTTCTGAGATATCTGGATTTAAGAAAATCACTACGTGCATGGCCAGGCCTAAGTAAGTAATTGCATTAATTGAACACAATTTGAAGCAAAGGCGTTGAATTAAAATAACTGTCACTGAAAGCTACAAAAAAACGACTATAGGTACATAAATGTGGATTTAACTTTATAGGTACTTTAGTTAAAACAGTCAATAAGAGATTTATCAACAACAAAAATTTAGTTTAATTTAATTAAAAAAAATGCTTCTATCAAATGTTCAAAATGATTTCCATTTTCGTGTATACAAATATTTATATGTTTTAAAAAATTAAATTGAACTCTTTGGAGCATTTCGTGATCATTTTTAAAAACGTCCATTCCGGTTTCAATACGTCTCCTTAATTAACCTTCTGTATTTACTATGGCCTAGAAGACACAAGGGTTTTCAAAGTTCCCCATAAAAAGTAATCCATCGGTGTCATAGCAGGCGATCGAGCTGGCCAACTTGTGGGTGCATCATTGGCTCTACCTATCCATCTATTTGGATACTATTCGCTCAAATAATTACGTACATTTATCGAAAAATGTGGGGGAGCACCGTCATGCATAAACCACATTCATCTTTGAAGTTCCAAGGGCAGGGGATCAAACAAGTGTGGTAATTCGTTTTGCAGATGTTCCAAATAATTTTCGCCACTAAGTCGAGGTGGTAAAATGACAGGACCAATTATGAAAGTGTCTATGATTCCTGCCCACACATTGATCTTAAACTCATGCTGATAATGGCTTACTTTTGATAAGTAATGGCTTATTTTAATCGCATGAGGATTTTCTCCAGCATAGACATGTACATTGTGCAAATTAGTTATGCCAATCCGCGTGAAACAGGCTTCATCTGTGAATAAAATTCCTTGTGTAAAGTTGCTATCCTGATTCTTCTTGGAAATGAACCGGCAGAAAGCTAAACGTGGTTCATAATCATGGGGTAAAAGGTCTTATACCCGTTCAACATGAAATGGGTGCAGTAATTGTTCTCTGGTCACCCTGTTAACAGTATCTTTGCATACACCTAGCTCTAAGCGCAATCGTCTTGTGCTGAGTTTAGGATTTTCTTCAATCCTATTTAAAATATCTTCCTCAACCTCTGGAGTTCTTATCGTACGTGCGCGACCTTAATTAATAGAAACAGGCGTAAACCTACCTTGTTTCACGAAGACGTCTTTCATTAAAGGTTTTATGGTTTGGTAAACGACGATTCGGAAATCGTTCACTGATAATCTGCAAGATTCTAAACCATTTCCTTGGCAATATCCAAAAACCAATAACATATCGTTCATTTCTTCATTAGTATACTGTACGGCCATTACTAAAGTAAATTTGTTTTTTTAGATTCGATTTGACACCAATTACTTACTTGCTTTATAGTGACAGTGATCTCGTTGATGTAAATTCGTTAAGTGGGTCCCGTGGTGTAGTGGATAGAGCGTTCGTCCACCAGCCGGTAAACCTTGGTTCGAAACTCACCAGCAGCCGAAAAGCATTTGTTGTGCTACTCGAGCCAAAATCGGGATGCACCTTGTGGAAGGCAATGGAAAAGCACCGCGCATAGTACTCTGCCTCGTAATACTTCTCAAATAGTGCCTTTCGGACTCTTCCGATAAAAAGGGTGGCCCCAAAAGAGTGAACTTCAACAGTAGGCGCACCACAGGCATATGTGAGAGGTAGCTCACACCTGAAACCTGGTATGGCGTTTAAGTAAAATAATTTTAATTCAATGCCTTCGCTTCAAATTGTGTTCAATTAATGCAATTACTTACTTAGGCCTGGCCATGCACGTAGTGATTTTCTTAAATCCAGATATCTCAGAAACGGCTGCTCAAATCAACTCTTACCACGTATGCCTTTTTTTGGTAAAAGACGTTGGAGAATAAGAATTTTTATTTAAAAGTTAAATACAGAGTGGTCCAAAAAAGATAGTTCGTTTTGAATGTGTTCAAGGTACCGCAGGTGGCGCCCTCTAAATTTTACAATAAAAATGATTGCAGTTTTTAATTTTTCACCCCACAAAAGCCCCTTCAGCCGAATATTGTGAAAATATACCAATTATTAAAAAAGTTATTTAAGAAAAACGGAAACCAAATTGAACTTTTGACACCCTGTATCTCCGAAATCATCCACTTTTGGACAGAGATAAGTTGGGTTAGATCTGCTTATTTAGGCCTCAGGAATTTGTGGTAGCTTTTTTTCCGCACCTTTCAGAGGCACCCTGTATATACAGGGCATACCAGCTCGATTTAGACAACGGTAAGGGCCGTGTAGGTCTCGTCAAGACGAAACGTTTTTTTATTTGAAGTTTTTGGATTTGGACCTTCGTTGCGGAAATATGGCCGACTTCCGGTTTTTAGTTTTTTGGCTCCAGTTTCGGCATTTTTAGGTTCTCGCCCAAACTGAAACTAGTTTTGGAAACTCCTTAGCTTCAGTTACAACTTTCATATTGAAGTCAAGGTTCTATCTCTGTTGGATTCAAAATGGCGACATGCCCAAAACTTTAAATTTTAAGTCTTTGAGTCAATTCAAATTGAATCAAATTGAAAAATTAAGATTTTGAATCCAACAGAGATAGAACCTTGACTTCAATATGAAAGTTGTAACTGAAGCTAAGGAGTTTCCAAAACTAGTTTCAGTTTGGGCGAGAACCTAAAAATGCCGAAACTGGAGCCAAAAAACTAAAAACCGGAAGTCGGCCATATTTCCGCAACGAAGGTCCAGATCCAAAAACTTCAAATAAAAAAACGTTTTGTCTTGACGAGACCTACACGGCCCTTACCGTTGTCTAAATCGAGCTGGTACACCCTGTATATATCCCACTGGACGGCAGGCCGCAGTAATTCGAGGTCCCGGTTGATTTCCGGAACTGATTGGCTGCAGCGCTTGGTGATGAGGAGCGGGTCGCCGCCAGCCGCCGCTGTACCTTCAGTAACCATCGAAACCTCGCTGGTACATCTGGTCCGTCTGGAGAACGGGAGGTAGCAGGTCCCGTGGGCTCTCAATACAAGCCGCACTGACGAGGCCTGCTAGTTAATCCACTTCTTAATAAGACGTGAGCCTGACAAACTGAAAATAAAGGAAAATTAATTACTGGCTCTCCGCTCAGAGCTCATTACACTTTGGGCGAGAGTTATGGGACTAGGATAGGCCGACTCAATCAATCGGCCTTTCCCCTTCGGTGCGCTCAGTACACGCACGTCGGTTGTCCCGTCCTGTCCTGTCTCTGGGGGCTCACTACACCCACCAGAGAAATGAAACGCGCATAGGTCAATACCCAGCTCGCGTCTCGCTGACTGTTTACCCGGTTGGTGGTCTCAGTACATCCACCGCGGGGTGCTGACTCCTGCAGGATCAGTACACCTGGCAGGAGTTGAATGTTTGATGGTCATTATCCAAACAAGCACTGTCCGTTCTTCGGATGTCCTCTGCTTTTATAGCCGGCGGCGGAGTGATAAGACCGCTATCGCCGCCGCAAGAACTCCGTTTTCCTGCTTGGACCGATTAAAAATAAAAAACTGTCTCTAATAAGTAACTAATTAGAATAATTATAAACGAAAGCCTCGCATTTCATTACAAGTGGAAGCATCAACTATGCCAACGTGATAGATGATGATGTATATC
This sequence comes from Malachius bipustulatus, assembly GCA_910589415.1. Lineage (NCBI taxonomy): Eukaryota > Metazoa > Arthropoda > Insecta > Coleoptera > Melyridae > Malachius > Malachius bipustulatus. The sequence goes on from OU342630.1 coordinate 33,628,586, forward strand.
GCAGTTGTACCTAGTTGTAGAAAAACCCAGCACTATCCCAAAATTTTATTTAGTAAATTTATTTTTCAATTTAAATCAAAGGACAACTTTACATAATGGTGTCAACATTTTTAAATAGAGTTATGTATTTGATATAGTTGCCATTTTCGGTCGCAGAAAGGAGATATGTGGTTATTGCTTCTTGTAATGTTATAGTAAATTTGTTTCAATAATGATCAGTTTAAGCACTGCTAAAAGTTTAAACTCATTTTAATTACCAATTTCAAGCTATCAATTTCAAACATGACGCGTATTTTATCAGCCATTCGATACAATTTTTGATTAATTTTCGGAATTAAACAAACATCCCGACAATAATGTCAAAAGGGCCGGAAGGCATGTTGTTACACAACTTTATTATAAAAGTCACATCCAACATCAAACCGTGAATAATTCAGTGTCTATCCTATTTGCCGTCTCGGCATTCTCATTTAAATCGGTAATGAGTTTCGCAGTTTTGAGCTGAAAAACAATGGAAATGTGATTCCATTCAACCCCTGGAATTCGCCCCGTTCATTCGCCCGCCGCCCTGCTGATGTCAATCCATCCATCCACCCTACTCATAATGGTAATTGGCATTTGTTTATGCGAGTGTTGCGCCTTTTATTATTAGTATTTGCGGACTACCTACCATGCATGAATTCATTTATGTAAATATTGACATTTTGTAAACTTGAGGGGGTTGAATTTGTATTATCGGTTGCCTGAACTTTCTGGCAGATGTATCAGCGAGTTTTGTTTTTTATTCATCCAAACTTTTTCGTCGGAAAATCTATCAAATTCATTTTCAATTCTACTATTACAGGTACCTACTTGTGTAACATCTATAATTTAAGTAGAAAAATAAAATAAAGTTCTTCATAAATGTGTTTTTTTCAGGTTATAGCAGCAAATAAGAGTTTGAGATGGGAAGACATAAAAACTCTGGGCGTTTTACAAAAAAATCTTAAGATAAGCTTAGAAGAAATGATCAGGCTAGTGGAAGATATTTTACACGAGCAGCCGTACACAAAAAGTGAAATAGCTGCTATACTGAAAACTACCGCCCAGTCTCTGGAGGAACACTCCCTTACTTCAAATACGAAAAATATTGAGACTTTTAAACTCAAGCAGAGGGCTCTCCATGTTTACCAAGGTAAGCGTTGATAATAAATAATTACTGTCCGTGCTTTGTGCTCTGGTGAGTTACAATTTTTTTTTGAGCTAAAAATAAAATAAATTTTATAAGCAATATAAGCAATATAAATCTTATTCCTAGAGTGTCAATGAATCAATATTTATCGAGTGCAACGTGGACATCAGAATGGTTTCTTGAGTGCCTTTGCTAGTTCGGTAATTAGATTTTTCTTCCATTGACTATCATTGCGTGCGTGCTATTTTGTTGAAAATATGCTATGAGTAGAACTAGAACATAGTGACTCATGATGACGCTGGTACCGAGTCAGTGATGTTGCAACGTCTTCGGCATTCCTCATTATTTCTGCCACTGATACGTTCCTATTATTCAAAACGTGGTCGATAAATCTGTTCGGGGATCTGCCTCTTTTTCTTCTTCCTTCTGCCTTTCTTAGATGGTCAGCTTCTCCATGCCATCTCGCCGAATTACATTCCCCACAGAGGATATGGTTCTGCGCTGAATGGTGGGCAGTAAACGGTTGGTGTCGTTTATGATAAGTTCTCTTAGATCGAGGCATTTATTCTATGGGAGGTCCAAGGTATCCGTAAAATTCACCTGTAGCATGTCATTTCAAATCCTTCGATCCGTCTAAGGCAATGTGTGTTAAGCGTCAGGGTGTCAAACCCATAGGTGCGTATGGAAAAAACCAGAGAGTGTAGTACTCTCCTCTTTGTGTGTTTCGATATCTGGTGATCCCTGCAGATTCCCTCTATCTAGTTTGGCGAGAGATGTTTTGCCATTCCTATTCATCTCTTTACTCACCTCTCGCAGTTATCGTGGTTTGAAACTCGAGCACCGAGCTAGACAGTCTCTGTTTTGACCAGAATCTCCCCAATCAGGTTTATTTGGGGGCAAGAATAGCATTTGGTGCAATATATTATTAATAGCATTATTAACAATATAGCATTTGGTGGCAAGAAGTCTCCGTGTCTACAATAAGCAAGAAGCATTTTTTGGTCGCCTCTATCCGATGTATTAGGTCTGCCATTTCTTCTTCAATTGATTCTTGAATCGTGGTGTCGTCTGCATACCGTAAGTTTTATATTGTCTTTCCGGCTATGGATACGCCTCCGCTCCATCCAAAGTTGCCTTTTTGATTACCCATTCTTCGTAGATGTTAAATAGTATTGTGAAGAGAACACATCCTTGCCTAACAACCTTGCCGACCGAGAACTGCCTATAACAAGGCATGAAACCTCTGCTTGTTGTCAGTCAATTTGTGGAAGGAGGTGTGACGTTAATCGTTATTGCAAAACGTTTAACAATATTTTACTATCGTGTAAGATCAGTGCGATCGTTATATAGTTTTCACACTTGTTTCGTGCTCTTTATTTTGTGGATTGGAATGCATATTGATTATGTATGACCATTGTGTCGGCCAGATTTCTTTGACACCCATATTTTCTTGCATACCTGGTGTAGGATTTTAATGCCGATCTCTTCGGTGACGAGCAGTATCTCTCTGCAGCGGATTTCTGACACCTAAGCCTTCGCATAGCTGATTCTATTTACTCCTTCAGAACTGAAGGCTCCAGTTATTCCGGGTATTCCTGTTGGCTCATTGTTTGTTGCTTTTATTCCTCAGTGGCCATAAATTCCCGACAGTACGAACGCTATCTCTCAATGAATGGTTTGCTTGTCAGCATTTCACCTGCCTTATCTTTTATGGAGATCGAGCGTGGTTGAAATGTCTTTACTTTCTTGAAAAGATCTTGGGGTTCGTTCTTTTGAGAATGTTGTTCAATTTCCTCATAAATGGACTGTATGCAATTATTCTTGTTCCGTCTTGTGACCTGGTTAATTTCTATAGTTAGGTTGCTGTATCTGGCTATCGAGTCGTCATTGTCTCGTCCTTTCTGCTTGGATTTGGCATGCTTTAATGAGGGACGACGTTTGTTCGGAGATATAGGGTTTTCGTCTTTGTCTCATCTGTTGAAGCTGTCTGTGTCTTACTCAGGATCGTCTGCACTGTGCTCCATAGCTCGTCAAGTTTGGAGTGGTGTATTTATTCTGCGCTAATTTTAGTCATCCCTAATTTTATGGTAGTGATGTATTGGGAATTGTTTTTTTAGATCATAATATCTGTTTAGGCTTTTTTGGGTCTTTTGCGGTCTTCATAGTTTAAGGCTTATTTCGGCCACCAGTGTATTGCGATTGCTCTTGTAGTCTAACCCGGATACGTTTTTACCCCCCTGATCGATATCTACCTCTCACAAGAACATAGTCGATTTGGTTGTGTATGCTACCGTCTGGGGACAACAACGTGTATAGTTGTCGTGGATGGTGTTCAAATTTGATGTTTGCATGAACAATTTGCGCTCTGCGCAGAACTCCATTAACGTTTCGCCGCGCTCGTTCCTCGTTCCCAGGGCATATCGGTCGAACGACTCTCTATATTATGTATATACATAGTTGTTATCTTCCCTGGTATTGCCTACTTTTGCGTTAAAGTCTCCAACCGCCCGTAGTAGCTCACAATTATTGGGCATCCTGTTATCGTTATGGTATCTTTAGTTTTTCAGAAAACGCCTCAATAGTATCTTGTGAGGCCAAAGCTATGGGAACGTACGCCTGGATAAGAGATAAGATTGATGTTGGTTGGAGATGCTTTTAGTTTGACAGTGACAATCCTATCATTGATATTTTCGTAGCCCAGCATGTTGTATTTGATGGTTTTACCCAGAATTATGGCAACACCGTTAGCTGAATAATTTGCATTGCTGGAGTATACTACCAAGGTTTCCATTTGAGGTTTGGAATATCCAATGTGTTTTGAAGATACCTGCAATGTTGATGTCCGTTCCATGTGCAAATCATATTTTCCATGGAGTTTGCGGCTTTAACGGTTATTCCAGGTTAATGAATTCGGTCTTGGTTCGGTCCCCAATTAGTCCGTTACTAAATTTTAAATCAATTTTATTTACATAAGCAGCTATAAATAAAAAAATAATAATAAAATAATAAAAATATAATTCTATCTTTCGTATTCTTGGAAATTATTCTGATTGGGCCCGCCCTCTAGACGGGCGTGTAGTGTAAAATGCTGGCTTCTGCTTGGTCCCATTCAACACCTCGATTGGGTTTGGTTATAGTGTTAGACGATAAGAAAGAGATATCGTTCCGACGGTTCGACCTCACTGCTGCTTCAGTAATCCTCGAGTTCCTCGACCCATCGGCCGTGCGTCCCAACCTCTTCTTTCGTCTCGGAATACGCGATCTGCCTTTGCGTGTCCCGGCTGATCGCCTGGCTAGAAGAAGGGAATATGGCCGCTCCTATTTGACCCTCAATACAAGTCAAACGAAGGGATTCGTTGGTCATACCACGTTTCAATACGACGCGGGTCTGGGAAGCTAAAAAAGATTCTCCGCGCAGATTTAAATACAATCTGGGCGTCGATTGATGGGACAAGAATCAGCTGATTCAGTACATCAGCCTCTCTCCCTCTGTGTCCGGCTGGTGAAGTCAATGCATCCACCGTGGGGCGTTTACTTCTGCGAGGCTCAATACACATTGCAGGAGAAGAATGTTTAGTGGTCAGTACCCACATAAACACTGTCGGTCCTTCCGACGTGCTCCACTTATATAGCCAGCGGCGGGGTGATAAGGTCGCTATCATCGCCGCAAAACTCTGCCTTCCTGTTCTGAATTGATAAACTGAATTTAAATTGTCTGTAATAAACGAAAATAATCATAATAATAAACGTACCTAAGCCTCGGATTTCGTTACAATGGCTAATAGTAACCAATTTCACACTTGCAGTCCTAGAACTGCAGCCCCGGTCGTTAGCCAGGTCGCTTTGCAAATCCGAATCTAGATCAGTCTCAGATATCATCACAAATTTTCGTGGGACAAAATTATATCGCGGTAGAATCCTTCTTCTTTCAGTTCTCGCAGTTTTACAGCCGTTGAGACCATTCTGGTCGCGCCTGTAAATTTAGTGCATACAATTGGATTTACCTTGTCGATAATCACCTATATCACCTATTAACAAAGCTACTGCCCTTTGTTACGTGCTTTTATATTTCCTCTAAAAACTGAAAAAATCTCAAATGAATGACAGATTTTATCCAGTGCTATGTGGAAATGGTGCTGGTTTCTTGAATGCCAATATGCTCTAAGTAGAACTTTCTTTCTTTAGAGTATCAAAAATTGGTTTCATCAAAATTTTTATGTGGAAATCAAGCTAAGTGCCAGAAGAAGAGTCCTGTTAAAGTTGGAGTTTTCGTTGCCAGGCATGTCGCCTGGATATATGCTAATTTCTTGCAGGGTAAAAGAAAATTTTATCGAATGCATTCTGGAAATATATCTGGTATCTTGAGTATTATTAAGTAATCTCGAACGCCTTGAATATCCTCGGTTCTTCGTTGAGTCTCTTCGTGTACTTAACATAGTTTGTTGACCCGAGTTTTCAATCGAAGTCATAAGATTCACTGAGTGAATGTGAAGGTGATCTGAGTTCTTTGAGTGTCATACCGAAGGTCGTATTGCAGTTATCTCTTTTAGATGAATTGAGTCGTGCAATTCAAATTATTAGCTATTTTCTTGAGCGAAGACAAGCAGAACTTTATTTTTCTTACAAGGTTATCAATTATTGTTAAGAAGTGTCGTGTAGAACTTGAATTCGTCTCTTGAATGATGCGCCTATAGATGTCAAATACAACTTGACTTTCGTTGAGCCATTTATTACACTTGCAATTATTGAGTCATTTTGTTCAGTTGTATTCGGTGTTATGTAGAACTCTCTTGAGGACTTCCGGGGATCTAATCACGGTTAGGCTCCTTCATTGAGTAGCATCTTGAAATTGAGCTATTTGGTGAACTAAAATAAAATTTGTATTTCGAGTAACAGGTTGCTTGAGTGCCAGTGCTAGAATCCTAAAGTTTCATACTGACTTGAACATTTAGCTAAACGCCAAACAGAACAATGAACAGAACGACAAATAAAACATTAGTTTGGAAAGGACCATAAACGCCTTTGCTATCAGACTTGCAAAGCTGACCCATTCGCGTTCGCGCTCGCGGTTTTTTCATGAGTTTTTTGGTTTAAACATCAAAGAGATGGTGCGCGAATGCTTTTCAGGTTTGAACGGGTGCAATTACAAAATGTTGAACGCGTGGAGAACGTAGCAAGAAAGAATGAAATTATTGATTATTCCTGTATTTTGTTGTCATTTTGTACAGGGTAGGGTATAGTTGAGGTAGCAGCAATGGAGTGGCTCGAATATTTTCCGTGGATTCTTAGGAATATTGTATTCTGCGCAATTAATGTAATTTAATGTCATTCTGTTGATGTTCGGTTATTTGTTTTGTTTAGGGTTCCGGACAATGTTAAAAGCTCTGCACACGAAGCTGTTCGGCTGAGCAGCGCAATACTGTCGCGATATTTTATGAGGTGATTTTTAAACCCGATCAACATACGAAACTATTTTCGTATGTTTATTATAAATAGAATACTACAGAATACAGAATACTATTTCAATAGAATTGATCTTTTATCGATTTTGTATAAGATGTGTCGGCTTGCTGGGAACAACAAAATAGCAACTTTTTTTGGAGTCTTAATATTTTGTGTGTAGTCGATTATTCATTTGGGCTTCAATAGTTTGCTTTCATAGAATTTGCAGAATCATTTTCCTGAAGCTACTTAGGGTTTTCGTGATTTTTTATCGAACGCCGTATACCAATTATTATTGAGTTGATTATGAAAATCAACTTGTCTCCGAACAACCTTCGTTTATGAACACTTTAAGAACACTCTTGCTCACCTCAGATAAAAGATTGTTGATTGATAACAGCAGCCAAATACATCTGCAGGAGGAATCAACGTTCTTTCTTGCCTGGCAATGATATTTAAACGTTCTTATTCTTTATTGTTTCTAATAAAAAGCCAAAAGTCTTACAATTGTTTATAATTAGTCTTTATTTGGATCAGTCACAACACAACTATAACTTATAGCAATAATCTCCAAAGTCCAAATAATAAGTTCATTTTATTTACACACACTACTAAAGACAACTATGCTCTAATCTCTGATTTCACTTCAATTGTCACAACCTTCCTTCATCAGTGTCAATGTAGTAATCAACTCCAAAATGACTTCCAATCTAAAACTAACTTGTAGCTACTGTCATGGCGCTCTTATATACATTGCGGACATGGATTCTCGACAGTTTTGGACGTTTAACTGGTGGCTCTATTCCGGCATTCTGTACTATATCGGCGTTTCTCAATTGGGCGAAATTACCTGAGTGACCCTTCGTCACGACGGGGGTCCTTATAATCCGGGAGCTCAATTGGGCGAAGGAATTTGTAAATACCGTTGAGTTATTTGCATGCTCTTGTATGGCTACGTTGCCAGATTTTACGGAATTTCCGATTTTCTACATTAAATAAAATTGAAAAAGAAAATATAATACTTGATGCATTATTTTTTTAAGTTCTATCAAATACATCATCAAGCCCTCAGTGCATTTACAATTATTATTTTATACTATACCTACTGCAGAAACATGCATCAATGGAAAAGTAATATACATACCGTGTGACAAGTTTCAAAGCAGAACATAGGCGAATAGCATGGGAAATCACATATTAGCAGTTTATTTCTCACCACTTTTATCTACAAGAATGGTAATGGTGTCTATCGAAAGAGAATTATTTTCTGAGCTCGCTGATACCAAATACTTAATAATTAACAGGTTTTTTACCATGCCAGAAGAACTTAAACATTTCCAAAATTAAAATTGTGAGCGGCCATGACATGCCTAATTCGAATAATGTTGTTACTGTCAAAACAAACATTTTTAATTACCAATACGCGTTTCCCTGAAAAGATCGTCAATGAATAATAATAATGGCTATTCTAATGCGGGACGCGTTTTTATCGTCGTGGTATTATTAACTGGCCGGCCAGATCTCCCGATTTAGCAGCTTATCCTTGTTGTGATTTTTCTTGGGATCTTGGGGTTACCAAAAACAAAATTTACAGAGCTAGTCATTGCTGAATGTGCACTCGTTAATAGCCAACAACTCGGACAAGTCTGAAGCCCGAAGCACAATTTATAAAAGGGTGGGAATATTGATTTCAAAATGAAGGACTATTTGAATATTTGTTGTAATTAGTTATTGTTTTAGTTCAATTATTGTACGTGTTTATTTTTCATAGTCAATTTTTGGTAAAACAAAATGATGGTAAATGAGGATTTTTGTAATTGTTTAGTGATGTTCAATCAGAATTAAAATAAATTAAATAATTGAAAATATTTGCTTTGACAGCCAAAAAATTATCCGAATTTAGCATGTCATGGCTGCTCATCTTTTAATTTTGAAAATGTTTAAATTCTTCTGGCATGATTAAAAAGCTGTTAATCATTAAATTATTTGGTATCAGCATGCTCAGAAAACAATTCTCTTTCGATAGACACCATTACCGTTCTTGTAGATAAAAGTGGTGAGAAATAAACTGCAAATATGTGATTTCCCATGCTATTCGTCTATGTTCTGCTTTGAAACTTGTCACTCGGTATAATGAATATGGCGATACACATTATAATTATTATTAATTATAGTAGTAGTAGTATGGTGGGTTGGGGTGGTACACCCCAAGCGACTAGGCCACCGAGGGCCCTTTTCGCCTTACCCGAACCATGGTGAAACTCCTACTCGAACCTCCCCGACCTTTTAATAAAGGCCAGAAGGTTGTTGTATGAGAGGAGTTTCATTTCTTCCTCTTGTAGCTCCTTAGACCCAAAGATGTTGAGCCTGAGGTTACTGTATACCTCGCATACGCCCACATAATGGTGGGAGTCCTCGTCATCCATTCCGCATTTAGGGCAGACCGGGTCCCGAGTGACCCCCATCACTTGCAGGTGTCTGTTCAGACTGCTGTGACCGGTGAGAACCCCGACTAGTAGTCTGAGTTCCCTCCGGTTCATTCTGGACATGCTGGTCCATCTGTTTCCGATTGGACCAGCCAGAAACAGCCTGGCCTGTCTGCAGCCTGGTGCTGTTTCCCAGTGGTTCTCTAAACCCTTGCGAGTCCATTCTTTTATAGATTCTTTGAGAAGATTTTTGGTCAGACCCAGGACGGGCTCCGGCCCACAAAAGGTTTCCCTGGTCCCGAGCTTCGCGTATTGATCTGCTAGCTCATTACCCGGTACACCTGAGTGTGCGGGAACCCACACGATATGCACCGATTTTCTGTCCGCCAGTCTGTTCAGCGCCTCGACACACTCCTGGACCAGTGGGGAGCTGGTTCCGTGTGTGCCCAGCGCTTTCGCGGCGGCCTGACTATCCGTGCATATGTATATCGTCCGTTCCCCGGCCTCTATTATCTGCTCCAGTCTAGCTGCTTGCAGGATAGCATAAATCTCCGCCTGGAAGACGGTTGCGGTGGACCCAAGAGGGTAGGATCTTCCCAGTTTCCGTCCAGCCAGGTAGAGCCCCGCTCCTACGTGGCCATTTTTGTTCCTGGAGCCGTCTGTGAAACAGACTAGTCCTCCTGGTTCGAAGGCTACCTCCCTTTTTTCCCACTTTTCCTTTTCAGGAATTTGCAGGGTAAATTTCTTGTTTTCTCTGTTGTTTCTTGTTTTTGAGGTAGACATAAGGTTTGAGATTGGTATCTCCATCTCGGCAACCTTGGCTATCTCTGTGTGTCCTTTGTAACCTCCGCCTTTCCATAGTCCCGAATCACGCATTTTTAGGTGGGCCGCCATGGCCTCCCCTTTTATCCAAATGGGAAGCGGTGGCAGCTCCAGAATGACATTCAGGGCTGCTGACGGGGTGGTTCTCATTGCACTTGTTATTAACAAACTGGCGAGCCGTTGGAGTTTAGTTAACCTGTTTGCAACGGTATTGCTTGTGGTTGTTTTCCACCAGACCACCGAACCATAGGTAACTGATTCTCGGTCTGATGATGGCCGTGTATAACCAGTGCATTATCTTCGGTTTTAGCCCCCACACCTTGCCTATTGTCCCTCTTAGCTGCCATAGAGATGACACAGTTTTTGTGACTATTCTGTCAATCTGTGGCTTCCAGGTCAGCTTTTCGTCTAGTACCATTCCAAGGTATTTGGCCTCCCCACTAAGAGTTAGGAGTTTGCCAAACAGCCTGGGTGGTTTGAATCCTCTTTTTTCCCTTTTCCTTGTGAAGAGGACCATTAATTATAGTGGTATTTATTATTTTTTTTCGGCACCAAAACTCACCGGTAAGCCAGGTCTTTGGTCAGGGTAGGTTTTTTTTTAATTTTTTTTTTCACCTGACCAAAGACCTGACTTACCGATGACGCTAAAGTGCAACATAGCCATAGGTAGGTACGTACCTACTGCCTACTCGACTTCAATTATTAATAATAAATTGATTAGGTAGGTTTACCTATACGATCTACTAAAAGCACCACTAAATAAATCTGGCAACACTGTTATATATATGGGCAAGGCCGCACATGTATTTCTTGTCTGTCCAGTTATCTCTTATAATCCCCTAGTTTTTCCTGTTTTCAGAAGGAATTTAATTTTGAGTAATTTTTTGTTCAATATTTTGCTCTTGATGCAATTTGTCTCACGAGCAAACAGTTGACTTTTTGAGATCACCCTGTAAATACAGGTTTCAAGTCAAAAATTTTAAAACCGGATATAGGTGAGACATCAAGTTACAAAATTGGCTAATCAAAACACAAGAAAAATTTATTTGGAAAACGGGGGTACGAAAACCGCGGTGATATTGCACGCTTTCACATATCACCCAGTGGAACATTAATTGTTGACTTTTTTTTGAGTTTAGATCCAATAAAGAAGAAAATAAAAGATAGGGCTGCTGACACGCGAAAACAAAATTCGAAATCGTTTGGGAATTTCGAAAGTAATCCCCAATCAAATTACGCAAAATTTTGGGGTGCGACACATTCATTTTTTCCTTGTGTACAGGGTGAGGCGCGAGTATTGGGAGTAGAAGTCTAAAAATCACTTCCGGTTACACTGGAAGCTGTCATCAACTTTCTTATTTTAAATGGGACACTTTGTATATTATTATATTTTCATATTGTCTGAGGAATTTTAATAGCAATGGTGTTTATAGCTAAAATTTGTAACAGTGATTTATGAGTTATAAACAAATGAAAATCGCAACTTTCCATTTTCAAACCAGCTTAAATTGAAAACGAGCCAAGATATCAGAAAACGGCTTACATGTCCGTAGCTTAACTTTTCATGTACTATTTAATAATATACAGGGTGTCCCATTTAAAATAGGAAAGTCGATACTACTACCGTGTGTGGTTGTAAATATTTTGGTTCAGCTCGTCAAAATTGAAATCAAACATGTAGGTACCTACAAATTTTTAGAGTTCTACCCGCAACACATCTCCATATAAAAAAGCACTAAGGTTCTCGCGCCTCACCCTGTATATGAGTAGCGAAACTGCTGGTGGCATTCATATTTTCCTCCCCGGGTCTCAAATTTTTTACTTGCAATGTGCAATTGTATTGAACTTACTCTTGACGCCTTCCCAATAATTTTTTAGACAAGTATCCTCTTGTTGAGCCTACAGGAGTGGAAATCGCATCTAATTCTAACTCTATGAAGTAAGTTTTCAATGAAAATGGAGTTATTTCTTGAGAAAAATAGATGAGAAATTGGTTTTTCTAGGTTCTCAGGAAAATGGATTTGGAATAGCTTGTTTTTGGGAGATCTACTTTTGTTTCTTGAGTATCAACTTGCGTTTATTATTCTCTTTCTTGACATGTTATTATAATGTATTATAATCGATTTATTGTATTATTACATCGACATATGCAGACGTTACTCTTGGTAACACTTTTAATAATTTTTATAGGACAAATGGTGCGCTTTTTATTAAAGCCTCGAGACAGCTCCAAATTGATTTTTTTTTGCTTTCTAACGAACTGTACGTGATGATGGATTTTGAGGTTCATTATAGGCGAGCATCGCTCTATTTATTAACTTTTCCAATTTGTCTGCTTGTTCCATATTTCCCGATCTCTTTTACTTGAAATTTCGTGTTATAAGGGTGGTATAGTTTATGGCATTAATACTTAAATCGACCTCGAATTCCCCCACAACAACAATCAATATTTAATGCAATAACGTCTCTTAATTTCGTTCCCGATATCCGCCTATAAATTTCTCAATATTTCCTTCCTGCGAAATGGAATTTTACTGACGTTAACTGAAATCCTGTTACACGAGTGACAATTTACAGATATTTATTCTGTAAGATGTTCTGTGCAATTTAGGTGATCGACTGGGAGATTTGCTATTTATTTAACAGGAAAACTCGAGGAAGAGTTTTCCAATCGTCCGGTCCCATCTGTCTCAAGTGGGTCACCGTTGTGCATCCAATAGCGTAGGCTTTTCAAGTGACAGATTCTCCACCTTTCGATCGCACCTAGAATCGACGTTTCCGTGATAAAATTTTTCTCCGTAATTCCAAACTAATTGAAAATATTTCACCCGTCCGTTGATGCATCTCAATTTGAAATTACGAGTACAAAAGTAACTTCTTTTTCAATTTTGTCTCTCCGTCACTGTCATTTGATTTATAAGCAAACCTCACCTTTCGGCTGTTTGATCAGATTTTAGATTTATTTCCTCCAATTTATTCGTAGCCACTCCTGTTAGTGCGCAATTCAGAACTCCCTGAATCGCTTCCTAGACCACAAATCGACCTTAATTTGCTCGTGAAGTACGGTATTTGACAGGTTGGCAACTTCCTCTGAATAAAATATACCTGAAGTCTTAAGAATTCTTTCACTTCAAGGTAAAATTACTTAGATATTCTGAGTCTACTTTTTTTAGCTCTTTGTCTTTCCGTTACTTCTTTGAGTTAATTCAAGTGACATAAGTAATGGATTTGAGTTCTTTTGTCAGAACTGAATTACTCCAGCGAGCGTCCGAGTATTACCTGTCCTGACCTAGCGCCCTAACCTGACTTGTCAGTTAAGAAGAGTCTTTTTGAACTGCCTTGAGCAGTTTGGTGAGTGCTTTATCGAGATTGAGCATTGTTTGAGTCATTATTGTGATTTAAATATTTTGGCAGTGCTCATTTTGTAGTTGCTTGATATTTTAAAGGTCATGTAGCAGGTTTGCTTAATGTTCTGAACGGTTTTGACCACTTACCAATCTCATAATACCGTTGATCTGTTTTAGCACTTCCTCAGAGACTCTTTTTTTACTACCTTTTGATATTTGCGATTTATAAAAGAGCTAAAGAGCGCATTTTTTTTAATTGATTGCATTAAGTGGCATGTTTCAACTGAGAAGAGACCCATGTTAGTTTTGAGCTGTTTAGTCGGTTGCAGGAAATCGTTGAGCAGTTTGAGAAGTGCCGCATCAAACTTGAGACCATACTTTGATTGACAATAATTGTAATTCTGATATTTTGTCGAGTGACTGTAATATTTTTATTTCGTCAAGTACTTTTTAATAAAAACGATTACATTTTGATTGCCATTGCTTCTTTCAGTGCTATATCAAAATTGAGCATATTTCTGTCTAGTCATTGTAGCGATTTAGATACTTTGTGTTCTTTTGTAATCTGTTGACATTTTGAGTATCAAGATTGTGTTTTCCTTTTGAGTGTATGTTGCGATTTAGTTATTTTTCGAACGTTCTTTTGTGGTCGATTTGATGTTTTTAGTGCTATATAGCACCTGAGCTCATCTGCTAGTCTCTCTCGATATTGGGTTCTTTGATCGTGTAACAGGTATTTTGACTTAATTAATTTGTGCGTGGTTCGGTCCCCAAGTAACCCGTTTTTAAGATATTTTAAAATAATTTTTATTTACACCTGATAATTATATACAATAAATAAAAAATATTACTAATAGCAATGGCGGTCTATGTAGCTCCTTCCACTAGATGGGCAGGTCGTAGCAATCCGAGATCCCCGTTGGTTTCAGCTTAGAGTCCAGAACTGATTAATTGCAGCGCTGGGTGATAAAGAATGCGTCGTCGCTCCGATCGCTTCTGTTTTCAGTAATCCTCGATACCTCGCTGGTACGCGTCACTTGTTCTGCTGTACCGCAATACGCGATCGATTCCTGTGGGCGTCGAATTCGATTCATGGGACAAGGATTGGCCGACTCAATACATCCGCCTCTTCGCCTCCGTGCACTCAGTACATGATTTTCGGCTGTCCTGTTTTTCTGGGGGATCATTACACCCGCCAAAGAGATGAAACGCCCACCGGTCGTACTGACCGGTGTAACTGGATTCAGTACATCCACCGCGGGGCGTCGGTTCCTGCGAGGCTCAATACACCTCGGAGGAGTTGAATGCTTGATGGCCAGTACCCAAACAAGAACTGTCCGTTCTTCGGATGTCCTCTACTTTTATAGCCGGAAGCGAAGTGATAAGGCTGCTATCGCCGCCGCAAAAACTCTGTTTTCCTGCTTTGAACTGATTAAATGAAATAAACTGTCTCTAATAAGTAACTAATTTGAATAATTATAAACGAAAGCCTCGGATTTCGTTATAATCGTTTGCATACAAATCGTTGATCACATTTGAGTAAGTACCGTCACAGCACTTTGGCCGATCTATAATGGAATTGCGTGTTTTTTCATGCCTGTTTGTATGGAGATAGTATGTAGGTAAGGGCCCTGAAAGTACCAGTGAGATTCTGTAATTTAGAATCTCACCACAGAAAGTATTTTATCTGTTATATACTCTAAGAGTAACATTTAAAAGGAATGTTATTCGTCAGCATAAACCAATGACCTGGCATCTTTCTGTCAACATGCGGCATTGACCGGTAGTAGTAGAGGATATGAACTATGAGTCATTAAATTAGAAATTAATCAAAATCCTAATAAAGAGTTAAATCGTATATGTCATTGAGAATTGGAATCAATTAGAATTATAATTTATTAATGACTAATCAATCAAAATGTAGAAACAATCAATAAAAATCATGACTAATAAAGTTTAAGTGTCATTGTTCAACTGTGTTTGGAAGCCTTCACCCTTCCTTGTTAGCACAATCATGTCGATCCTACCCTTCTTCCAAGATTATCACGTGGCGATCCTGACTAAGTAACGAAGTTCTCCTAGATTATCGCAACTTTTTTGTTGGGTACCATTTTACACTGAGTGTGTATTTTGAAACAATGCTATGACGAAATTGATTGCTTTATTTATGAATCGAACCCATCTGTCAAGCATTATTTAAATTTTGAGCTTTTACGCCAAAAGTGTAATACTGTTGAACTGTTTCTAAAGATTTGTTGAGTGCTTTAATGAAAACGAGCCTTTTCACTCTCTTCTTGACTACTGCAATTTTCAGAACAACGTTAGTTTGGCAGTACAGCAACGCCTTTTTTTTTGTAATTTCAGAAGCAGCACGGGTCTTTAAATTCCACCAAACTTGCCAGTCAGTCTCTCCCGATGCCTCCCCCGCTTTGTTGTCTCTGGGAGAACTGATGAACGGCAGCCACGAGAGTCTCCGTGTCTTGTATGAATGCAGCCACCCGGACTTGGACGCAATGGTGAAAGTGGCCCGTAACGAGGGAGGTGCTCTGGGCGCTCGTCTCACCGGAGCCGGCTGGGGCGGTTGCATGGTCGCTTTGGTATCTCAAGGGGGAGAGAATCGTCTAAGAGAGGCTCTCCAGGAGGGGTACTATGAACCCAAAGGGGTGCGAGATGGGGGACAGATGTGGGTATGGGAGAGTAAGCCAAGGGGTGGGGCATGTATCTATAAATAGTATGGGGGAGGTTGTTCTTATATTATACGTACAGTACTATAGTATACAATGTGGTAAAACTTATGTAATCCTTATTCTGGCAATGGGGTATAAATAATATTACCATTACCTATACAGGGTGTCCCATAATATGTGGGCAATCTCCCGGATTTGGGTAAATTTCGTAAAAATAAATGAAAAAATAGCTATAAAATTAATTCCTCAGAGACACCCCTACAAAGATATTAGCTGTTGAAGTTGAGGGTTGAAAATCAATTTTTTGCAATAACTTTTTTATTTCTTGACCGATTTTGATAATTTTTGGTGTTATTTTGTATTATTTTGGACTGTTTAGAATAGTGTTTCCTAATCTTTGGTAGCACATACATAGACCTCGGGATGGCATAACCCCCTCATTCACTTGAAAGTAAACAATAAAAATAATAATTTTACAGTATTTTAGGGTTAATTTTCTTTTTATTTGACATTTTTTACATAAAAAATGTATCCTTGTTTATTTCGATAGCGCGAACCGTTATCGAGATAAACGTCCTTCTAATAGGTGATGCGTCGCAGGAACTTTCTAAATTTC
Source organism: Malachius bipustulatus (assembly GCA_910589415.1). NCBI lineage: Eukaryota > Metazoa > Arthropoda > Insecta > Coleoptera > Melyridae > Malachius > Malachius bipustulatus. The sequence continues at coordinate 33,645,097 of OU342630.1, forward strand.
AAGTAAATTTTAACAAGATGGCTGACTTTTGACAGTAAATTGAGCAGGAAACAAAACAATAACTTAATTAAATACACGTCAGTGTCAAAGATTTCATTTCATGCAGATTCAATTCTAACTGATTTTCTGCGTATTCAGCGTTTCTGTAACTCATTTTAAAATCAGTTAGAATTGAATCTGCATGAAATAAAATCTTTGACACTATTTGACGTGTATTTAATTAAGTTATTGTTTTGTTTCCTGCTCAATTTACTGTCATAGATCAGCCATCTTGTTAAAATTTACTTGAAATTTAGAAAGTTCCTGCGACGCATCACCTATTAGAAGGACGTTTATCTCGATAACGGTTCGCTCTATCGAAATAAATAAGGATACATTTTTTATGTAAAAAATGTCAAATAAAAAGAAAATTAACCTTAAAAAACTGTAAAATTATTATTTTTCTTGTTTTCTTTCAAGTGAATGAGGGGGTTATGCCATCCCGAGGTCTATGTATGTGCTACCAAAGATTATGAAACACTATTCTAAACAGTTCAAAATAATACAAAATAAAACCAAAAATTATCAAAATCGGTCAAGAAATAAAAAAGTTATTGCAATAAATTGATTTTCAACCCTCAACTTCAACAGCTAATATCTTTGTAGGGGTGTCTCTGAGGAATTAATTTTATAGCTATTTTTTTCATTTATTTTTACGAAATTTGCCCAAATCCGGGAGATTGCCCATATATTATGGGACATCCTGTATACATAAATTAGCTTTATAATATTCGACCAACTAACCATACTAGAGAAAATCCCTCAAAATACTTTAACGGGAAGTTATAAGATACCTTACTTATTATTCTAGACGTGTCTCGGCTATTTTTGCAATTATTACTTATTTGACTCGATAAAAATATTAGGGATGGACATTTGTATTTTAGAGAATAATTCTTCGAACTTAGATAAATATAGGGTGGTTGTTTTAGCTTTTAGTTTTAGTCAAATTAAGCATACATTAGGTACCTACATCCTACATACAAAGTATGCGAGAATAAGAAGTTTAAAGTTTTTCATATCGCAAGGAGTTATTTTGTACCTACCCACAGTAGCACGTGTAATGAAATTTTACGCAGATTTTGTAAAAAGGGTATAACAATAAATTTTCTCTACTTAATGATACTGAAGGTAAATTAATTACTTTACTGTTATTACTTATTACCTTCCATTCCCCAATAAATTAATATAAACAATATCCACATTAATATCCATCCCAATCTCATTCCCAAAAGGCAATCTGGCGATGTACCCGTTATCACCCTTTCACGCGCCTGATTCCGATGGCACAGATCTGGAATAATAATCAAGGGCGTTATGTTTTGTTAATTAGCGCGTGTGTCAGATTACGCGGCGATCCATTCATTAACTTCAGGCACATGACTACTGGAAATCAATAAGCGACCGGCCACACAATGCCTATCATCTCCATCTACCAAACTCATTACAGGCCATTGTATTGTATCCGTTTATTCATGGCGAAGAATTACCTATTGCTTTAGAACGATTATTTCCATCAAATTAACCTGATAATAATGAAATGCAATTGTAATTATAATAATTAATTATAGTCGAACCCAGATCTAAAATAATTTGACTCAAGATATATTGTACTGCTTTCTAAGCAACGTCCAAACTATGAGTAGGTATAACCCATCCCCAGCATAATTTTTGGCCCAATTATTGCAACTAAATTGAAGTGAAAAGAAAAATTTTTTAACACGCTATGTGATTAACTCAACCAATACAGCTTACATTTTTGTAATTGTATTTGATACTTCTTCCTTGCTGTAAATTTGAATTTGAAAAAAGCTTAAAGAAACATCTAATCTAATACAGCGGTGAGTCACGATGAGTTTTCAGTAGAAGGGCCTCTCTGAAAGTAGGCTCACTGAAATTTGATTTTTTGTCATTTAACGTTTTCCGTTAGGTATACCAGAAGTTGCCATCAACGTATTTATTTTCAATGGGAACTATAAATACGGGGTGTATCATAAATATACCCATAAACTTTTAGGGGTAATAGGGGGCGTCAAAACAAACATTTTTTCTCAATAATGTGGACCCTACCTGCGGAGCGGCAGCAAGGCCGATGACTAAGGATCAACTGATATCACGACTGACGAATAATCACTTATCGGGTAGAGCTCGTAGAGTGCGGACTATCAGATTGTTCCTAAATGAATAGTACCTATCTAATTATCGTTAATATATTGCTCAAATAGTATTAGTGCCTTTTATTAACGCCCACCGTCTACAATAACATTTGTCCAGAAACGCTTCGTTTTCGAAATACAAAATAATTCTTGAAAAAAATATAAGAGTTTTGGGTTATAACTGGTGTAAATTTGAACCGATTTTGATGAAACTCGGCGTAAACAATAAACAAAGATCTTTAATTTTGCTCTTCCAGGTTTTATAGATGTCTTCCAGATATTATAGATTGGTATTTTATCAATTTTGCCCCTTTTCGTATTCACGCCACTGGCTAGTTAATTTTAAAATTGCATTTTTTACGCTACCTTGAAATTTAAAAAAAGTTACAGGGGCATTCTGGAAAGCGAAAATTTTAAATTTTAGATAAATAAACATCATGTAAAAAATTTGAATATCTCCACAATTTTTCTTATTTGCTTCTTGAAATCTTCGAAGATTAAAGGTTATAAGTATAGTTGTCTACTGGAAAAATTTTCGTTCAATTCGTTCAAAAATATGTTCATAAACGGTTATAGAAATTTAGACATTTTTACCCTTTTCCTACCCACGCCACTGGCTTATTAATAGAAATAATGCATTTTTTTTACACTAACATCAATTTTGAAAAATATTCTTCCAATCCTGTTAATTTAGTCTCAAAGTTTTTTTTTCAAATTATACAGGGTAAATTAATAGCAATTTTTTTTTAATTCAAACGGTCGTCATTTTGAAACGGCTCGACCGATTTTGTTCAAGTCTTTGTTCAAGTGCAATTCCAGCCCACTCCTTGTCGATATCTTACTCCCACAAAAATTTCAGACCCCTAGATTGAAAATTTAGATCTGAAAAATGAGGTGACAAAAACTTTTTTTTTAATGTTGACCTCTAGAAGTAACATGACTTTTGGAAATTTTTTCAACGAAACTCTAACGTCATTCCAAAGTTTTACAAGATTAAAGTTTCGTTCACTAATCTTGAAAGATGAAGCTAAAGGATCGTTTTTAAAATCGGAAATACGCGATTTTAACACAGGGTATCTGAGATAACAGGTGGTACATGGGGATCTCGGAAACTGTGTATTTATAGAGGTTTATCGCTGGTTAAAAAAATAAAAATTTTTGCTTTTTTTAATTTTCTACATCTGCAGGAATCGTTGAAATATGTCTGAAATATTTCGGAACACGAGAAAAAAAGTTGCAGTAATTGTAACAAGTTACAAATGTAAAATACGAAAATTTTTAATAGTGGAGATTTCAGAAAATCGACGAGTCTGTGGCTGTGAGGGAGACGAAGCAGATTATCTTTGAGGTTTTGCATTATTAAAAAAAAAAAAATGAAAATTTGAGGCGGACGACACAAAACAGGGGAGAATTAGACGTTTGCCTAACACAGATATTCTCATCTTTGCCGCTCCTTGTGACGTCATCTTCGGGCAAAAAGTGATGGGTATATTTCGTCATTTTTCAATTAAAAATTTCCCACTATAGGTATAGGTATGGAATAAGCTATATTCATTTGAGTGATCGCTTAGGATTTTATCTCGATCGCCTTTGATTGATGTTTGCTAGATTGCTTAGATTGTTTGCTAGTTTGCTAGACCGGTTGCACAAACGCAAATTAAAAATTTGTCAGATAATCACTGATTTTAAATTGCAAATTTTGAAAATATGGCGAATATATTTAATGATTTTTAATTTTTTATCAGTAATAATTAACTCTTCTGAAAAGGAGTAGAACTTATTTCCAGCAAAATCTGACCAATATTTTGAAAACACGGGTACCTAAGTCTATTATGAACATATTTAATAATTAGATAGATGCAACTATTCGATATCGGCTATGAATATATCAATCAATCAATATAAATAAATATAAGCCTTGGGGTTATATTTTGGTACATGTGATTGGTTTAAAATTCGTAGCGTTCGTATTAGGGTTTGAGCTTTAGACCAATCAGTTGTCAGAAAATTTAAAATGTAACCCCAGAGTTGTATTTTGAAGTTTGATGAAAATGGAGCAATAGTGGTTCAAAGGTGTTCCGGACTATATAGCTATATTGACATCATCAGTTATAGTGCTAAACACATTTCAACCACTACATGTGGCATATCATTAAACGTAGAATTAAAATATGTTTAAATTTTTGCAATAAAAAAATCCAGGGCCGTATTATAAAATAGAAGTTCAGCCCGGCTCTGCAAATATCAACCGTCAGATTAAAAACTGGCATCGCAAAAATAAAGCTGGTCAATAACTGCAATAAAAATGAGGTTTCAGTTCTCCCCAATCTTCAATAATAACGTAGGTAGATAAATAAGGAAAACTAAAATTGAAAATTTTTATTTTTCAAAATAACTCCAAAATTAAAAATAATTTTTGAAATTTCTTTCTGCCATTGCATGTTCCTTCTCGTTGCCCAACTTTTTTTCCCCGTTGAACCGACTCTGTATCTCTCACGGTTTCCGAGATCCCCATGCTGTTCATTCTTATCTTGGGCACAGTGTATACAGGATGATCCCGAAATGATCTCGAAGCGTAGTACTGCTTCTGCTCTTACCGTATCCAAGAATTATTATGATTAAGTCATCCTTAGTCGTTGCGTTTGCCTGTTTAATTCTAAGAATTGACTGATATAACTATTCCGAAGAATATCTATTTATCATCGCTGCGGTAAGAAAAAAAGAGAAAAAATATTTTAGACTTTTGATTAAAAAAAATCAGTGCATGCGAATAAGAAAACACCGAGACAAAAATTGAGACGGGACACAAAAATAGGAACATGACAATGTAAGACTAGTGAGTTTATTGGTCCCAATAATAGTGGTAATCTTTTTTTTATTTATTCTAGAATATTGTGTGGGTATTTAGTTGACCTCCTTGTTAAAGGTGCGTCCTCGATGATGCGCTGCGCCGCGCCAATCGAACATTGCGTTTTTTGTTGGTGTAGATAAGAAACTGCGCGCGAAATCTGCACTGACCTGACGGATCGTGTTTGATCATATAAAGTGTTCCTACTCGTTCGCGCGCAGTTTCCTGTCCACGCTAACAAAAATTCAATATTCGATCTGGCGCGCAGCGCATCAGTGAGGACGCACCTTAAGCTGTGTTATTTTAGATATAGAAAATTTACTGTTAATCGCTATACTTTTAACTAAATTTTGCTAGAGTGAAAATGTAGAACGTTCGTTGTTTCTGAAATGACCCGATTTGAACCGACTTAATGTAAGATCCAACATTATCTTGAAACTTGAAATTCTTATTCAAACTTTAGACCGTCTTTTCTTATGAGTGGCGTGTGAAAGTAAGTTTTGTTTGTTAGTTGAAGTATGAGTTAGAGTTAGAAAAGAAATAATTACTCTATGCGTGTCATAAGAGTTAAATTTTCAATTTGTGGAAAGTTTAAAACGTCCCCATTACAAACTAACCAACAAACTCCATCGACATTAATGTTTCTGCTTATTATGGTAATTTCAAGTATTTCAACTAACATTTCAAACACCATCGGTCCGTGTGGTGTCTGAAATAGGAGCGTGAGAAGTTTCACCCCTTCTAACAAATAATAATTTGCAAACTGGAAAGTTATAAAGTGAAATCAAGTTCGGCGGAACGCGAAATGTGGATTTGTCAGCGAGATATCAACTTTGCATGAGATCTTGAAATCTCCAGGATAACACATAAATCTCATTATATCAAAACATTTTAAAGCAACGGGATATGAAATATGGGGCGGTTCTGCGGCAAGGTATTCATTCATCTTTTCATAAAGAAAAGTTTCCCGTTTCGCCTCCCGCTTGATTGTTTAGAGCGAAACTTGGATCTCCGGCTCATATTTTTAAAATTTATTCATAACGTAGTCGGAGAGGCACGAAAATTCCGAAAACCGAGTAATAAAAATGATATAAATATGAAATTTCTGCTCACTTTTCAACATCAGAGAAATTTTAATTTCGGATTCTCGAATTATTGACGCGGACGATATTTGTTGAAGAAAAAATGCCATTAAAATGTAATAAAGTCGCCGAAGTACAAGCATAAAAAATTAGAAAAGTAAACTTTTATTCATCAGCAAGGATTTTAAACAAACAAAAATTTATTAATTAACCTTGTTATAATGTAATTTTATTCAGTTTTACTCATTTTTCAGATCCTCTATTATATTCTTTTTGTTACGCTTATAATACCGCAAACGTGGTTGTTATGGTTCCGTTCGAGTATTGTTATAATAAATTAACATTATTGATTTATTTAAAATGTAACATACGAATTTTTTATTTAAAGTTCGAACAATAATTCTTTTTTTTTATTAAAAAAAACGTAATTTTAAATGTAAAAATGTATGACATACATTTCGCCCCGCTTCACCTGTTTTTTTTTTTCACTGTTTTAACTGTAGTGTAAATACCCTAAAAACCTGCATCCTGGTAGACGGTAAAGAATCTGTGATGTTACCTACTTAACCTCTCAAAATGGAGGTTCTGCGTCATGCGCAGTAAATTCAGTAATGTGGCCCCCTTGAATTGAATGACTGAAAAAGAAGAACCTCTTTGACGTTTGAAATGTCAACTTGACTGTTGACTGACAAATGACTGTTTGAATTCCCGCTCTGAATGTTTGATTTGAATTTAAAGTTTTCCCTCCCTGAATTCTTGGATGTTTGAATTTAAAGATTAAACCGCCCCGATTTTAAATAAAATGGCCGACATTACTTGATTACGTTTGTCATCGTTGTTTTACCTTGGCTCGTGATCTGTCTAGTTTTCGTCTGGTGGTGGAGCTTACGTTGTTGTGTAGTAACCTCTTACCTTGTTATTGGTTCTTTTATACACAGACATGAAGCAAAAGGTGGGAGATTTGAGATTAGTGAAACAAATGCATTTTAAAAACACCTACTTTATTCTAAGAGAAACCTAGCAGTGCCTTTTACGCTCGCTGGGATTCACGAGTAAAAAGAGCGTGGCCGAGAAAAACCTCAATCATTATCCCGAAATGAAAAGAATCAACGGTGGTTTGAAAAGCGTAAATCAATCGTCTCGACAACCGTCACCAAAACTAATGAACCCTCTTTCATTCTGACTCATTTGCGCGAATCATTTTAAACAGAAGCATTACCACGGAAATCTAGGTCTTTAAGATAACCATGGGAATGGGTTTTGTTAGTATGACGATGTAACGAGGTCCTGGTTAAGGAGGCAACCCGCCTATAGTTGGGAGAGTCCCTTTTTACAGGGTCCGGCTAAGGAGGCAACCTGCTTGGTTGTTTAATTGACTCCCTCTCGTGGCAAGGAAGGACGAAAATGATAGTTAGATTCACATAAGCCCCATACATTCTAGTTCAAAAGTTCGGTAAACCATTAGCAATCAGAATGATCCACCCTTTTGAATTGAGTTTGACGAAGAACGAGAAATGACCTTCACGTTGATTGATTTCACAGAAAAATAAGAGAACCTGACTTTACAATTACATAGATCAATTTGAAATCAAGATACATCATCATCGATTGGTCAGTTTCGTTGAATAAATATGTTCATGAAATATAAATAAATAATCAAAAGAGTATAAGTTAATTAACAGCAATTAAATCAAGAATGTTCAGTAGACAATTTGAATAAGACATCGATCAAATAAACGGCAGGTAAAATGAGAATAAAAAGCGAACATGTGACATGAGATAAAGCATGGCAAAACATAATAAGTAGGTACATGGTTATAAAATGTGGACGGCAGCAATAATTGATGGTTAGAAAATGGTTATAACATATACAATAAGAATGAAGCGAGTCGACTAAATATTATTCTGGAGATACACAAAAATGGTTGGTTCGATAAATGATTCGGTTTGGTTACCTTCGCAGTAAATTATCTTAACATAAATGTAGAAGGATTAAATAAACTTTTGACACACACAGGTTAATAAATGCAGGCATGAATTGCAAAATAAATAAATAGAGCAGTCATGTGGTTCGTAAAATTATGATAAAATATAAAAGGTGGCCCTAGCACATGTTTAGAATGATACATTAAATATAAAATATGAGAAAGAAGTCCTTTATAGGTTGTTAATCCATTTCTAATAAAAACCATGCACGTGTGAGAAGTGTGATTAAAATAAGATCGTTTAAAATAACTCTTCGTAAGTACCTACCTACAGGAATGTGAAGTTAATTATTCAATAAACTTTTCTTTAAACCAATTTAGAAATATCAATCTTTATTTTATAAATTCTCCCTTAATCAAAACTCATTACCTATTTAGAAAATGTGAAATAAATTAATTTTTCTTCAAACGTCAGTAAATCAGACATTACTCGACTCAGTAGCCGGTCTCAAAGTTTCACTTTTCCTCCGCCGGAGCTAAAGTGTTGCCAAGCAACACTTTACCTCCGCCGGAGCTAAAGTGGTGCCATAGCAACATCAACATACAAACACATAGCTACCTGTATTAAGAATCAACTATTGAAATTTTATTAATGTAGGCCCGTATATTCATCAATAAAATTCAACCTAAGATATGAAAACTCTCTAGTTTATTATTATCTAATAAGGTTAAAAGGAATTCGGTATTAATCAAACATAATCTTTGGAAAATCTACACCGAAACGAAGTAATTCTGTGAAACGTCATAATTATTCCCGAAGCCGGACGGTCGACAGTCGACTTTAGTCGAGTCGAGCTCGTGCTCGGCTCAGTCGGCTCAAACGTCAGAAAAAAAGTTGGGTTATTGCGAGGTAAGCAAAAATAATTATTATTCCGTATTGAAATTTGAATATTGAACACAAGGATAATAATTATAATCATATAGGTACCTAGGTACATAAAGGAATCCAACATCTTATATTTTTATTATTAGGTAAGTATTAGTGCACAGTTATGACCTACATTATTTAACATTCAACTTCTGACTGACTGGCATCATCATTAACAGAAAATGAAAAAAATTACCAAGCAGGGTGTCTAGCAAGAGGTAGGTAGATGTTATCATTAATTTTATAACTTACTTACAAACTTTTATAACGTTTTTAATTTTGATTTTGCGATGATTAGTAGTTTAGTTACATAATTATTATTTTATTAATATTTTTATTTAATAATTTCAATAATAATTTCTCGATGTTCACTGACGTTGATGACAGTGTCAATTTGACAGCGCCGCGTTTCTATAGAAGCAGCCCATACTCCATACTCACCTACTTATACCAGTCCCAACCTTTTGAAAATTCGCTTTCCTTCAATTAAAAATGATGTTCTTGCTTAAATTTGCCCACGTTTGAAGAAAAAATAGTATATTTTATTTGAAGGAAAAGTGACTTTTCATGGCTTGCTCTCTATTATCAGCCTCACTTCGTTCGGCTGATAAACACGAGCGCGCCATGAAAAGTGTCACTTTCCCTCCGTATAAAATAATCTACTATTAAACAAATCAGTTGTATGAACTGCAGGTAAAAATAAAGCATGGCATTTACAACGTGACAAAATTCAACTCTATTGTTTTGAAAGATTAATAATTTTGCTTTTGGATTTGGAGGATCAAATAATTATTTCACAGTAGGTACGTAGGTACTTACTTGAGTAATGTTAAACAGGCATAGAAATTCAACAATAATAAATAACAGATGAAATTGTACTTACAAAAATAATAACAAAGCTTTTGTTTTGGGTTTGGAAACGGCACTATAAAACACGAGGGTACTTTTAAACAAATCACCGCTATAACTTGATGTCGTCGTCCATCCAGGAAGTGCTGCTAACAAAAGATCTCGAACTTGGGATTCCACTCCTATTTATAGCCTCTTTAGATAATTAAGTCGGTTATTATATTCACATTATAATTACATTAGTGTTTCTAAACACATGGCAAAATTCAACGGAAATCGGTTGGTAGACATCTTTTTAAATTACGAAGAGAAAACTGACAGTGACATTTGACTTTTCTAAATATGAAAGCTTGACGACTGACATTTGAATCCATAGAAGATCAATGAATGGTAGAAGCTCTACGTTTTCGATTTTAACATGCGCATTGACATTTGTAAAGGCAATCTGGGTCATTTCTGGCCTCAGACTTACATCTGGAATATAATCCTCATCCTTCTCGAATGTGCCGATTTCCTATTTGACAATTTTTGAAATATATTCTTAACGTTCTTGGATGAGCCAATTTACTACTCGAATCCCTTGCCCCTCGCAGGTGCCCTTATTTTATTTTTGTTATTTAATGTTCTTTAATGTTATTCTACTTATAATGTTACTTACAATTTATTCTTATTTTGTTATGTGTTGTTTTGTCGCAGAGCTATTTTGTCCTGTGCTATTTTGTCACGCGCTGTTTAGTTATAGAACCCAATAATCCAATAATAGGAAAATATATTTTTTGTATACAGGGTGATCAGTAACTCGCGCACTCAGAGCATGCTGCGGTAAACTTCACTTTTTAAGAATGGTAAATTTTCATACTGCAGTGTTTAAACAGATACACAGAAAGTAACCACAGCAAAATCTTACCACAAATCATAGCAAAATAAAGTAACAGTAACAGCATCTGCAGGTGGTAAGTACAAGAAGCACATATTTGAGAATAAAAATGAACATTTTAAATAGGATGTTGCAATATATGCAAGTAAATCAGGGCTCAGAATCAAACAACGTTTTTATCTCAGAAATTGTTGAACAGAAGATATCGAGAGATTTCTCGACACGCATATAATTTTGGCACATTGTGTAAATCCGTGATGACTCCAGGAGACGCGTGTGAACGAAACGCACGAGACGAAACAATAAGTGAAAATCGTCATTTTTGAAGTTCAAGGCCCTGTACAACGAAAACGTCTCAAGATAGAGAAAAACGGCTTACATGTCCCTATTTTAACTTTTCATGTTCTATCCTGCAATCTAGGCTCTTTAGACCCTTTAATCCTGACTCGCAATTTATTACCCAGATTCCCTGAATCTGACCTTTAATTCAGGAACGAACTCGTTCTCTTAATCCTTTTTACCTGATATGCGTCTGCTAGACCCTAGACTTCCTAAGTCTACCTTTTGGATCTGAACCTCGTAGTTTCCTTGATCCATTTTATATCTGTTTTGGTTTAGTCTTTTAGGCTTCCTGTAAGTGTACCCTTTGGACCTGAACTTACTGTTCACTTACTTCCTCATAACCTGTTTTCCTCTGATGTGTCCACCAGATCCCAGACTTCCCAAGTCTGAATATTGCAACCTGTTTTATCTTGATCCCCTTAATCCTTATAAAACCTGATTTCGCATGCTCCCAGACTCCCTGAGTCAACTTGAATCAATTGAGGCACTTCATATTTTAACCTGTACGCCATAATAACGTCGCGGTGCTACAAGAGTCTTTTAGCGGGACCTCCGCGACTGCCGGACCTCTTTGATGCCCGCCGGACACTGCTTTCAGACCCCTCTCTCTCCCTGCTTTTGGATGATCTTTTTTTAAGAGCCCATCCAATGAGATCTTAGTGTACTCATCAGTTTTACCCCCTTCCTTTCTGGTTTTAGTCTCGTGACGATAGAAAATAACTTTTTTATTCCCGCCTATTTAACAATGGACATTACTCTAAATTTTCCCAGGAATGAATATACCGATCTCGTCGGTTCTTCAATTTGCTTATAATCTATACTCCCTTGCAGATTTTCTCAATATTTTAACTGTAAATGAGTTAGCTTTTGCCATCGTCTCATTTAAGTTCAAGGATTCATGATTCATTTATTACTTTCATAGACTGTCGCCATTACAGCCAAGAATTAAAAGGATTTATAATGTGATTTCATTATAGAAAATAAGTCGATAGTTAAAGTTCTTCTTATAGTCGATTAAGACTGCTCAATAACACTTTATAAAATGGCTTTGCTGAGATAATCTTGTTTTACTATTTCTATTAAAAGGCAGCCAATCTGTTTATTCGTTCCCAAAGTCCTTACTTAATTATCACTTTTCTTCACTTATCCTTGCTTTGTGCACCGTTATAAAAGAAAAAAATCATTCCGTGGGATTCTACACAGTTTTGGTCTAATTCATTAATAAAATAAGGCACTTTTCTTTAAAATTTAGAACCCTTTTCTGAAAATGTTGATGATAATCATTAATACTAAACACAATGTAACCCCATTGTGTTACAAAGGCATATTATTCCATAATAATAATAATAATAATGTTTATTGCATCGCCTCATACCACATACATGTAAATACATACAATAATATACAACAAATAAACGATAGTTAGATAACTTACATGATGTGCCAAATAGGGTGCAAAAGGCACTGGTTCAGTCGCCTCTTTTGAGGTTTCTGGTCTTCCACCAACCCCTGAATCTTAACCTAATCCCAACACAATAATGATCCCTATCATATAAACTATAAAAAACGACCCTAAACTAAACAAAAGGAAGAATATGAAAATATAAACGTAATTTAATGTATTATAATGAGAAACTAAAACTAAATACATACAACACCCTCAAGGACCGGAGGACGCTACCCACATGAGTTATACCACATATCGCATTGCCTATCAAATAACAAGTTCAATATTCGTCAGAATTTCCCGTAGCAACGACGTATGACAATGAGATTCCGCCACATGGAGTAAATGAATCGACCCAGCGTATCCGTGAGTTCCGTGACTTCCGTGACTATATGAAGTGACCATAAGTACCTTCTATAGAACTCCTGGATGCCCGAAAAACCGTATAGAACCATTGAATACTTCCAGAGGGTTCTTTGCACACGCTCGTTAAAAACATATATCCCAGGATCCTTGTGGTGTCCTTTTTCGCGTGAAGAAAGGAAAATATTTTTTCTATAGCCAGACAACAGTGGTTCATCATTGAGTCAATGTAGATTTTATGAGCATGACTAATCTCCTTCTTTATGAAGGAGCGAAGATATTTGAAATCGGAAAGGCAATGTGATTGTCAAAAATGATGTCTTCATCTTCTATGTTGAAAGGACTTTGTTTTGATATTGGCAATAATTATATTCGTATCAAACCAAGTGGAACGCCTACATGAGTTTTTTGGAATATCACCTCATTAAGGATGTTATGTTACAATTATTATTACAATTACCAAACAATTACTATTATTATTATTATGACGATTTTTTTGACAAAAAATGCTAAGACATAGCTCCCACAGTTAAAGTACCTGGATATTGACAGATTTTTATTGCATAAGGGTACGGCAGGTTAGTGTAATTTTTTCTCGGACATTGCAGATACATTTTCGCGTCTAAGTTGATTAGATACTGCTTTAAACAGATTTGAAGAAACAAATGCAAAAGCGTACATAGGAAAATGATTCAGGTTTATATAATAATTATTAATCGTTTACCTATTCAAAATCAGTAATAAAAAAGTAAACACACGTTTGTGTTATCAGTTACAGTTTTTATAATTTTCCTTTCTATTCTTTGATCTTGTGAAAAGAAAAGAAGTGAGTAAAACAATTGTTTGAAATAAAAGACAATTGACATTTCCTTTTAACGCCCATATAACTTGCAAGTAACTGGCCCACCGCAGCTATATCAGGAATGGGAATTAACTAAGAAGTCGCCGCCTCGGACGTCATTCATACAGAATAAACATTTTCACAAAATTGTGAATGACTCATATGAGGTAGAATAATTTTACGTCATGAGTCATTTACAATTTTGTCTGTAATTATTGCAGACGGCTTTTTCACTGCAGTAAAATGGCTAAAAGTTCACATAAACATAAAGTATGGCGATAATCGTCTGTAGGATAGGGGTAGGTGTAGATGCCTCTCTTCATACCTATTATCCTTAAGTATTAGGGAAAAAGGCGAGAGGATGGCGCCCATGGGAATCCGAAAATTCCAAGTGAAGTAACTACCCTCTTGATGAATCTCGTCAGAAACAACCATTACAAAGTAGCGCCCAAGGCACGGGAGAGAAGGGTTAACAAACATATTATATTGCATTAGCATGCAATACGAGTGTGATCTAATATTCGTACATAGGTATAGTTCCCCGTTTATCTTATTTATTTATTATTTATTTAAAAATACAATTTAATGGAGATAAACGATACTGCTGTTCCTAAAGTCTCAATAAATCACGATTCAGAACAGTTCTTGAAAATATTTAATATCCAAAGACTGTTTGAAGATTTTCAGTAATTAAATTTCAGTTAGGTCTTTGTTATAATTAAAACCGTAATTGCTTTAATTACGCTCCAATGAATTACCCGTTCCTTTCCAGCTTTCGTGTAATTTTCTGGTGGGCATTCTATTTCACATTCATTGGATACCTTCATAAAGAGTTTTGTAATTGAAAACACCCTCACTCAAATTTCTTGTAATGAAAACTAAGAGATAAGGTATTCTTAGACGTCCGAAGACCAATAAAATTTCGATAACGAAAAAAGTTATAAAAAATGTTTTTTTAGTTTGTTATTATTTATCAAAGCTGTACACTTTTTCATTGATTTAAGACAAATATAGCGTCGAAGGTTGAAGACTGTTTCGCGATCATTAATTCGTTCCTAATGGTTCTTAAAAAAAAATGACAGTGCATAATTCTGCGGTTATGAAGTATGCAATTCGGGCACATACTCCATTGATCCGTGCTTGCTGGAGCGGTGAAGAATTATATTATAAGTACAAGGCAGAGACAGCTTAGTGAAGTTTGTGCAAATTAAGTGCGAATTTAAAAAAAAAATCGGCATTCCGTTGTCAACGATATGTCCACGTTTTCCAAATAAAATTTTTCGTTTGTCCACCCTCCAAAAAAAAACGACTATATTTAAAAAAAGAAAATACAAGAGCACCAAATGCGAATTATTATAAAATTCGAACGGCCTTCGTTTGTCCAGAATTTGTCCACGTTTATTCAAGAAATTTTTGTTTCAAAAAAAGTTATGGGATAATCAAAATTTTTTACATCGGCATGAACAGGTTTTTTCACCAAAATTTTCGTTTGCACCCGCTCCCCTCAAAGAACATTTTTATAGGGGATGATACACAAAGAAGAATAATAAATGGAAAGTCATATACAGGGTGGCCCAGCCAAAACGTACCAGGCCTAATAACTTGAAAGCTGAAGATGTACGCGAAAAACGCCGAAACAGGTCGATTATTTAGTTATCAAGGGGGACATATTTTCATGACAAATTTAACTACCCAAGTTCACCCCCTTGGCAGGGGTAGCTACCCCTTTGCTTATCATCATAGGGAACAGATATCGAGTGATACACATTTGAAAGCTACTTGAATTCTCTTTACAACGATATTCAACATTTTGGAATTCGCTTACATACAGGGTGGCCCAACTAAAACGTAACTCTCCTTAATAACTTGGAAACTGAAGATAAACGCGAAAAATGTCGAAACACGTCGATTTTTTCATCAAAGTAGGCATAGCAACAAATTTAACTACCTAAGTTCACCCCTTTCGCAGGGGTAGCTACCCCTTTGCCTAGAATCATAGCGAACAGATATCGAGTGATACATCATTTGAAAGCTACTTGAATTCTCTTTACAACGATATCTAACATTTTGGGTTTCGCTTACATACATGGTGGCCCAAAAAACGTAATTCGCCTTAATAACTTGAAAACTGAAGATGTACGCGAAAAACAAAAGAGAATTCAAGTAGCTTTCAAATGATATATCACCCGATATCTATTCCCTATGATGATAAGCAAAGGGGTAGCTACCCCTGCCAAGGGGGTGAACTTGGGTAGACAAATTTGACACGAAAATATGCCTACTTCCATAACAAAATCGACCTGTTTCGGCGTTTTTCGCGTACATATTCAGTTTCCAAGTTATTAAGGCGAGCTACGTTTTCGTTGGGCCAGGCTGTATGTAAGCGAAAACCAAAATGTTGAATATCGTTGTAAAGAGAATTTAAGGAGGTTCCAAATGATGTATCACTCAATATCTGTTCCCTATGATGATAAGCAAAGTGGTAGCTACCCCTGCCAAAGGGATGAACTTGGCTAGTTAAATTTGTCACGAAAATATGTCCCCCTCGATAACAAATCGACCTGTTTCGGCGTTTTTCGCGTACATTTTCAGTTTTGAAGTTATTAGGCCTGATACATTTTCGCTGGGCCAACCTGTATTTACGACACCTAATAAGCATTCCAGTGCTTATTGCAGTAAATGCAGTCGGAAATAAAAAAATGTGCTCAGGACCAGTTTGTTATTGTTATAATAAATCGTGGACAATCGTATCCCATATGAAAATTAACCGCAAATACAAATATTCATGGGGAGTGATAAATGTAATAATCTTTTAATTTGACCGCCAATTTTTTTTGAGGGTGGGCAAACGAAAATTTTGCTTGGACGAACGTGGACAAATTCTGGATAAACGAAGGCCGTTGAAATTTTATAAAAAATGTCATTTGGTGCTGCAAATCAATTTTATTGATTTTTTGCTTTAAGTTTTTTTTTTTTGGGTGTGGACAAACGAAAATTTTGGTTGGACAAACGTGAAAAATGGTGGACAAACGTGGAAAATGGTGTTTGAAAATTAATTTCTTTAACGTAGAGCAAAACGGGTGGTATTAATCCACTGAAGGCGTATTAATGAAATCTGTTAATCGGGGTGCTGATGTCAACATTTTTTATTTTTCCGTAACTTTTTTGAAGGGTGGACAAACGAATATTTTGGTTGCACAAACCTGGACAAATTCTGGACAAACGAAGTTTGAATTTTATAAAAATTCGCATTTGGTGCTGCTGTTCATTTTTAAAATTTGGTCCTAACTTTTTTTGTAGGGTGGACAAACGAATATTTTGTTTGGACAAACGAATATTTTGTTTGGACAAACGTGGAAAAATGCTGAAAAAGAAATGCCGTTTGAAAATTAATGAAATCTGGTAATGGGGGTACTATGTCACAATTTTTAATTTTACCGTAATTTTTATTGAAGGGTGGATAAACGAAAACTTCGGTTGGACAAACGTGGACAAATCGTGTACCATAGGCGTATATCCACTGCCTTGAGATTGCTATGAAAAATTTTTACTCTAAAAACATGCTTGGTTATTCATACTTCAGCTGCGAGATCTGTTGTGCGCATTTGCCTGATTGTGCATAGTATGCAATTATTTAGCGAGCCAAGATTTATGAAAAGTAAAAGTTGGTACGGCTTATGATTATTTCACCGAAAAATTCTTGTAAGATGTGATATTTTCTCAAGTTACATGAGTGGCTGCACTATCCTATAAAAAACCTCCTGAAAGCGATAAGCGTTTTGGGATAAGCAGAAAAAATTAACAAAACTCACCTCTAAAATTTGTAAATATACTGCTGCACAAAATAAGGGGAAAACTTTTTGGTTCCCTCGCCGTCAAACCAATCACTTGATTTACTCAAAATTTTACATGAAGTAAGCAACAATATGATATTCTCGAAGTTCTCAAACTCCAACTCCCATGTATGTGTATGTCTACATTACGAAGTGACATGAATTATTTGGAATGCACCCATGAACCAAAATCGACTTGGCACGATTTTCAATTGAAATTTTGAGTCTGCCCTATAACACCAGAAGTTCAATGACCCTTTATGGCTTGATTGATTAAATCAAACTCCCTGCAGACTCACTGTACCTTTCTTCTCTGAAATCCTGTAAAAACCTCCACAAGATGTTCAAAGATGACTCAGGTTTGAGACAAATCGATTTTTCTCACCACAAAAGAGGGAATCCAATTGTGAATTGTTTAAAACATTTCGAAAGTCTTTGCAACCTATTTATTTGTTAGAAGGTTGTTCTTACCACTACTTTTTTGACCATTATATGTTATTTGAAACATTTTTATTGTCACATTCCCGGTCAGGTTTCATAGTCCCTCTGTTAGATTTCCTGCAACCTCATTTTTTTTATAACGATTTACCTCAGTTTTTACCTCATTGTTCAAGAATGGAAAGAAAGAGTTTTTGCATGAAAACCAGTTAGCTTACACTTGGGATGGTCTAAATTGATTAATTTACACTGTTGAAGACCTAAGGAAACCATTCCCTTGTAACGCAAAGGTCGAGTTTTGCAAATTTTTATTGCACATTTTAGACTGATGTGTTTACAATTTTTTTGTTGTCGCAAGTTTGAAGGTGAATCAACTCTTTTAATTACAAATAAGATTACCCAAATTCACACAAAACGTCCTTAGCTCACGGTCCAAACCTTTATTTGAAATGCTGCGATGCAGTTTCGTAGGTGCCTTCGATTAAAGACACGTCCCCGGTTGCTAAGTAAAGGCCCCTACGAGACGTTGACATTTCACATCCCGCATGTGATTATGTCTTTGTAATGATCAGTTTGTTTACCAGCAAAAATTAACCGTGAAAACGACCAAAATCAAGCAGCACAATTGTTTACCTGAGAAACTGCCATACAACGGTGCAAATAAAGATCAATCGGATTCGCAGATTTTTCTGAACATGTATTCGAGAATTAATTACTATTTTACTACAACTGATGTGACCGTTATTTAAGGTTTACCGTTTTTGAGGTAGACTGTAACTTTTGTCCTGGTTCATTAGACAAGATTTGTAAAAATTCGGCAATAGTTAGTAGGTCCCAAGAGCCATTGAATAAAAAAAAATAACGAACCTTTTGACGCTAAATTCTAACAACTAGCAGCCAATATTATAAAGGCTCATTAGGCTAACGGGCAGATTTCTGTGCTCGTTTTTGAAGCTAATATCGACGTCAAATGACTTTCATTAACATTTTGTAATTACTCTCATGTCAAGAATAGATAAATTAAAAAAAATTCCACTTAGACTCGATACCTTCTTCAGAAATAGCCACCGAAATCTGCCCCTTAACTTAATGAGCCTTTATAATATCCGCTGTAGAAGAGTTTAAGGACAATACCTAAGTAGCAAAAAAATAGAATTTTCTAAATCTTCATTGCATTAGTCCAAAGTGACACGTAAAAGTTCAATCAAATTACACAAACTCTCAGTTTCAGTAAATTTGGACGCCTGATGATGAACAAGTAGTGTCACTTGTTATAAATAACAAATTCGTTCCACAATCATGACGATTCAGATAAACGGAACAATTTGACGAAAGAACATCGAAAGCACTCGAAAATTGCAAAAAAAAAAACTGAAAATATTGTGAATAATTGTGAAGAGTTGAATTTTGAAACTAATTCTTGTGTAGTTTTATATCCTGAAATTTCTATCCTCACCTGAAAAACTTGTTTTTCTGGTGAAGGTTTTTTATTCCCCGACATGATTTTTTCAACTACAGGCTGCACCATATATCCTTCTCTATATTGCTCTCTCCTGAAAGTAAGAGATACAGGGTCGGTTAAATTAGAGAAAAGATGCGCAATTTTGTGGCCATCTCGAATCCGTCAAGACATACAAGATATCTGTGACTTCTCTTGAAATATCCTGAAAAACTGAAAAATCGAGATTTCTTACTTTTGCCATACCTATCTTTCTTATTATTGGAAAATAATAAATCATTTTTTGTAGGCTTGCATAAATCGTCAAGAGCTACCCCTTTGTAATTACAAAAATTTTCAAGGCCGACTAGATCCAAGAGTTTTCACAGTCAACTTTCGTTTTTCTTATGGCCGCCATATTATTTTTTTATGTCGTTCGATATAAAATAATGGAAACCAATGATTAATAAACTTCAAAAAAAAGCTTTTTTAAATTTTTATTCTTCTTTTTTCAAAAAAAAACCTAAAAAAAATCGTCGAAAAACGTCAACATTTGTAAAATTACACCGAAATAGTGCTTGCCTTATGGTTTTTTAATTAATCTATGAAATTCGGTCTAACAAGTTGTCTTTTTTGTAGAGAAAAAAAAGAAGAAAAATTTTTTAAATTTTTTTTTGAAGTTTATCTTTAGTTCAGATATTTTGTATGCCTTGAATGATTCGAGATGGCCACAATACTGCGCATCTTTTCTCTAATTTAGCCGACCCTGTATCTGTTAGCGTTAGGAGATAGCAATATAGAGAAGGATATATGGTGCACCCTTTATATTTTAACAGGCTTGTTTATTTGCACCTCTTTTGCGTTATGTTGCTACGTCAGGAAGTCGAAAATTCTTTACTACCACGCCCCCAGCAATGAGCATGATGCGAGTTTTTTTATTACCTATACTATTATTATAGGTATGAGGAACGAACGGAGGATTAATCACGGTCGATTTTTTCAAAATAATTTTTTGACACGCTAGAAAAATTTCGGACCTTTTTACCTTTTTATGGTATATTCTCATGTCAGGACGTCGAAAGCTATATCCATATGGGATTATTCGTAATAACAGAAATTTAATGTGAATTTTTGTTAAATTTAATTTTTATGGTAGGGGTCTGAAATATGACCTCTGATTGTATTTTTGATAATCGTATTTTTGGCACTGAAATCGTTTTTGACTTGTTACTTTTAAGTTTTTAGAATCGAGGTGTATGGGTCAAAACTACGAGTACCTATATCATTACTTAAGAGCTGTATATCTATTCACTTTTTCAAAATTCAAAATACTACAAACACCATTTTTTCAAACAATTTTCTTGTATTAACTTATTAAGTATAGTTTTTTTTTTAATATTTTAAGTTTTTTACATTGTTATACATTTTTCATGAGTGAACAAGGGACCAATCGGCTCCGAAACGTTTCAATTTTTATAAAAATCTTTTGAAAAAGTAATATTTTTAACCAAGAACCTAAACCCCAATAAATTATAAGACAAAAATTGCTTAGGAGCATTATGCATTGTTGTATGTACATATAGTTGAGTAGTTGTAGAATCGAGATGTACATGAAATTTCAAAGTGAACAAAATTATGATTTTTGACCACAAACAAATTTTGGCTTGCAGTGTTTTGGGAAAATTAACGACTTTACGAGCCACTTGATAGATTTTTCAATTTGTGAGCCGGCTTTACTCACATAAGCTTGTCCCAAAATTTTATCTCATTCTGAGACGCTGGTTTTTTGTTTGAACGTTACTAAAAACACACTAACGTAAGTTACTAGTACTAATCGGGGTTAAATAAACTTTTTTTATATAGTAAATTTTTCTCTACGATTTTTGTCAAAACAGGTGTTTAGACTCATAAAACATTTCAGAAATCAAAACTAAAATCGGTTCTCGCTCTTGTCTTCGAGATAGCAAAGAAAAGTAGTTTTTCTTGTGAAAGTTTCTTGTCGATTTTTTCAAAATTATCGATATTTTCCTCTCTCTCTCTCTCTCTCTCGGAGCATAGGCTTTCTTTTATTTAGATATTTAGATATTTAACCGTATACGTATTAGACATAAAATCTTTTGTGATATTTTACTATGCCATCACCCATGACGTCGAAAATGCTTCAAATCCATATATCTTCGCCATTATTATAGTGATATCTCAAGAAGAAACCGAATAGATTGTGCATAAATTCAAAAAAATTCAAGAATATTAATTATTAACGGTGTAGGCAGAGATTAGACACGAACGGGACAAGCATTATGAAATAGCTTGAAGGAATTGAATTAAGCTGTCATGTCGGTACGATGAGCTGTTTTCGAAAGCTTATAAGAATAAAATTTAAAGGCCACGGAATAACATCAAGTAATTCCGCAGAGTAGTAAGGTGAGAGAACGGATCAGAAAAAAATAATTTGAAGGGACCGAACGGAATTGTTGAGTTTTCAACCCAGGACAAGTTTGCAAACGATGGCAGCGAGAAAACTGATTGGAAAGCTGGAGCTCAGTGCGTTTGAATAAGGCATAAAATCTAAATAAAATTTCTGGATCGCTAATTTTATTAATTGAAACGATTTTTTGTCTCAAAATGTCTCAAAAATGAGTGGAATTAAATTAGCTCGAAGAAAAATGCGTTATTTCAGAATAATTAACGGAAGGATGGATTTTTGAAAAACCTTATCGAAAAAAATTATAAACTTTTAAGTTGCCGTTGATTGTTTTTCGTTTTTGAAATAATAAAAAGGAAATTTTTTTCGAATAATTTGAAATAAATCAATTAAGTTCAACATAGTCGTGCTCAAATTGATATATTAGGGGTTTTGAAGGTCGCTGAGCAAGAATGCAATGTTAGAAAAATTATAATTTCAAAATGGTGGAACCAATTTGGCCGTCTTTGTTTACAATTTTTTAATTACAAATTTAATATAATATTAACTAATTTTTTTCTGCGACGGGCTAAAAGTTTGACCTTTTTTCCCCGTTGACAGGTAGAAAAATGCCTCATTATATGAGCTGCATCTTATCGGGGAAATAAATGAATTAGCAGGGAAATAAATGAGTACTTATTTCCCCGAAATGGCGGCTTAGGTATAGCTACTATTAACACTCAGATATCATTAAATTTATATCAAATATACGTAAAGGAAAGTTACCTTATTATTCAAATGGCAATTATTAAGGGAATTTTCATAATAATCACTATCCATATTATTAAATTCACTCATCGAAAACTAACAAGAATCTTTGCAAAACTGTCTTCAATTTTAATTACATTAATATGACGTTTATGTAATAATTAAATCGTTTCGTTACCCAGGCAACGTCAATTACGATAAAAGACAGTTTGAAAATCCAAGTTTAACATAAATCATTTTTCCGACATAATTTTCAGTTATCTAACTACGTTTTCCGACATTCTAACACTGATATTTCTTCTCGCAGAAAAAAATTGTATATTACACACGAGAAAAAAGTGCGATGTTAGCTCTCGATGTGTTTGTCCCCTCCGCTAAACGCGTCGGGGACGAAATCACATCTCGAGCTAAAATCTATCACTTTTTTCTCTTGTATAATAAATAACTATTTTTTATTATTGGTAACGATAATGCTTAGTTAAAAAACGTCTGAGCGTGTTTAAATCCAATATTAAAACACGCTTGCTTTTTAAAGGTTGCCCTAGCAACATCAACGTTAACCCAGAAACAATGAATAAATAAAAAAACGATATGCTCGATTTACAGCGGGTATTATAAAGGCTCATTAAGTTAACGGGCAGATTTCTGTGGCCATTTCTGAAGAGGGTATCGAATCTTAATGGAAATTTTTTAATTTTATCTATTTTTGACATGAAAGTAATTACAAAAATATTAATTAAAGTCATTTGACGTCGACATTAGCTTCAAAAACGAGCACAGAAATCTGCCCGTTAGCCTAATGAGCCTTTATAATATTTGGCTGTTAGAGAGTTATAGACATAAACTCAATTTCATAGACTAGATCAAAAGTTATAGCTAATTTAGTGAAGCACGCTCGTGGCCACGCGCCCCTGGATCGTTGCCCTGTTTCCGATTTTCAGGCGTTATAAACAAATTCTGCAGTTTACAGTTTTGGTTTTTGAAAAAAAATTTATGTATAATTATTGCCTTTTATTTCGAATGTCAATTATTTTTTCCTGTAAAAATAGATTTTTTGAGATATTCCATAAACAATTGAATATTCAACTTCTTAAATGTTTTGAATAAACAATTATGCTACGACTCTACGGTTGGTAACTTTTTTTATATGTTAGTTCCTAACATCCTCACAAATGTTCAGTGAAAAGTTACCTTTTCCGCTAATTTTTCCAAAGTAGAAATCTAACTTTACTCCACTAATAAATAAACATTTATCCATATAAATGCAGCAAAACTATTTGTAATATTTTAAAAATTCTCAACGAATTTGATGAATATTCGGATCATAATATGGAAAATAACCCTGGGTTAAACTTAATTTAAAAAAAAAAAAACTCTTATTGCGATCAAAAGTTTCTATGAGCGTGAAGTGAATATGTATACAGGGACAGGGTGATAAAAAATCTCATATTTTCTGTTTTTTTTATGTCTATCATTGCTAACTTCGTGATTATTGAAGCTATGAAGTCGGTTATATTGACAAACTAAAAGAATTTTTTTCTTCTCCTTTGCCATTTTAACCGTCTTTTTAGTTCTATTATAATAATTTAGCAATGGTAAACAGAAAAAAAAGAATAGAAAATAGCAGCTATTTCATCACCCTCTGTATACATCTTTACTTCACGCCCATAAAGCCTTTTGATCGCCATAAACATATTTGAATTTCATAAATTTTAACCGAGGGCTGATTTTTATATGATCAGTGCGGGGTCCTTTGCTCTATAAGATTCCGTAAATTTGATTTCAAAATTTAATCGGTGTTTCCGTGTTGTTTCCCATTTACGAACCGAGAAAAATTATTTTTCTGGAGCATGTTTTGCCTATAATACAATTTAGGCTTTTTCTGTAATAGTGTCATGTCAAACCGTCGAAAGTTTAGAAAGTTCTCAGCAAACTATTCCCCGAGCGTAATGCGGGTCGTCAAAATATAAACCGGAATTTGACTGCTATACATACAGGATGATTGATTGAAACGCCACATTAGAAAAAGTTCGACTTCCAAATGATCTAGGGATCTGAAATTTGGAACTTAGGCAACATACCTAATAAGGAGTCAAAATGAAATATTACCAAGATAGCGGCACATTTAAAAATGGCAAAAACAATGGCCATCTTTGTTTTTTTAAATGGGACACCCCATATATTATTGCATTTTCAGATTGTCTGAGAAAATGTAATACCAATGGTGTTTATAGTTGTATTTTAAATTGAGTAGGCTATGAGTTATAAACAAGTGAAAATCGCAATTTTCTAAATTTAAACCCATTTACCACGAAAACGGCCCATAATATCAAAAAACGGCTTACATGTCCCTATCCTTAATTTTTATCTGGTATCCTACTGTATAGTCTAAATTTTTATACAGGGTGATGGAAAATCTGATAATTTTCACCACCTTGTATAAACATTTCAACTGCATAATTGGATGCCTTATAAAAAGTTAAGATAGGAACATGTAAGCCGTTTTTTGATATTATGGGCCGTTTTCGTGGTAAATGGATTTAAATTTGGAAAATTGCGATTTTCACTTGTTTGTAACTCATAGCCGACTCAATTTAAACTGCAACTATAAGCACAATTGTTATTACATTTTCTCAGACAATCTGAAAATGCAATAATATATGGGGTGTCCTATTTAAAAAAACAAAGATGGCCATTGTTTTCGCCATTTTTAAATGTGCCGCCATCTTGGTAATATTTCATTTTGACTCCTTATTAGGTATGTTGCCTAAGTTCCAAATTTCAGATCCCTAGATCATTTGGAAGTCGAACTTTTTCTAATGTGGCGTTTCAATCAATCACCCTGTATTATACATAACTGCCAAGGCAGCTGCCAAAAGACTGGGAATTCTCATAGTGCTGATGTGTCCAATGTCCAATGCCCCTAAATACATCCTGAAGCTCGTCGATTCTGTCCAGAAAAGAGCAATCCCTATCATAAGCGACATGTCTGTAATCGATTCGCTAGCATCCTTAGGGTCGTCTTCCACTGAAAAACCCTGAAATTCCTAAAAATATGATTGTAAGCAAAAATGCATGGAAACCAGCCTCGACGTCTGGTGCTAATCGTGCACGACTGGCTGTCACACTTTGACTGTTCGTAGTCGCCACTCGCCACGGTGGACATGGAAAATTAAGTTTATCAAACTGCGATTCCCGTCATCGATATTTAAAATCACAGGCGATCGGTACCTACACGTATCGAAACTAAAGAACAGTTCCAAATCTCTCATCACTCATCAGCAACTGTTTGCCTTGTTTAGGTTATCTCGATGGGCGACGGCCTCTATAAAAGAGCTGGTTGGTAGACGACCTCTCCCAGTTGTATCGATACTTCCATGGAAACTGCTCTAGGGAACTTGCGAACCGAATTGCGCCCAGACTTTTTTTTTGACGCTTTACACGTGAAGCGCTAGGTGCCCACCAATATACAGTTTTGGTTCCGCAAGTATGTAGAACTCCATTATTCCAAGATCGTTTCTCCCTGCTAGAGCTGCGGGACTTACTTTACAATTCGCTACCCAAAATTTAAACTGAGTGTAAGCAAGCACTTACTATATGTATACGTATACACTGTGTCACTGTGTTGAATAGGAAAAGCAACATAGGGAAAACGCTACAGTGAATATTAACGAGGATCCAAGCCACTCTGGTTCAAAAGCTGATAGTTTCCTAGGAAACGGTATAGTATCCTAGTAAACTTGTAAGTTTCCAAGGGAAGTGTATATTTGAAAGGATGTCATTTATTGTCAAAGTATTGTTTAAATATTCTTTACTTCCCTATGTTACCTTTTCTATGCAACACCGTGTATGTATACGCATCGTGCAACTTACCTCCACTGTATTCTTAGATCATTAAAGTGCATATAGGTTCACCTTCGTGGGGGTGCGAAACAATATTATTTATAATTTTTGCGCTATTCCACGTGTGCACCCTCGTAAAATCTATGCAATTTTGCCATCATGGTAGGAGTTTTGAGGTGCCACTTTTTTTAGAATGTTTTTGGTTGGATGCGAAGGCAGCCATGTATACACACTCGACAACAACTCTGATGTCGACTTGCATCTGGTATCGCCTTAGAAGCTCAGTAGAGACTTAATATATCGTGTTTTGTTCCATAGTCAACAACCTTGGATTGGCACACATTTCGGGAATGATAGTTATGGAGGGCAGAAATAATTCTTGTATTGACAAGAATAAAAACTTTATCAGGTCCATGTTTATTTTTAAACCATCAAAGTTCTCGTCTATTTTGCGAGGGACCTTTCGACAGCTACACGGCCCTCCACAAACTTGTTACGTCATTCAAACATCTTAGTAGGTAAATAAAATTAGATAGCTTTTAAGATCAAACTTTTCCTGAAATTTTGGGGTAGCTATAAAGCAATAAAAGATGATATTTCCCTAGTTTTAGACCTTCAACTACTTATGCGTTTCCCTACATCTTGATTTAGGGGTTTTGGTTATTTTTTTCAAGTTTTCCCCGATCATTGTTGAAAATATCGATATGACTAAGGAATATTGCTTTGTAGAACGTAAAAGTTCCTAAATAACGGTGTCTCTAACGGTATAACATTTTCGTAACTAAATGGTGAGGCTTTTCCTCTTAGTATTTAGGAAAAAGCATCTAGTTCGTGAAACATTTATCAAACAAAGTTGTGGAACACCAGGTTTTACGTAGTTCTTGTTGCAACAAATACCTTTTCCTATCGTCAATATTTTTCGCCCGTGGTTCGATGGAATCGACGTGAAGAATCAGTGTCTAAGGTAAGGCTTTTCTGGAACAGTTTGATATTTTGGAAGTTGGAAGAAGACCATGATAGTTATTTATGTACCAAGGGCGTAACTTAGAGGATAATAAATAAAGGAAGGAATGTAGGTCGTATGAGTATAAAGCACATAAAGTGCAATTACTAGCCTGTTGAATGGGATCGGAGTATTCCTTCATCGCCCTAACATTTGTCATATTGGCAGTGCCCGAAGCTCAATCAAGAGAGCTTCCATCCAAACAACAACAGAGCCACTAGAGTACCAGAACAAGCACAGACACGTGTTTCGCCCTATTATTGGGGCTCATCAGTGTGCTGCATCTGGAGTATCCGGAAGATGTTGTTGAGTTGATTAAGTTTCGGGCACTGCCAATATGACAAATGTTAGGACAATGGAAGAATACTCCGACCCAATTTAGCAGGCTAGTAAGTGTTTTATACTCAAATGACCTACATATTCATACCTTTATTTATAAATCGTTGAGTATACTTGCCTTTTTATCTCGTATTCATGATTGTCGTCAATCCTTGGCATTGGTGGTGTCTGTAACTGCAATAAATCTTGAAGTGAACTCACGATTAGTTCTTCGGACTGATCGCTAGATGTCACTCAGCTTAAACCGCACGGAGAACCGTGTAATGGTTTTGCTTAAGACCTAGGTCTTTCATACATTGGACAACATCCTCCGGATACTACAGATGCAGCACATTGATGAGCCCCAACAGGGCGAAGCACGTATCTGTGCTTGTTCTGGTGGCTCTATTGTTGTTTAGATCGAAGCTCTCTTGATTGAGTTTCGGGCACTGCCAATATAACAAATGTTAGGGCGATAGAGGAATACTCTGACCCCATTTAACAGGTTAGTAATTTCACTTTATGTGCTTTATACTCATACGACCTACATTCATTCCTTTATTTATTAATCGTTGAGTATACTTTTTTTTTCTCTCGTATTAGATGATAATGCCCGGAAGGCGACGTGATCCAGCCAGATAGAGCCTTTGACCCGTGGGAGGACATCGACCGATGGGCATATAATAAATACAGTAGCGCTAGTGGTGCATACAAGACATTGTTTTTCAATTACATCGCGAAAATAAAACTAAACTTTATTTTTTTTTACTTCTTTACATAATTATTTAATCTAGGTAGGAATTCTAGGGCATAAAGTAATTTTTGCGTTGCCAGACAAGTCGATTGGTGTGTCGTGTCATTGCCATTATATTATTGTAATGACACATGCGGGCATGATAGATTATAACGCCCGCTTATAATGCCCTGGTTGTTATAGAGTGGTTTACGTATCTCGTATCTAAGAAAAATTAAAAATTATATTTCACATGCTTTTTATGTCCAACACTTTGTGGAATTTGGGCTACTTGATTTTGGGGGTCGAGTTGTTTTTTTAGTTTTTCCGGCTTATTTTTGAAAATAGGGATTTGAGTAATAAATTCTTGTTTGTAGAGTGTGAAATACCCTAGAAAATGAGCTTTATCGACATGACGTTTGCACAAATAAAAAATTATGGTATAATGCTTTCTGAGATTTTCGTGAAAAAAAAGTTTCCATAACTTTTCTGTTAAAAACCATCGCCATTTTTTTTTAAATTTTTGCATGTAAGACAAAAAATGTATAGTATATTTTATGTTAGTTAGTAAATCTATCGCATTCGAAAAAAAATTCTTCAAAATTTTCTCCTTTTTTTCGAAAAAAAACCTTTCTTCAACCGAATGTCATCATAAATAACCATAAGTCAAGCAATGTGATAAAATTTTCGTTTTTTTTAAGAAGAAGTAAATTTTGAAGAATTTTTTTTTCAATGTGATAGATTTTTGGTTTCCTTATTTTTTTTAATACAGAATGACATGAAAATCCAATATGGCGGCCATAAGAAAAACAAAAGTTAACTATGAAATACCTACTCTGGGATCTAGTCGTTGGCTTTGAACATTTTTGAAATGTCAGATGGATAGCTCTTGGCGGCTTATGTAAGCCTACAAACAATTATTGAATATTTCCAAAAATAAGAAAAATACGGCAAAAATAAGAAATCTCGATTTTTCAGTTTTTTCAGGATTCAGGATATTACAGCAACGACTGAAAATATCCTGATTTTTTTTCAGATTATCACTCGACATAAAAATACGCAACTTTGCCCCAATTTAACCCATCTCGTATCTTTACTGATAAGCGAAATACCCATGGTTAGGTATCTTCGAAAAACGGACACACTGTACATATATCTGGGTTTTTGATAAGATGGAAAATTTTCATTGGTTGTTTTTGAGAAAACTACTTCCTTTAAAGTTTAACTGATAGTTGACGCAGTCACATTTGCTCAAACATTACATCCCACTCTGAAGACTTCAACTTTATAATGAAAATTTTAAGATAAAATTCTTCAAAAACATTTTCTCAATGATTATCGTTAAGATCTGTACTTAAGTCGGCAAAAAAGAAATGATTTTTTTCTTGATTCCTACTTGGTTCGCCATTTCAAAAAAGAACGCGAAACGAGAGAATATTGTAGTTCCTCTTAATGAAAATGATTTATCTTCCTGTACCTACAAGTATAATAGGAATATTATAAGCATTTCTGTCACACCCTATATAAACTGACAATATGGAATTTTCCTCAAGTCGAGTCAAGAGTAATCACTAATCACAAACTTCAATCTAATTTATTTGAATTACAAACCACTTTCTAGTTAATTAGATTCTCTCGGCAAGCTCTGTTAGTTCTCTATTGTTCTTCTCTTAACCCCGTCGCTTTTATTATAAAAAAAAGTCGAGACTGAGGTTGTCGTACTCGTGCATGCTGTAATCGCTCGCCAGTCGTCCAATGAAGAATCAAACAGCCCCATTCAACCCAAAATTAATCCACCGATAAACGTAAACCCCGCCGCTAATAAACATCTGTTCCAGTCTGGCTGAGTCGTGAGTTATTCCGCAATTGCTGCGGTGTAAATAAGCCATCCAGGCGGGATTTCCTCCCATTTTCTCCGGAATAACGGCTTCATTTCCCAGGATATGTTTATTACAAAGAGACGCAACAAACGGGAGTTTAAGGTAATTTTTAAAAGGGAATTACAGGAGGAAGGGCATGCGCCGGTTTCCTGTGCGCTCCTTCACAGGACTCGATTACTCGGTCTTCGGGCTCCCTCTCAGTTGGCCGTGACGCTCCCGAGAAGGATTCACGGGCTACTTGATTCTTGACGGGGATGCCGATGCGACGATGAGCTGCTGCCTGATAGTCACGAGAAGGATTTGTGAGTGGAATCTTGGCGGCAGCATTGGGATTTTTTATTAAGGTAGAGACGTGTTCTAGTTGATGTTGTTAAGTGGAATGTTAAATGTTTTATTTATTTTTATTAAATTGTTTAATTAAATAGACTTGTTATCGTTAGTTACGTGTTACGTGCAAGTTTAACAAGAAAAAACTTTACTTATCATATATTCCCCATAACAAGTGCGTGTTCCCATAGACTAGGCACTAGGCTACTCTCATAATATTATCTATGTATAAACCATAGGTACACGTATACTCAACGATTATTTTCTGGGATGTACTCGGCAATTTGTGAAAAAGAGAACGGCCTATAAATAAAATAAGTTTAACAAGTAGGCAACAAAAAAAAAAGAAAGATCAAATCCCCGGAAATGCGACTAAACAAATGATTTGACTATCGCATTTTAATTACTTTCTTTCCCCAGTGCTCGGTTAGTCTAAATTCCCCCTTCGTCGCTTGTAGGTTATCTACCACCGGTATAGTGGGTATACTCTCAAAAGTTAATGGGAACGTCCCTAACTATAATAATGCACTACTAGCTTCTAGAACAAGTTGTACCCTTCTCCTTTAAGGATAGAATGAGATTCCTTACATCGTAATCTTCTGCAAGAATTTCCCAAGCATTCATAATCGCTTGTTGCAATTCTTGAGTACCTATTACCGAGCCCTAAACCTGCAGACCTTTTTTTGTTGTATTTTCCCAAATACTTTCAAACGGTTTGAGATCTAGGCTTCTGGGACAGTACGAGCAGACGAGCCCAGTGACAAAACTGGTATCGTACGCGGCAGACGCCGTCGCTTGATGTGTGGGTATGTGTAGCTACAATTATTCCATCAAAGTGATGGCAGGTCACGTAAACGCACCCTTGTCGAGAGGGTTTTTCCCCCAAAATCCTGCCTTTTCCCGGAAAAAGTTAACAAAAAAACAAGATTATGCTTTCATATAGACTTTTATTAATTACGTAGTTGCGGGTGAAGAAAAAATTGAGTTTTAGAGAAAAACTCAAAGAGTCAAAAGTTCCTTATCTTTGTTCAAAACCGCCCGTCGATTTTTATAAAAAATGCTGGTCTTATAAAAAAAATCAGGCATTTTCTTTTAGACAAAAGTCAATGACTTATTTCTCCCATAAAAATTTAGGATTGCAAATAAGTTTTTTAAATGTGTTTTTGTGGAAAATTTGTTTTTCTCCATTTTTTCCTTCACCCGGCACTATTTTTTAATAAAAAACAATTTTTGTTTTTTTATTCACCTTTTCCGGAAGAAATGAGGTCCCTTTGGAAAAAAAATACGAAGAGATAAATAAATATGTTAATTTCAGAATGTTTCGGCAACATTAAATCGTTCTTTGTTTTCGGCTTCCCTCTCGAAGAGGCAGCGATCATCTGAACTGCCACTGTTTGGCGTCTCCGTATTATTTACACGATGTCACTTTTGTTGGTGGGCTCCCTACTAGAGACCAGGGTGACAAATGAATGTCATTTTTATTCATCTATTTTTGTCTTAGGATCCTTGCAGTGTGAACAGGAGAATAATTATCCTATAGGTAATAATATTTTAAAGCGATAGGAACGTTTAGAAGCAGCTATATCAAAACGATCAGAAAAGTGCAATTTTGCTGATTGGTAAAATGACAATATAAAGCTCGCCAAGTCAATTTTTTCAAGCTCGGAATTTCCTTAGATATACTTTTTATGAATTATTCTTTGATTTTCTGAAATATCATGGTCAAAAAACTCAAAAAAAATTAGTATTTCAAAAACGGGAGAGTGTAGATAATGAGATGATTTGTGAAGTTCGTTTGCTGATAAGTTCCCCGAAGCACCAGCACAAGCTAGAACTTATGTTCCCGTGACTGTTAGCCACCTTTATATTTGTCGCTTCTCCCAGTCCTAAACAACCAATCACTTAGCCCGCAGGGAGGCTCCAGCTTAATCTTGACGCGAAAGCCGTTTGTAGTGGAGATACCGCTTGTCACTGTCGCCAGTAGGTGTGAAGTTTTTCCGTTTTTGAACTCAAAGAAAAAGTTAAACCAAACTAAATTCATCGTAAATTGATTGAATTGTAGGGAGAATCGTGGGAGTGAGTGTCAAAAACGTTCGCCGTTCCGCTAGAAATTCGTGGAAATCTCGTCGGAAATTGAAGGTCTTCTGCTTCTTTCTTCATCGACAATCTACACTACTTGAGGACATTTTTCACATCCATGCATGCAACTCTCCTCTCCATACTTTAATTGGCGATGCATTTCTATTGATTTAACGCCTTTATTGTAACGTAGAGGACCCGGGTCCCCCCGTCTTTCGCGAAAAGACACTGTGATCGTCTATTTACCTCTGGGTTTCCCCTAATAGGACCGCTGTGTTTTCCTCGTTGTGTTTACCGCAGTTTTTACCGTAGTCACCCCTGCTCTTTGATTGAGGTATGCCAGGATTACTATGGCCGAAACGGATGCGCAAAAGAACCTACTATGACTTGTATCTCGGTTAATTGGGATTTCCCACTGAAAAGCGGGGAAATTTACTAAGACTTGTGTTAACTGTGGACTTCCTGTCGGATGTCTAAAAGCGAATGATGAGCGAGAGAATTCGTTTTCAAGAGCGTAAAATGGTGAAGGGCGAGAGAGGCTGTGATTTTGCATAGAGAGTACAAAACAATGGAAAGCGAATGATGAATCCCTATTTGCATAGAGAGCATAAAAAAGTGGAAAGAGAAGATAGATATATTTCATAATTATATCTTTCAAACTTCTATCTATTTCAGAAACCACTCTTTTGCACTCCTGTGCTTTCTTATTATTTCGTTTTGCTTTTGTTTCATTTACAGACTACCCGGTATATTGCGGGAATGTCTGTCTGGTTTCATTTCAAGCATGAGCTCGAATTATTTGACGATTACAACCACTTTGGTTACAGACTATCCGGGATATGGCGGAAATGTCTGTCTGTTCACCTATTCAACGATTTTCTTTGCCTAATTTCCTTTTTCTATTTTCTTTGATTTCATTTCAAGCAACTGCTTGAATTAATTAAAGAATACAACCATTTTGTTTACAGACTACCCGGTATATGGCGGGAATGTCTATCTGTTTTCTATTCAATTCCTCGTACGAAATTATCGTGTATTTTCAACCAGGAGAATCACCCTGTATATCTAGCGGAGTCGCCCTGTGGGTCTGGCTCGAGTTAAATATCGCGTCTGGACGACTGGTGGCAGTTCGGTTACCTAGCTACAGCGGTTCGTGTCCGGAGACGGAGATTCGGGCCGCTTAAGATGGTCTTGCCTCTCGAGTGTTTATTCGAGTACGGGGTTGCCACTTCTCCTGAATGGTGATTTCGTATCTTTTATAAAATCGTTCCTTCCGACTCTCTTTTATTTAATGATTTTATTTTCACAGTTGATTTACCTGGGAGCGTGAGTTATTTCACCTCCGTTTATTTTTTACTCGTGACCTGCTTGATAACTCATATTATTGTTATTTGGTATACCTTGTTTGTTTACTTTGGTCTGACCTTTTGATTAACCTTTTGCCCCTGTGGGCTACCTGGCGAAGAATTGAAGTGTTGGAATTTTTAGTTTGGTACCTCCTGGAACCGGCATATTTGCGGATATCAAGACCAACCATCGATTCCACCGTGTTCCTGGTTTCTACCCCTAACTAGTCAGTACTGATAGAAATGCTGGAATTTGTAATTGGTACCTACTGGTGCCGGCTTGTTTGCGGGACTACAATTGTAACGAGACCAGCCATCGCCCCCGCCGTGCCCAGTCTTGCCCTATATACCTGTTGACAGTACTGATTGTTATTCTATTGGTTGCAACCTGTTTGTTTTACCTTGCCTCACGAGGCAATGAGTTATTTGATTGGTCATTCGAGTTGTTGTATTGTCGCTTTGATCAACTGTGGATGTGGAGATTTTACTGAATACCTTGGTTGATTGCACAGGACATTTTTGTCTCTGTTCTTTCTTTCGAAACCTTGTTCTCTTGAATGCGATTACTAGCTGACCATACTACAGACCACTGCTCTTGAACCATCAATCGAGTTAATGATTGAGAATGCTGGACTTTTATTTATCATTTGTGTTTAGGCTTGTTTATGGACAAATTATACTTATTTGTTTGTATCGATACCAGCTACCGGTCCGCCATTAACACAAGTACGACGACCTATTACCTAAAAAGAGTAGATAGCACAGTCAGAATCGTAATAATAACATCCATTGTATGAGATTCAGGTGTGAGTGAATTTTGAATAGAAGAGCTTCGGAAAAAGATCTTATAATGATATGTACTTTGGTTTCTTGACTTTCTTGATTGGCTTTCCCATACTCGAGATTACTTTATTTTTGAGTTGTTTTGGATCTTTATTTGTGAATTGCAATTCACGATCCTAGCTTTATTTTGGTTATTGGATTTCCTGATATGTGAGGGCGGTTATTACACCTGACAACCTTGCTTTGGTTTGCTTTACTCTGTCCTACTCTGAAGGTGCTTTTTGCCCCGTTGCGCTCTACGATTTCCACTTTAAAGAGTCATGCTCTTTTACCGGCCCCCTGAGGTCTCCATCTGGACATCGAGATGAATGCCTCCCCCAACGTGTGGTAATCGAGTACCTAGTATAAATCTTAATCGGTTGTTGTAATGGAATTAGTATTTTCTAATAATGTATGTAAGTAGCAGGTGCTACATCTGACAACGTCGCCTTGTTCTATCGGGACCTGTTCTAACCGAGGGTGCTCCGCTACACGGTCTTCATTTATGGTTCAATACAATAGTTGGGGAACTCCTCTCACTTTCTAATATCGTATAATTTAAAGGGACTGCTTCCTGCCTAACATTTGCGTGATCCTACATCTGCACTCCTCGAAAAATAACACAGATTATTAATTCCTGACCTGGGTCTATTTTCTCTCCTAGCTCTATCTCGATTTCCTATACGTGAATTTGCAATTGTTTGTTGAAGTATTCCTCTTTCCTAATATTCGTTGAACGTGATCGAGTAGGTACCTACTACTCACTGGTGGTGCCGTCTAATACCTAGCTGATTATTTTTCTTCATTTAAAATGGGATCTGCGTTCATGGATTGGGCGAATCTGTTTAATTATTTATCGATGTGGATTTCGTTTCGAAGAGAGATCTTCCCTAACTATTTTCTCAATGAATTTTCCCTAATTTGTGAAGGAAATTCCTTCAGAATAGACGCTTTGCCATCTACTAGTGCATTAGTTCGAAGAAGTTTTGCCAACTGCGAATATTGATTTCGAGACGCGAATGAAGTATGTTTCACTGGGATTTACCGGGATAGGTAAAGGAAATTCGACCGGAGTCCGCTATATGCCATCTCTGGGTTTGAATTTTATTAGAATTGTGATTAGAAATTGGCGTGAAACGATTTTTGCCCTTTTTGGGTTTTCAACTGGAGTTTTTCCAAGGTAGATGAGGGAAATTCGACCGGAGTCCGCTATATGCCATCTCTGGATTCGAATTTTATTAGAATTGTGATTTGAAATTGGCGTGAAACGATTTTTACCCTTTTCGGGGTTTCAACTGGAATTTTTCCAAGGTAGATAAGGGAAATTCGACCAGAGTCCACTATATGCCATCTCTGGATTCGAATTTTCAGGTTTAGATAAGGATTAGGTATCCCGGAGTCCACTATATGCCATCTCTGGGTACCGTATAAAGGGTTAGAAAGTCAGATTCGACCTGCTCGGAAGCTGATCTCTCTCTGTCTGGAGCTGCGGTAAGACGTCTGCTTTTATAGAAGCGGCGGTCCGCTTTCCAAATACGACACGCAACAATGCACCTTATTGGCACTGCCCTACATCGCGATTCGCTTCCCATCATATCCCACTTCTCGTAAGATTTTGCATTTTGACCTCGCGGCTACCTTACTGAATTGTCCTGAACTTCAACTACCTAAATTTTCCTTCCAATCGGCCGACGCGTTGTCGTCTTTTCATTGTACCTAACTACTTTAATTACACCGGCTTTACTTTCACTTCGCATTTTCACCTACTTACTGTTTCGGGACCATGGTGGATTTTTGGCTATTGCAGTTTATTAATTCGCCCTATGGATTGATTAAAGTTTCATTACCGTGGGTGGAATACCTAGCGACTTACTATTGTCTTTGCAAGGGGTTATTGTTTGTTTCTGATTTCACCCGGTCTTGTATGTAGGTCAGCTCATCCTTTCAATGGCGCGAGGCGCATTTATAAAGACATCTGGCAATGGTTTGCTCTCGCCGTTGCCGCTTTCTCGAAGGACTGAAATGTGACCAGCTAGAGCGATTCTATTTTTCTGAATATTTAATGAGCTGACGGGGATCGTTTACTTGATGTAACGGCGGGTGGCTGCCCTAACAATTTTACCTTTAGGTATTTACGTACCTATTCTTGCACTATTTGCTTTTTCGGTTTGGGCTGATTTAACGAGGGCAATGGAAATAATTTCCTTATCATCCTACCTAGCTGCGATCCATTTTATTATAGCTCTTGAAATCAAAAAAGGGATAACAGGTCAAATTTCGCACTTACCGGTAGCAACAAACGGGAAACGACAGCTTCGTTTCAAAAGACTGACTGCGTGACAAGAACCAGATTGAACCAACGCCTCCTGGGACGCGTTCACAAAAACAAGGCGTGTGAGCGATCAACAACCAAGTTTTTGTTTTAAATGAACGCTCGCAGAAGTTAGACAGTTGTTGTACATAAGAGAACCTAACTATTTTTTAATGTCATATTGTTTTCTGTTTTTGGTTTTTCATTAAATAATAACCAATCTTATTCGAGCAACAAAAATCAATAATCTAAATCCTAAAACAAATGCGCTCAACTAACAATACCGGACATTTCGAGCCCTAATGCATTGTGTTGATTTAGGACAGCTGCAGCAGCGCCGCTAAGCGTATGTGGGTGACACTTGAAGGTATATTGGGTGAAATATGGCGAGAGTGGTAGTTTTAAATATCAACATTTAAAACAAAAATAGTTTAGACGGATCACATTTTAGTATTAAGAATTATTAAAACAATAAATAACAAGGTTTACAATATGTTTGTTAACAAAAGGTAAGTTGCACACTTTGCCCCATGAGGACACTAATTTATCGCTTGATTCAAGAAAGAAAGATCGGTATTGTTATTTGAGTGTATTTGGCTAAAACTTACAACTTACTCAAGATCCCGAATAAAATATTCTCACCTGTTTTTTTTTAATACGCACGACGGGCGTATTTCATCCATATGCTTTCCTGGGATGAAAGTCAATGCGTTCACGGCCGTTGATGAACGGTTTAACCGTTTACACAATTTTATTTTGAACGGTGGAAATGGAGGAGGAAACATACGCAGCAGGGAGACTAACAGCTGCTGTATCAGTTGCCTTCAACCTCATCGTTTTGCAGGTCTTACTTGTTGGATTGCTTTCATAAAATTATCAATCTCCACATGTTTTCAAAATAACTCTCCTCTAAAATCTGCATGTTTTAACTTGCAAAATACCGGATTTCGTGACCGATGATTTATCAGACGAATCGCGCATCTCTTCCCAAAAAAATCACTCCATTACCTCTCCCGTTCTTAATACTTCTTCTCTAGATGCAATAAACCTTTCATTGTTCCTGAACAATCATGATGATGAATTCTGGTATTAGGTGACATGAAATTTGGTAGGGATTTCGGAAGTGACTTTCAACAGTTTAACTTTCCGATGTGTGTAGGCTTTCACGACCGGCTGCCATTGAAATCGTAATTTATACTAGGCTGTTGTGCCGTGGTCCATGAAGATTTGCTCCAAACATTTCGTCTAAAGCTGCAATCGACATTATGCTTCCACTCCTCGTGTTAACTGGTAACTGACTGCACGGATGGAAAAGCGCTCTAATTTATAGGGTGATGATCTGGTGACGTGATACCCCCTCCACTACCTATCTTCACCCCAGCGGGGGGAATACTATTGATATGGTGAAGAAATTCTTCCAGGGCCTTTTCTGCACCTTTTCCAGACACCTTTTTCATTTGGCAACATGGGGAAAAGTCCCTTGAGGAATTTCTCCACCATATCAACAGTATTCACTCCCGCATTCAATCCCCGATGGAAATAGAAAAGGATGGAAAGCTACCATTTCTTGATGTCACCGTTAACAGAAATGAAAATTCACCTTGGGGCACATGGTCTACCGAAAACCAACACACACGATCTGTATTTACACAAAAACTCCATCATCCAGGCCAAAAAACGATCAGTAATAAAAATCCTGACAAATCGTGCATCCCGAATTTGTCAGACATAACACCTCCAAGAAGAGCTCACCCGGCTACTTACTACTCTGTAGGCGAATGGCTACAGCGTTCAAGAAATCAGGAGAGCCTTCCGATCCAGAACCCAACATCCCAACAGAAGTGATCAGTTGTCTTTAAAAAAATTTGAGGTGCGGTAGTTATACCGCTAAAGTATACGTCGCTTCCGTCGAACATCTAGACATTTCTAGATAAAATGGTAGGCTTGTTCTCTGAGCAGCGACAGGCGAAGCGCGCAGTTGCCAATAATGACGGTATTTCCGAACCTGTCTTGGGTATTAGCAGCAACAGGCGAAGCGCGCAGTTGCCAATAATGACGGTATTTCCGAACCTGTCTTGGGTGCTATTAAAGTATTTTTCCTACGACCACTATACAAAACACTACTTTGCGAATCGTTTTTTGTGCGCAAACTAGCAGATTTCTCACGTATCCAAAACTGTGCGACAAAGTGACATAAGGCATAGCCAAAAATCGTTTCCGTACAGTTTTAATGTAAAGATGGGCGGTAACTGAGAACTCACTGTTACTTATTGTTAATGGAATAACTATTCATTTAAAACTTCAAGGTAATAAAATAAACACAAATGGGATAACATAGAACCCGACAAGACTATAAAATATACTCATTATTCTCTTGTGGCAGTAATTATTAAAATTTACGAGTTGATCGCTAATAACAGCATTGCGTAGCGTTCAAATCAAATTCACGAACGTGAAAACTCGCACACCTCTAACTTCAATCCACGACTGCGCCTGCGTTGTGTGGAAGTTGCATATCTACCACGTCTCCAGGCTCCACACGTCATGCACTTTATTTTTAGTTTAGATACGGAGTCTAATAATAAATCATAATAATATTTTCGGTAGAATTCAATGATTTAACAGTATATAATAGTAATATTAAAAAGTCATTGGTAGAATAATTGAAAATAATACCTATAGGTAGTCTGAAAAAATAAATTTTAGTTACCTATCATTATAATGGATTCTGATTCTTTTGAATTTGAAGCAGAAAATACACCACCTGCTGAAGTCAGAAAACAAGCAGGTTTGTGTTCTTTGAATTTGCTACCTATAGTTTCGAGAGAAAAATACGAATCTGCTTATAAACATTTCATAAATTGGAGAAAAGGTAATAAAAGCAGAGCATTGTCAGAAAAAATAATTTATGTGTTAAATTTGTTAAATAATTAATCTGTTAAATTGTGGTCGTAGGAAAAGTACTGTGTGTAGCACGTGCGGAAAAGAAATTTCACACTCGTGTGAATTGTGACACTCGACTTTCCGCACTTGTTTCACAATATATTATAGTAAATGGTAAATGTATCACTTATTTTCTTTTAAACGCTGAAAAACTAGACTTGCATTCAAGTATCCGATCCCGAACGAGATCCTGAGAGCGAGAGAATCAGGTGCGAGCACTGTTTAATCATTTAAGACTCCTCTACGTCGTTCATAATTTACAGAAATATTTCTTATTTTTCATTCCCGATTAAATGGGGTTTGAAATATTGGTACCGAACGCTGAGGCCTGTTGAAACTCGGTTGAATTGAGAAATATCCATCAATTAATTCAATGCAGAAACGATAATTGAAACTCTCTTTTATGTTTTAATGTCGGAGGAAAAATTACAAAGAAAAGATGACTTCTTTTATAGAAAGATTTTAAAAACCTCGTCACAAGCGAATAAGAGGAATAAGTAGATGTAACTCGAAAACGTCTCGAAAGATCCAACCTGATTCATCACAGGCAAGACAACTAATCTGGATCATTTAAGGAGCTTTCCTAAATTCAAAGACTTTTTTGCTGGAACGCACTGCTTCAATTTATTATAGAAGACTGAATTATTCGACCAAGTATTTTATTTTTGATAGGTGCCTACGCAATCTGAGTTGGAATCGGGATACTCTTATTTTAGTGTCTTTTACAAAAATGATGTGGCGAGATAAATTACGATATTTTCCGCTGGTTTCAAGACGATTGTAAAGGAAAGATTGGATTTTAAATAATCAAGAAACGTGGTAGGTATTGAAGGTACAAAGAAACAGAAAGTGGTAAATTTATTAAAAATGGTCTGAGAACTCAAAATTACCCGATTCTGATTCTTTTACTCCTTTCGCTCTATTTGCGTTTTTTTTTTAACTGGTAACAAATATCTAAATGGAGATCACTAATAGGTACTGATCTCTACACCCTAAGCATTCAACAATGTCATCATCCTCAGTACTGTTATCAGTACTCCCAAGAAAAATATTCATGAACATCTTCATCAGAAGATGAATCGACCATATGTTTTTTAGGTTTACACTTCCGTCAAATTTTTGCTACTTCGCTGGTGTGAATTTTTCTAACTCATGTTTCTTCTCTTGGATACTTTTTTTCAATGTTGTCGGATTATTTCAAAAGTGCTGCGATACTTGTTTCCTACTTTTCTTGGCTCACTGAACGGCATCTGACGTACTAGGAATCAGATTAATTTTGTCGAGCATCGTGCCTGGCATGTCTTTAAGTAAGGGATGCTCTGGTTGATCGTGTCTTCTTCTGAAGCGACAGATAAATGTTGTTCAGCTTGATGTTATTCGGGTTTGATCTTCTTGATATTGATAATCTTATTCAGCTTGGTGATCTTTCATTCAAGAAGACATAATCTGGGATGACGTCTTAAGTTGAAAGGGTGAAACTTTGAAATTCCATTCTCGGTCCAAAAAAAGCTCGGTACAAAAGTTGCAAGAACTGAGTGATATGACTGGGAAGTGACCACAGAACTATTCCAAATATTAAACTGCAGATTCGAGAAATTCAATATAATTTCAATGAGGGTAGTGTCAATCAAAAATCAGAAGTAGTCTGATAGTTGTCTTTGTAGGTGTCGAACTGGCACATTCGTGTGTTTGTGAAAATTTGTATTTTTACAATTTTATGCTTTAATTTTTCAGTTTCAATTCAAATTCTGTTCCCAGCCATGAAGGTGGTCTCAAAGCTTTCCTAGACATCTTTATTATGTATTCTTATATCTTCTTCTTAACATAGGAGCCATGATTGCATGTTTCTAGATATTCACGCACATTCTCGAATTGCTTGAACGGCATCGGAAAGTGATTCTTGTGACCACGCTCCTCGAGAATTGGCATGATTTCTTTTGTGTTTTGTGGATACCACTGAAAAATCAAACAATGATTACGTATTTAGAAATTTCAGGATGGGCCAACTATTCCTTTAAATTCTTCAAATCTCATTTAACCGAAAACTGCAGGAGAGATAGCCAATATTTTACAATAATTGTTATCTCAATAAAGTCTTATGATTCTTCCGGAAAATGCTAATACATACAAAGTTAAAAATAGCACGAAGAAAATTTTTGATGAAACTAACCTTGTTACGATGCATAATTTACCTAACTTTGTAGCTGAATGTATGAAAACCCGTTGAGCGATGCGGTCTGTCAACACTTGAACCCCGCACACTATATCAGCAATAGCGGGAAGTTTGAGCACT
This sequence comes from Malachius bipustulatus, assembly GCA_910589415.1. Taxonomy (NCBI): domain Eukaryota; kingdom Metazoa; phylum Arthropoda; class Insecta; order Coleoptera; family Melyridae; genus Malachius; species Malachius bipustulatus. The sequence goes on from OU342630.1 coordinate 33,687,573, forward strand.
ATGGGAGACATACGACCGAGTCATCTCACCCGCAGGTTTTTATCACAGCGAATTATTCTTGTTAAGACGAGGTCGTTTTTAATTTTTCGTATAGACCTCCATTTTTGTATCCAGGAAAACCCCTTATCCTTCAAACAATTGACCCGGACTCTTGTGAAGCTGACCTCTTGAAACTGAATTGAAACAATCTGATAAATTTATTGGGAATGAAACTTTGATTAAAATTATGTTCGAAAAAGACCCGAAACAGGAAGTTCTGACAATTACAATAATAAATTTTATGGGATTAATTCCAGTGATGGGTTACTCTACCTATACAGTTTGATCCAAGGAGGTTTTATTGTCAATCAATTATTATAAACTGACAAAGTCGGTGTTAGAATATTGCAGGCATCAGAAGAGTGAACTTTTTGAAATACGTATTCTGAATTATAATGACAGAAATTCAGAAAAATAAATGAATAAGTTTGATTGACGACTTCGAGATTGACTAGACATTTTTTGTTAAATCCGGTTTCACTCGTTAGAAGTCCGACCTGACTCGATTACCTCGTAATTTTGATTTACTTGCAAGTCAGGTTTGAGAAGGTCCGGTTAGCTCGAAATTTTTATTATCTTGGCAAGTTTCAGTTTGGCAAAGTCTTTTTTTTTGCAAGGTCCGGCTTGACTATGTCAAGTTACCTCGATTTTTTCAATTCGCACTTCCAGGGCTTCAAAAAGAATAATTCGGGATTGCCAGTGCCACTGACAAAAAAATAATGGACTTGGTCACCTTAAACTTTTTTTTTTCAAAATAAAAGTGTATGAAAATGAAACCGTGATTTTAAGAAAAAAGCTAGTAGGTTAACATGGATCTACTCGTACAAACACACCATTCTCCAGATACAGGGTGTTGTAATGTAACACACCCAAATACTGTTAAATGGGGATCCTGCGTCCTGCGTTTCTGTAATGTGACCCCCAGACTGAATGTTTTAAAAAGAAAAACCTCTTTGACGTTTGAAATGTCAACTTGTCTGTCATGAATGTCTCTGTTTGAATTCCCGCCCTAAATGTTTGATTTGAATTAGAGGTCCCGCCCTGATTTCAAATATTTCAAAACAAAATGGCCGACATTACTTACCGTTTGTAATCGTGATCGTCTAGGGTTCGTCTCGTGTGGACCTTCTGTTGTGTTCGTAGTAATCTTACCTTGTTTCTTGGTTATCTTGGTTCTTTTATACACAGACATGAAGCAAAAGGCTGGAGATTTGAAAATAATGAAACAGATGAATTTTAAAAACACCTACTTTATTCTACGTTACTGAAATCCCTAACAGTGCCGATACGCTCAGCCTGGGACTTCCGAGTAAATGAGCATGGTCGAGAAACTTCTCGTTCGCAGTCCCGAAATGAAAAGAATCAACGGTGGTTTCTGAAAAGCGTATATCAATCGTCTCGACAACTGTCACCGAATCTAATGAACCCTCTTTCACCCCGAGACAGCCCCACTGCTGCGCTAAACATTCGCGCGAATCACTTTAAACTGAACCATAATCACTGAAATCTAGGTCTTTAAGATAACCATGGGAATGGGTCTAGTAAGTATATCTGTTTGCAAGGAAGATAGCGAGGTCCGGTTAAGGAAGCAACCCGCCTTTACTTAAGGGGATCCGTTTCCGGGGTCCGATGGTTAGGAGGCAACCACCATTTAGCTGTTTAATTGCGATCCCCCTGGCAAGTGCGAAAATGTTAGTTAGATTCACATAAGGCCCATTCATTCGTAGGTTAATAGATCGGTAAGCAATCATCAATCAAAATGATCCACCCCTTTGAATTGAGTTTGACGAAGAACGAGAAGTGACTCCTACGTTGATTGAATTCACAGAAAAGTATTACAATATAAGAGAACCTGAATTTACATTTACAAAGATCAATTTGAAATCAAGATAAATTATAATCGATTGGACAGTTTTGTTGAATAAATATCTTCATGAAGTATAAATAAATAATCAAAAGAGTATAAGTCAAAAAATACTACCCAGGCAGTGCAGAAGGAAAAAAGCCCGTTTTTAGGTGCTCACCCCTATTTATAACCTGGTTAGCTCATTAGTGTTTTGAATCAACAACATATCTTCCACCATGTCGTGTTTACAAAGAGAGACATTTGATGCTTCTGGGTTTGAAAGCTTTAAAGATGACATATGACATTTGAATAGATTAGATTAGATTAGATTATCTTTATTTGACCACGTATACATAAAATTATGTTTGTAGCAAGTCAAGGCGTACTACATGCGCACAAATATTAGTACAATGTACCTAATCACAGATATACAATCTAACAAAAATGTAGTGTACATCGAGAAAATAAAACATATACAATAATAAAACACAGAAAACTAGACATAATAGTGTATAAAACAACAATAAAAACAAGTCAAAGTTTCAGGTCATATGCACATCGGTGAGCGCCGTCCCAACAGACCACCTCGTCCAAATATTCATTAATTGAGTAAAAGCAGTGGCTTAGGAGATAGGATCTGAGCGTACTTTTGAACCTGTTGGCGTCAAGAAGCCTTACACATCTAGGCAGTGCATTATAGAGTCCATAATTTAAACTATTCTTCCGCGATCTTGTCAGTCTGAAGCGATCTGTCCGAATGTCGTCCGCGCCACGTGTGAAGTAGTTATGGACGTCTGACTGCTTTATTAATTGGTCAGATTTTTCATGAATCTTAAGCAGAACATTAAGTATATACAGGGATGGTAACGGAAGTATCCTCAGCTTTTTGAACAATGGCCTGCAGTGATCATTGAAAGGTGCATTAGCCAATATACGGATTGCCTTTTTTTGCAATCTAAAAATATGTAGAGTCTCTGTAGCAGCGCCCCAGAGAACAACCGCATAACTCAGGCTAGAATGGAATAAAGAAAAATAGACCACTCTCAGGGGGCCGGGACCAATGCTGGATCTCAGCCTACGAATCAGGAAAAGAACACTAGATAATCTGTGTCTTAAATACTGGACATGACAGTCCCAGGTCAGGGTGTTGTCCAAGGTAACTCCAAGCAGTCTCGCACTATCTATTCTGGATTCAGAACGACGCGTCAAGAACTGCAACTTTTGTGTTTTACCAGTGTTCAGTTTTAACCTGTTTGCTGTAAACCAATCCTGTGCCCTCCTTTCGGTTTCGTCAGTATTTGCTGTTAATTCTGACAGATTTTTTCCCGTGCAAACGAAGGTGACATCGTCCGCAAACATTACAGACTTACATGGGTGCATAAATCCCTCTAGATCATTTATATATATGATAAATAATAAAGGACCCAGCACCGACCCCTGAGGTACACCATGTTTGATCAATCTGAAATCAGACAGGATGTTATTACACCAAACTGCCTGAGAACGCCCCGTCAAGTACGAGCGTATAAGAGACAGCGGGATCCCGCGAATGCCATAGTGATTAAGCTTGTCCAGTAATATATCATGCGAGATGCAATCAAAAGCTTTGGAAAGATCACATAGTGTAATCGAGGTACATCTACCCGCCTCAAGGCCCTCGACCACACCATCAACAATGTCGAGAAGAGCATCTGCCGTAGAGGAGCCCTGACGAAACCCAAATTGACTCTCACCAAGGAATTTGTTCTCTTCAAAATAACCGTAGAGAGCTCGTTTTATTAATTTTTCCGTAATTTTTCCAAATATGGAGATGATGGAGATCGGTCTGTAGTTATCAATAACAGAACTGTCACCTTTTTTTAAAATAGGTATCACTTTGGTAGTTTTAAAAGCATCCGGAAAAATACCAGTGCTTAATATAAGATTTATAAGGCGAGTTAAGGGCTGTACCATTGTACTGGAAATCTCTTTGATTACATAACTATTCAGTCCATCTACATCTAGGCATCCCGAGTTTTTTAGCGAACGTATAACATCCAAAACATCCGCCTCCATAACCGGCCTGAAAAAGAAGGAGTTTCTCGGAGTCGGGAAATTTTTGTAGGCAAACAGATCAGTATCTGATGCTAAGGGAAGAGATTTTATGATATTCTCCGCTATATTTACGAAATACTCGTTCAAAGAGTCAGGGGAAATGCGATCATAGTTATCATTGAACACATTTACATTTTTATTTCTCTCAAAATTAACTATCTTCCAGCAAGCCTTTGATTTATTTCCAGCTGACAGAATGAAGTTATCGTAGGCCAACTTTTTTGCATTTTTTATGCGTTTACTATATTCTGCCTTGTAAGATTTATATGCTTTCACATCATCGGAACTTCCCGTCATATCAGCTATAAGTTTGATGCCAGACAGTGTATTCCTCATTGCTCTTAGGTCGTCTCCATACCAGAGAACTGGTGATTTTTTATTCTTTAATTCCAACACCTTCATTGGAAAAAATTTGCTCACCAAGGAACCAAGTGTGTTGGTTATACAAGATGCAAGAAAATTTACATCATTGCTGACGCAAACATCACCCCAATCCAGACCGGCCAAAGCATGGGTCAATTTCTTTACGCCCTTCCTAGTTATGACTCTATTGAACGTCGTGTAATCCCTCGCTTTTTGTCTCCCCTCAAGTATTATATATTGACCACGGTGATCAGCAATGCCGAGTTCAACAACTCCAGTCTGAATGGACTGTGTATCAAGGTCAGTAAAAATATTATCGACACAGGTAGCAGACCGGGCTGTAACTCTGGTATAGTCGGAGATGGTGTGAGTTAGGCCAAATGAACTCAACAGAGATTTAATCTCCCGCAATGCAGGCGAATCAATCATAAAATCAATATTTATGTCGCCCATAATTACAACTTTCATGTTGGGTTTCATTATATCGCTCAACAAGTTCTCAAAACTGGCAAGGAAGACATCTAGATTTCCCAAGCCAGATCTGTAAAAACCAATCACAGCAACATTACCTTTATTTTCGCCTCCTACTCCTGATATGGAGATTCCACAAAACTCAGCATTCTGTTCAATATTGAAGCGCTTCAGATCCAAAGTCACGAATCTAAGACCTCTCCTCACAAACAATGCTGTCCCACCATGCCCCAATTTCCGCCTACAAAAAGCGCTGGCAAGTACATAGCCGTCCAGGTTCACAGCACCCAGCTCCGCCTCACCCATCCAGTGCTCGGAAACAGAGAGTACGTCAAATAGATATTCCGACAAAAGTATGTCGAATTTTTCGATCTTATTGGACAAACTTTGAGCGTTCACATGTAACATGCTCACCGATGTGTTACAGTTTATGAGACCCATCAAATCTACATCTAAGTTAAAATTAACCTTGTCACCGATTAAGTAATTATTACTAGATATTTTTAAGGAATGTCCGTCGAGTGTTTCACCTTCTGAAAATTTCCTCCAAATCGAAATCTTCTTATAACAGAACCTTTCGGCCAAATCGATGGATTGTATGCCACATTAAGTTCTTCCAGGGGAAACGATACTTTGTAAGTGGATGTTCTTTCATTTCTGTTCCACTCTTGACAAACAAAAAAGACGTTAGGTGCAGTCTTCTGTAACAGTTTCAGTAAGTCATCAGATTTCATATCAGCACCAATACGTGAAACGTGTAAATGTCCCTGTCTAGGCAATGTGGTAAAAGCACTTGATTCATCACTACCAACAATCTCCTTATTATATTTATTTACATTGTTTTTTCTAGGTTTGTTTTTTTCCTGCAGGGGATTCCGACTTGAATATTTATTTACATTTATTTTAAATTTATTATCAGAGCTCGTTTTTTCCTCCGGCTTATCAATAACTGTTTTCAGTTTCTCGCTATAGGTTACTTTTGAACCAGTTGTTGAATTATCTTCTGATTTATTATTCCTTACAGAAACCTTGTCACGTCGAACCGTTTCTGCTGACTTTATCCAGCTGACACCATCATCGTTAGATGGCAGCATATGTACTGCAGTCATGTCACTGTTTTTCATTTGTTTATTGAAATTGAATTGTTTCTTTAGAAGAATTATCAGATCTTCTTGTTCCCGAGTCCTTCTTTCTAAGTGATAGTTAAGTCTACTTACAGTTTCTAGTTCCCTCCTCAACACAGTGCAGTCTTTGAGTACTCGATCACGATCGTCACAGCTCAAACTGTCACTTGCTTCATGATATTCGTCACTGCTATTGCTGTCCAGAACCTTTGCACCGATTCTATTTATGTAATTCACCAACTGAACATTGGTCAACGTCACTGGCGACTTTAAGGTAATTATCACATCTATAAGTTCACTCTTTTTGAGTTTACCCAGCTCAGCCGACAAAAGAGCCACCTCACTGGGATCCGCCATTTTAAAATGTATACATAGGTAGAATATAAGTGGATACAATCAACTCTACGTTTTCGATTTTTAGCATGCACGTTGACATTTGTTTAGGCAATCTGGGTCTCTTCAGTGTCAAAAAACATTTTTTTTTCTTTTTTTTTTGACGATATCTCAGGAACCGTTTGAGATACAGAACTCTGCTTTTGTACCCGAACCAATGATAAAATCAATTTATCATTGATTTTAGCTGCTTTTTAGCGCGAATAAAAAAGGTTCATATGTCAGTGGCGGAGATTTTAGAGGGGCTTGAAATTTTTTTAAGCTTCTACTTTCCGTGACACTGAGGAAAAGGTCTTGTAAAAGCAGATTTTAAACGATAATGTTTTTTATGTAACAAAATAAGCTGAAATAAAATCTAGCTCGAAAGAGTCTTTTTTGGCATTCTATTTTACTCAAATTTTGATTCTCCTATTTTTTTGACATACCTAAGTACCTACCTAGGTAAATTTCTTTTAAATTTACCTGGCTAGAATATTATTAAATACTTACAAAAGTACAATCCATGAAAGATTTTAATCGCTTGCCATAAAATTTTACTGCTGCTGACCGGAATTGGTTAAAATTGCCATTTACCAGGAACTAAGAATTATATAGAACCCTTTTATGTTAAAAAACTTACCCTTTGTTGAAAAATAAAACCCTTTTTGTATTAAATATTAATTACTTATTATTTATATCGTCAGCGTGTCCGATATGATGTCGTTCAAGTCAATAAAATAATATAACGACTCGCCACGCAGTAGCATTCCAGATATTATTAGGACAAACTTTATGAGGAATCGTTCTCATGACAAATTTCCCTGCTTTCGGCACGTTTACGCTATTTCATTTTCAGCTGATTCTGCATTCTGTGCGGTGTTTAAATACGCCCAGACGTGTTTTATTCCAGGCAATTCGGTTTACATGTCGTATTCGCAAGAGATATAATATTTTTTTCCATGATTAGGTTTGCTCAGAATGTCACACTTGGGAATAAACGGGATAATAAAGTATAAAGTTAGCTCTAAAATTTATGAGATTTGACCTCTTTTTATTATTATTTTTTATTAGGTATGAATTTAATTTACGACCGTTATATTTTTATATTTTTTATTACTCTTACAAACATTTCTATAAGAAGCTCAGAACGGATTTTATACATTCAAACTTTATCGCATTTTTTTCATTTTTTACGAGCCTCAGCATTCAGAAGTGAAGAGCTCGAACTAATAAAGAAATCCTCACTAATAAATTGTTCCTGATTTTCTACAGATATGATAATAAGAAAAATAACAAGAATATTATGTCTTTATTCTTTATTCCACAAATTAAGATACAACAAAATAGCTTTAGCAATAAAACCAATTAAAGAAGTGGAACGGTGAAGGCCAGATAGCATATGAAGAGTTGATATTCCTCTACTACCCTCGACCTTGATTCAAGTGTTAATTTGCAATATTAATTATTAAACTCCAACGTTTTGCAAATACCCTACCAAATACTTCTTATTCTAAGAAAAAAGAAAAAACAAAATACTCATCCTGAATTTACACTAAATAATACAAAAAATAAGAAAAAAAACAAAAGCACAACTATGAAATAAATGTTTCCGACAAATCATTTGCTTATATGCTTTGATTTTCTTTCTGATCGGCACACTCCTTTAGTGGTGGTGATGTGACAGACTGATGAGATGTAAATGACCATTGAAACATCGATGTCTCTGTCTTCACCATACCATTAGGGCAAATTTGTCGTTCAGAAAGCATTATTGTTTTTTAAAAGCACAACTATATTTGTATCAATGTGTGATCAGAAAGTGCGCGAGTTCACCCAAAACGAGGCTGCAAACATGCAAATTAATACTACTCAGATATTATGTAAGTTGTGTAAATTGCCTTCGCAACAACTCTCACGTGAATTTCTTTTTTAAAGTTTCGATCAGTAATGCCTTTCAAAGCATCAGACAAGAGACCGTAAATTTTCGCGATCTGATACCTAAAACTAGCTTTGAAAGCTCCTATTTTGTGAACTGGAATTAATAGGGTACCCCTCAATCTGACATGTCATTTTATTAAGCAGATATGGAGATTTTTTGTAGAGTAAAACCTGTGATAGAAGCCCGGTGCATGTAATAAGAGTCGCCTCGGCGACGAATGCCATAAATTAACCTGAGACAGGAGTTCTGGAGAACTTGGATTCTGCGAACATCCTCGGCATCAATACTTGGGACCATACACCACATCACAGTAGTTCAGCCCAGAGACTACCATTATTAGTTTTATTATACAGCTCTATCTAAATAACACCGAAAAAATTTAAAGACTGATTCTTTGGTCAAAAATAAACAAGAAATTTTCTATTAACGTGTGTCCGGAAATGCACCGTTTTTCAGATGTAAAAAAAAAATATTTTTTTGAGATTTTTTGAAGATATCTGAACAGTTTGAGATACGGAACTCAGCTTTTGTACATGTTTTTTCATTGATATTGGCTAAACATTTTTAATATCAATTCAGTTTTTTATGTGCCATTTGCGGAGATCTTAGGATTGAAAGAAGTTTGTCCTTTATTTTCCGACAAATTTCTTGAAACATTCAAAGCGAGCTTTTAATCGTAAATGACAGTCTTTCACGAAAACGGCTCACGTTAACAGTTATGATCAAGAGTACCTCTTTTGTATAGAAAAAACTGGCGGTTAAAAGTGCGTTTTTAAAATATCAATTGACCCCGCGCGTGTTGTAGATATTAGGGGCAAAAAATCCTCTCTCCCACAACCCTAAAAATCTCCGCCACTGGGCATATTTAAATAAGTAAGTTAACATTAAAATGGTTGCTAATATCAATGATAAGATCTGTACAAAAGCTGAGTTCTTTATCTTATACGGTTCCTGGGATATCTTCAAATAACTGGAAAAATAATATTTTTTTACGCCCTGTATCTAAAAAAACCTTCTTGCGCATCAATCGCATAAATAGTGTATTTTTAAGCGATCCAATTTATAAATATTTTCACCGCTTTTTAAATTGGCTTTCTGAAAATTTCCCTAGTCAGGTCATATTAGCGTAGTGGTTAACTGTGAAAATTGCATTTCACTTCGTTTGAAAACGTGCATTAGAATGGATTTTTAAATTTAACAAAACCAAAATAAATGGTAAAATTGAACAATTTTGCCCCTTTTCCTTTGCCTGCCACTGGCTGACTTTACCTAAAAAATACTATTTTTTACACTACCTTCAATAGAACTGAAAAAGTGAAAAGAGAGCTTTGAAAACTGAAAATCTGAAATTTAAGAGGAATAAACATAATTTAAAAATATTCGAATATCTCCGCCATTTTTCTTATTTGCTTCTTGAAAATTTCCAGAATTAAGGGTTATTAGTATATAGTTATCTATTGGAAAAATTTCAGTTCGATTCGTACGAAAATAGAAAAATAGAATAAACGGTTATAGAAATTTAGCCTTTTTTACCCTTTTCCTACCCATGCCACTGGCTTAATAATAAAAAAATGCAAATTTTATTGCAATAACTCAAATTTCAATAACTATTCTTCCAATAATGCTAATTTTGCTTAAAAGTTTTTGTTTCTAACTTGCTTATTTAGAGGTTCAAAATCTATCAATTTTTCCTAAAATTTAAAAGGCAGCCATTTTGGAACGGCTATTCCGATTTTACTCAAGACCGACTACTTGCAGTTATATTACTACAAAAAAAAATTTCAGCCTCCTAAATTGAAAACTGCGACCAGAAACCGTGCCTCATGACCGGTTTTTTTTGTAAATTTGGAGGGACACCCTGTAAAAGTAACAAAACTTTAGGAAAATTATTTTTACGAAAATCAAACGTCATCTCTAAGTTTCACAAGAGTAAAAAATTTCGTTCATTAATCTTGAAAGGTGAAGCTACAGGAGCGTTTTTAAAATTTTAGAGAAATAAACATCATGTAAAAAAAATTCAAATAACTCCGCCATTTTTGTTATTTACTTCTTGAAATTTTTAAGGGCTGGAGACTATTAGTATAGTTGCGTACTGTGAAAATTTCAATTTAATTCCTTCAAAAATGTGCTCATAAATTGTTAGAGAAATTTAGCGATTTTTACCCTTTTCCTACCCACGCCACTGGCTTATTAAAAAAAGTAATGCAAATTTTATAACATTAAATCAAATTTCAATTAATTTTCCTCCAATCATGTTGATTTAGTTTCAAAGTTATTTTTCCATCTTACTCATACAGGGGTTCAAAAAAAAGCAATTTTTCCAAAAATTCAAATGGCCGCCATTTTGAAACGGCTTGGCCGATTTTGCTCAAGTACAATACCAGACCAGTTCTTATATATATCTTACTCCCACAAAAATTTCAGTCCCCAGATTGAAAACTGCGACCTGAAATGAGGTGACAAAAACGGGATATGGGGAATTTTGAAAGGACACCCTGTAGAAGTAACGCGACTTTAGGAATTTTTTTCAACGAAAATCTAACGTCGTTCCAAGGTTTTACAAGGATCCAAAATTTCATTCACTAATCTTGAAAGATAAAGCTACAGGAGCGTTTTGAAAATCGAAATTTCGCGATTTTGGAGAAATATATAAATATATATATATATATATATATATAAATATATATATATATATCGTGGGCAGGTGAATTTTGGAAAACCACTTTTTCGTGATCTGGGGGTCATGATCAGGGTGATGATGACATTTGATGAGCTTGGGTGATTTTCGAAAAGTGATGTCGTCCTCAATAGTGTATTTTTTATTAAAAAATACACTAAAAGGGTGCCTTTCTAGACAAAGAACACACGTTAATGGAGAATTTTTTGTATATTTTTTACCAAAGAATCAGCCCTTTCGGTGTTATTTAGATACACCCTGTAGATTAATTTAAGTTAATAATAGCGGTTTGTAATGCATTCAGTGACATTTTTTTTTTTTTTTAATTGAAAATGCACATGCACTGCAGGGAAATCCCCTCTGGGAGCGGTGCATGAGCGGAGATGTCGATTCACGTTGGCCTTGAATCTCTGTAGGTTGTATACTTCGGGAAACACGCCCTTTGGAATGCTATTCCAAAGTGATGCGGTTCTGTACATAAAAGAAGTCTGAAATAGGGTGGAACGAGGTGTAACGAGCATAACCTGATACGGATGAGCGTCTGCGGCTCGGCGTGTATTTCTGCCCGGTCTTGATCTTGGCGGGATCAAGCGATAGAATTTTGAACACTTTCCATTAAAATATCTGTAAAACAGACTCAGGTCAGCTACTCTTCTTCGATGTTCGAGAGTGTCTAAATTTTTTGTCAAATCTGGGTCCCCAATCAAGCGGATGGCTCTTTTCTGAATAGAGTCGAGTAGTCTCAGCGTATGTTTAGGAGCTGAGCTCCAAATATGTGAGCAGTACTCCAAGGGTGGTCGGATTTGAGCCTTGTATAAGAGGAGAAGCTGTTGTGGTGTATAAAATTTCTTCGTGCGGAAGAGTGTTCCAAGTTTTTAAGAGGCACTCTTCGCTAGACCTGCAACATGATCATGACAAGACATGTTCGCTCCAAGGCTCACTCCAAGTAAACGAAGAGATGACGCTGGGGTAAGAGAGTGTCCCGCCATCATCATATCTGGCTCCAAAACGTTGGTCTTTTTGGAGAAGATGGCTGCTTGGGTTTTTCCAGCATTAAATTGGACTTGGTTTCTATCGCCCCAAGTTAGAATGTCCTGCAAGTCATTGTTAAGTATGGCAACTTCTTGCTCCCTGCGAGTCTGTGCGTCGATGGCAGATGTTCGCGCATCTAACGTATAAGAAGATATGAGGGTACTGTCGTCGGCAAAACTGTATATTGGATTTCTTGTTGTTTCCAGCAAGTTATTTATAAATATTAGAAAGAGAGTCGGAGATAAGATGGATCCCTGAGGCACACCGGCATTGATGGAAAAGGTCTCAGAAAGAACTCCATCGACTGCCACCTGTAATGAACGATCTCCGAGATAACTCGCAAGCCACAAGCAGAATTTCTCGGGCATGCCATAGGCCTGCAGTTTTGCCAACAGTCCAGCATGCCAAACACGCTTGAAAGCTCTAAAAATATCAAGCGCAACCCCTCGAGACTCCCCATGGTGCTCGATTGCGCTGTTCCACAACTCGGTGACGTAAGTGAGGAGGTCACCAGTTGACGTATGTTTGCGGAATCCGTATTGGCGGTCGCTGATTATATTAGATCCTTCCAAGTATTTTAAAAGATGTTGGTTAATAGCTTTCTCCATAATCTTGGATATTACTGAAAGCAGTGCCACTGGTCGATAGTTACTTGGTATAGTCTTTTTGCCTTTCTTGGGAATAGGTTGGATCCGTGCACATTTCCAGCAAGAAGGAAATATTCCCTTTTTATACGACAAGTTGAAAAGTCGGCAGAAAACAGATGACAGCTCAGTGGCGCATTTTTTTAGTACGATAACAGGTACCTCATCGGGCCCAGAAGCTTTGTTTGGGTCTAAGGCTAACATAATGCTCTTTATGACACGCTGTCGGAAAACAATGTCTGACATTTTGGGCTCCACGGAAGGGATTATTGGCGGAGTTCTTCCATGAAAGTCGACGGAAGAGTATGAAGAAAAGACTCCCGCCAACAAGTTCGTCTTCTCAGTAGCCGTGGATGCGATAGTCCCATCTGTCCGTGTAAGTGGTGGAATCGTGGATCTGGTGAAGTTCTGGCTGACTGCCTTAGTTACAGACCAAAAAGATTTCGAACCGTTAGGGCAGGAGAGAAGTTTGTTCCTAATTCTTTGGTTGTGAGTTTCCTTGGTTTGATCTATTATTTCCTTGCATCTGTTTCGAACAAGGATGAAATTGTGGTGGTTTATGCTGTCGGGGCTCTCTCGCCATTGGCGAAAAGCCAGTTGTTTGTAGGCGACAGCTTCCTTGCATCTTTTGTTGAGCCAAGGTTTGCTGTTTGAGGGCTGTTTTTTTGAAAAGGGAATGTAGGCTTCCATGCCTGTTAGGATGACTTGAGCAACTTCCCTAGCACAAACAGATGGATCATTAGAGCCGAAACAAACACTCCTCCATGGAAAATCTCGATAATATTCCCTGAGTTCTTCCCATTTAGCAGATCTATAGTGCCAGACTACGCGAGGTTTACTTGCTTCTTTAACACTAGTAATTGGTAGGACACAAGATGTTGAGACTAGTTTATGGTCTGAGGAACCTAGTGGGGCTTTCACCGTAATAGTATACATTTGAGGGTTCGTGGTCAAAAACAGATCCAACAGGCTAGCGAATTCTCCCTCGCGATCGGGAATGCGTGTTAGTTCATCAACGAGCTGGGTAAAACCACAGCTGATCGCAAACGATTCCGCTTCACGGCCTTCTTCATCGGTGAAATTTGAGTATTTAACCCAGTTGATGTTATGTACATTAAAATCACCCAAGATGGATATCTCAGCTTTGGGGTAGTTTATCTGTATGAATTCAACAGTTTTTGTGAGGGACAAAAAAAGTGTCCTATACTGTGTATCGCTGGGTGGACGGTATAAACAACAGATAAATCTCGTTGTTTGTCGGTCTGTTATCCTAAGCCACATGACGTCGAAGTCATGGGGCTCAAAGTCTTCCTCACGTTGGCAGGAGAGGTCACTTCTGACAAAAATGCCAATTCCGAAGTTACGTCTAAATCGGGAATGAAAGTCATATCCTGGATACAGATAATTAACTGTGCTTGATGACGCTTGGATTTTTGTTTCGCACAGTGCTAGAATGTGAGGTTTATTTGCCTGAAGATGTTGATGTACTGAATTGATATTCGTGTTTAAACCTCTAATGTTACAAAAGTCGACTATAAATTTTTCCATTCTGGAGGTGTTATTATTCTGTCTCTTGCATGAATGTGCCCCCGGATTAGCCCCTGCCCGGAGATCCGAATGGGGGGTCGTTTTAACTCCGGAAAATTTTAACCCCGGGAACGCCATCCATACATATTAATTGTTTCTTACCCCAAGGACCGGAATCTCTGGCAGAGCAACGAAACGTCAGCTCTTTAAAGCAACTTCATGCCGCCTAAGCCAGAAAGATGGTATCGCACCGGGCGAGGCTGTGTGGGTTCTATGTCCTCTACCATCTGGTTTGCTAGTTTTGGTCAGCCCCGGGGTATTTAATTTCCCCGGTGTCATCTATATGGACGACCTTCCCCTATCCGCCACCCGGGGAGGCTCCCGATGGGGGACTAGCAACCCCGACACGGGGTTTCTAGTCGACATGTGACTTGAACCGCAAACGAGCTATCAAATATTACACCAGGTTCTTGGCTTGTGGTTCTGGAACAACCCCAACAGCTGCATCTCCCACATTTATTATAAATACTGGCGAGATAACGTCAACCAACCGCTGAGGACCAGAAAGTAGAATCTTAGTTGTTGATTTGTTTAGAGACAAACAGTGACCCCCAGCATAATCAAGAAACGCTTTGACAACTCTTGAGACGATTTTCTACCTTACCTTCAGGATAAGACGTGCTCCTGCGTCTCTCAGTACTAACGTGATAGATTTATTTCACCTGGTTCTGGTTCGAGATCGATGGGTTTGGTTGGGAAGACTCTTTACTACTACAATAAAACACGAAAAATATTCAGTTTTAGTAACGTAACAAATATCTATCAGTTTAGAATAACAAGTATCTATCACAAATGAAGTTGCAATCAAGTTGTATGAATATTCACTGAATTTCTGTATCTTTTCCTTCGAGCTACATGGAGGGAAAGATGGGTGCTAAGTGCCAAGAAAACCCCTCGGAAAAACCTTCAATGAAATTAAAATTTTTTGTTAATTAGGTCAAATCAGTTCTGAATTTCTATACTGAAAACGACTCATAGGCGGTCCATGGCTGGTGGAGAGAACTGTCTCCGTGCTGATTAGCTTCCCAATGGTCATACTGTAACAAGGGAAAAGGCAGCGCGCAGAATATCGTTTTGACAAACAAGTTTCTATTTTAAACACGTTAAGAAACTGTCAATTTAATTACCTGATTTCCTGAAGTGAGAACTACTGCGCAATTAAGTACCTGGACTGTAAAACTTGAAATTTTAATTGTAATTTAATAATCTGTATGGTTTGTCACCTCTGAATGGTCACAGTGGCATGAACACAACGTCACTGCGCAGCTAGGCACGACATTATGGTTGATGTAGCTAGTGGTTTGATAATTTTATTTATTAGATTTTCTCAGAAAGTCTTGATTGTTGTGTCTCGTAGACATTGGTTTTATTTATGAATTGAGTAATTGTTTCTATGTTTATGACACGTTGTGATTGCTAACTGACGAGAGATTTTCCCTTGGCTTGGTTTATTTATTAGATCTTGTTTGCAGACACTTACTCAAACTTAAAGTCTAGGTGACCTCTTAGTTTTGATTGATCATATATTGATCATATTGTGGTAATATTTGATGTCATCGAGATCTGAATTTGTCGTCGAAACCGGAAAATTGATCCCACGTCGGTGACTGTGTTTGAGAAATAAACGTACGTACGTAATCGTACATAATTTGTAAGCTAGTGGGAAACAGAGCTTGGTCCAGATTTTTTTCAAAGTTTCGTCAACGTTCCGCGGTAACCGCTCGGCAGTTGCTTTATTCCCCAGCCAACGTACCCCTATAAGCGACTCAAGAATAAAATACAACCAACCGGAACAATGGATGATGATACAGTCTAGCATATATCCTGCCCGACGGAATAGGGCCCGAATATGCAAGAAGGTCTTATTATGAGCGTAGATGAGACAAGCATAGTTTTCCTGTGGTCATTGTTGCATGTGATAATTTATCATTATTTCCCATGCAATTGCCAGAAGTAGGCAGGAAGTTAGGTTTGTGTTTTTCCATTGTCAGAAAGTCGGCGGGAACTTAGTTTTGGGATTTAGGAGAGAGTTTTAGCTTCAGATGAGGCGGAGGTTGCTATTGCAGAAAACCTGGATGCTCGCGAGAAAGGCGGATACCGATTTTCTCGATGTCGGAATTGTCAGAGTGAGTCACCAAACTACGAAAAAGTTGCTCTGAAGGTTTTATGGATTTGAGAGTAGCAAGATGTTTGCGTGCCCACCCGCTGCGGATTTGTTGTTTATTGTTGCCAAAAAACGCGAGTTAGGACGCCAGACACTCATTGCTGTTGTGGAAAAAATAGATTAATAGATTACAAGATCAAATAAATGTATGAGCTGTTTCGTGGAAACTTTCCAGGGTTAGTACTATGGATTTCCACACGTGGCCAATCATACTCCACTATACTACTCTACTCTAACTACGACATGCTTCAATCATACTTTGCCGACTAACTCATTCGTCTCAGCTTTTTCTTAGCGAAAACATTCAGACGTACTGCCGTGCAAAAAAGTCCTTAACGAGAACTTTCCCTCATTTTAGGTGGTCCTCGAGCGTACACGGAAAAAAATAGAAGCCAGAAAATTCTTGTGGGAAAACCGCTACGTGCATATTATTTGCTGTGTTTATTTCATCAGTGAATATCTCAAGCCCCTAAATAGGTAGCTATTAGCTTTATTTGGTGGTAAATATTTGATAAATGTTGGTTACCTGTTGTTATTAAAAGTGATAAATTAAAATTGTCATATTGTTGTTATGTTGCTGGACATTTCCATTATTGTTATTTGCATTTTATGACAACAAGAAGAGATACTATAGCGATGTGTAAATAGGGACTTCTGTTGTTTTACTTAATTCAATTATTGCTCAAAAGCACACTAAAAATGTGTCATTATGCAACAGCATCAAAGCTCGTCCATAAAGACGTTGATTGCTAATTTGCTACAAAATTATGGTTTGATAATTAGTACAGACCTATCCAGGAAGTGCAAACCGGTTAAATAAAATCATTTCATATTTATTGAATAAAATCATATTTCATATTTATTCTGCACAGGATTAAATTAATAATAATTATCAGCTCCCAGTTAAAACCTACTCAAATTATTCCTAGCAGAATGAAAACTGAATGCAGAATCCAAACTTTATTCTTTCTGTTCACATCTTAAAAAATTTCATTTGTTTCGACTTATATTACCTACCTGTAAACATTTTAAGAATGTTTTAGGCTGGGTAAGTACATTTCAAAGCATATCAACCCGTTTCACTTCAGCTGAGTTTGGGCAGTTGTTATACATCAAAAACCTGCAACCTGGTAGTTCTGTAACGAGTGTACAAAATTTACAAGATCCTAGAATCACATTATAAAAACAAGCGGAGATCGGAAGAACGAACGGTGTTTTTCAGATCCGATTAGGGGTAATTTTCCTTTCAACGTCGACGGCTTATCAACAACCAGTCCCTTTAAAAGCCAGGCTGCCAGTTCGCCAAATCAATCGTGACTCGTGCCAGGTATGTTGACCAGGAAACAACTCGCTCTCCCAATCCTAGTGGGCCCCTTCGCCCCCCCCCCCCCCTCCTCCTATCGAGTGAGTTGAGTCGATAGTAAAAAGTTCTTCCTTGATGGATGTACTAAATCCCCGAGGTGACCTGACCTGACTTGACCTGTCTTCTGCTGTGTGCGCTGAACCCGCAGAAGGAATTTGCATCCCTTTCTCGACGGTGAGCTGAGCCGCGAGGGTGTCCGATCGATCTACGTGTTCAGAGGGCGCGCTGAGCCCCTGAGAAATCCTCTGGGTACATCGTTGTGACGCGTTGAGTCTTGCTTGCCTTTGCCATTTCGGGGTGAGCAGAACTCCGAGAATAGTACCCGATTCCTCAAGAACGCGCTAATCTGCCGAGATCAGAACCCGTCGGCCGATCAGCAGGAAGCGGCGCTCCAATCGACGCTAACGTCCGAGGAGAGAAACATCGCGAATGCCAAGACAGAGCGAGCAGCTGAATAGACACGCGCGCCCGCGCGCGACGGATCGAGAACTTAAGGTGCACCCCGTCCCCCACTCAAGAAGAAAAGGAATCCCGCGGCAGAGCCAGCAACCCAGACATATCGGAGCATCAGAGGAAAAAACTTCATTATGCGAGTTTCTAAGGTGACGCGCTAAAATACCGATTACTGTGCGCCATGATCTTCTGATTGTCAATTAGTGAAACTGAAATATTTTTAGCCCAATAATTGAAAGTGCCAGTCGAGTTTTCAGGTATCTTTTGAGTCTTCCTTCATGTAACAGATATTTGTTTCCAAATGAAAAAGAACGGAATATCTGAAAGGAGTACAAGATTGTTATGAGGATAACAATAACAATTCAAAATATATTTGAAAATGATTTCCTTTTTTCATTTGTGCCCGCAAATATAAATTTTCTTGGTATTTATTTCATGTATCAATCAATCTTTCATCTCTCCAATCACTTTGATCGAAAAAAGTAGGTAACATCAATTATTTCTTTACATAAAGAACGAAAAAATAAGGCCATTATGAATTCGACTCGTGTGTCGCATATCGAAAATGAAATAAAATGTATATCAAAAAAGAATTTATTGTCTTATAATGAATGATTGTTAGAGCAGGGACATTATTGGTTATGCAGATTTATATCTTGCTAAAAGAGGCAATCTTGGGAGCTATACTGGAGACGTCTTGGCTACCTCGAAGAACAAGAAGGGTTCCATCAAAAAATAAGGAAACATCCAAAGACGTCTTGATCATTCGTGCTCCAAACCGTCAAGAATGAATGACCGGTAAGACTAAGCATACGTTCACTTGTGGATTTCCATGGTCCAAAGAATAAAAAGAAGAGAAAGAAGAAGAAAAGGAAGAATGTACAAAAAAAGGTTAATCGACTTCATCCAGAAAAATGATGTCATCGAAACAAGATCCTTCGCCCACCAAACCGTCAAGAGTATGAATTAACCGACAGAAGGCGTACATCTAGGTGTGAAAGTTTATGGTATGAAGAAGAATTAAGAGAAGAAAAGCAAAAATGACTTATACAGACGACCTAGAGGAAGCATAATGTCATGAGATAAGATATGGAAGAATGACATTCTTAGACATATCATCGAAAGTAAATTCTCATTCACGCATCAGCCCGTCAAGATTGTTGTACCCTAAAATAGCTACAAAAAGACTGAAAAACGTCCACAGGATGAAGAAAGGAGTTTTTCTCGTCTTCACAAGGGAGTTATATTAGCTTATCTGATCTGAAAAATAAGTAGAAGAAAGTTATTATCAATCTTATTAGATCCTGCTTGAGATAGAAACAACTCGAGTAATCCTAATCATTTGTTGAGATTGAGCAATACATCAATCAGCTAGCCCACCAGATCAGAGTTTTTCTGCTGCCTTGCCATAATTTTCAGTGTTGTTTCTATGTGACGAAATAGAATACCATTCGAAATAGGTACCATTCTTCCTGCTGATACGCTCCATAGAGGAGAAGCTTTTGATGAGTGGTGAATAGAAATTCTGATAGAATAGCAGGGATGCTTTTCTCGAATACCCCTGCAAGGATTCTTTAATGGACGATCGTCCCAAATAATCTATCAAGCTTTATATTATGACCTTAATTTCCCTCTTGGGAGTCAAGGATCGATTAACATTGACTTCACAACTTAGTTGCAGAGTAAATGAATTTCTACGAGTTAGGATGCCTAACAATCCTCTAAAGAGGGGCTCATAATCGTTCAAAAGTCGAGTGCTGCAACATGTGAGTGCGCAATAGTCATTATGCGCGAGTGGAATACTCTACTTTATCTACGACTATGCCTACTTGAGTAACAAAGTTCTATAAATTTTTGAAGATAATAATTAAGTAAAAAATTGTCTAGAACGTAATTTATTGGCGATTGAAATATTTTACCACGTAATTAGTTTGAAAATTTGTAAAATAACTCAACGAAAACCAGAAAGACACAGTCAGCAATAAATTTCTTACTTTTCCGTGAGAATTTAGTAAAGAAACGAGAATGTTATCATTAACTGTCAAAACTGTTTTATTTGCCAGTCAAATGTCAAATTATGTCAATCGACTATCATCAGTTCCAAAAAATCTACTTTTCACTGCAATCATTGACAAGCGTTAATTCTTATAGGTACTCATGATACTGAAAACTTATGCTTTTCAATATTATGGTTAGGTAGTATATGTAGCTGCAATTGCTATACCTACATATTAGAAACCCAAATTTGTTCCAGAATGGTTTAGGTATACTTTTATGATTTTTCAGAAGCTTTTTAATAAAATAATAAAACTAAATTATGATCTCTTAAAACACGCAAGCGGAACGTATAGAAAGGTAGTAACAGTTTGACATTGATACATGTGACAGAACTATTAAAGTGACGTTACTAAATTGACACAACCATTGAATAATGAGGCCATTACCCATTGACTGTTCACTCCATTATTCTGACATACCACTACGAACTCCTGAAAATAAAGCTTTATCTTCTCCTGTTAGATAACAAATCCATTACTATGAATTATGAGCCTATTATTCAATAGAACTGTCATTATTATTTAACGACTCAATAGTAATCAATGCTATGTTACGCAATTTAGCTAAAATGAGACTAATAAATAAACAGATTTGTTAAACATTTAAAAAAATCTCTGCTTAGAATTCTGACTTATTTCTCGAAATTTTGAATTTCTGACCTATAACTCGAAATGTTGGTTAGGTATATTGGAAAATATTATAAGTTAGAATTGTAAAATTCCAAGTTATAACTCATATAAAATTCGAGCAAAAATTCCAAAAAACTCAGAGATAAAAAATCCCAAGGAATAAGTCATAATTTGAAGTAGCGATTTTTAGTGTATTTTTTAACAAAAAATACACTATTGAGGACGACATCACTTTTCGAAAATCACCCAAACTCATCAAATGTCCACCGATCATGACCCCCAGATCACGAAAAAGTGGTTTTCCAAAATTCACCTGCCCACGATATATATATATATATATTTAAAATAAATTTAACGGGCATATCGCTCTAACCTAGGGCTTCCTGAGGCAGACCTGACACGCAGAGCCATCCAGTCATCTCGAAGCTGCAGACAACGTTGTTTCGGTCTCTTAGACCTCATCAGTACAGCACATCGAGAAATAACTAGAGGATGCATGCCAGGCCACCACAGGAAGCCAACTATAAGAATAAAGAGGTGACACGGAACTCCGTGACCTCAATAGTTGGTTGCCATCTACCGACGGAGACAAGAACTAAACGGCAGCACGCTACCAGCTTTGTGTCCATCAGGAATAGGCAGCCCACAGTTCGGGGCATTACCATCCGTCGGGCGGTGCTGGTTAGCTACCGATAGATGTCTCTCGCCATCTTATAACCATGGGCTTTGGCGAGAGACATCTATCGGTAGCTAACCAGCACCGCCCAACGGATGGTAATGCCCCGAACTGTGGGCTGCCTATTCCTGATGGACACAAAGCTGGTAGCGTGCTGCCGTTTAGTTCTTGTCTCCGTCGGTAGATGGCAACCAACTATTGAGGTCACGGAGTTCCGTGTCACCTCTTTATTCTTATAGTTGGCTTCCTGTGGTGGCCTGGCATGCATCCTCTAGTTATTTCTCGATGTGCTGTACTGATGAGGTCTAAGAGACCGAAACAACGTTGTCTGCAGCTTCGAGATGACTGGATGGCTCTGCGTGTCAGGTCTGCCTCAGGAAGCCCTAGGTTAGAGCGATATGCCCGTAAAAATTATTTTGAATTTTTAATTCTTTGCGCTCATTAACATTATCATTATTATATTTATATATATATATATTTATATATATTTATATATATATTTATATATATTTATATATATATTTCTCCAAAATCGCGAAATTTCGATTTTAAAAACGCTCCTGTGGCTTTATCTTTTAAGATTAGTGAACGAAATTTTGGGTCCTTGTAAAATTTGGGAATGACGTTGGATTTTCGTTGAAAAACTGTCCAAAAGTCCCATCACTTCTACAGGGTGTCCCTTCAAAATTCCAGGTATCCGGTTTTTGTCATCTCATTTCAGGTCGCAGTTTTGAATCTAGGAAGCTGAAATTTTTGTGGGAGAAAGATATCCACAAGGAGTGGTCTGGTATTGCACTTGAGCAAAATCGGCCGAGCCGTTTCAAAATGGCAGCCATTTTAATTTTCGAAACATTTCCAATTTTTTGAGCCCCCGTATGAGCAAGATGGCAAAAAAACTTTGAAATCAAATCAACAGGATTTGAAGAAAATTATTGGAAATTTGAGTTAATGCAATAAAATTAGCATATTTTCCATTAATAAGCCAGTGTCGGGGGTAGGAAAGAGGGTGAAAATGTGTCAATTCTATAACCGTTTATGAGTCCATTTTTGAAGAAGTTGAACAGAAATTTTCCATTTTTTTTTGCTTTAACATATAATTTGATGTCTTAGCTTCAATTCGCCTCGATTAATGTAGCACTTTAAACGAAAAACAAAAAAGTTTTTCGCTTGTGCAAAATTAGCTTGCACTTATATAAAATTATTAAATCAATGAAAGGGTTCGCAATTTCTTTTTTATTTTTTTTCACATTCAATTATGAATGGTTCTGAAAATTAGAAGAGCAAACGCAACAACAATTAAATCACCTACATGCAGGTGAAAAAAGTATTCAAATTGGTTTTTTAATAACAAAGATACGACCAGTTTAAAAAATAAAATGTGTAGGTGTATAATAACCTGACGTACTACATATACCTATCTATCAGCACTACAAACTCGAGACCCACCGTGGTTCAGTTCATTACACGCATGTTTTATAAACTGTTGATGTGGGTTCGAAACCACGGGAAGATATAATTCTTTTTTTTTGGTAGGTAGGTGGGGAGTTTTCCCAAAAAATTTTCATTATGATGTTTATTTCTTTAAAATTTTAAAACCGCTGCTGTAGCTTCATATTTAAGGATTAGTGAACGAAATTTTTTACCCTTGTGAAACTTTGAAATGACATTTGATTTTCGTAAAAAAAGTCCCTAAAGCTGCGTTACTTCTACAGGGTGTCCCTCCAAATTAAAAACAAAAACCGTCTATGAGGCACGGTTTCTGGTCGCAGTTTTCAATCTAGGGGGCTGAAATTTTTTATGAATAAGATAGCCGCAAGGAGTCGTCTGGTAGGTACTGTATTTGAGTAAAATCGAGCCGTTTCAAATGGCGGCCTTTTCAATTTTAGAAAAAATTGCCAGATTTTGAACCCCTATACCTACCTACCTATAAGCGAGTTAGAAAAACAAATTTAAACCAAATTAACACGATTGGAAGAAAATTATTTTAAATTTGAGTTAATGCAGTAAAATTTGCATATTTTTCATTAATCAGCCAGTGGCGTGGGTAGAAAAGGGTAAAAATGGCTAAATTTCTATAACCGTTTATGAGCCTTTTTTGAAGGAATTGAGCTGAAGTTTTTCCAGTAGACAACTACACGAATAACCCCTAACTCTGAAAAATTTCAAGAAGGAAATAAGAAAAATGGCGGAGATATTCGAATATTTTTACATGATGTTTATTCCTCTAAAATTTCAAATTTTCGGTTTTCAAAATTCCCCTTTCACTTTTTGCGAATTTATTAAAGGTAGTGTAAAGAATAGTATTTTTTAAGTAAAGTTAGCCAGTGGCGGACACAGGAAAAGGGAAAAATTTTTAAAGTTTTTCAATTTTTTTTTATTTTGTTAAATTTAAAAATCCATTCTAAGACACGTTTTCAAACTAAATGAAATGAAATTTTCTCAGTAAACCACTACGCTAATATGACCTGACTATGGAAAATTTCAGAAAGCCAATTTAAAAAGCGGTAAAAATATTCATAATTAAATCGCATAAAAGTACACTATTTCTGCGATTGATGCGCAAGAAGGTTTTTTTATTTACGATGTCGTCGATGTTCCTTCCAGAGCTTCGTAGGGTCGTGATAACATTAAATATAACATTTCTGTCTATATGGTTGCATTCAGTTATCCTTAGCTCAGTTAATATATGATGCATCCTCACGGCGTAACATTTCTTGAAGAGTCAAAAGTTAGATAAAGTTACCTATATCATCACGGCTAGATATATTCTTATCACATTGAATTTCGTGGCGGTATTATATCAAACCAAATATAGCAGCTTCCAGAACGTCGAATATACTGGCTGGAGAAAATGACGTGGAAACGAGTAGCGGTGACTCACGGCCTCAGCGCAGACAGAAGTTTGCAGACTCCGTCGCTACTAGAATTGGGAGACTTCTAACGTATGGCCTGTGAATACTTCAAGAACGACTCTAGATCGTTAACGTGGTAGATTAAAATATCTGAACTCGTAAATAGTCAACTATAATAGTAAAGTAATATTCAAGCTTAATTTTGTTCTACAGTGCCATCCGAAAAGTACGTACCAAATGGGCATTATTATTATTAGTAAATTTTTTTTTTAATAATTGCGTAGAAAGTTTGTGCATATTCTAAACTTATTTGACACATGCTTATTTTAAGTTATGATGGGTAGCATACAGGATAGAACAAAAAAATAAAATAAAATTATGAGAGTAATAAAGTGTAATTTTTTGAAGATATTAAAAAAATGGGAAAAAACGGCTTAGAATTAAAATATAAAGTCAGATATGAAATTGTAGAATTTTTTAGTTTTTGATTTTTTTTTCTTATTTGTTATTTTACAAATTTAACGATGTTAAATTTCAGTTAAAATTTCAATTGAAAATTTTAGTTAAACCTCAAAAAACTCGTGACAAACAAAATCATATAAAAAAAATAATAAAAAAATATACCGGGTGTTTTTTTAATGATGTGACCAAATTTAAACTGTTTTCTCTGGGCCCGTAATAAAAAAAATCATATGAACATATGTCCGAAATGGCTTAACTTTTTAACTACAGGGTGTTGAAGTTTCAAGAAAAAAAAAGTTCTTAACTTTTCTACCAGGCTTTCTATTTTTGTAAAATTTGTTACATACATTATTTTTGCATGAAGACGCAGTTTCTGATATAGGACAATTTTTTTCCCACCAGTGGCGTACTCGCGAGATTTTCCCTGAATACTTTTAAAGATAAAAGTGATACGCCACTGCTTTTTGTTAAATAAAAATTATTTTTAAGATCCTCAGTCATCGCGCAACCATTATGGTCACTTGTGTTTTTTTCGTATGGTGCATGGTTTTTGCGCAAAAAAAATGTCGGCATGGATATATCGCTAATATCTGATACTGACATTGTTAGCTAAATTTCTTTTTTTATTTTTATTTATTATCAATTTATTAATAATAATTTATTTATTTATTTATTATTAATAAAAAAAAATCCCATATGGTGCGTACTTTTAGGATGGCACTGTATATTGTATCGTCATAACATCGTGTCGTATATTTTAACATGATAATATTAATCATGGAGCCGAAGGCAAGTTCAGTAAGAGTAAAAATCTTGAATAAAGAGAATATTCAGGAAGCTTCAGTGCTGGAATGTAATACTTTTCAAGTTGCTTCATTGAAGTGTTCATAAGTTATGTAGGTAGATAGATATTGAAACTTCCATAAAGGCGTACAGTCTCGTTTGTTTTCTTAAATTTCCGGAAAATTCGCTATCATAAGAGCTTTTAAGAACCTTTGACGAATAGACTGCAACTTCGTTTGAAGTTTCTTGTGAAGCGCTTGTTGAAAATTACAACAGGAAACAGAGACAATATTGAAATGTCAGACTGGGAATTCATTTTATTTTCCCAAGTCTCCAAAAACAATAAATTATTTACGAGCCATCAGCAATTATACAAATTGGACATTTTCCAGATAGTTTCGCATTAAAAGCATGCAGGGTCTTCAAGCGATCCTATTCAAAAAATTCAATTCAAACGGAAAACGATGCTGGAAGGCATTTTATTATTGAGAAGATATTTGAATAAGATATTCCAGTAATTAAATTATCAAATCCAGTAAATCTCCGAGATAATTCTAATTAATTTTTTTCATCTGGATTCTGGAAACTTTGCGAACTTTTCAACAAAAAGCACGACTAAAACTAAAAAGTAGCTACTCTTTGTTTAAGAGAGTTACTCGCCAACAATTCTTTTAGTCTCGTAATTTTCCTTTCGCTTTTCATTATTTTCACGACTCACTGGAGTGGATAAAAGAATGGATGGTCTTTTCAAAACAAACAAAATCGATTAGACCATATAACAATCCAATTCTAAATCCCGCTTCATCAAAGCAACACGAGGGCTGATTCGTTTCCTGGAAAAATAAATCCTATCTTATGAAAAAATTGTTTCTTTCCCATACCAATATGACTAATATACCAGTAATAATATGACCAATATTGGAAGCTCTCGTGGCAGATATTACACTGCGATTAAAAAGATATCAAGAGCGAAAATCGTAGATCAGTGTACCTAACTTAGACAACGTTAGAAGGTTTAACGACCTTTAACTCTTCTGGGAGAAACCATTCCATTTGCAGAGGAAGTACCTAGGAGTAATCTTGGATAAAAAGCTTACTTGGAACTCCCATCTGGAAAAAGATCTGGGAAAAATCCTAATGGTCGCGTAAAAGAATCTGAGACAAAACATGGGGAATCGACCCAAACAAATATACTGGCTTTACGTAACGTTCGTCAGACCTAAGATTGCGTATGTCAGTACCGCTTGGTGGTCAAAAGGCCACCAGGCCATGGCCAAAGTAAAGCTCTCTCTAGCCTACAGAGACAATCTTGTCTGGCGTTCTGTGGTGCCATTAACACCACACTGTCGGCGACTTATGGAGATCCTAGGTACTGGACTTACTACCTCTCCATATTTATTTGGAGAAAGAGGCCAGATGGGCCACATATAGAATGCTTCGGATGGCAAGAAGCTTGTAACTTTCTTATAAGCTTTTACAAGTTATAAGCTTGGCTTATAACTTGTAGCTACCCAAGTTACTGAATGAAATAATGCTTCATAAGACAATCATGAGCCGCTCTGCTTATAAAGTCCTTCTCCTGGGAAAAGACGTGTGGGAGAACAACAGAAATGAACTCCGGACAGCAGATTTCAGATGGTTCACCGATTGGTCTAAGACATTCATAGGAACAGGAGCTAGGGTGTGTAGCGCTGGCTCGAAGAAGAGAGTCTTCTCGAGTCCGGGCCTTCACGAAAGCACTTTCCAGGCTGAAATCTAGGCCATAGAACTCTGTGCACAGTTGCAGAAAAAGATGCACTGCCAACACAGATCAATCAAGATATTTTCAGACTGCTTGACGGCTCTAAAAGCACTTAGCTCTAGCCACTGCAAGTCAAAATTGGTCTGGAACTGTCAACTATCCTTGAATGCTCCAGCAAAGAACAACGGAATAACTCTGACCTGGATTCCAGTCCATGCTGGATATGGAGAGAACGAGCTTGCCGACTCTCTGGCTAGGAAAGGCTCCGAATCTGAATTTATCGGACCAGAACCAGCATTTGGCCTATCGCCGGATATTGCCATAGCAACAATACGAAACTGGGCTGAGGGAAGTACCATGATTCTACCATTCGATGGCCTTTATACAGGGTACTTTATTTTATCCTTTATTCGTGCTTCGGGAGGTACGTTAAAAAGGGGGTCCCGGCTGCTTTACAGCAGTCGTTAAGTTACGTCAGAGGCCCTTGGGCTACTTGAAAAGTTCTGACATTTGGGCTTTACCACAGCCATAAGATTTTTTTACTACGAAAAAAAGGACCAAAGAACTATTGGAGCTTAACAGGAAAGAACTGAAAGCCTTCCCTAGATAGCACGCAAGCTTGCAGCAAACTTTGATTTTGGCTTGCAAATGCAAGGTTGACATGCAAGTCTGCATCAAGTTTGTTACAAGCTTGACTTTCAAGCCTGAATTCTGCAATCCTGATGCAAGCTTGCAGCAAGTCTGCGTGTGACAAGGTTATTGTAATGAAAAACTTCATCAAAAGCTCATAATCGTGCGCATGAGTGATTACCTTAAACTAGCTAGCTATGCTTCCCTAGTAGAAGAGAAAGAGAAGGAGAAGAGAGGAACTCGTCATGGCGTCGTGCATTCTCAAGTATAGGATAGAGAATAGAACTTTATAATTTATGTGTTACCTTAGTACCTATTACCATTGTTTATGTGGGTATAAGAAAATGTAGAAAAAAATTGTAATCTGGAAGCAAAATAACTTCTCTAAAATAAGTCTCCAACTTCACTTTGGGCTGATTTGCTTCCTTAAGAATCTGGAAAGAGCCCTCGGGCATCATAGCAATTATTATTACTTACCTCACGAAAACACTTTTTTCTGCTGGATCTAAGTAATCTCCTCGAGATTACCCTACTCCAAGAAGATCATCAATAACTAGAAGTAAGTTTACGAGAAGAGTTGAGCGACCCCAAATCTATAAACACTTTAATTTGACAGTAAAGAATGTCTTCAACTTTACTCTAAGGTTTATTTTCTTCATTTAGAATCATAGAATCTAGAAAGAGCTCTCGAGCATCATAGATATGCTTCTTCATTACACCGCGGAAAACACCTTCTTCTGCTCCAGGAAGATCACCAAGAACTAGAAGAACATCTACATGAGGAGCTGAGCTACCTAAACAAGAAAAAAATTGTAACTTTGTAGCAACAGAAGTCTTCAACTTCACTCTTGGTTGATTGTCTTCATTTATAGCATCTAGATATAGCGCTCGGGCATAAAAGCCGTTATTTTTAATCACCTCGCGAAAAACACCTTTTTCTGCTTAGTCTAAGTATAATCTCCTCTAAATTACCCTGCTTGAGAATGCAAGAACTAGAAGAATTTTGACATAAGGAGTTCAGCGTCTCCAAAAGAATAAATTTTAATTTTGTAGGAAAGGAAGTCTTCAACGTCACTCTGGGCAAAAGAAGAAAATCTTTCATTTTGTAGCAGAGGTTGCGTCTTCGCTATCAAAAAGGATTAATAGTTTGATTTTAATTCATTCTCTTCAACGTAACTTCATAAGGGCATCAAGCCACAATTAAAATTCACTTGACTTTATAGCATTATAATTAAGTGATTAATACAATGAAAGTCTTTCTTCACTTCTATCTTCTTCTTGAGTGAGCTCCTCGATAAATTTAAAATAAAACATTTTAATTAAAAGTTAATGACTCACATTGACTTCAGGAAAACTGGGTGCCACACGGCTTCTTTCTTGTGGAGTATAGCCAAACAAAAATAAAACTAGAACCATTTCACAAAACTCGTTCCTAAAAGCCATTTCCTAAAACCAATTTCCTAGGAGCCATTTCTTAGGACCCTATTAAAAAAACAAAAAACTAACTGAATGGCTAAGTGCAGAAAGGGAAGTACTGACATTTTAACGAAAAATGAGTTACACATGCTTTCATATAGTTTCGACCTAGCCCGATCGTTTGGCGCAGAAAAGAAAGTCATGCGATGCGATTTAGTTGTTCTTATAGGCTACGCAGAAAATCCCGTTTGATGCAGAAAGGGAAGTACTACAACAATACTTTCCTTTCTGCTCTTAATAGTTTTAAATTTGCGAGATTTTAAAAATAATAACGGTACAGATAAGGTAACACACAAAGTGAAACTCGCTCTTCTTCATAATAATTATTTATTTACATGGCACAATTAATTAATAAAAAAAATGCGTCGATGCAGATTAAGAGCAGTGCCTACCCAGTTTATATTGATTTTCTCAGAACTAATATTTTGAAGTACTTCCCTTTCTGCACTTAGCCGTTCAACTATGCTATCGAGCAAATAATTAATGCAAAACTTTACCTTTGTATTAGCTAGTACCTGCTCTCATCGACGCAGAGGGTCACAAATAATACATTTTCTAGGTACTTCTATTCGCTTATAACTTACATTTTTTAGAATTACAATGGAACTATTCAAGAAAAGAAAACAAATTAATCCATCGCAGACCGACCGCTGGTCTATTTACTCGTGACGTGCTCGAGTCTCCCGAAGAAAACGTTTTATCTCCTTCCTCGTTCCTCGACCTCTCTGTACTGACAGAGGTCACTACCTACTATGATACCAATTTGATTATCAGTCTACTCTTTCCCTAAACAGAATTCCCTAGCGTATCTGAATTTATTGGCATTATCCTCTCGCATCACGGCTTTTATACCAACTGGCAACATGTACGGATGTACGGGCCGAATGCTTTCCTCGACTAGTCTCTGGCCGCTCATGGACAGGGAACTGGACCACCTGGCAGAAAGTTATTGAAAGTAAAAAAATTACCCGCAATAAATTCTTCAAGAATTTCAGCAACGCATATATTTTATGATTCTCGACTTGAATTTAAAGTAAACAAAACATTCAATAATTTTCCTCCCTATTTCGAAGCTAAATTTACGAAATACGATTTAAAAAGAAGGGTTTAAATTAATAATTAACGGGGAAACGAACGTTACAACATATAGATTTGAGCGAACTAAAGAAAATAGAATAACTTTGCGGCAGCAGTAATAATATTCTCACTTTGTTTTCTTTTACGTCGAGAAACAGTAGGTGGGTACTCAAGCTTCTAGATGATGTTTTTTTGTATAAATTTACCGTATCTTGATCCAAGTAATCATCTCAAA